>CM028130.1:5562500-6162500 GCA_016271365.2 Neoceratodus forsteri
ATCACCAGTAGAAAACAGGAAGTTATTATCCTTTGTACAGACAGCTGGTCAGACCCCATCTGGAGTACTGCGTGCAGTTCTGGAGACCCAGTCTTCACAAAGACATAGACAGGATGGAAGCTGTTCAGAGGAGGGCAACTAAAATGGTGCAGGGTCTACACCAGAAGACATATGTAGAGAGACTAAAAAGCTTAATATGTATAGCCTCGAGGAAAGGAGGGAGAGGGGGGACATGATAGAAACTTTCAAGTACCTCAAGGGAATCAACACAGTCCAAGAGGATAGCATCTTTCAAAAAAAGAGGTGTGCAAGAACAAGGGGGCACAATTTTAAGATAGATGGGGGTGGCTCAGAGGTAATTTAAGGAAGTATTTTTTCACAGAGAAGGTTGTGGATGCATGGAACAGCCTTCTGGAGGAGGTTGTGGAGTCAAAAACAGTGGTGGAATTCAAGCATGCATGGGACAGTCATAAGGCAATTCTAGGGGATGGGGGTAGGAAAAAGTAGGCTGCTGGTTAACTAGGATCTGCAGCTTATCCAGTAGGCAGGGAAATGGACAGACTGGGTGGGCCAAGCGGTCCTTATCTGCCGTCAAATTCTATGTTTCTATGTTTCTTTGTGTGAGTGGTGAATGGGATACCTTCAAAATAAGTTTCTCAGTTTGTAAATGGTTGTAAATTAAGCACTGAAACTTGGCACAGAAAGATCACTATAGCGGAGGTTTCAGCTTACAAAAAAAAGTTGGTATTGGAGATAGCTCAATTAAAGGAAACCTACATGATAAGAGTGTGTGTGTGTGTGTGTGTGTGTGTGTGTGTGTGTGTGTGTGTGTGTGTGTGTGCATTGATTCAATTGCTTGTGTCTTACAAACCTATGAAATTGCCAGCAGATATAGGCCATGTGCTCTACCTAGGCTGCTTGAGTGTGCAGCACTTCAGCCCATTAGACTGCAGATGCCCCCCTCTCATTATCTCTTCCCTCTCCCAACTGCCCCCCCAGTATGTACTTTCCTTTTGAATTTGTCCCAGCCCCTCTTGAAGCACTCCAAAGTCTGCACTGATATGAGTTGGTCAGGCAATGCATTCCACCCTGTTACCATTCTTTCAGTGAAGTAGTGCCTACTCCTTTCCCTCCAGAATCTGCCCTCTTTAATTTCAGAGAGTGCCTTCTGGTATCTCTTCCATTCTGGAGAGTGACCCCCCCCCCCCGGAAGCCTACTCTGTTCACACTCTTCAGGTACTTGAAGGTCTCAGTCATGTCCCCCACTCTCTTTTCTATCCTCCAGGATATACATGTTGAGCTCTTTTAGTCTCTCCTTGTAAGTTCTATCCCACAACCCCTGGATCATCTTTATTGCTCTTTGCTGCACTGCCTCCAGTAGTATGATATCCCTTTTTGAGCACAGGCACCAGACCTTCATGCAGTACTCCAAGTGCATCCTCACCAGGGACCTGTACTGGGGCAATATGACTTTGCCATATCTGGATGTAATCCCCCTTGCTATGCATCATAGCATCCTGTTAGCCTTATCCACTGCCCTCCTACACTGGGCTAAGTGGTTTAATTCCCTAGTCACCAGCACCCCACAGATCCTTCTCCTTGTAGGATGTGGACAGTTGATACCATCAATCCTGTAGCTGTATCCTGAGTTTTTGGCTCTAAAATGTATCACCTTGTACTTCTTGGCATTGAACTCAAGCTGCCTGGTGTGTGACCACTCCTCAATTCTTGCCAAGTCCTCCTGCAGTAATTGCCACCCTTCCTCCATCCACCTCAGCACAGATCTCAGTGTCATCAGCAAAAAGGCTAATCTTATTCTTGATCCCAACTGCTATGTCTGCAATGAAAATGTTAAACAGGACTGGCCCCAGTACTGATCCTTGTGGGATGCCACTTGTTACTGCCCTGGACACTGATGCTTCTCCCCCCACAGTTACCCTCTTTTGTCTGTCCCTCAGCCAGTTTTCTACCCATCAGGCTAGCTTCCACCCTGTACCAAGAATCCTCAACTTACAGGTCAACCTTCTGTGTGGCACTGAATCAAAGGCATTGCTGAAATCCAGGTAGACTACATCTACCACATGGCCCTTGTCCAGTGCCCTTGTGACTCAGTCAAAAGAATCAACCATGTTTGTCTCACAGGATCTGTCAGCGACAAACCTGTGCTGTCTGTCATCTTGCAGATCATTATCCACAAGAAACCGCACCAGTCTTTCTTCGAGGATAGATTCCATTCATTTCCCCACAATTGCAGTGAGGTTCTGTAGTTCCCTAGTTCATCCTTGGGACCACTTTTGTGGAGAGGTACCACGTGCACCTCCCTCCAATCTCTGGGCACACATTCCATATTTAGTGAGGTGTTGAACAGATCAACAATGGCTCTGTCAGGACCTTTGCCAACTCCCTGAACACCCTGAGATGTACCCCATCTAGCCCAGGTGCCTTGTCTATCCTCAGGGACCTAAGGCCCTGCAGTACCCTGTCCACATTGATGACCCCGTCTGTGGTTGTCTCACCCCCCGGTGCCTGTGCCCCCTTTCCCTGCATTAATGAGCCCATCCCTCTCCCTTGTGAACACTGAACAGAAGTGCTCATTAAGTACTTCTGCCCTCTCGGCCTGCTTGTCTACCCACCCACTGCCTTTCCTAATCCTAACTATTTGATCCTTGCACTTCCTCTTTTCCCTGATATACCTGAAGAAACCATTTTCTCCTTCCTTAATCCCCTGTGCTAATTTCCTTTCCCCTGGCTGCCTTTGCAGTCCTGACCGCACTGCTCACCTCCCTGGATTTCCTCACACAGTTCTCCCTGTCCTTGGCCCTGTTGGTTTTCTTTTAGGTTCAGAAGGCCCTTCTCCTATCCTTTACCTTCTCAGTTACCTCTCCGGTCATCCAGCGTGGATGCTTGGCCCTTGATTTCTTTTGCTGACTCTTGACACAAGCCTTAGCGGATTCAATCAGCCCTAGTTGCATGATCACCCATTTCTGCTCTGCATCCATGTCAGGTCTATGTGTGATCTCAATAACTGCCCCATCCTGCCAAAGTCTGCCTTTATGAAGTCCAGGACCTTTGTTTTTATATTGTTTATCTCTCTACACAGACTGACAGAGAACCACAGTGTGTGGTGACTGCGACCAGAAAGTGGTTCCTCCACCCTTACATCTGTAACCTGTTCTCCATCCTCCATCACCAGGTCTAGAATATTTTCTTCCTTTGTTGGCACTGTCACCCTTTGGATTTGGAAGTCATCCTGGATTGCTTCCAGGAGGATCGGCTCCCTTGTGCATGTGGTGGCTGGGGTGCTACAATCCCCCCTGGTAAACTGAAGTCTCCCACCACCACAGTGCTCCCTTTGCCACAGTCTCCTTAGCTGCTCCCCTGGTTCTCTATCCACATCTTAGCTTTTTAGATTTATCTACAGGCACTGCCTTCTAAGTCTTGCATAGAAGACAGTGCTTGTAGATAAATCCAATCATTTTGCCTCTGAGTTCTGCTGTGTGTGTGTGTGTGTGTGTGTGTGTGTGTGTGTGTGTGTGTGTGTGCTTGTGATTCAATTGCTTGTGTCTTGCATGGAAGACAGTGCTTGTAGACAGATCTAATGATTTTTCAGCTGTGTCCTGCTGTGTGTGTGTGCACACGTTTCATTCAAACACTTGTGTCTTGTGTAGAAGACAGTGCTTGACTGCTTGCAGACAAACCTAATCATTTTTCACCTCTGGTCATCCATTGGCTATGTAGGCATTGTAATTGTGTTTATGTGATAGTCTCAGTATTTGGTTACTTCACTGATGTCTCCTATGGAAGGACTCAAAATGTGTAGGATGGTTTTCTAGCAAATTCCGACAAATAGCAGACACACAAGACTTGGACTTCATGTGGAGTTTTTACTTTTACTTCTCTCAAGCCAGAAGTAAGCTCCATAAAGCAGTATGGAGGAGGTCTCACCTTTCCAGAAAAAGTGCTATGGGGAGGGCTTATCTTAAGCACTGAAACTTAAAAAAGGACCATAAATCACTATGGAGGAGGTTTCAACTTACAAAAAAGGCAGTACTGAGGAGGGTTTAGATAACTTCTCAAGTCAGAGGAAAAATAGTACTCTTCAGCTGCCATACACACACACAGGCAGCGTAGTAATGAGGCTTCCATAAAGGATACTATTTTTAACACACTACCATGTTGTTTGCAAAGGTAATTTTGCAGGTAGTCCTTTTCTCAAAGCGATACGTCTACAGGACTGTGCTCCTCGCAGCCATAAAAAGAAGCTGAGGTTATATCATCACATTGTTCTTGGTCAATATCTCTATTCCTAAATTTTTCTATTTCCAGTTCTGCTGTCTTAGGCTGACCTTGCTCAAGCCTTTTACCAGATAATTTCAATCTCCACGTCTGTCTCTCTCGCTGTTCTTGTTTTCCTGTCCCTCCCTGGATGATCAAAAATATCCTCATCTCTAAATGGAGATATCTCTTCTAGTGCAGTCTCTTTATTGGCCTGGGACCTTGTAACCACTGCAGTTGAGATTTCCCCTTCTAGTTTGTTTTAGACCAGATCACCAAAGCCAGGGAAATCTTGTCCTTACACAACAGGAACTGGCAATGTAGAAACAACTCCAACAGTTACCATGTGCTTCCCCTTCTACTTCCATTTCTATCTGGGTACTCCTATAGAATTTTGAGTCACCCTGGACACAGATCACACCAGTATAAGGCCCATTTGTACTGCTTCTGCCTGTTAATAAACTGGCCTTTACCAGAGTCTGATGACTACCAGAGTCTATTAAACCAGCTGCGGTCTCTCCCCCCAAAATTACTTCTGTGGTATACAAGGGCAAGATGGACAGTACTTTTTCTTTTTGGGGGTCAGTTTCAGGCTGTGTCCCATATCCTGACAACACCAACAAATACAGTTCTCAGATGCTGTTTTAGGGACTATAGCAGAAGACCTGGAATCAGTTCTATCAACTGGTTTGGGCGGAAAAAGGTCTTACCACACCAGTACCACCAGTTCTTATGGATAAACTCGAACCACCATACCCTTGTACATGCCATCAGGCAGCAACAAATGCAGTCACCTGTTCTCCATTCTCAGGATGTTGTTCTAGATGTCTGCAGGCAGGATATGGATGAACTGATCAATGATCATTAGTTCTAGCTGGTTCATGGTCTGTTCTTCAGGTTGGGCCTATCTACTGAAGTTCTCTTTCAGACAGGTGAAAGCTTCTCAAGGTGAATCAGCTTGTTGGTACTTCAATGTCTGAAATTTCACCCAGTAAGTCTTTCTGGAGTTATCATATTGCTGAAGAAATTCTTTCTTGACCAGTTGGTATTGACTAGAGCCCTGGACATTCATGTGGATAAAGGCCTGCTGTGCCTTTCCTGTAAGGTATGGGGCTATCCTTATTACCCATTTTAGCCTGAGGCCACTGGCATGCTGTAGCAACTCTCTCGAGCATTGTCAAGTAAGCCTCAACATCATCATCATCATCAGGATTCAGTTTCGTCAGCGTAATGTACATGTTGTCAAAATTGCTGGGGTGAATGGGAATCACCAGACACTACTGACTCTGCTGTTTTTTGAGGACTGGAAACAGATGCTTTAATGACTTCCAAAGTTTATGTGAGTCAAGTTTACTGGTAAGCCTGCCATACAGCTGCCACCTCAACAGTTCAGAGAAGTCATGGGGAGGGGGTTCATTTAGCGTTCCCTCTCAAGTCTTAAACTGTCTACTGAACAGAGGGTTTGCTTTTAACAAAGGCTCAGGTACATAGTGTCAGAAGTGGGATATGAACCCATGTCTCCATGGGAAGAAAGTCAGTTGAAGCAGAGAGGCTGACTTAGGCCAAGGATGCTCTTCTGAGTACAGGGTGTCTGATGCTTCACTCCCTGGTATTCCAAGTAGAACATGCGCCAGCATTATTCCTGAGGAACGGTTCATCTTGAAGGAATTGGTCAGTGCACTGCATTGTTGAAAGTGATCCTGTCTTAAAGGTACAGCCCTCTGAAGTTCAGTGTACATGTTCATTATTTTAGTTTATCGTTTTAGTCTGTTATTTTGACTCCAATAAAATGATAGGCAGAGTTATGCCTTTTATGCACCTTATAAGCTGTGTCTTTGCTCATTCCAACTATACCCCATCATAGGGCCTAATCAGTTAATAAAATTCCATAAATGAATGACTGAATGAATTATTGAATCAATCAATCAATCAATCAATCAATCAATTAGCAAACCTGAGTACTTTATTCTTGAAGTTCTGTATCATGTGATTGTTATGTTGTTTGTGGTTCTCCTGTCTTGTTATGATAGCATTTTCAACAAAAAAAGTACAAAAAAAAGAGATGATTTGATACCTTTTGTTGGACCAACATCAATATTACAAAAGATAATAGGTGCTTACGCTTTCAGATGCAGGTGAGTTTTGGAGCTCTTCTGAGTAAGTGATTTTGCACTGGCCTATTTATGGATGACATAGCCATATTTGGGTTTACGTGGTAATGGCAAAAGCCTAAAGGTGGTCAGTGCTATCACAAAGCCAGAGTGTTGAAAATCAGTTTGGGCACTCTGACTCCCTGATGTACAGCAAAACGTCACCAGAGACTTGTATTTTAAACATTATATGTGGGGGGCTGTGACCCCCACACCCTCCTGTAGGGGACTTTGCTCTCACACCCCTACTTAAAGATTCATAGCTCCAGGGGGGTGCATGTTGTGGGGAGCAAAAACATAAAAAAAAATTGAGCAAGGCACAACAAAAACACAGCAGCACCCTTACTTGAACCCAGCACCCTTCCCACCAAAGCCACCAACCCACCCACCACACTACAGGGCCAGCTCAGCAGCCAACCGTGGCTTCACACCTCACAATCTGACCCACCCATCACTGTGCATGCTCACGCCCCCTGCATGCAAACATATAGTGACATCCGGTCGCTATATTCGTCGGCTCCCCATGCAGTCACCCTACCTCATTGTTTACCCTAATGACATGCACCGAGATGGAGTCGCCGTCATTGCAGACACTTAATGACCAATGCCCATATCATGGGCTACCCCATATCCATCCATACCTGGGACGATCACATCCAGTATTTGTGGGAGCTGTTCCACTGGCTGAAATATGACAACCCACTCTCTTTTGGCTGTAAGTGCCTTTACAGAGTCATCTGTTACCTTACTTCTCAGCTGCCACCACCAGGGGTTTGCCCCAGGACACTTACATTTCCTGCACAAGGATATGAACAACACCACAGGTAAACTTGAGTAGTATACTATTCTGATGGTAGATGCCAACACAGTTTTCTTTTAGCCAGAGAAATTAAATCATTACCTTGTAATTAAGGCCCTGTCCAGACTAGTGGTTTGGTAATGTTACTGGTGTCCTGTATCGTTACCACTTGGTCTAAAAACAGTAGCGTTCATACCTATAACATTTTAAGAGGCATTCCCTAAACCATTTTTTAAACCACCAAAGAGCAGGTCTTTAGCATGGTTACTGAAACGTTACCTTATTTTTCTTCAGTCTGATGAGTAGTGCGGATGGGTGAACGAAGTATTGTTGTGAAATGTGTCCTCCAGTGATCCACAATGCACTATTTTACTTTCCCAGAGCATAGTGCAGTGTTGTGGCATGTGTGCATGGTGCCTACCAGGAAGTACACGCACAGTGTCAATAGTGCTGAGATGGAAAGTTTAAAATACCCTCCTCTGTGAAGTTGAGTAGCAGTATACATGGCAGCAATGAGTGATCATAGCACAAGTTGGCCTGAAGAGGCCACTAAACTCCTGCTTGATTTTTGGTCACAGGAGTGCATGCATGAGGAGTTAGATAGTTTCAGGAGAAATACTATAGTACACCAGAAGATGCTGGAGTATTTATTTGAAAATGGAATTGAGAGGTCAGCCAAACCGTGCCAAGATAAAATAAAGCAGCTAAAGGTCAGGTATCATAAGGTGAAGGACAGCAGTCACCAATCTGGAGGTCGTTGAGTTGTATGTCCATTTTTTGACCAGCTTGATCGCATATTGGGCACAAAACCCACATCTGATCCATTGCATGTCCTTGAAAGCAGTGATATTGAAACAGAGGTGGACCTTCTGGACCCTGAACTTGATGTAGATGACTACCCTGTCACTGAGCTTCCAGGATCAGGTATGTTGCCATTTGCTTCATTATGTATGCCTTCCAACCCCCCCAAACAGCGTACCAACTCAGCATGCGCTAACCTTATTTATTGCAGATGTTGATCGGGCTGCCAAGTCATCCGTCAGCTTAGATAGTGAGTTTGCTGGTGAGGGCACATCAAGCCCATGTGGAACATCTGGCAGCAGCACTGCATCCTCTGATGTAAATGTTGCTCAGCACAAGCGGACATCCAACAGTGAGCCACTATGCAACCTCAGGAAGAAGAGGAAGATCAGTCGGATGCAGGAGCTTGCTGAAGTAGCCTTCGAGCCCACTAGGAAAATGCTGAAGGAGCAACATAAGGAGTTGATGGCCATAGAGAGGGAGAGGGTCAGGGAGGAGAAGGAGATGGAAGAAAGGTTACGTAGGCAGGAGGGCTGACTTTGCCATAATGGGTGAGTGCCTAAGGAATGCACTAACAAATAGCCAGAAAGCAGGGGTGGAAGAACAACGGGGAATAATGAAAACTGCTATCACAGAGGTAACAAGCCTTTGTGTGAAATAAACAAAACAAGACGATGTAAGAAACCATTATGGTTCTCAAAGGAAGTGGCAGTGAAGGTTCAAGAGAAAAAGAAAGCATTCGGGAAGTACAAGGAATCGCAGAAGGAGCAGGACAGGGAACTGTATCAGTTAATGCAAAAGGAGGCGGGAAGGCAGTCAGAACAGCAAAGGCCCAAACCGAGGAAAAGATAGCCAACTCAGTTAAGAAGGGGGATAAAACCTTTTATGGGTACATCAGGGAGCGAAGGAAGACCAAGGGAGGGATAGTGAGGCTTAATAAAGGGAGGGAGGGTGGGCAGAGGAGACTGTGAAAAGGCAGAGATACTAAACAAATATTTTTACTCAGTATTTACGAAGGAAGAGGGGGAGATACATAAAACAAACAGTAGTAACACTCTGGATACAGAAGTTGATACCAGCCCATTTACAGAAGAAATGGTTCTGAAAGAACTCTTAAAACTGAAGGTGGACAAAGCAAGGGGGCCTGATGGGATTCATCCCAGAATTCTAAAAGAACTAAGGGTAGAACTAGTGACACCACTGACTACCCTTTTTTAACAAATCATGGGAGGATGGGGTGGTACCCGAGGACTGGAGGAGGGCAGATGTGATTCCCCTTCACAAAAGTGGGAGCAAGGCAGAAGCAGGAAACTATAGATCTGCTAGTTTAACCTCAGTGATAGGGAAAATGATGGAATCACATCTAAAGGAAAGAATTGTCGAGTATCTAGAGGCCAGAGCGGCACAGGACCCTAGGCAGCATGGATTTACAGCAGGAAGGTGATGCCAGATGAATCTGATAGATTTCTTTGACTGGGTGACAAAAGTAGTAGATCAGGGAGGGGCTGTGGACATGGCCTACCTAGACTTTAGCAAGGCATTTGACACAGTCCCACACAAAAGATTAATATACAAGTTAGCTAGCCTGGGAGTGGGTCCCAAGATGACAGCCTGGGTAAAGAATTGGCTGGAGAATAGGACACAGAGAGTTATAGTAAAGGGAGTCCATTCAGAAGAAAGGAGGGTTACTAGTGGGGTACCGCAGGGTTCAGTATTAGGACTGGTGCTTCTCAATGTCTTTATAAGCGACATTGTAGAAGGACTGGAAGGAAAAGTATGTCTCTTTGCAGATGACACTAAGATCAGCAACAGAGTTGATGCACAGGGTGGGGTGGAAGGGTGGGGTGGAAAGGATGAGAAGGGACTTGGCAAGGTTAGAGGAATGGTCAAATATATTCAGCTTAGATTCAATGCTAAGAAGTGCAAGGTAATGCACCTGGGGAACAAAAACCCAGGGGAAAAGTACACAATGAAGGGTGAGATACTAACAACAACAAGAATGGAAAGGGACCTGGGGGTAGTCATATCAGATGACCTAAAGATGGGCAAGGAATGTGAGAGGGCAGCAAGGAGGGCTGAGGGGATACTGGGATGCATAAGGAGAGGCATCACCAGTAAAAAACAGGAAGTTATTATCCCTCTGAACAGACAGCTGGTGAGACCCCATCTGGAGTACTGTGTGCAGTTCTGGAGACCCAATCTTCGCAAAGACATAGACAGGATGGAAGCTGTCCAGAGGAGGCAGCTAAAATGGTGCAGGGTCTGCACCAGAAGTCATATGAAGAGAGACTTAAGGAACTTAATATGTATAGCCTCAAGGGAGAGGGGAGACATGATAGAAACTTTCAAGTACCTCAAGGGAATCAACAAAGTCCAAGAGGGTAGCATCTTTCAAAAAAAGAGGTGTGCAAGAACAAGAGGGCACAATTTGAAGATAATGGGGGGGGCAGCTCAGAGGTAATTTAAGGAAGTATTTTTTCAGAGAGGGTTGTGGATGCATGGAACGGCCTTCCGGAGGAGGTTGTGGAGTCAAAATCAGTGGGGGAATTCAAACATGCATGGGATAGTCATAAGGCAATTCTGGGGGGTGGGGGTAGGAAGAAGTAGGCTGCTGGTTAACTAGGATCTTCAGCTTATCCAGTAGGTAGGGAAATGGGCAGACTGGGTGGGCCAAGCGGTCCTTATCTGCCGTCAAATTCTATGTTTCTATGTTTACGTAGGCAGGAGGCAGAGCAGAATGCAGAGTTTTTCAGAAATATGTTAATGCTACTGTCTGGCCATTATCGGCCTCCTAGTGTGGCAGCACGAAATGCACAAACATATACACCTACACAGGGTGCAACAACTGCAAGTCACAGCCACGAAGCTGGAATAACAGGTGGTGTTACTCCCACTCCGCAGGTTGGTGGCAGTGAATTGTCCTTTCCTTATATAGCAAGTGTACCAGTACCCACGTTTGGTAATCCCACCCCATTATCGTCAGCACAGGCATCATTGAGTACTGCTCCAATGCAGGTGGTCAGTACTGCATCAGTGAACAACCTGAATGCTGCTGGTGTAGTGGCTTCATGTGTTGGACAAGCTGCCAATATATGTGATGCTATGTCACAATCTACTTATAGTGACATGGGGCAACATTATAACAATACCCATAATCATTCTGAATCTAGATTTCATAATCATTCTGGTAATGTTTTCCATGGCAGTTTCACGCAGGCCTTAATGGGTGATGATGTTACTTGGACAACCTTGTAGGTATGGGTATCTGATAGTACGGTAATAAGGTTCTGACCACATGTGTGCCTCTAACTGCATGATGATTGATATAAATCACCTTCTTGTTCTGGCACTACTGACAAGTACTGCTTTTCTTTGAGCAATCAGTCAGAATACATGGCTAACTTTCCACTGTTAATGCTAGTTACTGTGTTACTGCTGTGCAGGGGCGTCACCAGGGGTACACAGTTGGGGGGGCTAATGCCCCTTAGTCAAAATCCTAACAAAACTAGGTGGGTCCGGGGCATGCCCCTCCAGAAAATTTTGAAATTTTACCTTCAAATGGTGGCTTTTCCTGCATTTTAGTCATGAAAAATATGTTTGAGAAGCCTAGTTATCAGCCATATATTTAATATGGTACATGTAGAAAAATGTGGTTACTGCTCCACCGAGGACAGGTTGTAGGAGGACCCCAAAGCAAATAAGACCAGAACAGCCAGACACACCATTATCCCAGCAGATCTGCTGGGAAGGTTGCAGGAGGACCCCAGAGCAAATAAGAGACCAGAACAGCCAGACACACCAAATATCAGTGTCATACAGGTTTTACTATTTTATTATCATGCTGATTTTGGGAGAAGTAGCTCAACCTTTCTGTTTGTCATGGATGCATATTCGTAAATCACATCATCAGTGTCAAGTTGTTTGCTTTCTTCGGCCTGAATGTTGAGAATTCCAAGTGAACTCAATCTGTCATTTTCCGTCTTGTTTCTCAGATATGTCTTAATGCGACTCATGGAACTAAAGGAGCGCTTACACACACATGTGGTAACTGGGGTAGTTAAAGCAATCTGCAGTGATTTATGCAGCGTTGGATACATAATTTCTGGCAATACATTATAAAGATTGGTCATATCGTGTTGACGTTCATTTTCTGGTAGCCGACAAATGAAGTTTCTTGCTACTACTAGTTCCTCTTCCAGAACTGGACAGTCATACATCTCTCCAAGTGGCCTCACTTTGTCCTGGTCCAAGAATGTGTTAGACTGTGGTCTGAGAGCATTTATAGCAACCATCAGTGTTTGGTTATGTTTGGAAAACCTTCTGTCAATCTCTCCAATCATTTTGTTAATCACAGGGTAAAAAACAGTGATTCCCAGATGCACATCAGTTCTTGTTTCATGTGATGCTGATGCATTTTGTTCAGTAACAGTTCATGAAGTTGGAACAAAGTTCTGCCAAGTACGAGGAAGCTTCCTTTGCCTCTGTGGACTCAGAGTGTTTTCGGGTGTGTGTGTCCCATATTCTTGTGCCATATTTTCAGCTTCCCTGTAGAGAACTAGAAATCTCTCTTCAGTATGAAATTGTGCAATTGTGTCTCTCAGAGCAGATACAGCAGTCACTGCACATCTGAAGTCCAAAGCCTGAGTCTGAAGTAAGTTATTTGTTCCGTCAGCCACTGACAGTAGTTTGTCAAACATTTTAAGGAGAAAGATATTGCTGAATTCTAGAAACTTGTTGTGGAGTCCTCTGGCCTTTGCAGTTTCTCCTTCTTCACATTCTGAAAGATATTTTAGAAGAGCTGGATAAGTTTCTATTACTGCCTTTGTTGCTCACTTTTGACAAGCCCACCTGGTAGAACTTAAGTCCGGTATCTCAAGAATTCTAGTCAACCCAAGCTCCTTTTGAACATTTAAGAACCCCTGGTGAGTCAGGACAGATTTGGAAGCATGTCAAAGAATTTCCGTATGGGAAGAAGTGATGAACAGGCATCTACAAGGACCAAATTCAGAATATGTGCATAGCAATGAACATATATAGCATATAGATGCTTGTGACAAAATAGTTCCTGGACTCCATTTAAGTTGCCGCTCATAACAGATGGACCGTCATAAGTTTGAGCTACGCAAGTCACAGAATTCTCATGGAGGTCCCAGTTAGTCAGCTTTGAACACAGTTCATTTGTCAGACTCTGGGCATCTAATGCTGTTACTTGATGGAAGCACAGAAATTTCTCTACAGGGGAATCATGGTGAACATAACGAAGGCAAATACTCATTTGTTCTCTGCAAGCAACATCTCTAGATTGATCAGCAAGTATTACAAAATACTTTGCTTCTTTTATCTCATTTAAAATTTTCTCTCTTATTAATTTTGCACAACATTCTATCATCTTATTTTGACTGAGAGGTGAGATATAGATGGCATTTCCTGGCATGTGAATCTGCAAATTTTGCAATTCAGGATCAAACTTTTTTAGAAGATCAAAAGTCTCTAAAAAGTTACCCCTGTTTGAGCTCCCTTCACGCTCCCTATGGCCTTGAAAGGCAGTTCCCTGTCTGCCAAACAACAAAACAATCTCAACTATTCTTCTCAGGTACTCCCTGTGCTTTTTAATATCTGCAATCATTGCTGAATCATTAGCTGTATAATATTGCCTCGTTCTTTAGATTTCACATAAGTAGACCAGGCCTCCATTGCTTTTGTATGTGTTGTTTGTTGGTGTTCTCTCATCTTCTCTATTGCCTTCATCCAGTTGTTAAACCCTCTGGACGTGAAGCAGTGTCCACTTGACCAGTGCAACTTGAAAACATTCTGCAGACAAAGCAAAATATGACATCATTGCTTGCACTATATTCAAGCCATTTAAATGATGCATACCAGCTGTTTGAAAATTAACGCTTCTGCTTTCCAAAATCCCTTTGTGGAAAACTAGACAGCTTTGGCTACATAGGACCAGCTTCTTTGGTTCCCAGAGCACTGGGTACAACAGTAGCAGCAGACATAAATCTTGCTACTGATTCAAGTGCATCACGAGATGTTCTGGGAGATGATGATGTGTTTGCTACATCTTCTGGTACTGGAACTTCCTTTTCATTTCTTAATGGCTGCTCTGGTTGCAGCTGTTGAGCATCACTGGAGTCCAGAAAGTTACTTTCTTTATTCTGATTTTTTGATTTTGGGTGGAAGAAGTCATGGATACTCATTTTTAACAAGGCTGATGAGTGTGTGTGACAAGAACTAAGTAAATTATAAGAAAAATGCCCTTTTATTGGGTCTAGCACACAGGGATGAAACTGTTTATGTGACAGACTTAGTGTAACACACAGGGCTCACAGTATGCAAAATAATGAGTGTAACCTACTGGAAAACTGCAATTTAATACAATAGACGGAGCCTAACATGCAGGGCTCACTGTTGCAAAGCAATGAATGTAACCGACTGGAAAACTGCTATTTAATACAATAGACAGAGCCTAACATGCAGGGCTCACAGTTGCAAAGTAAACTGTAACCTACTGGAAAACTGCTGTTTAATACAATAGACGGAGCCTAACACGCAGGGCTCACTGTTGCAAAGCAATGAATGTAACCGACTGGAAAACTGCTATTTAATACAATAGACAGAGCCTAACATGCAGGGCTCACAGTTGCAAAGTAAACTGCAACCTACTGGAAAACTGTTGTTTAATACAATAGACGGAGCCTAACACGCAGGGCTCACAGTTGCAAAGTAATAATGAATATGCTTTTATGCTACTGGAAAACTGTTTTTTTATTCAGATATGTTTCCCTTTGTTCAACCGCATGATTCAAAATAAAAAAAAATAAGCAGTTAGTAATTTAGTAAATGCTGTATGCACTCAGGTTGTCTGTGACTGAGTCTGAGCTTGCTAACTGGCTTTTCATTTTAACCCAAGAAGACAAAGACAGTAAAGTAAACACATCCCCCAACCCCTATTTCACCCAGACAGAAAAAAGAAAGTAAAAAAAAGAACTTAACACTACAACTTTACTACACTATTATTATACTCTCAGCTCAACTGTGAGAGGTTTGATTTTTCAATCAGTTAATGAACTGAGTATCTAGGTATTCAATTTATGAACTTCAACTTTCTTTCAGGACAGGAAAAACATAAATTCCAAATCTGCTCTGCTGCGCTGCTCACTCTACCAATGCCAACAACAACTGCGTCACTAATTTTCTACACAACTCAGTAGGACTACTAACTGTACCATGTGTGTGTTGGAAAAGCACACCACATGTTTGTGTACTGATTGGGTCACTGTGCAAGCAGCTGCTGTGCTGTTGGTAGGAAGACTGTGACCTGGGTGTCATTCACTCACAGGAACCCACCTCCCTCCATCCAGACCTCGCTCTAACCCCACCCCCACTTCATGCCATTTACAATGGTAGTCGTCGTTGCACTCGGAGCTCAGCAGCAGCAGTAGACTGTGACACTAGGACAGGCAGGCCAGGCAAGTTGCAGTTGCAGTTAGTAAAGTTAAGTGCCCCCCTTTCCCCTTGTTTGTTTAGTTCCATCCTATCCTGAGTCCAGTCCACACACCACAAAAAATAAATATTATTGTTCTGTTGCCTCCATGCCTTGCCTTCCCTAATGCCAACCCTGACGATGACAGCACAAGCGCAGTGAAAAAATGAGTGGCTCCTTTCACAGACAGAGAGACAATCTCTCTCTGTGTGAAAGGAGCCACTCATTTTTTTCTGGTCACCACCATTATTTAATATTTTTTTATAGGTCAGGGCAAAGGGCAGCTTTAGAACAAAGAGCAATCGCTCTGCTAGAAGACTGGCTATTTAACTGACTTTGCCAGCGATCCCCCCCCCCATGTTCCTCCTCCGACCGAGACCCGAGTCCGACTCCTCCCTTGTCCTTCTCACACTGCCTGCCTCCTACACATTATTTTTTTTTATTTAATGTATTTTATTGATTAACCAAGCATTACAGTTAATAGGAAGTTAATACTAAAGAAGTATCACAATTATTATAGAACATGTATAGAGTTCTGTGAAATAGAAGGAAAATAAGGAACCCCACATAACTCATCACCAAAAGGTTTTAAAGTTGTTAAGTAATTGCCCTTCCCCCCCTTTAAGTCCCCCCTTCCCACACTGTGGTGCATTATAATCCCAACACATAAGGCCATGCTCATTAACCAGATAACAAAAGAGAATGTTTTGGGTCATCATCATAAAAAGCAAGATCCCACTAGAGAGCAAAAGATTGACCCAAGATTACCGTGATGTTCTCTCCTTGCCAAACATAATGTAGTAAGGAGTAATAAAATAAGAAATGGAGAGAACAAAAACATGGAAACAATTAAACATAAATATTACAAGACGTAGAAGTACTACAAAACATAGAGGAGCCCGCAGCTCGTCACAGATCTAAATATCATTTGAGGCAGACGGTATACAGCTTGCCCCATTTCCTGGTGAAGGAAGGCAGGTGTTGATTAATATGAGCTATCAAATTCTCCACACGAAGTGTGAAAAAAAGTTCGTGCAGCCATTCTGCGTAAGCTAGAACAGTTTGATCTTTCCAGTATCTCAGTACTAGCTTTTTAACCGCCATGGATATTAAAGCTAGATGAAATCTCCTTTCTTTCACTTGAATTCCGGAGTAGTGTCCTAGAATACATGCTTGGTGAGAGAATAAACCTTGCAATCCTAACATTGGATCAAGAGTAGTTTCTATTTGTTTCCATAGCGGGGCCACCAATTCACATGACCAAAGGATATGTAGTAAGGAACCTTCCTCTTTGCCACTTCTGGAACATGTTGACGAGGAAATACATTTCATTTGTACAAGTTTAACCGGGGTATAATAAAGGTTGTTCAATATGCAGTATTGTGTAACCCTATATCTATCTTGAGTATGATAAACATATAGGTCCCTCCATATGCATCGCCAAGCAATCTCTCCATTCGGATACAAACTTTGCCAGATATTGGGACCAATACCTGGAGGAGCAGCTGGGAACATATGGAGTAAGTTATACAGCTTAGATATACTATGCGACTTATGAACTATTATGGAAACTTGGTGAAAAAAGTCGGAAAGATTGGAGGTTTTGCCTATATATCCAAACCTGCTACCTAGAAGATGTCTTAACTGAAAGACTTTAAAGACCGCTGTTGTCGGCCACTTAAATTTAACTAGAATCTCTTCTGTAGTTAGAATGCGGTCTGATGAGTATAATTCGCTCACTTTAAATCCGGAGAGAAACAGTAACCAGCTTTCAGTTATCATAGAGTTGCCTATCCGAAGGTTTGGGTTTGAACAAATAGGTTGAGAAAAGTCCTGGGATGGGGAAATCTTAAAGTACCTTAACAACTGGGAAACAACCCTGTGAGAAATCCCTATCGGTAATGACTGAAGTGTTTTAGGGATGTTTTTCCCGGGAATGTAGAAGAGGGCTATTGGGGCAATATTATGGGTATTTATGAGGTCCAATTCGGCCTGCAACCATATTGGCTTATATCTTTGGTGGGCCTAAGACTCGGGTGAAGATAATCATTTTCCACACTTACTTAAGTGCAAAGCCCAATAATAGAAGAGGAAATTAGGGAGACGAAGCCCCCCAAAGTCTTTAGGCTGAGATAATTTCTGGTAAGATTTTCTGACAGATTTATTACTCCAAATAAATGAATTTATCCCAGAGTGAATACACTGAAAGTAGGATATAGGTATCCATATATTCAACATATTTAGGGGATAAAAGATTCTAGGTAGTACATTCATTTTAATAGTACTGATTGTACCCACAATGATAGGGGGAGTTTAGACCATCTCATTAGGTCTTGTTGAATGTCCCGCCATAGATCTTCTAAATTTAACTTCTGGGACAATGATGAGTTAAGGGTGATGTGGATCCCTAAGTATTTAATGGAACGCATAGCCCATTTCATACCAAAATGAGCAAAACTTGAGCTATGAGCAAAATGATTAAGGGGAAAAAATCTCTGTTTTGCTAAGATAGAGTTTATAATTAGAGTATTTGCTAAAATTCTCAATTATTGCCATAGCCGCTTTCAATGATGAGACTGGATTTGAAAGATGAAGAAGCAGATCGTCGGCAAACACTGAGATTTTCATAGAATTGTTAGCTATAGAGATGCCCTCTATTTGCTGGGATAAGTTTAAACACCTAAGAAGGGGTTCAAGGTACAAACTGAATAAAAAAGGTGAAAGTGGGCAACTCTGTCGTGTGCCTGAGGTGAGGGGAAAAAAGTCTGATAATATCCCATTACAGTACAGTCTAGCTCTGGGGGAAGAGTACAACGTTTTCACCCATTTTATAAATAAAGGGGGAAAGCCCATAGTATGTAGTGTTGCCCAGAGAAAAGTCCAATCCACCCTATCAAATGCCTTTTCTGCATCCAGGGAGACCATGACCATTGGGGTAAGGGATGATTTGGCTGTGTTGATGAGGTATTAGAGTTTTCGGTGGTGATCTGCTGGGGTTCTATTAGACACAAACCCTATTTGTTCTGGGCTAAGCAGCAGGATCCAGACCTGCTCAATCCTCTTAGCTAATATTTTGGCTAAGATTTTAACATCACAGTTTAATAGTGAGATGGGGCGATAACTAGCTGGAAGGTGTGCAGGTTTACCTGGTTTGAGAAGGAGAGTGATAATAGCCTCTAACGGAGTTGGGTCCTGTGCATTCCCTGAAAGCATATATTCATATAGGCGAAGTAAACCCGGTGCTAAGCACTTAGCAAATTGTTTATAAAAATTTGAGGACAGGCCATTTGGTCCAGGTGCTTTGTCCAGGGCCAAATCTTTAATCACTGCCAGAATCTCCTGGGTGGAAATGGGCGAAATCGGCAATGACTGCTGATTGGGAGTGAGCGAGGGCAAAGGAATGGATGCTAAGTAGTTTAGTATCTCCTCCAAAGAGGGCGTGGGGGCGACCTTGTTGTATAGAGCGGAAAAGTAGAGTCTGAGCACTGAGACTACCTCCCTGGGGCGGGTTCTAACTTCCCCAGTATGATCTTCAATTGAGTTTATTAATCTAGAGGTCTCTAGTTTCCTTAACCTCAGGGCAAGGAGATGGCTAGCCTTTTCACCGTGTTCAACGTACTTTGCCTGAGTTTTCAAAATAGCAAATTCAGCCTTTTCTTGAAGTAAAAGAGAATATTGATTTCTTAAAGACAAAAGAGCTTCTAGGGCATTAGGTGTGGACGAAGGAGAAAGGGAGTGTTCCAGTGTTTTAATTCTAGCCAAGAGTGCCGTGGCCTTAGCCTCGTTCTTTCTCTTGTGAGTAGAGGCCAGGTGAATAAACTCGCCTCTCAAAAAACATTTTAGTGCACACCATTCGTGGTCTACTCATGCAACTGAACCCTGGTTAGAAGTAAAAAAGAACTGAATTAAATCCGATATTCTGGTAGCAATATAATCCTCCTTAAGTAGTTGGTTATTCAGCCTCCAGAGTAGGTCCCTGCGGAAATTAGTGTTAAGCACCGCGGACACCCAGGCTGGAGCATGATCCAATATGACTATGGCTTCTATACTGGAGTCACACATACCTTGCATAAGAGTATTACTAAGCAATATATAGTCCAGCTTGGACCACGTGGAGTGCACCATGGATTGGTAAGTAAAGTGGCGAGCTACTGGGTTTTGCACTCTCCATGGATCACATAGTCCAAGTGAATTTATAAAATCTGAGGGTGCCTTTTGGGTGGCAGATAGAGGTCTGAGTGGGGAACCAGATCTATCTAAATCCTGTGTAGGTGACAGGTTCCAGTCACCTCCAAGTATTACTGGTATAGACATAAAAGTTTTCAGTTTGTCTATTAGGGTTATATAAAATTCTGGATCTCCTCCAATAGGACCATAGATGCTTCCTAAGACCACCTCAGTGTGGTTTAGTGTGCCATTTACTATCATGTATCTACCTTTAGGGCCTACAATAACACTTTTAGCTTGGAAAGTTATTGAGCGATGAATAAGAATGGCTGTTCCCCCTGCGTTAGATGACCCGTCCGAGGCAAAAACTTGCCCAATTCCTCTCCTACGCAAACCAGAGGCCTCGTTCGGTAGAAGGTGAGTCCCCTGAATAAAGGAGATCTTTGCTTGCAATAGATCTAAATGCTTTAGTATTTGTAGTTTTTTAAAGGGCGTGCGGGCTCCTCTCACATTCCATGTAACAAACTTAATGAGATTATGTATCATTTCACTTTAACAAATCTCGCATGGCTACTAGTCTAAGAAGTTCCAAAATCTGCACCACAGTTCCCCCCCCACAACTATAAGAATGCCAAAGAATGCTACTGACATAAAACCCAACTTTATAACCAACTGAAGAGAAAATGTGATAGCGAAAATACTTAATGTCCCCAAAATCCTCTAACGCCAAGATTGCAACATTAGCCAGAATTATTCTGAATTGTCTACCCTCCCTCCCCCTAAATTCTACCCACTGATAAGTATATACAGTTAACACATAAGGTCTGCAACCCTGTAACCAAAAACTGCTAATGTCTACTCTCATTACCTCTTTTCTCAATATCCTAGCATACCTTACCCTCAGAGGTACAGCTGAGAACCCTTGGAGGACAGCATACAGATTAAAAGTGGTTAAATATTGCAGCATTATAATATCTACCCCAGGAAGTATTGTGGCAGTTTTCAATGCTATCCTCATTATGGGGATGGAAATATTACCTCCTATGAGGAAAGCTAGGGTAATCCCCCCTTTTCTCCAGTATGCGCGGTTGGACATGGTCAGCGCTATCCCATTCCCCACCCCCACCCGAACCCTACCAAAACCTTCTCAATTCCTAAACAGGAGAGAGGAGAGAAAAGCAACCACACACATAAGGAGAGAGAGAGAGAGAAGAGGGCGAAGGGAGGAATGCTGCAAAAGAACTGCAAAGATCTACTTTGGTTCTAATCATACCCTCCCCGTCCTCCCCCCACCCATTCAATTTTTAATCTTTTTAATCTTATCCAGACCAAAATTAGATGGAAGCCAGCAATCCATGTGTAAGTGACAGATTGATAGAGCTATTATCTAATATTGTCCTATTTAATTTCGCACAAACGTAACAGCACGGAGTAAAAAGGTCCTTCTGAGTGTAGGTGATGTTTCCTGTGGGATTGAGTTTGCAGTGGACCCCCAGTGTGATGGTGCGGCATACAAACAGGACCACCAAAAAACATGGTACTGAACAAAGAGTCCTGCTCCATATATATCCGAGACTTGCCAGGACTGAGCGGTTCGCTGCTCGGCCACCACCCCGAACCTGGAACCGATCAGCCAAACCAAGCAGATGGGCAGTATTTCCTGGGACCACCTTCTTCTCCCAAGAGATTAAGGTAAGCAAAGCCAGCATATAAAAGGTTCGAAAAAGGAGAGAGAAAAAAAAAAGGGGGAGTTCACTATGTAGTCGAAACTAATTTTGATCGTCACAGGCTGAGACTCTTTATGACGCTTGGGCTTGAAAGTTCCTTTACCATCTCTTTGTTTTCACCTCAAGAAGCCTTAAATAAAGAGGGTAGCATCTGGGCTAAGTCTTCCTGGGCATGGGAGACTGCTTCATATGAATGCCATTTCCCCTCCAATGAAACCTGAAGGCGTGCAGGGTATAACATTCTAAATTTAATGCCGCAGCTATCAACTTGGTGACAACAGGGTGGAAGGTGGCCCTTCTCTGGCGATGTTTCAATGGTAGGTCCTGGGTGAGACATAACTTTTTCCCCTCCCAAGTAATGGATTGCACTTCTTTAACTTTAGAGAGGATATGTTGACGCTCCAAGTAATTTAGCAATCTGATAATTATAGGTCGGGGGGGGGCTGATGTTTCAGGTTTCGGCCGTAACGATCTGTGAGCTCTCTCGATTATATATGTGGGGTTATGGGGCAAAGGGCCTACAATTTTCACAAGCAGGGACTGGATGAATGTAATGGGAGTGGAGCCTTCTACCCCCTCTGGGAGGCCATGAATCAATATATTGTTTCTTCTGGAATGGCCCTCCAGGTCTTCTTCCTTTTGCTGCAGCTTGGTGACTTGTTGCCTCAGCTTGATTAACTCGGGGTCAACTCTGTCTCGCCAGGACTTTAGCGAACCAATGCAGGCCTCGCTGTTTGTTTGCCGCTGCCTTACGGTGGTCATCTCTCCACGGAGATTCTTTAGCTCCAAAGTTAGTTCTACTAGTGACTCCTTAAAGAGATGCATTTCCTCCAAGAAACGCTCCTCCGACAGAGGAGTTGACGTGAAGAGAGCCATCAATTGCTTGGCCAATGATGCCTGTGGCTGCTGCTTTGCTTTTTTGGTTTGTTTGTCCGGGGAGACTGGCGGGGTGTGCTTAGGCAGGGCCGACTTAATTTCCAGGTCCATGCTTGGCTTCTTTCCTTCTCTCTCCTCCTTCTACCGCTCTGCCAGCAATTGTCCCAAACCTCCCCAAATACTTTCCTAAGTATTTAATAGTGCTGGTAGGTAGAAAAAAGAAATGGCGAGTTGCGTTTTAAATTGGTGAAATGATCTTAAAATTTCGGAGGTGGAGCGGGAGCTCGGGGAATCCACTGTTAACCCGCCGGATGCATCACGTGTTCTCCACCTCCTGCACATTATGAGGGAGAGGGACATATTTTTGTTTGGACAGGATGGAACATCAACAGCCATGTTGTGAACCCATGGAGCATGAGTGTGATTTGGGACAGCAACTGTGCCAAAAAAAAAAAAACATTGCAGATTAGAAGATGTTGCCAAACTAACTTGCCAACAAAACAAAAGCTATTTTTGTTTCGTCCAGAGCTGGTTGACCTCCTGTCCCACTCCTCAGTCCTCCTTCTCATAGACACAACAGTGCTCTGTCCTGTCCTCCTTTCCCCACACAGTGCCCCCTCCTATCCTGGATGCCAGTGTGCCCCCCGTCCCCGAACACAAGAAAGCGCTGTCTGGGCAGTACTCACAACACTGATGTTCCTTCATGGTGGAATGAGGTGCGTCAGCTGCTCGTTCCTGACTGAGACTTCATTTGGGAAGGCAGATCAGAGGCTTTCCTTTGAGAGACCTGGATCGGCTGGTGGATGGAAGGGTCAGCGCTGTCAGTGGGGCTACGGGCGCGTTCTTCTTGGCTAGTAGGGCAGGGCTCCATGAATGAACAGTTACAGTGTACATCATTTACCTCAGTCTGACGTTCTGAACTGCATGCTGCAGAATTAGATTGGCGATGCAGTTCAGAAAGACTCACTGAGGTAAAATCTGAGGAGAGTCGGGTCAGCGGGGCTACGGGCGCGTTCTTCTTGGCCCATGAACTGTACAGAGTGTTATCATTTACCTCAGTCTGAAGTCCTGAACTGCATGCTGCAGAATCAGATCGGCGGTCTGCATGCAGTTCAGAAAGACTGAGGTAAAAAATCGGAGGAGAGTCGGCTGAGGCTCACGCTTCTGCTCAGCTGCTGCTGCAGTGCTGCCTTATTTTACTGAGTGCTCAGGGGTGTCTCAATAGTTCAGCAGCGTAGCAGACACGGTGTCTGCTACTCTGCTGAACTATTTCAAATTTGATAGCCAGTTTTATGGTAAGATAAGGTTAGGGGAACAAAAACAGCAATGCAATGCAATGGGAACAGAACAGTAGCCCCAATACAATGCCCCATTGTTATCCTCTAATCCAGGTAGGTTTGCCCTTCAATGATTGGGGACACTTTAACTTCCATTGGGGGGGGCTGTAGCCTCCCCAAAATCAGCGTGCTGATGCCACTGCTGCTGTATGGTGTTGTCATTGCAGCTCTGCAGTAATATTGATGACACACATTTGTAAGTGGTATCTATGGTTTTAATACATATTGTGCAGTGCACATTAAGAAACAGAACCATGAGTTTCAAAAGTTTAACATTTAAACTACATTTTAACAGTTATACTGTTGTACAGTACAGGTTATTAAAAATGTTTAATTAGCAATTCCAGTGTTAAAAACACTACAGTTTTAGGACATATTTATTGTGCAATAAGTTTACATACATTTCAAATACATAATAAATGTCATGCAACAACATACACGTTTCTAAATATTAACTGTTAAAACAATTATTTTTCCAATTAACTTTATAAGTTTTAACTAACTATGCATATGTTATTACAAGTGTGCTTCCTTTTCTGTTTCTGTCTGAGTACTTTCTCATGACAGTTGTAATAAAGAAGCATGTTAACATCTACAGCTTGTTCTGCTTTACCTTCACAAATATATATAATGTACCACTTCTATGCTGTGATGCTTAGTGGCTCACAGATACAACTGCCAGTACTGTCACACACATTAATGGTTGTTCACATATACTGCTAGTGCATCCCATATATTAGTGGCCTGGTGATTCATGGCTGCCACAGATAATTCACCTGGGAGAAGAAGGTCTTGGTCAGCTGGTTGAGGGAACTGGCAGCACTCGGCTTCTGAGATCCAACTTGCTAGAAAGGCCTTTGACTTATCCTCACAAAGGTTGTGCAATGCACAGCAGGCTCTATCACATAAGGGACATTCTGAATGGTATATTCATTTCTCTTGAGTAGACATCTCCAACGGCCTTTCAATCTGTTGAAGGCACATTCCACTACCATTTGAGCCCTGCTCAGACGGTAGTTAAAATTACGGTGAAGGTCATTTCCAAAATCAGAATGGGGCTTCATGAGCCAAGGCAGAAGAGGATAGACTGGGTCTCCCATAATCACAACTGATACACCGACCCCATTGATGTCTTGAGGCATAGAAGGGAACAGCTGATCACTCTGTCCTAGCCTGTATAAGTTACTATTCCTGAGCACCCGAGCATCGTGAACCTTGCCAGGTCATCCAACGTTAATGTCCAGAAAATGAAATTTATGGTGAACCAGACCCTGCATCACTACAGAATAGTAGGATTTCCTGTTGTAGAATTCACAGGCATTACCAGGAGGTGACATAATTGAAAAGTGGGTCCCACCAATTGCCCCCCCCTACAACTGGGGAAACCCCACTCACTCTCGAACCCCTGTATGATGTCTGGCATATTATGTATTCAGATCACCTTGGGTAGTATGACACAAACAATAGCCTTGCACACAATGATTACTATCTCCCCGACAGTAGATCTGTCAACCCCGAACAGGTGCCCAAGGGTTCGATATTCCAAATTGGTGGCAAGGCACCACAAGGTAATGGCAACCCATCGCTGCACTTCAACAGTCTTGTGCAGTACTGTGTCGGACCACTTTATGTGTGGGCTCAGTTCTGTGCACAAAGCTGTAAAAGTCTCTTTAGACATGCGGAAATTACTGAGCCATTGCTCATCGGTCCAAGAAGAAAGCACTATCTGCTCCCACCAGTCAGTGGACCTTGGATGACTCCACACTACTCTGTCGACTGTCACACTGTTCAGTGTTATTGAGAGAAGCAGGTCGCTCACAGCAGCAATAGTATGCTGCTGCATCTGTTGAAATCTATGTGCCTGCAAGTGGCGTGCTACCTGGCGATGTTGTCTCTCCCTCATCACTTGCTGCCGCTTCATGAACCAGCGATTCAGGCAGAGCAAAACAGCAGTGTTTAAATCAGGCACCTCCATGTCAGTAGTGTGTTTACATGGAGATGCCGCAGTGCCTTATGGGACAGTGCATCGCAGCGTGTGGTGCAGCGCTGATTGCTAGGATATGGATGGGTAGGGGCGGCCTCCAGAGGACTGTAACGCTTTTCAAAACATTACCAGAAAATGGAGAAAGAACACCAATGTGGATGCAGAGTAATGGTTTACAAACCAATCCAGCTCTTAAATGTGGACACACACAAATGGATTGAACTGTAATGTTTTAAAAAATGTTTTTACAGCTCATTACTAGTCTGGACAGGACCTAAGACACAGTCATGACTGTTAGGTGAATAAAAGAGTTTACTTTACAAGTCATGGTGCAACTGCAAGATATCAAGAGTACAAAAGAGAGGAAAACACTTTTACACGAATAATAAACAGTTTTAACTAACAGGATTTGACAAAGAAAAACACTACCGACAGCTTAACTGTAACAGGATAAAGTGCTTGCCTTCTTAAGTTTACAGAACTGTGGCCCTCATTCACAATTCGGGATTGTGTAGTACAGTTTGGACTGCATGCCCATTGGCCCACGCAGTGGACCAATAGGCGTACAGGCAAACTGTACTCTGTCAGTTGGCGGGCAGCCGGGTGGCTTGCAGCCAGGATGCTGTCGCATGCCACTGACTGAGGGGGGTACGGGGTGGCAGGGACCACAGTGGGCAGGTGGGGAAGGGGGTACCACTGGACCACCAGGAATCTTTATTTACTGATGCCCATGATCAGGTGGGGGGGGGGTTCCACTAGACCACCAGGGAGTGTGAACATACTACTTCCCTCAATCAGGTGAGGGGGGAAGATCCACTGGACCACCAGGGAGTTTAATTATACTACTGCCCATGATTGGTAGGGTGGGTTGCCACTAATACACCATGGTTTTTATTATACTCTGCCCACTATCAGGTGATACTCACAATTGTAGAGGCCACTGGACCACCAGGGAAGTGTATTTTACTTTCACCCACAATCGGACGGCCAGGCGGGGAAACTGCAGGGTGACGGTCACCCATGGCTGCATGCATGATGGCCTCATTTGCATGTGCATGTCTGAATATCACTTTGATGCACCTAGCACAAGTGCAGTTGTGCTGATGCATCCCCCTGCTCCCCTACTGCCTCTTGCGCCCAGCACAGTGCCATTGCGCCGTGCGTAATGCTTGCACCCTCGGTGCCATATTCAATGGTGCTGAGCCATGGTGCAGCACCACTGAATATCACCTGGTCCTCGCCCTGGCACAGCCCAGTTGCGCTGTGCCCAGGCTTTTGCCCCAGCTGGGCGCAGTTTGAAAATCCCAGCCTCTAAGTACAAGTTTCTCCTCTAGAGTTTCACCAGTATTCAAAGTTGAAATCTCGACTACAGTAGAAAAAATGATCCTCTGATTTTCTGGGATGTAAGCCCCTCAACATTTAACAGATCACTGTGTAGCAACATGTGCCTTCTTTGCACAGATCGTTGACTGCTCTCACGAGAGGTCAGCATTGTCTCAGTCCTTACATGCTTGCCTAGTGCATCTAATATTCAAGAAGTGCTAACCCAACTGTGCAGCTACTCTGGTTCATAATGCCCTCCTGTAGCAGAGACCTTACAGAACCGGTCTTCATTGGCACTACGTGCTAGCAGACCACCATCAACTGTAAGTAAAACTGCAAGCAGGCATGCTCTTATTTCTTCAACTTTGCTAGAAAAGAAAAACAAACTGCACTGGGTCTCTCTTTTTTCTTTTGGATTACAGGTCTCTACTAATGACAGTATTTACTTTGACCTAAATTAGTGACCAGTCTCAATTTCTTCTGGGTATAGAATTAGCAGAGATTTATTTTTTTTTCTACTGTTTTCTATGCCAACTGGGTGCCCCTTATTTAGGAAGGCATACTTATCCCATTCCCCTGATGTCCACCAGAACTGCCAGCTGTCTTCCACTGGGTCTTGCCCCCTCCCCAGGAGGGTCAGTGAGGGGGGACCCCAGACCCATGCAGATGACTGGTTCCAGCTTGGGCTGGTGAGCCCAGATATTCAGCAGGCAGGACCTGAGGGTGTTCACGATCATCCAGCCACCAGTGATTTTCCCCCTGGAGGTGTGGGATGTAATGCATTCAAGGTGCATTCCACATGCTCCTGCGTGACTCATGCCAGTGTCTGCCCCATCTCCAGATTTGTTTGTCAGAGCTGTCTTTCCCCTTGCTTCCACCAGGTGACAGGCAAGCAGCAGGCTCTACCCGACCCTCCCCTCAGAGGAGGAGGAGAGCAGTCCATCAGATGCTCAATGTTCCTGTTTCTGGCCAACCTCCAACACCCTGAGGTTGCTCCTGACCTGGGGTCACCAATGTGATGGCAGGTGAAGCTTGGTGCCTCAGCCCTCCATGCCACCAGGCTGGTTCAAATTAGCCAAGATGTATGCTGGTCTAGTGCCATAATAATTATTGGCCACAATGGGGGCATGCAGAATGATCCCATACTAAATGTACCTCTTACCCTTTCTTATTGTGAAAGGGATCCATAATCTGTATCCTCATTCCATCAGAATATATCCTCATACCTCCTCAGCTCATGGATCCAAGTAGATCGCCCCATAGTAACGCCTTAGAAATTAACAATAATTTGCTACACTGTGATGAAATGGCTGATGGTATATTTTGATATTCTTGTTATTCCACCTTAAATTCCTCTTTAAATACATTTATGCAAGCTCTAAAGATGTTCCTCTAGCTGGTTTTAATTACGAAAGCTTATACTGTCAACATTTATACAATGGTGCTTATATAGAGTTACTGTATATGGTTTTTAGATACAGGACTCTGATTTTATCCTGAACACCTTAATTCTAGAAACTAAGTATGGTACATCTCTATGTAGCCTTAAAAAGGATGGAGTCCATGCAAAATCAGGGAGTTCACAGACAGCTGAATGGCCATGTCAAACTGTCACTCATCTTAAGCCTTCCAGTTAGCATTGTCCTCTCACATAGGTATGGCTCACCCACAATAAGTCTGCAATAGAATCCTAGATTTCTACACTAAAGGCAGTCATCCTGTCTGACTGACACACTTGTATTAAACTGGCTATCAAAAATAAGCTAATTATATCCTGTTCTGTGAAGATAATTATTCACAGATTAGGGATGGCAGTATAGTCTAGTGGTTAGAGTAATGGCTATGAATGAGCTTGCAACATGCAGCAGATTTGGGTTTAATTCCCACAGCCTCTACTTGCATAATGTGTGACTCTGAGCAAGTCACTTAACCTCCCCAGTGCTCTGAGGTCATCTCTGAAAACAGGCACTTCTGCCTAGTGGGCCTTACTTGGTTATCAAAAAGATTATAAACTTAGGTATACCTAGACTGAGGGTATTGTAATGAATCATTCCGGCACCTTTTTTAGTACTTTGCAGAACTACTGTTGCAATATTGAACTTCATTCAGCCAGTTAAAATATTTGTGTCCCCTACTGCAACTTTTTGGTGCTGGGGGGTAAGTTGGATCGGTAGTAAACAAGCTTGTTGAAGCCAGTGACCTGATCATGCTGTGGTATGGAAACTGAAAAAATGGTGAGGGATTTACTGTGGGGGCCCAATAATAGCCAGAGGACAAGGATCTAAACATTTGTTTCAGCATCCAATTAGGGGAGGGAAAGACCATGGAGTGTATCCTTGATGTAGATTGCACGCCCTTTACCCTTTTGGAAGGTGGAAGGAAGATGGTGGCTAGGCTGAGCCAGCTATCAGAAGCTCTGCATTTGTGAGCTGCTTGCCTATTTATCTTCTCTGAATCTGACACCCGTTCCTGTAGTTTACTTGCTCATTTGTATTTTTTTTTTTAGTTCTGTCTAATTTTGTTTTAGTTGTGCACTGATACCATGGCAGTTACGTGATATGCATTTGTTTTGCAGTTTTTATTGATTAATTATTTTCCAGCCTGGTCTACAGTTTTGGTAGACCAGTGACCAGTGACAATCCTGAAGGAGGATTTGTTTTGGGATTTCATAGTCAGACTCTGGCTCATTTTGTCTAGGATGCCCAAGTTTGTTTTATCTAGGAGCACTGTGTTTGGGAGGTGCAGAGGATTGCTATGGATATTTGGGCCATTTTGTGGGGCATCTTTTTTGTCTGGCTCACTGACTCGACTGTTGTTGCAGCTTATTCTGGCCTTGAATGTGTGAGGGGAGTAGTGGAACTTTTATCTAAAGTGCTGTGAGCAGTTAAGTATTGTGCTGAAAAATAGGACACTGGATGTGGACCTGGGCCATAGTAGCAGTGTGTCAAGGTGTTGTGTAGAGGGGGCCTCCTCCATGTACCCTGGGCTGGTGGCTACCCTGCTTTCTGTGACTGAGGGGGAGTCACCCTCCAGGTTTCAGGAAGCTGGAGTCTTGGTTGGGCCATGCCCAAATCCCTTATGGGGCATTCCCTGTGGTCTGTTCCCTTGGGGATTGTAGGTGCAGGCTGTGGGCAATGGGGTAGGGGAGCCCGTGAAGATTTTGGCACACCTGGGGGGTTCCTCCCTGGAGGCTAATTTTGATATGCTCCAGTCCGCTGCATGATGGTCGATGCATTGGATTCTATTGAAGATTGCCAGAACTGCTGTTCGACTTAAGATTTTGTTGTTTGGCCACCGAGGATCATTTTTTCTTATGGTATTGAAATTGATTAGTCTGGATTTGCTACCCTTATGTTGAACCTGGTCTGACTTTACAACTTTAATTTCTGGTTCTGTGGAGTGCCTCTGTGTATGAAAGGTGGACTGTCTAGCAATGGCTGCCTTCGCCTCCAATTTGGACTGGTTGAAATGAGTAAGTTTTCTTTGATTTAGTTGTTTTGTTTCATTTTTCTTTTTAGTTCTTCCCCCCCACTGCATGAGAGGTAGTGGGGGTGACCCATTCATGACTTTCAAACTGGAGTAGTGAAAGGATTCTGTTTTCATCATACCTGTGTTTTTTCCACTGCATGAAAGTTAGTGGGGGTTTTCTATCTAGAACAATTAAAATTGGAGTGGTGAGAGGGCTACAGTGCATTACATGTTGCACTATATTCTGCATTTTTCTTTTGATTGCATATTTTTTTTTAAGAGTGTTTAATTGTGTTTGATACTGATTTAGATAGTAATTTTGGGGAGGGTGGGTATTTATATCAGACCACTTGTGTGTTTTTCTTAGATTTCTCTTAAGGGATGGGGAAGTATGGGTTTGTTGTTGTCAGAAGATGTGTTGGTCTGTTGCTCTTCCAGTCAGGCATCACTTTCCCTCTAAACTCTGAGACCATTGTCCCTTTTATTGTCCTCCCCTGCATGCAGTGGTGTATAACCACTGTAGGGCTTTGGGTATTGCTAATAGGAAGCAGTGGTGGACTAAGGATCCTAGACCTCAGAGGGGTGGTGGACCAGGGAGGTTGTATTGGGGTTGTATGGCCCAGGAAACGCCCTGGGAGAAAATGGTCACAAGAACATGATCCTCCATGTCTGGTTACCATACTCAAAGGTTCCAGTGTCTCTGGGAAGACAATTCAGTCGGCCCCAGGACCCCGCCTGACTCGTGTGGTGTTCTGCAATTCCAGGTCTATTAGGAACAAAACAACAATTATTGCTGATCTTGTTGGGACAGCTGATCTGGCTTCCATCACCGAGAATTGGATTGATGACAACTCAGGCACCATTCTGAAGCAGCAATCCTAGCCAGATTTTCAGTGATGCACCGATCAAGATTGGACAGCAGGGGCAGGGGGAGGGGGTGGCTATTTGTTTTAAAATGGAATTGGGCTTTTCTGGTGTACCAATTGAGGGGTCCAGATCATTTGAGTTTACCATAGTAGCAGGTGTGGGCTTCAGGATCATTCTCATCTACTGTCCACCTGGGGGTAAGGAACTGTTCCTGCAGGAAGTAGCAGACTTCATCATCGATATGACACTGGAGTCACCCAGACCTATAGTCCTGGTTGACTTCAACACCTGGGTTGATGATGAACTCTCACACTTTGGACAAGGCTTCCTATAACCTATGTGTTTGTTGCAGTTCACACAGGTAGTTGGCTCCACTACTCATATCCAAGGTCACTCTCTTGATCTGGTCTTCCACCTGGGGATTGAGTCCTTCAAATTGGTGGTGGAACCAGTCATATGGTCCAATCATTACACAGTAAGATTCAATATCTAGCCCCCCATAGGCCAGCCTCTGTGGATATGGTCAGATACTGCCCATTGAGGGGCGTAACTCTAGAAGGTCTTCTGGTGGTGTTAGATCTATCAGGAGTTTTGAGGGCAAGCGAGGACCCAGAGAGTCTAGTTTTGGCCCATAATAAGGCTCTGGATTCTATTGCCCCAGTCTGTGTTCGTCCTCTTTCTCTCTCTCTCTGCCCTCAGTCCCCTTGGTTTTATGGGACTTTGGGGGAGCTGAGATGTATAGGACAAAGGCTACAGCATCATTGGTGGAAATTGACCCTCGAAGCTGACCACCTTAGATTGATAGATCATTATTAAAGCCATCATTCAGCAATCACACATAAGAAGGCAGAATTCCTGTCCTGTGAGACTGCTGCTGCTCAAAATCGACCAGCTCAGCTCTTTCAAACCAAAGAAATGTTGTGCAGCCCAACCCGCTACTGGTTCTAGGAGCATTTTTACAAGCTAAGTGAGAGGAGTTCACTCGATTCTTTGCCAATAAGGTAGCTGACATCAGGTCCGAAATCTGTTCAGCACCCTGTATGGGGGTTGTTGGTGGTTGGTTGTTGGTGTATGGTCACGTCTTTTCAGTCGACCTGGATATCTTTTGACTGACTGGAGATAGCGGACATCGTGCTGATTGTCCAGAATTTGCAGCCAACATACTGTAGTTTGGATTCAGGCCCTACACGCCTATTATTAGGGTATGTGGAGTCCATCGGCCCAATCCTTGAAAAGACTGTTTGGTGCTCCTTAGATTCAGGAAAGTTCCCTAGCTCCCTGAAGGAGGCAGTGGTGACACAGCTTCTTAAGAAAGCTTCTTTGGACCCAACCAGCTGTTCAAACTAGAGACTCATCTCTAACCTTTCCTTTGTTGGGAAGGTGTTTGAGAAAGTGGTTGCGCTGCAACTGGAGAACCACTTTACCATCCATGATGTCTTTGATCCTCTTCAGTCTGGCTTCTGGAAAAGTCATAATACCGAGATCACTCTGGTTTGGGTGCTCAATGATCTCCTGATAGCAAGGGACCAGAAGTGCTATTCCAGCTTGGTGCTTCGGGATCTCTCTTCAGTGTTTGGCACTGTGGACCATGGGGTTCTGCTTGAGTGCCAGATGGCTTTCTGTGGCCTGGCTGGTCCAGTTCTCAGATGGTTTCATTCTTTCATAGCCGGCAGGTCTCAGAGGGTGATATCTGGGATTTTTTCTTCTGAGCCATTCTCTCTGTCGTGCAGGGTCCGTCAGGGCTTGGTGCTGTCTCGCATGTTGTTCGTAGTCTATTTGCTGCCCCTCAGAGACATTGTAAGACGATATAGGCTTTGGTTTCACTGCTACATAGAAACATAGACTTTGAAGGCAGATAAGAACTGCTTGGCCCACCTAGTCTGCCCATTTCCCTACCTACAGGATAAGCTGCAGATACTAGTTAACCAACAGCCTATTTCTTCCTACCCCCCACAAAAATTGCCTTATGTCGGTCCCATGCATTCTTGAATTCTCCCACAATTTTAGACCCCCACAACCTCCTCAGGAGGGCTGTCCCATGCATCCACCACCCTTTCTGTGAAACAATACTTCATCATATTGCCCCGGAACCACCACCCCTCTATCTTCAAATTGTGTTCCCTTGTTCTTGTACATCTCTTTTTCTGAAAGATGCTACCCTCTTGGACTTTGTTGATTCCACTGAGGTACTTAAAAGTTTCTATCATGTCCTCCCTCTCCCTTCTTTCCTCACGGGTATACATACTAAGCTCCTTTAATCTCTCCTCGCATGGCTTCTCTTGCAGACCCTGCACCATTTTAGTTGCCCTCCTTTTTACTGCCTCTATACTGTCTATGTCCTTGTGGAGATGGGGTCTTCAGAACTGGATGCAGTACTCCAGTTGAAGTCTCATCAACTGTCTATACAGGGGGTAACAACTTCCTGTTTTCTGCTGGCAATGCCTCTCCCTATACATCCCAGTATCCTCCCAGCCCTCCCTACTGCCTTCTCACATTTCTTGCTAAACTTGAGGTCTACTGATATGATTACCCCAGGTCCCTTTCCATTTTTGTTGTTGTTACTACCTTCCCCCAATTGTGTAATCTTCCCCTTGGGTTTGGTTTCCCAGGTGCATTATTTTGCACTTCTTTGCATTGAGTCCAAGCTGCCATACTTCTGACCATTCCTCCAACCTTGTCAAGTCCCTTCTCATCCTTTCCACACCTCCTTGTATGGTGCTATGCTGAGGACACACAGCTCTGTCTTTCGCACCCGACCTGGATAGTGCAGTCTCGATGTTTAACAGCAGTCTGGTGGAGATCCATGACCAGATGAAGTCCAGCTGATTGAAATTGAATTCTGGGAAGACTGAGGTGTTGATGGGGGATCTGGGGCACCAGATAGAGAGGCTGGTGGTGGGTCTACCCTCTGGGCTTTGGCTTGATGACATACAACTGCCTACCTCTGCATGAGTACATAATCTGGGAGTGATTCTTGATGATGGGCTGACACTGCATGCAAAGGTGTTGGCAGTCATCAAGTCTTCCTTTTATTATCTTAGGAACATCACCAGAAGTAAGCGCTTTGTTCTGTCCAATGCTTTTCCCACATTGATATACATCTTTGTGTCCTCTCGTCTTGACTACAGTAACTCCCTTTACCTGGGTCTTCAGTGGGGGTTGATAACCATTGCTTGTAACTGGTGCAGAATGATGCGGCATGATTGTTGACTGGGACTTCACATTCCAGTCATATTACTCCCATGATGCACGACTGGCACTGGCTGCTATACAGTGGCAGATCACCTTCAAGGTCAGTCTTCTGACCTATAAAGCCCTGCATGGACAGAGACCAAGTTATCTGCAAGAGCTCTGGGTACCTTATAGCCTCAGCCATTCTCTAAGCTCAATTGATGCGAGGTTGCTAGAGGTTCCCAGGGTACAGTTGAAAACATCTGTGGCCTAGGTTTTTATGTTTGCAGCACCATCCCTGTGGAAATCTCTATCTTGTCAGATTAGAGAGTGCAGGACCATGGAGAGTTTGAAAGTAGCCTAAAAACACATCTATTTAGACAGGCTTTCAGCATCTGATGTCTTATGTATTGTGGGAAATTTTAATTGAGGCTGAATTTTTGTGAGATTTTATTGAATTGTTTTTATGATATGTATGCTATGTACAGTGCTTTGTCAATTGAAATAAAATATATTGCTATTATGATATTTTACATAGCCTGTCCTGACAGAAGATCTTATACCTGGGGAAGGTAAATGGCAGAGTATAGGATCTTAGGTGTTAGCCAGGTTTCCACCACAGATAGTGTGTCAGGATTACATTGGGTAACCCATACCTGGAGATCTGTGAGTTTACATAACAGGCACCAGTCATTCATAGATGCCAGCTCTAGGGCACCAATGTTGTTCTTGCAGTGACTTTGGCATTGGGTGGGGCCAGGGTTGTGGTGTATGTTACTAGAAGGTAGCAGGAGGAGTAGTGCAGCCTGTGGAAAGGATTGCCAGAACAGCTTTAGAGTGGTAGGTGGTTTATGTTGCCTGAGTATTACAACCTAGTCCCTTTACCATTCCACTGTCTTCTTTAGATGTGTTAATTTTATAGTGGAGATAGGGTTACCAATAGTTATCAACCTAAACCCATGGCTGTGGCAAGTGGGGGTACTTGGCTACGAGCTAAACCCCACAGTACCTACATATGTGGCAAATGTAAATATTATACTGTGATCCTAAAATGCAATACCTTCTTGACAGTCAATGCAGCTAGAGTCTATAGAATGGAACCACTCTTTAACTGCGTTACTGAAATTTTGGTGCACTTGACCACATGTAACTGCTCATCCATTTAAAGTGAGGGTTGGGGAACATATACCCAGTACTGAAAATGGGGATGACAGAAATGCTTTGGCTGTCCATTGCAAAAGGTCATGGGGTGATAACAGACAGCATGCATTTAAATTCTGTGGAGTTGAGGCAGTGAGAATTGGGACCCCGTGGAGGTAATATAAATAATGTTCTACTGGACCTAGTTGCTTACAGGATTTATACACCTGGGCCCAGATATTCAAAAGGGTTGTGCATGGTGCAACAGTGTTGCACCATGCGCAACCCACTGATGCGCCCCAGTGTGATATTCAAATGGAGATTGTGCCTGGCACAAATCCCGATGCACCGGAGCACATCAGTAATGTATGCAGTGCAGATAGGGGGCGTGCCCATGCATACTCCACACATCCCGATATTTAGCCCGGGATGTGCTGAGTCCATGCATGCGCAACCCCTACTTGCACTGCACACAGTTGAGACAAAAAAAAATGGAATGACGGCTGACCACCAGCAGGTGAGCTGCCATATTGCAAATCACAACACGGCAGCTGCCACCTGTGGGTGGCCACCTGCGCTCCGGCTGCAGCTCTGTGGCAGTGCCCCCAATGCCCAATTGTGGGCATCTGTTTAAATTAATAATGTCCTATCTCCCTGGTGGTCCAGTGGACCACTCGCAGCCCAATCGCAGGCTTAAGTATAAAAATATGGCACGTCCTATATCCCTGGTGGTCCAGTGGACCGCTCACAGCCCAATCATGGGTTTAAGTATAAAAAAAAGCACATCCAATATCCCTGGTGATCCAGCGGCAACCCCGCATCTGCCCACTGAGCCCCACTGCCCCGCTTCCCACCGGTCAGCAGCAGACGGCAGCACCCCATCCGCCTGCCACCCCAATGCCTGCTGACTGACACTGTAGATAGGGCTGTAGGCCCATTGGTCCATGCCGTGAGCCAATGGGTGTGCAGCCTATACCGTACTACACAGTCCAGATATGTGAATGGATTCATTCACATATCTGGAATGTTTATTCTACTTAGACACAAGGAGATAGTGTTGTTTTTAATTGTTTTTGTCTGTCATGATTTCATGCATATTATCACATTAAGTAGCATGTGGTGAATCATCCTCCTGATGATGCACGAGTGGTGCAAAACTGGTCAAGGTTGTTCCCAACACTGCAGGGTATCTATTTCTTATGGACTATAACCATTTAATAAAGTTTTTCACAATACCTTGTGGTGCCTTAGTTTGTTGGGTTACTCTCACTTGTGTGCCACTAAAGTGAGCATGGTGCAAATGGCCAGCTGCGAATTAGAGGTGCGCAATGCGGGCAACATTTCAAAATTTGCTCTGCAAAGCAAGTCATGGAGTAATATGGAATCCGGGAAGTAATCCGCAGTGTGAAGCAGAGTACTTCACATCATAATGAGGAACACGAAGTCCATTGATAATTTGACATTGATAAACTGACAGTCACCATTATGGGTTAATATGGAAGCATCTTTATGCCCGGGCAATGTTGCTACCTCTTTCATCTACAGTATAATCTCTCCCCCCAAATTTAAAGTCTCACCCTACTATAGCTGCATCTGTATTTTATTGGAAAATAATTCATAAATACCTCAAATCAGAACCAACACCCCTTGTATATGCCCCTGTGTGGGGAAACCATAATATTTATCTCAATAACCACCCAATTGTCTGTCAAAATTGGAAAAATGAGGCATCCTTTTCCTGGGAGATATACTTGAACCCCAGATGTTCAAATTAAAACCCTTCTCAGACCTATGCAATCAATGGTATCTCCCCTATCATGACCTCTGGAAATATCTACAGTTGTGCATGGCATGTAATCTCTACTTTTCTCTTACTCCTCATAAACCTTGACATAATAATTATATTTCTAGATGGATTAATACACTGTCCAATTTAAATAGCACTATCTATAGAGGCACTAGAGACATGCTTCCAGGCCAATTTGTCAATGGCAAAAATAAATGGAGTAATCTGTTAAATTGCAATATAACTGATATACAAAGGCATAGGTGTTGGCTCTCTTGCCACAAATCTTTTAATGGTAAGCATAGTTCACTCATACAAACCACAATTTTACATTTATGGTACAGGACACCAATGGTACTTCAACAAATAGGTTTAATAAACAGCAACAACTGTTGGTGATGAAACTCTCCTTATGGTGATTTACAACACATTTTATGGAACTGTCCCCCCCATTCACAGTCTCTGGTGTTGTATCCTATTATTTGTGATGAGAACCTAAACACTGTATAATTGGTATTTTTAATCTTCACTCCTATAGAATATCCCACTCCTGGAGCAGATGGTTGACCATATTTTTCCTTCAAGTCAAGTGCCTTATACTTATGCACTGGAGATCTAACATAACCACCACTTTTCAGGATATACTCAAACAATTATCTCAATATGCATCCCTCGATCGTATGACACACATCTCCTCTGACCAATTCCTTCTGTATAACAAATGCAGGCAGGACTACTTTAAATATTTGGAAACATCTAATCCTATTGTCACGTAATGAATGGGCCATATCTTTTCTCCCTCGTTATGTCTCTACATGTTTTTCTGTTGTGTTCTTGCATCTTGTTTTTGCTGTTATCCTTTCTCCACTTCTCTTCCTCTTCTCGCTTTCTTCTCTCTCTTCTTTTCCATTCCTTTGCTCCAGATCTCTTCCTGGATAACCTCTCTTTTTTACTTACTCCTCCTTTATATACTTTTACTGTATTGTTACAAATTGCAAATACTACATTTTACTGTCATGATGGTCTACTCTGCTTGTTTCAATACACTATCCATACTTCTTGTATTACAATCTGTCTAGTTCCCTTAACTACATAGGATATACTGTCTTACATTTTTCTCAAGTATATATTTTCCTTTTTTATGTCAACATTGTATAATACTTCAGACAATATGATGTTCTTCCTCTTTCATTATGACCATATGCAGTTGTATATCGGAGGATATTGTTTTCCTGTTTATAAGCTGTATAATATTAATAATAATAAAAAAAAACAACTACAAAAAACAGACAATGACTTTACATTACTCCGCCTTCCCCCAACCCCTTCTGCACCAATTTTAATGTGAAGTACATAGATAGCAATGTAATTCACATCACTTCACCTAGTTATTGTGCTCCAAGCTAAATTTTGTAGTGATTCACGATATTGCAGGTCACATGGGCTCTAGACTGTTCTGCACAGCCTCAGTTCTGTGTAGTGTGTGTAGTGGTAGATGAATACAGTTTCATCTCTGAGCTCTGCAATTCAAATCCTCTAAAAGCTATTTAAAAAGCCTTTTTGAGTCTTTACATTGATTATAGGAAACCCTCCTGTGCTCATATCATCAAGTGTTTATTGTTGTGTGTGGATTTTGAATGTTAATTTAGAACAGATAGTCTGTGTACTGACAGACACTTGAAGTGTGCTTTAGTGTAAGTAGATTAATTGGGAGAAAAAGTAGTCTTACTGTTTTGGTTATATGTTTCTTGTATAATTGTGTTAATGTTCACACAGTAATATTCTCAGTAATTCTTGACATTTCTTTGCTGATTGTTGTGGTGCAGCAGTGCATAATTTCAGTTTGTTTAAAAGAGTTGGTTATATCACTAAAGTTTTCAACTTGCTACGCATTTCTTGTAGTATGTGTGTGACATGTACCATCAAATCAGACACATTTTATGGTGCTACAGAGTAACTTCAGCAGTGTGAACCTGCTATCCATTGCACCTGCATGATTTTGTGCTGCTTTGTGGCATTGTGGCTTTGGACAATTACTACAGTGCACTGCAGCCCCTCCCAACTGACAAAATGTATTCTTTTCCAGGTTGGATTTTGACTTATGAGCATTGGTTAAGGTGTTATTGTGACTTTGTGTTTGCACCTTTTCTTGATTGTGCAGTGCAGTGTTAATCTGTCCATGCTTTTGCATCTGATTAGTGCCCAGTCTCCTTCTGCAAGCCGCAGTTATTGGCTTTTTTGGCTTCACATCCACCAGCCCAGACTGTAAGTTCAGAAATCTAAATGTGTTTAGAATTTTCTTGGTGATCCCCCAAAATGCCTGCTAAGACATGTGCAAGAACAAGGGGACACAATCTGAAGATAGAGGGGGGACAGCTCAGGGGTAATGTGAGGAAGTATTTTTTTACAGAGAAGGTGGTGGATGGATGGAACAGCCTTCCAGAGAAGGTTGTGGGATCAAAAACAGTGAAGGAATTCAAAAATATAAGGCAATTATTGTGGAGGTTAGGAAGAAATAGGCTGTTGGATAACTGGGATCTGCAGCTTATCTACAAGGTAGGGAAATGGGCAGACTAGGTGGGCCAAGAGGTCCTTATCTGCCATCAAAGTCTATGTTTAAGTTGTTTCTGGCCATAGCACTGCTGCCAGTGGAAAAACTGTCCATGGGCGTGGTAGTATGCAGAAGTGCATAGCTAATGTCAGTAAAGGGGTTTCTCCACCAATGTTTTTTACAGCACAGTCTGTAGCTTCTCTCATAGTTGGAGGAGATGATGTTGTCCCAGCTGGTGGTGTTAGTGCAGTTTCTTCTGGTATGAGTATTGCTGCCTCATGTTCCACTTCTGACCAGTTAACCATTTCAAAAAATATAGTTGAGTCTAAAGCTATGACTGACAGTGTAGATGATGTTGTACTCCGACTAACATTCCCATGGTAGCGGAACATGATTCTGATCCTGGTGATGATAACTCACAATGTTACATTTATTCCAGTGCTGTTAAGGTCATGCCTTTGCCATCCAATGATTCAAAGTACAGTGCAAAGATATTGGGCAATGATGATGATGATGATGATGCTGCGGATGGAACATGTTCTCCACATGACAGCATCCAAGCTGAAAATGTGGATGCAGAAGATGTTGATGAATATGATAATGATATCAGTGACCCTTGTTGAGAAACAGAGGAAAAGAAAGTCATGGTGGCTGTGTCTAGGTCTATTGCCATTAAATCCCCCATCCTCAAAGAAGTTGCAATTTAGTGGTTCCTGCTGATGATAATGATGATGACCCAGTAACAATCATAGGTAGTCAGGGTGGTCAGTTGGAGTCCAAATCTGTCCAGCCTGAAAAATCATGTAGCACCCCCCTCCATTTCAAGGGTTAAAAAAACGGAGTCCAACAAACAGCATCAGGGACATGTTAGAAGTAAGGGATCACAATTCCTTGTTTGGGATTTTTTTGTCCAAGGTGCAAATGAGTCAGTTGCAATCTGCCAGCTTTGCCACGCGTGTATGAGTCAAGGTAAAAAGGGGAGTCATCTGGGCATGGGGGCCAGCATACACATCTTAAGAACAGGCACATGGCATTGTGGACCTGGCACCAGATGGCAGCTAATGCCATAGTGGGGCCTTCACCTTCATTGCCAACCTTACTAAGCATCTTATCCCCTTGCATGAACATAAGACCAAGTAAAAATGTCTACAGTAGCGATGAAATAACACCAGAGGATTACTACAGGCATGATGAGGGGGAGGATTATGATTTTAGAAATGTTGTCAAGTGGTGGTTAAGAGTAGTAGTTTTGGTGGTGGTGGTGGTCAATGAAGTATGTCTAGTTCAAGTGGTACATCAACCCCTGTATGTAAAATGGGGAAAATAACTTCATTTGTGGACTTGTCACCTGTGCACCCCTCTTCATCACACATCCACAGCCACCCCTGGCCATCTACAGAGCTATTTATCACATCCCATGTAAGTCAGTCCATGTAGGAGAGTGTTTTTGCCTGTAATCTCCTGCCTACCTGCCTGTCTGAAGCATGTGACCTACACTGTGTAAGCCATGTGACGTGTGTGAGTTGCCTGTGAATTCTCACTCTGCCTCAAAGCAGAATAAGGCTTAGTGCACAATGCAAAATCATAATTACAATATGAATTAGTAAAGTGAGTGTTTAAAATGGACACTTCATGTAGTGGAATAATAAGGTTAAGTGTCCACTTCACAGGTGGAATTTTACTTTGCTGCGTCGCTACTCTGAATATGGGGCCCCTAGAGATTCCCAAAGTGGCATTATCCTTATTGAGGACTTGTTGATCCTGACTCGGAAGTTTTGGATGTTAGAGACTTTCACCACCTCACCTCTCCAAATTAATCTCTGGTGTGTTCTTTTCCTCTGGCTTCAGCTGTAGCTTACTCTATGATCTTCATTTGACTACATTGTTGCAGCGATTTCAATGATTCTAACAGGGAACACATCTGGGAATTGGTAAACAGCTGCTACACGTGGGACACCTTTTACCAGGAGACCTTGATGCTTTTCAAAGTCCCTTTAGATATGTATTTATCTGGTTGGAATTAATTTTATTTTTGAAAATTCAGAGTCTGTGGGATTGGTGTATATTTTTAAAGATATTTACTAAATGCTGTTTACTCTGCATTGAATTAATGTTGGGACAGAGTATAAATGACCCAGTCACAAACACTTGAAAGGCTAGGTGTCATAGACCAGAACTGGTGTACATACACTTCCATGGAGGCTTAGTACACCATAATTTGGCAGCGTATTTTCTTTAAACCATTTATCCAAAGAAATAATTTGTTTTTGCAAATTTGGTAGGACATTTAGCTTTGTTTTTAAGTTGCTGCTTTTTCAGTGCTTAGAAACCCCTCTAAGTTTGAGTAACTCAATTTCAAAGTAACTTACAGATAAGATTCTAAGATTATGCAGGTGTTTCATAAACAGGCCATTTCTTTTCAGTAATAGTGCTCACCCTGCCTAAACAGTGTTTTAAGTGTCCTTTCCTGCAAACAATGATGCCACACATTGTGGTTCTGTTCATGTTCATCTCTGCCCTCATCTGCAGAACCACCCACTCTGAGGAGTTAGCACCCAAAAAGCCTCCCCTTCTCAGGTACAGAAGAGATGGAGATATCATTATCGGAGGAGTCTTTGCAATTCAAAGAGGTTGTGTTTCTACTGTTCCTCTTGACAATCCCTGTGAGAGGTAAGGCACACTTTATAGATAACAGTGCTGTAGTAGAAGCATTATGGTAGATCCTGTTTCACTCTAAATTAAAAACTATCTGCCTTGGATGTGTGGATACAATATATGTTGTTACTGTGGCACAAGAAGGGTTAAGCATTTTATGCAGCTGCAGAATGTATATGTGTGTAGGAACTCCATTCATTTGGTAGAAAATTAAACTGGTATGCCTGGGGTATGGGTTACACTCCCAGTCAGGTTACAGGTATTTTCTTTCATGTTCCATTTCTTGCATATTTTTTTTTACGTTTCATATCAACAAATAGCTGCAACCCAAACTATCTGCTTTTACTCAGAATGCACAGCTATGCACAGTTTGATGATTAGTATCTTGATAAACAATAATAAATATTATGTCACAGAACACTGTATATCAAGCATGTTTTTTGAGATTCAGTGCTCCCTCCCCCATATGGGTAGCACAGACAAGGTCTGCATATTTAAAGACGTCCCTGATGGTTCAGCCACCCATGCCAGCTTCATAATTTTTTTGCCTAGTACATGATGACCATCAACATTTTTTAAATCCACAACAAAAAACATAAATTGCCATGCTTGTTTTGAAGTTATATGATGAGACTTAATCCATGTTTAAGGAAAAAATCTGCAATGGGAGAGATTGTTTTATGTAGTTATAACATAAATATTTTAGGGGTGAACACGAATGTGAAAGAAAAAGTGAAACGTGGATACAACATCACTTGTCATAATGTTTGCATTATTTTATCCACAAATGCAAACTGGAGAAACTTACCAGTGCTAAAGCAACCCTACTGAACTAAAATTCCCAACACTGGTGGAATATTTGTACATTTTTATCTGTAAAACCCTTTCAGGCCTCTGTCATTTTCATAAAGTTTTTTTGACAGACATAGAATATTTATGTGAATACAGTATAGCAAAAGAAAGGAACATATGGGTTGCCATGCATCATTTGGTTAAATCTGTTTTCAGTGTTGCATTGTTATGGGTGGTCAGCTCAGAACAAAAATAACAGAAAATCCCAATAAAACATGTAACTGGCCACAAAGCTACTGAAATTATAAAACTTACATGCAGTATGATAAGAGCATTAATAAAAAGAAACAAATTAACCAAAGGCAGACAGACAGACATGTATATAAAGCACCTTGAATGATACAAATTCCTTGCTGTCATCCTGTATATGGTCTTAGCTGGATATAAGAGAGTAAATCATTATGCTTGCAATTCTTCCACAGGGATGCCCTTGTGTCAGGTATCACTTACAAGGTCACCCCATTTGCCATGCCCTACACTGTCCTAAATTCTCAAAAACTCACAATGAATTGCAACATTGTGCTTTTTCTCTGTCACCAATTCAGCTCTTCTGAGTGTTTCTTTTTGTGCCAGATTTTCTTAAATGCTCCTAGTGAGCCAAAGTACTCTCCGTTCCTCTCTGTTATCAAAACTGCTTTCTAATCCTGTGTCTGTAGTTTTTTGTGCCTGTCTGTATGAGGGCTGAACTTGTTACTTTAAATCTGTCTAAATGAGTTAAAAGAGAGAGATGGCCCTCTCCTAGTTTTGTGTTCTCCAGCTGGTAAGTGGGTAGGGAGAAATTGTTTTACCAGGAAAAGCATGCTAAGCCAAAGCTTGTTTCTAAGCACAGCCTGGTAGCATGAGGAAGTTTAGTAATGTGCTCAAGGTAACACTCAGTAGTATGCAAGTGGGAGCTATAGAATTCAAACCCAGGTCTCCAGCTTTGCAGCTCAGTGCTGCAAACCACAGTGCTACACTTCCTCCTGGTACTGGTAGCACAGGTCACTTTACCAAGGTATATAAATTCCAGACAGAGGCTTAGATGGCAAGAAATATAATGGAGACAATGCCCAATACTGCAACCCAGAAGTATTTGAGAATTTAGAAACATGTAGGGTGTGTTCTATCAGGGATCTTGTAAGCAGCACCGTGCTTACTCATTCTCGGGCTGAAACATACACCAATCATCCCCTTGTTAACTAGGGCAAGATTAACAAATCAGGAGCAGACAGTTTTAACATATAGACTGACTACAAAACTAGAACTTTTTTTTACTAATTGCCCTCCTTCCCTCTCACCCTTAAGCAGTTCTACTTTTATAGGCACTGGATTTTACTAGAACAAGAACTTCCTGTTTGGCAGTAGGAAGGGAAGGATCATGGAGACACATAGGTTTCATCATCCTTGAAGGAAAAGAGTAGTTCTCCCTCTCCTCCTAGCAACAGGAGGTCTGACTCTGAGCAATGAAGAAGGAGACTACAGAAGAATACAGGAAGTTCCTGTCCCAGAACAGGAAGGGAGAGAGCTGTGAGGGCATACAGCAGCAGGAGGAAAAAAAAAGAAATAAAAACCAAAACAGGGAGGAGAGAGTAAGCATAAAAAGCAACAGGAGAGGGACCACAAAATAAGATATGATAGGACTGGTGCAGTGCTATGGCTGTGGGGCGACAGTCTTCTGGGAGACATTCTGGAGGGTGCAGTGCTGCCCTATTTGTAGGCACCTCTCTGGTCTGAGAGATGAGGTTGCTCATGCCCAGGCTGACTTGGCTAGGATTCATGAAGCCTCCCCCCCAAGCAGGGACTACCAGGGCCACCACCGCTGTCTCAGAGGTTGCCAAGAAAGAGGACCAGTTGGACAAAGGTGGGCTCTGGGAGGGAGAAGGTGGTGGAACAGAGGTGCATTCCTCCTGTTGTACATCTCCACAATTCATACGCTGGTCTGGTGAACAGTGGTTCCTCTATTAAGGGTACCTGCAGTGAAGACCAAGGAGGATGCTGGGAACCTCCACAAGGGAGACCCACAGGAGGGTGGCATGGGACCCCACAGGGGAAGGAAACAACTCCTGGTGGGGGACTTAATCATTATTGGGTAGAACTGGGGGAGGAATGAAAGGAGGCGGTATAATGCCTACCTGGTGCCACAGCTGGGAGGGACAGGGAGCAAATCCTCAGGATTGCAGAAGCAGCTGCATGAAGGAGGGAGCTAGATGCCATTGTCCACCTAAGGACAAATGACCTGACTGGGAATGGGGTCAGAGCAGTGCAAGAGGAGTCTGAAGAATTGGGAAGGGGCCTTAGACAAGTAGCACGTCCAGTAACCTTCTTGGAGGTGCTGCCTGTCTATGGCAAGTGTGATGCTAAGGTACTCTGAACCATGGGATTCAATGAATGGTTGAAAAACTGGTGCAGAGCTCAGAGTTTTGACTTCATTGTGGACTGGGGGTTCACCTGGGGGATGAAGGCCTATACTGGTGCGATGGTCTGCATTTGTCAATGAGGGGAACCAGGATCCTAGGTGAAAGGCTTAAATGCTTCATTGGCAAGCATTTAAATTAGCCAAGGGGAGAGGCACTGAAAAGCAGCAGGGAAAACCCAGCCTCCCCCCAAAAAACACAATAGTTACAGAGGTAAACACCAAGGTAGAGAAGTCAACAGGGAGCAGGGCAGGAGAAAATGCAGAAAAAGGCAGCAAGGAGAGGGATGGGCTAAAAGGGATAAGGTCATCAAAAAATGGAGGGTGATGAGCACCAACGCTCATAGTCTGTGTAACAAGCTCCCTGAACTAGTGGCCTTGATGGAAGAGGGACACCTGGATTTAGAAGTGGAAAGCCATCTAGGAACAAGTGACTACCAAACAGTGTGGTTCACGATAAACACAGCCATAGAGTCAAGCCACACAAAACCAATAGTATTGGACTTTAGGAGGGCTGGCTTTGGGAAAATGGGAGAATGCCTCAGAAAAGCATTAGCAAATGGGCAAGAAGTAGAGGTGGAGGAACAATGGGGAAAACTTAAAACAGACATCATAGAGGCAACAAGCCTTTGTGTGAAGCAAATCAACAAAGCAAAACAAAGGAAAAAAAACACTATGGTTCTCAAAAGAGGTGGTGGGGAAAGTTAAGGAGAAAATGGTAGCATTCAGGAAGCATAAGAAAACACAGAAGGAGCAGGACAGAGAACTGTACCAGTTAAAGCAAAAGGAAGCAGGGAAGGCAGTCAGAACAGAAAAGGCCCAAACTGAGGAAAAGGCAGCCAATTCAATTAAGTTGGGGGATAGAACCTCTCATAGGTATATTAGGGAGCAAATAAAGACCAATGGAGGTATAGTGAGGCTTAATACAGGGAAGAGAAAGTGAAAAAGTAGGGATACTGAATGAATACTTCTGCTCAGTATTCACAAAGGAAAAGGAGTGGGAGGCACTTAAATCAAAGAATATAATCACTCTGGATAGGGAGGTCGATACCAGTCCATTCACAGAAGAAAGGGTTCTGAAAGAACTCTTAAAACTGAAGAAGGGCTAGTGGGATGCACAGGGAGAGGCATAATCAGTAGAAAACAAGAAGCTGTTATCCCTCTGTACAGACAATTGGTGAGACCCCATCTGGAGCATTGTTTGCAGTTGTGGAGACCCCATCTCCACAATGACATAGATAGAATGAAGGCTGTCTAGAGGAGGGCAACTAAAATAGCGCAGGGTCTACACCAGAAGACTTACAAAGAGAGATTAAAGGGGCTTAATATGTATACCAGAGAGGAGGGAGAAGGGGGACATGACAGAAACTTTTAAGTACTTCAAGGGAATCAATAAAGTCCAAGAGGGTAGCATCTTTAAAAAAAGAGATGTACAAGAACAAGGGGGGGCAATTTGAAGATAGAGGTGGGATGGCTCAGAGGTAGTGTGAGGAAGTATTTTTTCATGAAGAGGGTTTTGGATGCATGGAACAGCCTTCCCGAGGAGGTACTTGAGTCAAAAACAGTGGAGGAATTCAAGAATGCATGGGACAGATATTAAGTAATTCTAGTGGGGGGCTGGAGGAAGTTGTCTGTTGGTTAACTAGGATCTGCAGCTTATCCAATAGGTAGGGAAATGGGCAGACTAGGTGGACCTAGCTGTCGTTATCTGCCATCAAATTCTATGTTTCTACTTTTCTATGTAGACCTTGTCTGGGTTGTAGATGGAGGGAGGGAGTTGGAGGATTTTGATTTAAGTGTATACAAACACACAAACCAGCAGCCTCCCCACAACTGGTATTGCTGTAAATTTTATATAAAATAAAAGTGTATGCATGCATTAAACTATGTATGTTAGCGTTAATGTATAGCCATAGCTTTTTGGGCACAAATCTTCTTCAAGACCATGTTTTCTTAAGAAAAAACATTGAAATTTAAATGGCAAATGTAGTCCTGGAAATGACAAGGGCTGTATGTTAAGATTGCATTTTTAAACATTGTAAATTAATTAAAGCTGCTTCATGTTTTCAGATATAGTTTTTCTCTTCCCTCTTGTTCTGCACAATTTTTATAGTAATATTTAGTCTTATTCAGATGAGGGATGCACCAGTGATGGAAGGGTTGAATGCATGTAAAATATTGAGGCTAACACTGTATGTGATGTTGAAAGGTAATCCTAATCTGGTAGTTCAGGATTTGGATGGAATGACTATTGGACAGGTGCAACAATTGAAGTATCCTGGTGTATTGTTGTACTCTGCACTTAACCTCTTATTACAGGTCATTGCAGTAAGCAGGAAAGTGGATCAAAAACTCGCTATGTTGTATAAATTTAAGTCATATTTAACTCTTGAATCCAGGAAAGTGATAACAGTTGGTTCCCTACTTCCTCACCTGGACTATGTGGCTGGTATTTATTTTAAATTAGGTATTAGGGAATTAAATATTTTGTCGGGTGCCTTTAATAATATTTGTTGTTTTATTTTACTAGCTCCTTGTTGTATACACCTATGTGATTTATATTCTCAATTAGGTTGGTAGTCTTTCAAACTTAGAATTGAATATTTCTTTTTTGGTTGCTCATTTGTAAAGCTATTTATGCAAGTATTTTTTCCCTTTGTCTGACCTAATTGCAGTTTGTCTTGCACCCCCTATGTTGAGGTCTTTAGATGGTGTTCTGCTCAAAACCACACTATGTAAAGAAAACCTTGGGTCCTGTGCTTTTCGTAATTCTGCTCCTATTTATTGGAACTCACTGTGTCTATCAGTTCATTTGATGAATTCTGAAGCATCTTTTAAAATTAAGTTTAAACAGTTTCTAATTAATAATTCACTCTGTAACTGTAATAGGTGACACTGTCAATGTTATTGTATGTTTATTTATTTAGTTTGTTTTGTTGTAATTGTTTCCAAGTCAGATCTGAAAAAGGGCCTTGGTCGAGTTTCCTTACCCAGTTAACAAATGAGTAAATAAAAAAAAAACAGCCTTTTCAGGCATTTTTTGATGCACTATAGCACAATGGTTTAAGGCCCTGAGCTGCAAACCTGGAGACCTGGGTTTCAGTCCCACAGCTCCCACTTATATACTGTAGGACCCTAAGCAAGTCACGTGAACTTCCTTGTGCCCAAGGTGAAAGCCGGTTAACAAGCTTTCAGCTTAGTGTGTCTCCCCTGGTTAAAAAAAAAAAAAACTCTCCAGAAAACAGCTTTATTACTTACACCCCATGAAATGCTACCTGAAATTGGCTAACATATAGTTACAAAACTGCATTTAGTCAGAAACTGGAAATAGGATTTCAGGTTTATTTTTTACTCCAGTGATTAAGTGCAGATGTATGAAACTCACAAAGATAAAAGGTGGTCAGTTTAATAAGTAAGCAATAAAACACAACAGTGTGTACATTGTGCTGTCACAATGCACACCTAGGGGCATAGTAAGGCATAAAGCTACAGATAGAGTGCCTTCTGCCCCTGTGTTCACTTTGATAGCACAACACACAACCCTGGAATGTCTTATTGAGCTTATGAAATGGTCACATATACACACTGTACATTAAAAAACAAACAGGCAGAAACAAATTTAAACTGCCAAATAGTTAAATATTACAGAGGGAAAGTAGTTCTAAATGTTATTTATTTATTTATTGCATTTTGGCAACCAGATAGGTCCACTGAGCCCAGAGGTTCCTTTTTCAGGGTTGACCCAGGATTAATTACAGATATACTGTAAAACTGCTAAGTAACGCACAGGCTAAATTTCACATTTTTGGAGCTTCCAGCTAATTGGCAACATTTTATGTTTACACTCTGACAATAGCAGCACATTGTGGTAACACATAACATTTTGGGACATTCACTTAGCAATCAATAATAAATAATAACAACATTTATTTATAAAGCACAGTATCAGAGTATCAAAGCACAGTACAATTAAATTCTAAAATGGAAAAACACAATTAAATAAGTAAGTAAGCTCCAGCACTGCTAAACACAATCCAATATTAAAATACTAAATACAGGTAGAAAATAAAAAAGGAAAAAAAATGCTAGTCAACAGAAAAGGTGCATACAAATAAATATGTTTTTAAAGCAGTTTTATTCTTTTGACTGGCAGACTGTAAGCAGCAATTATGGACAGATTATGATCAGTCATAATTTCTATCGTCACCAGTGCTCAGTGCCACTGTCACCATTAGATTCAGTTGTGACTGACAGACTGTAATCGGCCTGAATCACGATAATCACTGAATGCAGTTGTACTCACACCTGTCTCTGTGCACAGTTGCTATTCTGTCATGAACTGACCTTTGAATTGTGTTGCTACCTACAATACCTTTATTCAGCTACCTACAGCAAAGCAAGAGGGTGAAAAGGGGCCTTGCTGTTATGGAAGAAATCATTCCTGCCTTTTTCAGTGACTGTGCTGGTGTTTCAATTAAAACCATTGCCAGCATTATACAGGAGCTTCATAGAGTGCCCCCCCAATGCAGATGGACTTGAACATACACACTGCACTTTTGAAATTTGTTTTGAAATTACAGAAGTATGTAGTAATGAAAGGTGTGATGAATGCTGTCAGGTACTATATAAGTAATAAGGCAAAACCATAAATGAAAGTGCATTCTGAACATTTTGATCAGACTATCATGATAAAGTAAATATCGTAATTGCCCCTCCCTCATGCAGGTCAAGGTGCATGGGGCTCAGCAGTGCAGACCACTGAGCAAGTACAGTAGGTAGGGAATTTAGCACAGTCTAGGTGGTCCAAGAGGTCCTTTTCTGCCGACAGCTTCTGTGTTTATTTGGTTCTATGTTACTCTGCTCATGACACTACTTACTGCTTGCAAGGCAGAAACACTGTGTAGCTGGAAGGATAGAGGAGCTCCTATGACAGAGGGCTTCAGTCCTTTCATTTGCATGAAGATGGTCAACAAGCAGCTGATCTGCTTTAAGACACAATCATTAAAAGGGCAGCTTGTGCTCCTTTGGAATGGCAGTGTCCTCTTCTTAACATCGTGTCTTTCAAGACATGTGGAGAGTATTATTTTTACATGCGTAGTGTTTTCTTCATATCTTATGTTAATGGACTGATCTTAGCTGATAAATTACATCCAGTGTTGCTGCCGCCATTGTTCCCGTTTCCATGTACTTAGAGCGCCACACCTGTTCCGTGTATGTTTCATGGTGCTCAGTCATTGTGTGCTTTCCAGTGTTGCCCTAGATCATTTCCTCTATTACAGTGTCTTCTCTACTGAATATGGTTATGTTGTTCAAATGAGACAGATAAGATAAAGCAATGCTCTAAAAATGGAGTCTCTGCCTCCCTACCACAAAAAAACAAGAGAACTAACGTAGAGTAAGAGTTGTACCTCTCAACTATTACAGATTTTGTGGAACATTTTGTTTTTTGGTGAGTTTCAGCAAAATGGCATCACTACTTTAACATTTCAAAAGCAAAATACACTACAGTGCCAGTTCAATGTTGGCACTGAAATGCATCCACTGGAGCCAGGCGCTGCTTGTCCGGGTCATGCACTACTTCCCCGAATCAACTCTGACTTGGAGATGATTATATTAAGTTATTGGGCTGTGGGGGTACAGACCCCTGCTTTGGTGGTTGAGGGGGAAAGCCCCCTTAAAAAAAAAATAGTTCGCCAAACAGCTTTATGCCAGCCGAAATGAGCAGATAACATAAAGCCATTGCTATAACGTCGGTTAACAACATTTTTATTGAACCGGCATCATAGATCCAATTTCATACACCTTCATGCTGTCCCATCTGCATCCTGCAAATAATGTTATTTATCCATTTTTGTGTGTGTGCTGACTGCAATGTTGCACAAATTGGCTACAAAATGCCTTGATATCCTATTTTTCTATCCTGGCTAGCGCCATCCTGTATATTGCTGACATCATGCACACATGCTACAAGATGGCTGCTAGCCAGGATGTGGGTGAGCTTTGTTTGATATATTTTGTTTTCCAGTCAGCAAGCGAGTGTGTCGTCCAGGGCACTGTTTGTTTTGGGAGAAGAGAACAGTTTAAATTCCTGGGTCCTGCCTCATCATGGCAGCTTCCCAGGTGCAGTACATGTCCTAGTGAATGAGCAAGAAAGGCAGTAATTTATTAATAAAAAAAAAACCTTTTTTCAAAGATGAGATACTCCAGTAAGTTGTTCCTCCCTCCCTCCCTGCCATTTAGCTCCAGGTGGAACACCATTGGTTGGGTTTAGTGTACTCACAGTACAGTACTGGAACCCAGCACTGTTGAGCAGAAGCTGTGCCCTAGAGCCAGAAGCACTTGAGGTGGTTTCTCTATCTTCCATTTGCCCCAGCTCTGCTTCTGATTTCTTATTCTACAACAAATGCTAGTGCTTTGTGTCATGGGAAGAGATGCATGTTGAGTCCTTGGGGGGGGGGGTGCTGGGCTGCTCCTGTGTGGTACTGCTGGCTTTCTGTTTGAATGCAGGCAGTTATCATGATGATTATCACCATCACACAAAGAGAAAGTCAACAGGCTTCTGCACTGTGTACTACTGTGTACAGGAATCGGTATCGTAGGGCTTCTGCACCATGAACTGCTGTGTACAGGAATCGGTAACATAGGGCTTCTGCACCGTGTACTGCTGCGTACAGGAATCGGTTATGTAGGGCTTCTGCACCGTGCACTGCTGCGTACAAGAATCGGTAACATAGGGCTTCTGCACCGTGCACTGCTGCGTACAGGAATCGGTAACATAGGGCATCATGGAGCCCATCTTCCTTGAGCCACCATCATTTCAGTTGTTGCTGTCTTTGTTTACTGTCCTTGGCATGCTGCTCCAATTGGTTGATTTTGGTTGCTGTCTGACTGCCTATATGACAAGGCACATGGACATGACCAGGCAGGGAGGACATGACCACTGTCTGATGGATGACAAGCAAGACTGAAGAAAACCAAGTAGAAAATAAATAAATACCCAGCAGAGTGAAATTGAAGGTGGGGTAGTTTAAGGAGCAATGTGAGAAAGTCTTTCTACACAGAGAGAGTTGTTGATGCTTGGAATAGACTGCTGCAAGAGATGATGGGGACAAGCACAGTGGAGGGGTTTAAATGTGCCTTGGATAGGCACAAGGGAAACTTGAGAGGGTATGGAGTGATAAAGAGCCATTGATCACAAGCTTAGGGGCCACATACAATGTGTAGGGCCTACGAGCAGACTGGATGGGCCTAGTGGTCCTTATCTGCCAACAATTTCTATGGTTCTATGTGTAACCCCTAGGTGACACTATTCCAAGGGCTACTACCCCTGCCTGCTTGGCTAGTTGAAGGTTAAAGGGCCTGGGTACTGAAACGGGTGCCTCCACCCAGAGGACAGAGTTGTTAGTAGGAAGGCTAACCTGGGTACAGCCCTCTGAGACACTGTAAGCCCCTTCTTTCCCCTCTAGTGGCCTAGATAGTATACAGCAAATACTTTCACAATAGCCCCTATTCAGTATACAAATCTCTACACTGTTTACACTTACTACCAGGGCTGTTTCCACCAATTCGACCCCGGAGACCCCTGTAAAACATGGCTATGCACAGCAACTAACAACAGTACAGTGCTTTTGATACAAACTGGAACCACAGTCAGATTAAATGCAAAAAGAGTTATATCTGATTTATTTGGGGGACTTGAACAAGGGAGGGGCGTGATCAGGTTGATTGGTTTAAATGCTGATTCAGTCAGGCAATCATGCATGCACTTTAGAGTTTCTGCACAGTTAAACGCTCTGGGTACCCAATTGGAAGGAAGGTGGGCTAGCCTGGAATGTTGCCTGGGGTAGGCCAACATTACAGTTGGTCAGGACCCTGTGATGAAAAGAAAAGGCATGCACAACCACACACAATTTGTAATCTGGAGCTGGAAGGCTCAGTTTGACAACACTTTTGATTTAGCGGATGATGCAGGGCACTACCCTGGTGTTTACTCATGCTACCAAGTACTGGACACAGGATGGATGAAATGGAGACTGCAGGTTGATGAGCTGGTATGCCAGGAGAAGCAGGGCCCACATTAATCACCGAGGCATCATTTACGTTCGAGATGTTGAGCAGGGGCTGATCCCAGACAGGTCTCTCTGCCAAGGGTGGCATGAGTAATTGGCTGGGCTATGGTGACAGGGCCCAGGCCAAGTGGAGATGAATGCGGATTCAGTCCGGTAGGGTCTGAATGCAGCCTCTAGCAAGCACAACACAATTCAGCAGTACGGAACCAAATCTCAGCCCAATAACAGCACACAACACATTTATAGTAAAAGAAAGCAATACTACAGTTCAGATAACAGTCCAGTCACAATCACAGTGTCTCTGCGTAAACTCTGTGGTGGTTTCAGATGTCCTGACAGGCCGATCGCCTACAGCAAGTCTTCAGACTTCTTCAGGCAAAGGTACAGTCACAATCCAGTGGCTTTAGTCACAATTAAGTCAAAGTCCAATTACTAAGCTCTTCAAAGGATTCCATCTCGAGGGACAGCAGACAGACAGACAGGCCAAACTCAGCCTTTCCACCAATCTCCCATGCAAACTATGCATGAGCAGCTGCTCCAATTTCTCGCACTGTTCACGCTCTCACTTCCTATCTCAGACTGACTGACCCACTACAATAGGCAGCTTGGGACTTTTCCCAAGATCCAAAAGGTTCAGTTTGCTGATCCATCTGTCTGTCAAAGCAAGAGCTCCTCCTCCAGGTCTCTTTAGAAGCCAAAGTCTCAAAGCTACAATTCATACCGAATTTCACTCCCACAAGACCCCTGGGGATAGACACAATTTTAGGGTCCCCAAAGGTACTGATTGGTCCAAACTTTTAGTCCAGAACCAAGATGGTGGTACAACACTGAGATGTCCATGCTGCAAAGAAGGTAGGTTAGACAAACTTCAATAACATTACTATTCTAATAGATAGTCAGCAAATATGAACATATGGAGATATGAATGCGCCTGCAGAAACAGATCACCTGGTTTAAGTCTGCTCTAGAGTGCAGCCAACACCCCTAGTTTGCAGCTGCTCCACTCCTCCTCCCCTTTGTCATCCCACTGCCACCCCCACCTCCCCACCCTCACTCTCCCCTGTTTCCTTTCCCATGCCCTTTTGAAGCTGTTCACAGATTTACATGATGCCACCCATTCTGATTGGGCATTCCATTTTGCTACCACCCTTTCTGTGAAATAGTGTCTCCTCATTTCCTTCCTAAATCTTCCAACCTCTATTCTTAGCCTGTGCCCCCAGTGACCCTCCTCCTCCTTAATAAGTACAGCTTCTAACAGAGCGCCCCCTGCACAATCAGCGAATGCAGCATGGAGCAGTTATCTGGTAGCCCAGGTGGGACTCGAGCATAAGAACACTCGGCCCCCATCCAGATTAACTATTGTACTGCAATATAGGCAGCTCTTAAAGAGACAGTACACAGAGGCTATAGAAGCACTCACAGGCAATAGCATTTAAATGATTAAGACACAGGACTCCAGCTTGGCAGTGGGCATTTAGGCACACCCAAGGAAGACTTTTTTTGGGAACCCCATTTGTAGAGGGGTTACATATGAAAACAGAGCAAACCTAAAAAAGGCATGTACACAGAATTCCTAGTCAATAATTTATTCAAATAAATGGGAAGTATGGCCTGTTAACAGCATGTAGCACTTTTCTTCGTTACATGCACTTTTAATGAATTATTGACCGGTGATTCTGTATTCATTTTCTCAAGAAAACAAGGTACCCAACCAGTTGATTGGCTTTGTGCCAGGGGCTAGGCCTGTGTTTAACATTTCACTAGTATTGTCTGTATGGGGTTTGGATCCATGGGCTTTACAAACCAAGTTGCAGTGAGGCAGCGTCATTCAGTTCACCTTAACAAACCCAGCTGCCATGAGGTAATGTCACTCACTTCATCTTTACAAACCCAGTGGCAGTGAGAGTAGTGTCACTCAGTTCAACTTTACAAACCCAGCTGCAGTGAGAGTAGTGTCACTCAGTTCATCTTTACAAACCTAGCTGCAGTGAGAGTAGTGTCACTCAGTTCATCTTTACAAACCTAGCTGCAGTGAGGTAGTGTCACCCAGTTCACCTTTACAAGCCTTGCTGCAGTGAGGTAGTGTCGCTCAGTTCATCTTTACAAACCCTGCTGCAGTGAGGTAGTGTCACTCGGTTCATCTTTACAAATCCTGCTGCAGTGAGGTAGTGTCACTCGGTTCATCTTTACAAACCCTGCTGCAGTGAGGTAGTGTCACTCGGTTCATCTTTACAAACCCTGCTGCAGTGAGGTAGTGTCACTCGGTTCATCTTTACAAACCCTGCTGCAGTGAGGTAGTGTCACTCGATTCATCTTTACAAACTCTGCTGCAGTGAGGTAGTGTCACTCAGTTCATCTTTACAAACCCTGCTGCAGTGAGGTAGTGTCACTCAGTTCATCTTTACAAACCCTGCTGCAGTGAGGTAGTGTCACTCAGTTCATCTTTACAAACCTTGCTGCAGTGAGGTAGTGTCACTCAGTTCATCTTTACAAACCTTGCAGCAGTGAGGTAGTGTCACTCAGTTCATCTTTATAAACCTTGCTGCAGTGAGGTAGTGTCACTCAGTTCATCTTTACAAACCTTGCTGCAGTGAGGTAGTGTCACTCAGTTCATCTTTACAAACCTTGCTGCAGTGAGGTAGTATTGCTCAGTTCAGCTTTTCACTTTTCCTCCACAGGCCTGCAGTCTGGATGCAAAAGGACACAAAACTGACTGACTCAAAAAAAACAGTGCTTATCAGAAGAAAGAGAGACCATGTATATAGCTACTCTGAGCACCCCCCAGCATCAGAAACCTTCAAACAGACACCTAATGAAGCAGTAGCAGCAACAGATGGAAATAACATGTTGAGAGCAGGCAGATCTGATCTTGTTTAATGTGTTTTTTGTACCAGTATTGGTAATTATGAAAGCAGAAAGCATGATCATTTCCCTTGCCTTTTTGCTGCAGTGGGTAGAGCCCTACAGATGTGTTGCTATCACTATAGAGAAATTGAGCTCTCCAGATTCCTAACAGACTTCATAAAATTGAAGCTTTCTTAGAACTATTTTGCTACAGCAGTTTGGCTTTGGAGCTTCCCTGCACCACATTATTTTGGCTGAAACTGTTTGATTCATTCACAGATCTCTTCTACACGGAGCATACTCATGCCAGCTCAAACTGCAGTCAGTGGATGCACTCAGGACCGGATATTCAGACTGTGCCACAAAGTAGCGCAATAGCAGGAGCAGGCACAAATGCAGTGCACCCATGCGCAACATGTGCGATATTGAAACTCAGCACAGGCCAAGGTGCGAATGTGCACCACAACTGACTATCATGACAACTGCACCATGGCACAACCAGAAAAGCACAGCGGTGCTGGGATGATGCGCAGTAGCACAACCAGGGATGCACAGGGACAGGGACAGGATGCAGGGGTGCAACACCCGTGGAAGCCATGGGCGGAGGAGCATGCAGCAGACCAGACAGTGCCCCCGCACCCCATGAATTGCATAACCTGTGGTGAGCTGGATGAACCACCAGCCCATGAACACCAGCACTGAATCGACAGCTGGGGCATGGTGCCCCAGCACACCCCCTGGCAAGCAATGACCACAACACAAGGAGGGCTGGCCACCCATTGCCACCCCATCTAACCGATGCAGAGCATGCCTTGCACAGCGGTCCCCAGATACCCTGCCCAGGAGCAGCACCCAACAGTGCATGGCACCGAATGCATGCCACCACCCCCACTGTGACAATGCAACCCTGTTCACCATGGAACCATTCATGGCAGCCCCACTGTGAACACCCCAAAGTGGGCAGCACCAGCCACCAAAGCAACAACTGCAGGCACAGTGCTGCCCTGCACGTCCCCCCGTGGCACAGCAGAGAGGTCAACCCTGCATCGGTACCCGAGGGATCCCGCATGTGACAAAGCCTGCCCTGGACCCCACCACCAGCAGGACAGTACCCCACACACCCCCTCAAGCATGCACCCTGTCCCAGCACTGGCCCCAACAGCCAGCACAGATGCCCACAGTGGTGCATGGAGGCATGTGCCACACAGGATGCAACACAGAGCACAGAAAAACACCCACCCAGACCCAAGGGCACCCTAACATAGAGACACAATAGCAGGGCAACAAATGCCACTGGTGTTTGACCACTGATGCTGTGTACCCACAGCTTGTACCCCACCATGGCACAGGTGTACCAGCCATCCTGCGCATGCACCATGAACCTGTCCCCATCAGCAAGTGACAGACATCAGAACATAGACCCCGCAGCAGACACCAGTGTCAGCATGGAGAGGGGACAACAACAGCATAGGCCACAGTGCCATCCGAGGCAGATGTGCATCATACCAGTGACAGGAGGCAAGTATCCATTGCGCCATGGCCAAAAGGTGGTCAGCATAGACAGCCACCAATGACATGCCAGCAAACCATGCATACCACAGACATGCAAGGGGGCCAGCTGCATGGGTCATGGACATACTGTCAGGGGTGCCAGGGACATAGTGCATGCATCAGGGACTACTGCACACAGGCATCCAGTGCACAGAGAACAACACACATGCCACAGACAGGGACCAAGTCTCCCACCCACACCATAGGCAGGTCCCTGCCGGACACACACATGTCCAGGCCTGCACCACCCCGACACCATGCACACCACTGCAGCAAAGCACCATAAGCCCACTGCAAATCAGAGACCACCACTGTTGTCATAACAAATAAGTGTGTATTATAATAGTAAACAATATACAAAACAGAAAGAAAACTATTTACAATGTGGGGAGGAAGGGCCACATAGCAGGTGGGGGTGGGCATGGGGCAAGGGTGAACAACTGGGAGTGGGATGAAGGGGTGAGAGGGTTAGTCCAGGGGGGAATGCACATCAGAGCATAGTGGGCCTAATGTCGACCCATCTCCCCGCTATGATCTCGGTGTCTCCACTGGTGATGCCATCCTCTGCCCTGTTCCATCCTCTGGAGCAGCTCAAGGGTGGCCCCTCACCAGCTGCAGCAGCTCCTTGACACTCTGCTCCAGTGCAGTCCAGCATTGTCCACCTAGGACAAGGGAGCAGAGTCATTATGAGTGACTGGCCAGGCCACTGCAGCCCACCTAATGTGCACTGCATACAGCTATGGGCCATGCCCCTGTGATGGGATGCAACCACCAACAGTGTCCATGCCTACATGACCAGCCTACCCAGTCACCCACAGCCATGTGGAATGCTGCACACAGCCACCACCCATGTCCCACACAGCATCACTGTGGCCGTACAGTGACATGGCTATGTGGTGTGAAGGCAGTGGCACAGCCATGAACCTAGTGCACGCATGGACCACCTGCAATGCCCACCCACACATGCAGTGCCACAGGACAGTGCTGAGTGCACTATGTGGTGTGCACAGCAGTGGGGCCAAGTGGCAGTGGCCACGCCCCACCACCACCCCTGCAACCAAGCATGCACAGATGTAAGGGGAAACACAACACTCACCTGCATCCAGGACAGCAGGGTGCTGCTGGCTCATGGCCCCTCCACTGTGTTTCTGCTGCATTGGCAGTGCACCCACTCGGTCCTGCTCTGCCTGTTCTTGGGCCTGCCTTTCCCTACAGTGCTCCTCCGGGCCTATGGTGCAAACATGGAGAGGGAAACATCAGTACAAGCCAGTAGCAAAGTGCCCCCAGTGTGTGTGTGTGCCCTTACAGCCCAGCCATGATGCACTCCCACCACCACCCCCACTAGATGGCCTCCACCCCCCTGCAGGGTGGGCCTATGCACACTGCAATACCCGGACAGAAAGACACTACCAGTGTATGGATGGAGCACCTACTTGGCTGTGGCACGGTGCCTCACTCGGCGTGTACCTGCAGTTGCCCCAGTCAGTCACGGTCTCAGTGCTATAGGTCACCATACCTGTGGAAACATGGCTCCATTGTCTGGGCAATCCTGGTTGCCTCCTCTAGGTCATCAGCCACCTCCTGCCACACTGCACTACATGGCCTGTTCAGCAGATCCTGCCCTAATAGGGCACCAGCATGTGGCTCAACTATGGCCACTAAGTTGGCAAGCTCAGTAGGGCTCCACACCTGTGCTCTTCGACAAGACATCCTTCAGTGTGTATCGCAATCAAAATGGTGCTCTGTAGCACACGTGCCCCACATGCGGAGGCAGCCCAGTACTGTGCTGCCAGTCCCTATCGTGCTGTCACTGAACTACATGATAGGTGCACCCATGTGGATGCATGGCCCCTAGAGGCAAAGGTCAACTGTAGGGTCAAGGGTCTGTCCACGCACGGAGCACCACAGTGCTATTGGGATGCCCTGCATGTAGCACGGTAGGGTGCTTGTGTGTGACACCCTGCAGTGGCCTACCACGCTGTGGTTTCATGGCTCCTATTGCGCACCAGGGCATGAGTGCCACACAGGTGAACAGCACATTAGCACCACAGGCACAGTGGTGGCCATGCCCTGCACTGCCTCCCATGCACAGCACATCAGCAGTGCTGCACACGTCGGCGTCAGGACCCTGGGCATGCACCGTGCAATGCCGATTGCACACGTCACAGTGCCGGGCCATAGCCTGAGCATGCTTGCCAACATTGCGCAAGGTGCAACAGTGTGATATTCAGCCAGCATATGCAAATCAGCTCATCAGCCATTCCATGGTGCAACCACTGCCTTAGCATCCACTTACAGTTGCACCTCGCCTCATTTGCATGCATTGAGCTATATGAATCTAACATGGGGATGCAGAGGACATAGTTAGGTATGGCAGTCTATTGTGGTGGGTTGCATGCTGTTGGGATGTGTGGAGTGTGGTTTGTGAGGGCTGAATGGGACTGCACAGTCCAAGGTAACACCTGTCATTCTCACTTGCTCGATCATGACCAAATGTGAGGAAGAAGAGGAACAGGGACGGGGAGAAGGAGGAGGACCAACTTCACCAGAGCTGAATCAGATGCCCTGTTTGAGGCATATCTTGACAGGGAGCTGCTGCACAGCGGACAGCGGAGAACACCACAGGCCTGTGCTGCAGAGTGGGGTGAAGTGGCACATGCTGTAAACCAGCATGGTAGCCACCAGCGGTCCGTGCAGGAGTGTAAGAAGAAGGTCGGCATGGACAGGAGGTGGACCAAAGACAAGGTGGCTGCCATCAGGGCTGCACGTGCTGCTACCAGTGGAGGCCAGCCAGATGTACCATGCATGACGCCACAGGAGGAGAGGGTGGCCAGCAACATGTGGCATTGTGCCATTGAGGGCATTCCTGGTGGTGGCTTCCAGCTGGGTAGCAGCCCATCACTGCATGGTAGGTCCTGTGCTGTCACTGTGCTGGTGGTGGAGAGGATGCCACAGGGCAGGGCAGAGCTACTAATGATAATGTGTTCCCTTATAGCTCCTGAGCATCTACATGGGTCAGTGGTGGTGGGTGTGTCCACCGAGGGAGATGTCCTGGACATGGAGGATTGCTCATCCACCTCCACAGGTGTCCGAGGAACTGGACTAGTGCATACCTGCACATCTGTCCAGACTGACGAGGGTGGTGCACGTGCAGACGAGGCCCCACCTGTGTCCCAGCATCACAGAGCCCACGGTCTCCAGCCTGCTTGGACACGGATCGGTGCCAGATCCAGCACTGTTGATGATGGAATAAATGTCCCGGACAGTGATACATGTGGGACACAGGATGATCCCACAGCAGGCAATGGCATGGGCATTGCCATGGGTGGTGCAGCCATGGAGGCCTGCATAACAACACATTCCCAGCTTGTGCCTGTATGCCCCAGTGGGGCAGCACTGGTGTGCGTCCAGGGTGGTGGGGCTGTTGCGGCTGCTGTGGCCTGCACCGGTGAGCCCTGGTGATCGGCAGCCAGAGGGGCAGTGCCAGCAGTCAGCCAATGCAATGGGGGGACTGTGTCGGGGGGCAGTGGCAGTGAACTGCGTGTGGACATGCCCTGGCGTGGCTCTGGTGTGCAGTGCCCATCATCAAAGGGTGCTGGCCAGCAGGGCCAGGAACACCATGAGGGACAGCATGCTGGACCAGCAGATGACCTCTTTGACAAGCACAGCCGTCTACTCCAGGTTTTAGTAGATCAGCAGATGCGGCTCATAATGGTGGTGGACGCACTCATTGCAGTTCTGCACCAGGTAGAGGAGTGGCACAGCAGGGACCACAGACTGCTCCTGGCAGAGATGGCCTTGAAGCGGGTGGATGTGACCACTGCCATTGACAGGCAGACCAATGCATTGACAGCTGTTATGGCCACATTGGGCACCCAGTTCAGTGCCCATCCACTGCAGACACCACGCAGTGTCATGTCCACCCCCTGTGCCTGGCGCTGTGTGACACCTGCTATGTCGACACCAGGTTCAGCTGTGGGCATACCGAGCATGTCTGGTGCTGGCATGTTCAGTGAGCAGCAGACCCCTGCGTGAACACAGTCATGTTCAAGCAGCGTCACTCCAGGGGGACTGTCGGTGCCACTCCATGAGGCCAATGGTCAGCCTGGCATGGCTTGCAGGTCTCAGTAGGGCCACTCACACATCTGTGGCAGCCATGGTACTGTGTTGTGTGACTGACCTGTCTCCCACCATGACCACTCTCTGCCGCTGCCCTATGTGCAGTGTGGTGTGCAATGTGTGATGCATGGGTGGGGTACCCAGCACTGCACACACATCGTCCCTGTGCACACCCTCCCAGCTGCTGGTCACTGTGATGTGTGCATGATGATGCCTGCATTGTGCTGTCTCCCAGTGTGCAATGGTGCCCAGCATCTGAGGCATGCACAGTGACGGCCACTGGGCATGGTCATGTGTGGACCTGTGTGGGGGTATGGGTGGCAATTGGGGTTGGCATGCTATCTACCCCTTGTGCATGTCTTGTGGTGTGTGTGTGCATGTGTCGTGTTTGGCCCTGACCATCCATGACACCATGTGCTGTGTCACACTCAGATCCATTCCCTTACCCCTGTCTGCCCATGGTGTCCTGCTCTGCCTGTCTGTGGGCTGTGCCCTTGCCCTTGGTGGTTGCGCATGGCCCCATGACCTACCTGTGTTGACCAAAGTGCTCTTCTGTAATGGTGTCCTGGTGCAGCTTTGATATCTGGATCAGGCAGGGGTCTCTTCACCCAGGGGTGGCTGCCCATCACCAGCTGGACCAGCGTCCTCATCATCCCCCCTGCTGTCCCCCTCTTTGACCTCTACAGCTATCCCACATTCAGTGTTCATGTTGTGCAGGATACAGCAGGCTAGGAATAGCCCACAGGCCTTCAAGGGGCTGTACTGTACGGCACCGCCAGATGTGTCCAGGCACTGAAACCATGCCTTCAGCATCCTGAACTCCCACTCAATGACATTCTGTGTTGTGGCGTGTGCCTGATTGTACCATAACTGCAATGGGGTCGTAGGGCACCGGTATGGTGTGAGCAGCCTGGGATGTAGCGGATAACCACTGTCACCTGTGTGTAGAGGGTGGGCATTAGAATGGTGGTCTGCATCGCTATGCCATGGGCCAACAAGGCCGGTACCCATGGCACCTCTGACTATGCACTCCCACGTCTGCTCATGTCCTTCTGCGTGATATGCATACTCACCCACTAGATGGCTGGTGGGGATGTCCCAACTCTCAAACCTGTAGCACAGTGCAGACTGATGCCAGATGAAGGCATTGTGTGCTCCCCCAGGGTGTGTGGCACAGTGCCCCCCGGCATCGCACTCCACCTGGCAGTTTATGCTTGCATACCCTTTGCGATTGATGTATGCCACTCCCTCCAGGCCAGGTAGCATGCGGATGGCCACATGGGTGCAATCAATGGCCCCAAGAACACCAGGCAACCATGCTACCCTGTGGAACTCCTGTATGTGTGCTGTGCGCTCCGCCTGTGTGCTGGGGAAACGGATGTGCTCCACAGCATGTGGCAGCAGTGCGCTGAGGAATTGTGTGAGTAGGTGTGATGCAGCCATCTGGATTATGCCTGTCGAGTTCCCTGTTGGTCTCTGAAAGGTGCCCGTAGCGAGCAGGCACATGACAGCTGTCACCTTCATCTCCACTGACAGTGCTTGGCTCTGTCGTGTGGGTGCCTGCATCTCATCACTGCACTGCTCACAGAGCTGCCTCAGGATCACCTGGTTCAGGTGGTACTGGTCCACAATTTCTGTGTCAGAGTAGTGTTTGAAGCTGGTGCAGGCTTGGTACTGCCTGTTCTGGGTGTGCCGCCAATGGGCCCTTCCACGGCTGTGCCCCTCTGCTGCCTGTCTTCTCACACCCCTCATTACCACCTCCATCTGGTGACACTGCCCATGTCCCTTGCTGGTGTTCTTCCCTGGCAGCTGTTGTTCTGTTCTCCCCGCTGTCCATTCCTGATGCTTCCCCTGCACTGGGTACACCTCTGGCCTTTGGCTGTAGCTGTCCTGCCTCCTGCCACTGCCCTCAGTCCACAATATCACTCCACAGCCTTTGCTGCACAGTGGCACAGGCTCACCCACTCCTACCCTGTCTCTGGCTCAGTTCTGGTGGGCCCTGTCCTGCTCCTGCCCAGTCCTGCACACTGCTACCTTCTGTACCTCCCTGGCTCTCTGTTACCATGCTCCCCACCTGTGGCCTTCCTTTTGCATTCTTGCACCCCTCTCTTGCTCCCTATTATTTTGGATCATTTCCACTGTTGCACAACTTCGCTTGCTCCCCTATTGTGCACGGCGCATGCTGTTGAATATTGCACTGCACATGTTATTCATGGTTCTGCCCCTACAGTTGCGCATGCATTCATTAATATTGTGCACTGGTGCATTGCTTATTGCACTGCGCAGCTGCCTCCCATTGAATATCGCACAATGGTGCATTTCCGTACTTGCACTGGTGCATCCCTGTTGTGCATGGCGCAACCCTTCTGAATATCCGGGCCTCAGTGTATTAGCAGCTATGCGTTGTTATCAGTTCAGGAGGGACATCTACAAGAGTTTGTGTGTGTGTGTGTGTGTGTGTGTGTGTGTGCCCTTGCCACTCTGTTAAACCTTTTCTGGCACATTAACCTTTTCCTAGTCAGTTTACAATTGGCTATAACAGTACATGTTAGCAGTGCACAGTTCAGTAAAAGTTAGGGTTAGATGTATAAGTAAATAAATGTCATACATGGCAGTGTATGTGTGTTAGTGTGTGTGAGTGGCAATGCTCTGTGTGTGTTTGGAAATGCTCTGTGTGTGTGTAGACAGTGTACTGCTATGTTATACTGGACTACCTATGCATATATGTGTATATGTATTAATCAGTGTGTGTGTATTACAACAATTAAAAAGTGTAGTTAAGTGACTCAGTGGTTAGTGCAAAAATTGTTAGACTATATCTCTCTGCTGTCTAGATCAGTTTCAGCTGCATGCATAACATTGCTGATTTGACTGAGGTGTCTAGTGTCAACCTCCCACCTCTGATGTCCCTCAGAGCCTGAAAAGTAGAAAACAATCCCTCTGTGTCTTTTTTTTTTATCTGGAAAAATGTGTGTAGACAGTGTGCAGCTATGTTACTCTGGAATATATACACATATACTGTATGTATATATAAATATGTATACAGTATGTATTAGACAGTATGTGTGCATCACAGCAACCAGAAATTGTAGTGAGGTGGCTCTCTGGTTAGTATAAAAACTGCTAGTTTACACATTTATCACTTCCCACAATATCCCTATTTTGCAGCCATATTGGCTCTTGCTAGAATTTGTTGTGACTGTCATCACTGAATCAAAGGTAGCATACCTCTAAACTGTCCCTGATGAGGAGAGATGTCCTTCACTTTACCCCTCAAATTTGTTGTTTCTCACTGGTCCCTCATAACAAGATGTTGCCTACACAGAGAATGTGTTGTAAATTTAGACATTTAAGCAAAAATTCATGTCAGCCCAGTGGCGCTGAGGGTTGAGGTCCTGGACACCACACTTGCAACCCAGGTTCAGGAACAGACTTGGGCCATCAGGGGTCGGCTGGGGAGGAAATGGATTGAGCACCCAGAGGACTGCTCTCTCTTCCCAGGGAGGGATCCAGGGCTATGCACTACTTCTTAGCAGCCCCCAATGGAAATTGAGGGCATGGCAAGGAACCGGGCATTGGTACACAATGCCAGGATGCCATTGCATGACTGTGCTCCAGGGGAAATCTAAATGAAAAAATCCTGGTGGTCCAGTGGAGGCAAAAGGGGTCCTGGAGCTCCATCCACATCCCACTGCCAGACCTGCCTCAGTGGGATCTCCCATCTCCTGCCCCAGTCCCATGGCTCTCCTTATAATCGCAGTAAGGCTGCCACATGTGGGTGGGCCCTTCCCCAGAGAGTGGGCCTTCCTCAGGGAGAGTGATTCCAGAGGGCTGGACAAAGTCATGGGGGCTGGGAGGAGACCACTAGAGAAGGTTTCATACTAGGAGCAGTGGTGGTAGCTGTGTGGGTACAATGGAGAGACACCCTGGACCGCCAGAGAATAATCAGAGTATAAAACAAAATAAAAAAAAAACAGAAATTCATAATATTCTGAGATGTGAAGTGAAAAATAATTATTGTGCAAGTAAGCACAATGGTTTTCAGTGTTCTGAGCTTGTAGAGTATCTCCATGTTGGAGGATGTTCCCCTCACTGCAGAGTCACAGTCCATCATTGTCCCTCACTCAAGGTATCCTTATCCCTTATTTCAGTGACAAAAGGTTGACAGGTACTGGATGCAGGATAAAGATTAGCAAATTGGGTTGTAAACTAAATGTGTTTGGATGTGTTTGGGGGTATTTAAAAATGCTTGCTTTACATTCTGTGATGGAGTTTTAAACGGGACATTACTGAAGCCAAAGTCAGGTACTATAGCTGGATTAGGTAAATCAAGGAGTTTAAATAAAATAAATTCCAGTGGGGAGGGGGTATTCATAAATCCAGATTCATATTCTGCATTTTAAGTCTAATTAATTATTCATGACAGCAGCACCTCCGTAGGTGTAAGTGACCAGTGTGGCACCTGCTCTGCGCTTCCTACTGTCGCTCTCCTACTGCCACCATAGAAGACGTCATTATTGTGATTAGACTTATAATCACAATAATGACCGTAGAGCTGGTCAATTCCTCAAGATTAATGACTGGTTGGTGGGTGGCTCCTCGCCGCACCGGCCGGCCACCCAAGCTGATCATTAATCTCTTGAAATGACAGACACTTCGTCATCATTGCTTAATTGTATTTTGTAATTGGGTTAAACAAACTGGCACAGTACGTGGGGAGAACAGGCAAAAGTAGAATATGTACTTAAAGGAACAGTATGGATATTGTTTATATACCAGGCAGTACACCCTGCCAGAGGAAGTGGTGGGGGCTGAAACAATCACGGGATTTTAGAATGCATGGGATAGACATAAAGGAATTCTAGAGGTCAGGCCCTTATCTGCCAACACTGTCTATGTATCTATGTATCTATATGCCAGGCAGTACACAGTGATGATGTGTTCTTTTTGTTCATGCTACCCCCATCATCAATCCCGTTTTGCAAACATTATTTTTTTTTAAATTGATATGTAGGCAGTGTGTCCATGTTGAGTGCAAGTCTTAGTCCTGATCGCTCCAATTATTTAAATGAGCTGCATGAGCATACTGATGATAAAACAAAATGGTACCTTCACAGTGTATTTACTCATTTATTCTATTGCGTGTGATTAACAGAGTGAAATCCAAAAATGGTGTACCTGTTAAATTAACAGCCTATTTCCCCAGTTGCTACATTGAATTGTCCCCCAGTAGCTTAGTTTTGCAGTCACTAGCATTGCCATTTGTCCAACATCGTAATCCTCTCTGGATCTCCTTCATCCATCTTGTCCTCCTGGGTAGATTTGCACTGGCAACATATTTGATCTGTGTGCATTCACACTGTCACACATGCACAGGAGAAAGGCAGGAATTACAAGCTTATAATTAGCGCTCTTAGAAAAATCCTACTTATCCTCCTGCTTTGTTCAGGCAATATAGAACTCAACCCTGGCCCCCCAGAAGCTATTGCTTTGCCAGCAGAACTAGCAAATTTAAAAGGAATAAGCTTCTTGCATATTAACATATGTAGCCTCCTTAAAAAGATAACCTTAATACAAACCTGGGTAAATCATACCTCTCCTGACATACTTGTGATTTCTGAAACTTGGCTTAGACCCAGCGCCACTGATAGAAAAGTAAACATACCCAGCTATGTCTTGTTCAGAGCTGATAGGCATGCCAGAGGAGGAGGGGTAGCTATCTATGTTAAAGACAAATTTTCTGCCTCCTGCTTATCCTCGGCATCTGTCGCCAGCGAATTAGAATGCCTAATTCTCAAAGTGGAAATTACACAGACTACTGCACTCATGTAATAGGATGCTACAGACCATCTGGTCTGGCCTACAGCTTGTGTCATATCTAAGTGACAAGTTGGGACAGGGCTGCCAGAAACTATTATTTTAGGAGACCTTAACTTTGACTGGCTTTCTAACACAGCTGCCCCCTTGCATCCTTCTGTGATGAACATGGGCTGACGAACTTATTACTGAACCAACATGCCCAAACGTGAAGAACCCCAGTAAAAGTACACTTTTGGATGTGCTAATGGTGAGAAAACCTCATCTCTTCTCCCACGCTGATGTCTTCTTCTCAGATGCCAGCGACCATTGTTTTATTGCAGGAGTAAGATCCACCAACAACCCAGCACCCATCAGCAAGTTCTCTATGAAGAGATCCAGGCGCAGCTTCAATGAACATGCCTACCTAAACGAGCTTAAGTACTCCCCTGAGTGGCAAGATTTCTACTTGGCCAAAACGATTACGTCAGCTTACAATATCTTCCACAACATTCTAGCAAGGGCCCTTAATAAGTATGCCTCCTTTATTAAAGTTTGAACAGAGACCAAAACCTGTAAATGGTTCACCCTCAGATCAAGTCCTTGCTTCTAGAAAGAGATAAGCTCTGGAAAAAAACACGCAGACTGAACATTGCAGAGGATTGGAACCAGTTCAGGAGACTATGAAATTTATGTACCAAAACAATCAGAGAATCGAAGGCTACCTTCTTCAAATCCGAACTCGACTCTGCAACAAAGAGCCCAATCAAGCTCTGGAACACAATCAGTGATCTGCTAGGCCACTCCCCAGGAAATTCACTCCCAACTAAGATTACCTCTGGCAACTTGACTATAACCGAAAAGATGGATATACTTGATGCATTCAATAACCACTTTGCTACTGCAGGCATGGCATTTGATAACTCCCCTGCAAACATACTTCGCTCCCAGACTGCCAGCCAACTGCCTGAAACTCCGATAGCTTTGCCGCTTTCTCACTTCAACCTGCCACACTGAAAGAGGTAGAGGACCCTCTTGCTCAGTTGGATACTAGAAAGTGCTGGGGCCGACTCTTTGACCCTTACTTCCTAAGAATTGCCTACCACATACTAGCAATACCCACACCCACCTTTTAACTTATTCTGTCTCAGGGCACCTTACCACCTATATGGAAGACAGCACATGTCATAACACTGTTCAAATCAGGTGACCGTGGCAATCTCAATAACTACAGGCCAATTTCCCTCCTTCCGGTCCTGTCCAAGCTCCTAGAGAAAATTGTAAATGCACAGCTGAGGACTCACCTTGAGTCTAAGGAACTACTAAATCCTATGCAGTCTGGATTCAGAGCTAAACATAGCACTATCTCAGTCCTCGCCAAAGTTACTAATGACTGGCAGCGTAATCTTGAGAGCAAAAACTTTATTTGTGCTGTTTTCCTTGATCTAAGCAAGGCTTTCGACACGTCGACCATAGTCTGCTCCTCTCCGCCCTTCAAACCATAGGTGAGGACCCCTCCTCTCTGCGTTGGTTCACTGACTATCTTACAGGGCACCTTCAACAAGTTAATGCCGAAGAAGGCCTGTCCCCCTTAAAAACTCTGCAAAGAGGGGTACCTCAAGGTTCTATATTAGGGCTCTTACTTTTTGCAATCTACATTAATAACATTGACTACTGTATAAAAAAGCCAACATCCATCTGTTTGCAGATGATACAGTTCTCTACGTGAGTTGCCCAACACCTGAAGCTGCCTGCAATGACCTACAGTCAGAATTCAACCTTTGCAAAGCCAACTCCTCCAAAAAGCTACTCCTTAATGCCAAAAACTAAAGCAATGGTCCCTCTTTTATCCATACAGCTAACCCTGTGTCCAGTGGGACAGTTCCCAAATTACCACAGTTCTAGGTGAAAACTAGAATTTGTTACAAAATTCAAGTATCTGGGAGTTTGATAGACCAAAGACTCTCCTTCATTGAACATATCAAGGACTTGCAAAACGACTTGGCAAAGGCTTGACTGTTTTTAGAATCAGCCAATTTCTCACCAGAGATGCCAAGAAACAACTGGTCCAATCCATTTTCCTATTATTATTGGTTGATTATGCTGACTTCTCTACAGCCAATGCCCCAACTCTTATATGGCTAAACTGGACACACTCTACCATCGAGCACTGAGGTTTATAACAGGACTCCCCTTCGACACACATCACTGCACCCTATATGCGGCAGTGGGATGGACATCACTAAAGTTCAGGCGCCACAGAAATGCCGCTCTCTGGACCTATAGAGCCATCTCTAATAAGCTGCCTTACTATATCTCCTGCTGTCTTCCCCTGAGTATAATTGGGAAATACGTGTTAAGAAGTTACTCTGCTATTACACTTAAAGTACCCAATGCAAAATCCTGCTTCGGCAGGGCAGCCATAAGCTTCGTGCTACCTACCTTATGGAACAATCTACAAAAAACCCTCAAATTAAACACTCTAATTGGTATAAATGCTTTCAAGATGCTTTATTTCCATACAATCAGAGAAGTATGTAACTGCTTTACCCACTCAGACCCAGTACCAGTGTCTGCACTGGTATATAGCCACGCCTAGACCCAATTTTAAGTACTGACCCCCAACTTGCTCTTCACCAGCCTAATTGTTCTCTCTCTTATCCCCCTGTCTTATCAACACTAGGCCCATCCATCCCCTTATTCTTCCTTTCCCAACCTCGGATAGGAGCTCACTACCCTGGGTTGTGACATCCTACCATGCCCTGTACTTTATAGCATTCAATCCCGGGGCTTACACATACTCCTTTTCTCCATCCACCTTCTCTACATCCAGCTTTTTTTATTTATTTATTCATACATCAGTTTACAACCTTTGAGCCAGAGGCTCATTTCCAAAGGTACCTCGTCACATAGAGGACAAACACAAACAACATTTCATTACAACATTGTAGATAACAGCATTTTTTTTTTGTTACATCATAGCAGACTACAGTTTAGGCAGATATATGCTGTAGTTACTTTTTTAACAATAACAGTGTAACAGTTTTGGTATTTACAGGTTCTCTCCAGTTGTACTTCTCCACAATTCCTATGCCATTCTGGCAAAGTGCGGTTTCTCTATGGAGGCACCTACAGTGGAGGCCAAGGAGGATGCTGGGAACCTCCACAAAGGAGACCCACAGGAGGGTGGCAGGGGACCCTGCAGGGGAAGGAAACAACTCCTGGTGGGGGACTCCATTGTTAGGAAGGTAGAACTGGGCAAGGAAAGGGAGAGAGAGAGGTAAGGTGCCTGCCTGGCGCCATGACTTGGAGGGACAGGGAGCGAATCCTCAGGATTGCTGGAGTAGCTGCACAGGGGAGGGAGCTGGATGTCATTGTCCACCTAGGGACAAATGACCTGGCTAAGAAAGGGATTAGAGAAGTGCAGAAAGAGTTTGTGGAATTCGGGAGGGGCCTTAGTCAAGTAGCACGCACGGTAACCTTCTCGGAGGTGCTACCCATCTATGGCATAGGAGAGGCTAGGGTGTTCTGTACCATGGGATTCAATCAGTGGTTGAAAAATTGGTGTGGAGCTCAGGGATTTGACTTCATTGGGGACTGGGGGTCCACCTGGAGTGATGCAAGCCTATACTGGCATGATGAGCTGCATCTGTCCGGGAGGGGAACCAGGATCCTAGGTGATAGGTTAAATGCTTCATTGGCAAGCTTTTAAACTAGCCAAGGGGGGAGGCACTGGAAAGGAGCAGGAAAATCCTAGCCCCCCCCAAAATCACGGTAGTAAGTGTGGCAAACACCAACATGGAGGTGTCGATAGGGAGAAGGGCAGGGGTTAATGGAGAAAGTGACAAAGGTAAGAAGGACAGGGATGGGGCAAAAGTGGGTAAGACCATCAGGAAATGGAGGGCAATGAGTACCAATGCCCGTAGTCTGGGCAACAAGCTCCCTGAACTGGTGGCCTTAATGGAAGAGGGATGTCTGGATATCGTAGCAGTCACAGAAACATGGTACACAGAGAACCATGACTGGGATGTTAACATACCAGGGTAACATAACTTACAGGAGAGAGGCAGGGTAGAAGAGGGAGGAGTAGCTCTCATGTAAAGGAAAGGATAAAAGCAACTGAACAAAAGAGTAAACAGGGAGGAGAGGAGGCACTGTGGGTCACCTTTGAGACTGGAAAGGGCACCACAATCCGCACAGGGGTTGTGTACAGACCCTCATGTCAGGGGGAAGGAATGGATAAGGATATGATGGAAGGCATTCTTAGAATGGCAGAAAAAGGGGAGATACTGTTAATGGGAGACCTGAATATGCCGGATGTTAACTGGAGCACATTTGCTGCAGCCATATCCAAGAACAGGGCCATTCTTGACGCCCTACAGGTGGCAGGCATTAGACAGCTAATTTTGGAACCCACTTGTGAGGGAGCAATCTTAGACCTCGTACACTCAAACGGGGCAGGAGAGGATCTCAGATCTAGAAGTGGGCTGCCATCTGGGAACAAGGACCATTGGACAGTGTGTGTTCACATTTAACTCAGCTACAGAGTCAAGCCATACAAAAGTGAGGGGTACTGGACTTTAGGAGGCTGACTTTGGCAAGATGGGAGAGTGCCTCAGAAAGTACTAGCAAACAGGCTAGAAGGAGGAGTGGAGCAACAATGGGGAATTATCAAAACTGCCATCACAGAGGCAACAAGCCTTTGTGTGAAGCAAATAAACAAATCAAAATGAAAGAAAAGTCAGTCACTATGGTTCTCAAGAGAGGTGGCTGTGAAAGTCAGGAAGAAAAGATAGCATTCCGGAAGTATAAGGAAACACAGAAGGAGCAGGACAGAGAGCTGTACCAGTTAAGTCAGAAAGAAGCAGGGAGGAAGTCAGAATAGCAAAGGCCCAAACTGAGGAAAAGATAGCCAACCTCAGTTAAGAAGGGGATAAAACCTTTTATAGGTACATCAGCGAGTGTAGAAAGACAAAGGGAGGGATAGTGAGGCTGAATAGAATGAACGGTGGGTGGGCAGAGGGGGACAGTGAAAAAGCAGGAATACTGAATGAATATTTCAGCTCAGTATTCACAAAAGAGGAGGGGGAAGTGCCTAATCCAATTAACAGAAGCACTCTTGATAGGGGGGTCGATCCCAGTCCTTTCACAGAAGAAAGGGTTCTGCAAGAACTCCTAAAACTGAAGGTGGACAAAGCAATGGGTCCTAATGGAATTCACCCCAGAATTCTAAAAGAATTAAGGAAGGAACTAGTGAAACCACTGGCTACTCTTTTTAATAAATCATGGGAGGATGGTGTGGTACCCGAGGACTGGAGGAAGGTGGATGTGATCCCCCTTCACAAAAGTGGGACCAAGACAGAGGCAGGAAACTACAGACCTGTCAGTCTGACCTCTGTGGTAGGGAAAGTGATGGAGTCACTTCTGAAGGAAAGAATAGTTCAGTACCTAGAGGTCAGTGGAGCACAGGATCCAAGGCAGCATGGTTTCACAGTGGGAAGGTCATGTCAGACGAATCTAATAGATTTCTTTGACTGGGTGACCAAAGTAGTAGACCAGGGAGGGGCTGTGGACATGGCCTACCTAGACTTTAGCAAGGCATTTGACACAGTCCCACACAAAAGATTATTAGTCAAATTAACCAGCCTGGGATGGGTCCCAGGGTGGTAGCCTGGGTAAAACATTGGCTGGACAACAGGGCACAGAAGGTAATTGTAAATGGAGTCCACTCTGGAAGAAAGGGTTACTAGTGGGTACCGTAGGGTTCAGTATTGGGTCCAGTCCTTTTAATGTCTTCTACAGTGACATTGCAGAGGGACTGAAGGAAAAGTATGCCTTTTGCAGATGACACAAAGATCTGCAACAGGGTTGATACACAAGGCGGTGGAAAGGATGAAAATGGACTTGGCAAGGTTGGAGAAATGGTCAGACGATGGCAGCTAGGATTCAATGCAAAAGTGCAAGATAATGCACCTGGGAAACAAGAACCCAGGGAAGAATACACAATGGGTGGGGAGGTAGTAACAACAACAAAAAAGGAAAGGGACCTGGGGGTAATCATATCAGATGACCTTAAGGTTAGCAAGCAATGTGAGAAGGCAGTAGGGAGGGCCGGGGTATACTGGGATGTATAGGGAGAGGCATCAGCAGCAGAAAACAGGAAGTTGTTATCCCTCTGTACAGAAAGTTGGTGAGACCCCATCTGGAATACTGTGTCCAGTTCTGGAGACCCCATCTCTGCAAGGACATAGACAGGATAGAGGCAGTCCAGAGGAGGGCAACTAAAATGGTGCAGGGTCTGCAAGAGAAGCCATATGAGGAGAGACTAAAGGAGCTTAATATGTATACCCTTGAGGAAAGAAGGGAGAGGGGGGACATGATAGAAACTTTCAAGCACCTCAAAGGAATCAACAAAATCCAAGAGGGTAGCATCTTTCAGAAAAAGAGACTTGCAAGAACAAGGGGACACAATTTAAAGATAGAAGGAGGGTGGTTCAGGGGCAATGTGAGGAAGAATTATTTCACAGAGAGGGTACTGGATGCATGGAACAGCCTTCCTGAGGAAGTTGTGGGGTCTAAAACTGTGGGAGAATTCAAGAATGCATGGGACAGACATAAGGCAATACTTGTGGGGGACAGGAAGATATAGGCTGTTGGTTAACTAGGATCTGCGGCCTATCCTGTAGGTAGGGAAATGGGCAGACTAGATGGGCCTAGCGGTCCTTATCTGCCGTCAAAGTCTATGTTTCTATGTTCTGTGTTTCTATACAGTTATTCAGATAGGATTAAGAGGTAAGCATACATTGGTTAGGCAGACAACAAGTCATGAGCCGGGCTGCTAGGATGGTAAAAACAGGTGGCTAAGAGACGGGGTAGAAAATGAGAGGAGGGGCGAGCCACTTAGTGAGTTTTGTCAGTTTTTAATTGTGAAGCTACTCAGAGAGTTTTGTCTGGTACAAGGCCTCAACACCTATGACTGGGGACAAGCACAACTACGCATGTTAAACATTTGACTTCGAAGAGCGGTTTTGAAGCTGGAGATTGAACAGGTATCAGTGATGGAGCTGGGTAGAGCTTTACCAACTCCTTTCTGTGCACTGTGCCCTCCTAGCCTTTCTCCCCCTACTTCCCTCCCTCTCTTCCCCCCTACCTTCACCTCTACCTGGTGTGTATTTTTATTTTTATTTTTTCTTCCGTTACTTCCTCCTGCAACCTTAGATTACCTGCTTTATCGTCCAATAGACACTTCTATGTATTTAAATACTGTGTAATCTGTACAATATCTGTATAATTCTATGTACTTATGAACTTCTTTTTCTTCCTCTCTGTAAAGAGTATTATCTATATTGCCTTGTAAATACCTGTGTTGACCTGTATATACAATTGTTCATGCTCCACCCAGGTCCATCTTTCAAATGAGCTTCTGCTCAACGATGAACGCCTGGTTAAATAAAGACTTGATTGATTGATTGATTGATTGATTGACATTCTTGTAGTGCATGAGTTTGACAGCATGTTCAGCTCACTGCAATTAAGGTCTCCTTTTCCACAGCCTTATAAATAGAGATACAGTGAATTTAAAATCCGCCGAAGAGGTGAACGTGAAGTGGCCACTTTGCTTTGGCACCTCACTACGCTGAGTACTCTATAGGAAAGGCTCACTTCACCTTGTTATTATTAATTTGCAATGTCATTCTGCTTTAAACGTGAACTAAGGTGGAGTGACAACAACATTTGCAGCATCCCACCCTCACACTCACCAGAATGAATGTGCATCCCCAAAGTGCTACAGTCTTGTGTCCAGAAAACTCCTCAGTGCTGATGAAGTGAAATGAGAGCTTAACAAGAAATGGTGTCTCCCAGAATTAATGGCGTACTCAATCATGCGTGCAGTGATCCCACACAGAGTCACCAGAATTAATGTGCATCCCCACCAAAATGCTACTGTCTTGTGTCCAGAAAATTCCCCAGTGCTGACAAAATGCTACTGTCTTGTGTCCAGAAAATTCCCCAGTGCTGACGAAGTGAAATGAGAGCATAACAAGAAATGCAGTCTCCCAGAATTAATGGTGCCCTGCAAATGCACATACAGATTAAGATTGCACTGTACGCTCAAGGGATGCATACAAAAAGGCACAACAACACCAGTGCTCACAATTCACAAATCCAAATGTGGAAAGGAATACATTTTGTCAGTTGGGGGATTAGTGCACAGCAGTAACAATCCACTACCAGTAAAGATACCACACAGCAGTATAAAAAAATTCATGCAGGTGCGGTAGATAGCAGGTTCACACTGCTACAATTACTCTGTGGCACAATAAAAAGTGTCTGATTTAATGGCATGCATCGCACATACACTCACTCTCACACTACAAGTAATGCATAGCACATTGAATACCTTTAGTAATATAATCAAATGTTTTAAACAGACAAATTATACACTGCTGCACCACAACAAACATCAAAAAAAAACACAAGAATTACTGAAAATATTACTGTGTTTGTACATTAACACAGTTATACAAGAAAAATATGACCAAAACAGAAAAACTGCATTTTTCTGCCAGCTTACGTACCTACACTACAAATACGCCCCTCCCCCAAAGCACACGTCACAGTACACAGACTGACTGTTCTAAATTAAAATTCAAAATCCACACACAAACAATAAACACTCGATGATATGAGCACGGAACGGTTTCCTACAATCTATGTACTAAATTCTGAGCCAAAAAAATGACTCAAAAAGGCATTTTAAACAGCTTTTAGAGATTCTGAATCACAGCGCTCTGAGAGCAAACTGTCTCCAGCTACCACTTCCCACACACACTACTCAGGCCAGAATTGAAGCTGTGCAGAACAATCTAGAGCCCATGTGACCTGCAATCCCATGAATCACTGCAGGATTTCATTTGGAGCTCAATTGCAAGGTGAAGTGAGGCAAGTTACATTGATTTCAATGTACTTTGCCTTAAAATTGGTGGAGAAGTGGTTTGGGGAAGGCATAATAATACAAAGTCTTGGTTTCAATGGACTCACATTCTCATTATGAAGTGAAGTACTCTGCTTCACTGTGAAACTCTGCAGATTCCGTGTTACTCTGTGAATCACTTCCACTTGTGCCAGCTCAGCTTACCGCCACCACTACTTACAGTACTGCAACTCATATGCTGTACAGGAAGGAACGCGAATGCCTATGGCTGTAGTTCCCTGATGAGCTGTAGCACAAAACTTCCCTACTCGAAAACACTCATTAATGAGTACAATGGTGGGTTGGTGAAGCCTGGAGCGATACTACAAAACAGGCTTACAAGACATAAAAGTAACTAGTAAAAAAATTAATGTGATTTGTGACATGATCATGAATCATGATTTGTGACTGCATATGTGACCATGATGATGAAGAACGTGATTTGGTGTCGATGGTGTGAGATAACCAATATGGAAATGTATTGGGAATGCGAATGCCTATGGCTGTACTTCCCTGAAGAGCTGTAGAACTAAACTCCCTGACTTAAAAATGCTTATTAATGAATAAAATGGTAAGGCGGTGAAGCCTTGAGAGATACTACAAAACAGGTTTACAATACATTCAAGTAACTAGTAAAAAAATGAATGTTGTGATTCGTGACATGATCGTGAATCATGATTTGTGACTGCATTTGTGACTGTGTTGATGAAGAACATAATTTGTATCATGAGTGACTCATGATGATGGTCCTGACACAAAAACACATATTAATGATACAATGTTCATACAGAATTATGCATCACACCAGTCCAATACTCTGAAGGTAAGCCAAAGAAACAACTTTGACTTAAGTTACAGATGGAGGTTGGGCCCTAAAGAGATGCAAATGCACAGACAGATTAAGATTTTGCTGCACACTGAAGAGATACAGACGCAGAGGCACAGCACCTAACCAGTGCTCACCATCAGAAATTCAGATCTGGAAAAGAATACCTTTGCTGGTTTGGGTGGGCCATGGGGGGGGGGTGTACGGCACTGCTGCAGTAACAGTCACTAGTACTAGTACCAGTAAAGATACGACAAAGAAGTACAAAAATCACACAGCTGCAGTAGATAGCAGGTTCACATTGCTGAAATTACTATGTGGCACAATAAAAGGTGTCTCATTTGATGACACGCCTCACACACATACTCACACACGCACACACACACACACACACACACTAGGTATTGCATAGCAAATTGAAAACTTCAGTAGTCGTACCATGTATTTTAAACAAACTAAAATTATGCACTGCTGTACCACAACGATCAGCAAAGAAATGGCAAGAATTATTGAAAATATTACTGTGTGTACGTTAACACAGTCATATAAGAAAAATATCACCAAAGCAGAAAGCACTGTCTTTTTCTCAAAGTTAATCTACCTACACCACAGATACACCCCTCCCCCAAAGCACACTTCCTCAGTCCTCAGTACACAGACTGAATGTTGTATATTAACATTCAAAATCCACACACAAACAATAAACGCTCGATGATATGAGCACAGGAGTGTTTCCTACAATCGATGAACTGAAGTTTCAGCAAAAAGAATTGCCTAAAAAGGCATTTTAATAGTTTTTTGAAAGTTTGAATCACAGAGAGCTCTCAGAGCAGACTGTCTCCTACAGCTTACTATACACACTACCCAGAACAGAGGTTGTGCAGAACAATCTAGAGCCCATGTGACCTGAAATCCTATGAATCACTGCAAAATTCGCCTTTGGAGCTTAAAAACAAGGTGGAGTGAGGCGAAGAACATTGCTTTCAATGTACTTTGCCTTAAGAATTGGTGGAGTAGTGGTTTGGGAAGGCAGAGTAACATGAAGTCATTGTTATCGATGGACTTCACATTACACATTATAATGCGAAGTACTCAGCGAATCGCTTTCACTTAAGTGACTCACTTACATGAAGCCGGTGGAACCATAGCCATCTCTACTTACAAATTGTGAATACAAGCTGCATGTAGAGCTTCAAGGGGAATTATGCTTTTCTCTGAGCATTATAAAGGGCATCTATAAAGGCAAAACAGATATTCACTTAGTATTGAAAAAACATTGAATTATTCAACTGCAAGACTGTATTCAGTGTGTCTTTGGCTCTTTACAATTTTTAAAATATTTGATTCATTTTTCCGAGCCTTTTGAACCTGCAGTAGTGGCCTGTGCTGTAATAATTACTGTTTCTCACCACAGCTGCATTTTCAAAATATTTCAAATGCCAACTAGTAGCAGTGATAACAATTCAGACAGTAGCAGTAGTGATGGAGAGACTGCAGACTTCCGGAGAACACTGCTGGTCACACTGGACTTTGGCAGTGGGCAAATTAGGCCATACGTATTTCAGGTAAGGTGTTAAGTACCTCTAAGTAGCAGTTAGAGTTCAAGTAAAGAGGATGTTTCTGAAAATTCATTCCCGGTCCCAGATCACCTAACTGACATGAGTGGTGTACATTTGGTAAATGTGGGCAAATGCCAACCATCTGTGAGTCATTATACTGCCGAGAGGTGTCCCATACACTAGGTGAAAAGCTGGATGAACAAGTGTGTTATTGAGAACCCTCAGTTTGGACTGCATGCTTGGATCAATTGGTAGTTCAATTAGCACTTGTGGAATTTGTTCCTGTTATTGCCATCCTCGTCCTGACAATCCTGCACCCAGTTAGTATTATTCCTAATTGTATTTTCTTTCAATAGTATTCTTTAATGTTAGATAAATGAACGTGGTTGTTACACTGTGGCCGCTGCTGTTGGTGCTGTGTAGTAACAAACAGCATGCTGAGTACCCAGCAGTCCGGTTTCATGCCACAAATGCTTGTCTCCACACAGTGCAAGGAAGCAGCAGCAAAGGCAAACACGATGGGAGGTGCATAACCAGCGGGATCAGCAGTAGGAGGGAAGAGGTTCTACTGCTCTTCACTGGTTACTGGTAAGGCCACATCTAGGCCCTGATATTAAAAAGGGTTGTACCTGGTGCAACTAAGTTGTGCCAGTTCAACCCCAGAAATGCACCCCAGTGCACTATTCAGAAGAGGCACTTGAGTTACACAAGTTCCAATGCACTATGGCGGAATGATAATCGCATATGTCGAAATCCCAGGGGGCATGCTCATGCATATGCGATGCATCCCAATATTCAGCCCGGAATGTGCGGTACATATGCTGGCACAACCCTGGGATACACCGCATTCCAATACCAGACATTGAGCCTGAACAAAAAGGCTCAAATTGTGGTAACCCACAGGTAAGATGCTGTACTGCAAGGTGCAACACAGCAGCTGGCAGCCATGGGTGGTCACCAGCCCACACAGTACACAGTGCATAAGCACCCGTATCAACCCTGGTAGTCTATTGGCACCCCTCTACCTCCCCGTAGCTGTGATCACCTGTAATGCTGTAAAGAAATGTACCCCTGGTAGTGTAGTGGCACCCCCCTTTCCTGCCTGTAGCCCTGCTTGCCTGCCAAATGACATTACATGACTTCCTGGTAGTCTAGTGGCAGCATTGATGAACAAAACCACACAATGCATGGCTTGGTAAGAAAACCAGGCCAGACCCATGACCATCAATGGTACAGCAAAGAAAAGGAACTCCAATGGGCTCAACAGCTTTATGAAATAGAATGTAGCCCACACACTCGGACATGATAAAAAGGGCTTTATCAATTACAACTGCCCTATAAACTATGATACAAAAAGCACATAAAAACAGAGTAGCACCCCAGAAAAGCACAACAACATCAACATTTCCCCCTGCCCTACACCTTTTCAAGACATCATAGTAACCAGGAACAATGATTTAAATAGCTCATTGAAGACATGGCATTAATCTATTTAAAGGCACAATGACACCATTAAAGGAGGATTGCTCATATATACTGTACCTTTAAATATTATAAAGGCATTCCAAGTGTTGTATGTGTGCTCAGTATAACAAGGTCAAGTTGCACAAAACATTTTGAGAAAAACCCTGAGCCTTTTAACAACAATCTGGCTAATAAAAAATGGTAGCCCAAATGGCTACCATAACACAACAAATGTAAGAAGTGATGTTTAAATAGCAATATAACAAGGAAATATCTCACTAAAGCATATGTGAGAAAACCCTGAGCTTTTTAGCAATAAGCTGGCTAATTCCAAAATGGTAGCCCAAGTGGATACCATAACATAGAAACATAGAATTTGATGGCACATAAGGACTGCTCGGCCCACCCATTCTGCCCATTTCCCTACCTAATGGATAAGCTGCAGATCCTAGTTAACCAACAGGCTTCTTCCTCCTACCCCCAACCCCTAGAATTGCCTTATGTCTTTCCCATGCATTCTCGAATTTCCTCAGTTTTTAAATCCACAGCCTCCTCAAGAAGGCTGTTCCATGCAGTCACAACCCTCTCCATGAAAAAATACTTCCTCACATTACCTCTGAGCTGCCCCCCTTCTATATTCAAATTGTGCCCCCTTGTTCTTGCACATCTCTTTTTCTGAAAGATGCTACCCTCTTGGACTTTGTTGATTCCCTTGAGGTACTTGAAAGTTTATAGCACATCCCTCCTGTCAGTCCTTTCCTTGAGAGCATACATATTAAGCTCCTTAAGTCTCTCTTCATATGTCTTCTGATGCAGATCCTGCACCATTTTAGTTGCCCTCCCCTGGACTGCCTCCATCCTGTCTATGTCGTTGAGGAGATTGGGTCTCCAGAACTGCACAGAGTACTCTAGATGGGGCCTCACCAACTGTCTGTACAGAGGGATAACAACTTCCTGTTTTCTACTGGCAATGCCTCTTCCTATACATCCCAGTATCACGCCATCCCTCCTTACTGCCCTCTCACATTGCTTGCCCACCTTTAGGTAATCTGATATGACTACCCCTAGGTCTCTTTCCATTTTTGTTATTGTCAGTATCTCACTCTCCATTGTGTATGCTTCCCCTTGGTTTTTGTTTCCCAGGTACATAACTTTGCACTTCTTAGCATTGACTCTAAGCTTCTGTACATTTGACCATTCCTCCAACCTTGCCAAGTCCCTTCTCATCCTTTCCACCCCACCTTGTGTATCAACCCTGTTGCAAATCTTTGTGTTGTATGCAAAGAAACATACCTTTCCTTCCAGTCCCTCTGCAATGTCACTTATAAAGGACTGAACCCTGCAGTACCCCACAAGTAACCCCCCTTTCTTCAGAGTAAACTCTGTTTACTACTACCCTCTGTCTCCTGTTCTCCAGCCAATTTGTTACCCAGGCTACCATCTTGGGACCCACTCCCAGGCTGGCTAACTTGTATATTAATCTTTTGTGTGGGACTATGTCAAATGCCTTGCTAAAGTCTAGGTAGTCCATGTCCACAGAGTCTCCTTGATCTGCTACTTTGGTCACCCAGTCAAAGAAATCTATTAGATTCATCTGACATGACCTTCCCACTGTGAATCCATGCTGCCTTGGTTCCTGTACCCCTATGGCCTCTAGGTACTCAACATATCTCTCCTTCAGAAGTGATTCCATCATTTTCCCTATCACTGAGGTCAGACTAACAGGTCTGTAGTTTTCTGCCTCTGCCCTGCTTCCACCTTTGTGAAGTAGAATCACATCTGCCCTCCTCCTCCTCCTCCTCCAGTCCTCAGGCACCACCCCATCCTCCCATGATTTCTTAAAGAAGGTAGTCAGTGGTGTCACTAGTTTTACCCTTAGTTCTTTTAGAATTTTGGGATGCATCCCATCAGACCCCACTGCTCTGTCGACCTTCAGTTTTAAGAGTTCTTTCAGAACTCTTTCTTCTGTGAATGGGCTGGTATCAACCTCCCCATACAGAGTGTTTCTGTTGCTTGGTTAAGGTACCTCCCATTCTTCACTTGTGAATACTAATAAAAAAATATTTATTTAGTATCCCTGCGTTTTCACAGTCACCATCTGCCGACCCCCACCCCCCTTTATTAAGCCTCACTATCCCTCCCTTGGTCTTCCTTCACTCCCTAATGTACCTAGAAAAGGTTTTATCCCTCTTCTTAACTGAGTTGGCTATCTTTTCCTCAGTTTGGGCCTTTTCTGTTCTGACTGTCTTCCCTGCTTCCTTCTGCTTTAACTGATACAGTTCTCTGTCTTGCTCCTTCTGTGATTCCTTGTACTTCCAGAATGGCTTGACTCTACTGCTGTATTTATTATAGACCATACTGTTTGTGGTCACTGGTTCCCAGACAGGAACCCACTTCTATCTGTGATCCTCTCTCCATCTCCATTTGAGAGTGCCAGGTCTATGACTGCTCCCTTCTGAGTGGGTTCTAATACTAGTTGTCTAAGGCCTGCCCCTTGCAGGGCAGGTAGAATGGCCCTGCTTTGTGATGTGGCTGCAATAAATGCACTCCAGTTAACATCTGGCATATTCAGATCCTAATCAACAATATCTCCCCTTTTTTCTGCCATTCTAAGGATACCTTCTATCATTTCCTTGTCCATTTCCTCCCCTTGAGATGGGGGTCTGTATATAACACCTGTACTGACTGTGGTGCCATTGTCTGTCTGCAATTTGACCCACAGTGATTCCTCTCCTCCCCGTTTATCCTTTTGTTCTGTTGCTTTGATTCCCTCCCTTATGTAGAGAGCTACTCCACCTCCTCTTTTACCCTCCCTGTCCATCCTGTAGATAGTGTACCCTGGTATGTTTATATCCCAGTCATAGTTCTGTGTATACCATGTTTCTGTGACTGCCACGATATCCAGATGTTCTCCTTCCATTAAGGCCACTAGTTCAGGAAGCTTGTTACCCGGACTATGGGCATTGGTACTCATTGCTCTCCATTTTTGTAATGGCTTTTCCTCTTGTAGCCCATCCCTGCTCTTACTGACTTTGCTTTCTCCATTTACCCCTGTCCTGCTCCCTACTGATCTTTCTACCTTGGTCTTTACCTCATTTAGTACCCTGTTTTAGAGGGGGAGGCCAGGAATTCCCTGCTGCTTGTCAATGCTTCCCCCCTGAACTAGTTTAAAAGCTTGCCAATGAAGCATTTAAACAGATCACTGAGGAGACTGGTTCCTTTCTGGACAGATGCAGATGCACATACACACCAGATGTAAGAACTGATGTTTAAACAGCAATATAACAAGGTAATATCTCACTAAACAAACATTTGTCAATGCCGAATGTCGCTTGCTTGTATGTGCTGTTTAGGCATTTGGAAGTGATAGTTCCATGCCTTACTCCCGAGACATCCAATGTGTCTTTCCGTTCAATATTCAGGGAAGAGTGGGAGGGCAAGGGCCACCATAGTACAGCAGTTGCCAAGGGAGTGAAGAGGTGGACAATAGTCCATTCAAAGGCAAAAGAGTCCTGCAGGAGCTCACTAAATTGGAGGTGGACAAAGCGATGGAACCAGATGGTATACGCCCAAAGATATTAACAGAACTGCGAAGGGAGATAGCAGTACCTCTGGCAGCCATGTTCACTGAGTCATTCAACATGAGTGAACTGGAGGAGGGCACATGTGGTCCCTCTACACAAGTCCGGCAGAAGGGAGGAGGCAGGGATAATAGGCTGTTCAGCCTCACCTCAGCAGTGGGGAAGATCATGGAGACATTGCTTAAAGAAAGGATAGTGGGGCATCTAGATGCCATCAGAGCCCAGGACCATAGACAACGTGGATTCACAGTGGGGACATCATGTCAGATAAATCTGGTTGATTTATTTGACTGGGTGACAAAGGAAGTGAATCAGGGTAGGGCAATGGACAGCGCTTACCTTTATTTCGGCAAAGTCTTGACACCATTCCATATAGGATGCTGATAAACTAGCTGGGTAGGCTGGGCATGTGGGAAAGGGTGGTAAACTGGGTTAGAAACTGGCTAACAGACAGGAGGCAGGAGAGTGGTGGTAAATGGTGTGCAGTCTAGGGAGAGGGGGCAACCAGTGGGGTGCTGCAGGGATCCATCCTGTGGCTAGTTCTGCTCAATGTCTTCATTAGTAATATTGCAGAACACCTGAAGAGAATTTTTTCACCAAATTTTCAACATAGCCATTTTAAGATCTCTGCTCATGAACAGTGTCACTGTGATTTTCTTAATCTGTCCCAAACATTGATTGCACACACCGAATGTGCCATTGTGCACTACATGCACGGAAACACATTTTGGGCGATATGTGAAAAATGACAGCTGTACTGCTCATAAGGAGGTGTGGTAAAATGGCAATGTTGAAAATCTGGAGTGCAAATATAAAAAATTTGCAAACTTATGGCGTGCGTAAGAACTGCGCTCGCCGCTAAATAAACAGACCATTTTGGAATTTTTTCACCAAATTTTCAACATTGCCATTTTAAGACCTCTGCTCGTGAACAGTGTCACTGTGATTTTCTTAATGTGTCCCATATATTGATTTTGCACAACGACCGCGCCTGCCAGCGCCTACATGGGTGAAACATGTTTTGGGCAAGATGAAAAATGACAGCTATACTGCTCATAAGGAGTTGTGGTAAAATGGCAATGTTCAAAATCTGGAGTGCAAAATATTGAAAATTTGTGAACTTACGAGCATGCGTAGGAACTGCGCAACACACGCTCATAAAACAGTCATTTTTAGGACTTTTTTCACCAAATTTTTAACATAGCCATTTAAAGACCTCTGCTCATGAACAGTGTGACTGTGATTTTCTTAGTGTGTCCCATAAATTGATTTTGCACACCGACTGCTCCATTGTGCGCTATATGGGTGGAAACATGTTTTGGGTGAGATGTGAAAAATGACAGCTGTACTGTTCAAAAGGAGGTGTTTTAAAATGGTAATGTTGAAAATCTGGAGTGAAAATATTGAAAATTCGTGAACTTACGAGCGTGCATAGGAACTGTGCAACGCACACTCATAAAACAGTCATTTTTAGGAATATTTTCACCAAATTTTCAACATAGACTTTTTGAGAGCCCACCCTATGAACACTGGCAGTGTCATTTTGTTAACCAGTCCCGAAAGGTGATTTCATAGAGTGACTGTGAAATCACCCTTTGGGCCCCATTAATGCCATGGCAGTGCAAGAATTCATGAGGAGCGGTCCCAAAAACCCCATGTTGAAAATTTGGGCCCAAAATTCCCCAAAATGCCTGAGATATGCAACAAAGTTGAAAAAACCCTATCTATCCCATTATACAGCTTACGGCATTTTCTCAGTTAGCAATCGGCTTTGAAGTGCAGACATGTTCCAGTCCACGAAGATCGTCACACGAAGTCCTGAGGAAGTATAGGGTAGGGGTGGGGAGGCAGGGTGCGCAGTGGATGGGTGCGGGTTGTGGGAGGGGCAGGGAGAAGCTCTGAGGCACAGTTTTTGTATTTACATTTTTTTTTTACTAAGACTACAAGGGACGAAGACTACAAGGGACGTTTGCCACACTGGGTTGGGCTCCCAGCGTGTCAGCTGGAAGACCGCTGGGGGGGCTGGAACCAGTGGGGGATTGGGAACCCCCGTCATCCATAACATCAGTTTGACAAGCTGGGGTGGGCTCCCAGCATGGCACCTGGATGCTTTGGGGGGGCATGCAGCCGATGGGGGATTGGGCACCCCCATCGATCATAAAACATTTTTCCATGCTGGGGTGGGCTCCCAGCATGGCTTCTGGATGCTTTGGGGGGTGGAGCCAATTGGGGATTGGGCACTCCCCATCAGCTGTACAGTGTGGGAAGGGGAAGGCACATGAGCATGCAGTGTGCGTGCGTCTGCATGTGTGTGTGTGGAGGAGGGAGCTCTGCCCACTCAAGCAGAGCTCTCCCTTTCAACTGTATGCCACTGCATTTTCAAATTGTCATAGAAAGCTGCAGCAGTGATTGGGGAACTGGGCCACGCCTGCAAACATACTGACTGCATTGGAAGACGGGTGTGCCACACCTCCGAAAACTCGGATGATGGCACTATGTTTCTTGCACATGTGTGCAAGCAACATAAAAATATGTGAGAAAACCTTGAGCTTTTTAGCAATAACCTGGTTAATTTCAAAATGGTAGTCCAAATAGAAACATAGAAACATAGAAACATAGAAACATAGAATTTGACGGCAGATAAGGACCGCTTGGCCCACCCAGTCTGCCCATTTTCCTGACTACTGGATAAGCTGCAGATCCTAGTTAACCAGCAGCCTACTTTTTCCTACCCCCATCCCCTAGAATTGCCTTATGACTGTCCCATGCATGCTTGAATTCCACCACTGTTTTTTGACTCACAACTCTTCTCCGGAAGGCCGTCCATGCATCCACAACCCTCTCTGTGAAAAATACTTCCTTAAATTACCTCTGAGCCGCCCCCTCTATCTTCAAATTGTGCCCCTTGTTCTTGCACACCTCTTTTTTAAAGATGCTACCCTCTTGGACTTTGTTGATTCCTTGAGGTACTTGATAGTTTCTATCATGTCCTCCCTCTCCCTCCTTTCCTCGAGGTTATACATATTAAGCTTCTTTAGTCTCTCTACATATGTCTTCTGGTGTAGACCCTGCACCATTTTAGTTGCCCTCATCTGGACAGCTTCCATCCTGTCTATGTCTTTGTGAAGACTGGGTCTCCAGAACTGCACGCAGTACTCCAGATGGGGTCTGACCAGCTGTCTGCACAGAGAGATAATAACTTCCTGTTTTCTACTGGTGATGCCCCTCCCTATGCATCCCAATATCCCCCCAGCTCTCATTGCTGCCCTCTCACATTGCTTGCCCACCTTTAGGTCATCTGATATGACTACCCCCAGGTCACTTTCCATTTTTGTTGTCGTTAGTATCTCACCCCCCATTGTGTACTCTTCCCCTGGGTTTTTGTTTTCCAGGTGCATTACCTTGCACTTCTTAGCATTGAATCTAAGCTGCCATACATTTGACCATTCTTCTAACCTTGCCAAGTCCCTTTTCATCCTTTCCACCCCACCTTGTGCATCAACTCTGTTGCAGATCTTTGTGTCATCTGCAAAGAGACATACTTTTCCTTCCAGTCCCTCTGCAATGTCGCTTATAAAGACATTGAAGAGGACTGGTCCTAATCTGAACCCTGCGTGCACCCACTAGTAACCCCCTTCATCAGAGTGACTCATTTACTATTACCTCTGTGTCCTATTTTCCAGCCAATTTTTACCCAGGCTGTCATCTTGGGACCCACTCCCAGGCTAGCTAACTTGTATATTAATCTTTTGTGTAGGACTGTGTCAAATGCCTTGCTAAAGTCTAGGTAGGCCATGTCCACAGCCCTCCTGATCTACTACTTTGGTCACCCAGTCAAAGAAATCTATCAGATTTGTCTGGCATGACCTTCCTGCTGTGAATCCATGCTGCCTTGGGTCCTGTGCCCCTCTGGCCTCTAGATACTCGACAATTCTTTCCTTCAGAAGTGATTCCATCATTTTCCCTACCACTGAGGTTAACCTAACAGGTCTGTAGTTTCCTGCTTCTGCCTTGCTCCCACTTTTGTGAAGGGGAATCACATCTGCCCTCTTCCAGTCCTCGGGTACCACCCCATCCTCCCATGATTTGTTAAACAGGGTAGTCAGTGGTGTCACTAATTCTACCCTTAGTTCTTTTAGAATTCTGGGATGAATCCCATCAGGCCCCATTGTTCTGTCCACCTTCAGGTTTAAGAGTTCTTTCAGAACCCTTTCTTCCCTAAATGGGCTGGTATCAACTTCTGTATCCAGTGTGTTTCTACTGTTTGTTCTAGGTACCCCCCCTCTTCCTTTGTAAATACTGAGCAAAAATATTTGTTTAGTATCTCTTCCTTTTCACAGTCTCCCTCTGCCCACCCTCCCCACCCTTATTAAGCCTCACTATCCCTCCCTTGGTCTTCCTTTTCTCCTGATGTACCTATAAAGGTTTTATCCCCTTCTTAACTGGAGTTGGCTATCTTTTCCTCGTTTAGGGCCTTTGCTGTTCTGACTGCCTTCCCAGCTTCCTTTTGCTTTAACTGATACAGTTCTCTGTCCTGCTCTCTAGATTCCTTCCTTGCTTCCTGAAGCTTTCTTTTTCTCTTGAACCTTCACTGCCACTTCCTTTGAGAACCATAGTGGTTTCTTACATTGTTTAGTTTTGTTTATTTGCTTCACACAAAGGCTTGTTGCCTCTGTGATGGCAGTTTTTGTTATTTCCCATTGTTCTTCCACCCCTCCTTCCTGCCCATGTGCTAGTGCATTCCTTAGGCACTTACCCATTTTGTCAAAGTCAGCCCTCCTAAAGTCCAGTACCTTTGCCTTTGTATGGCTTGTCTCTATTACTGTGTTTATTGTGAACCATACTGTTCGATGGTCGTTAGTTCCCAGATGACTACCCACTTCTACATCTGTGATCCTCCCTTCATCTCCATTTGAGAGAACCAGGTCTAAGATTGCTCCCTCTTGAGTGGGCTCCAATACTAGTTGTCTAAGGCATGCCCCTGTGGGGCATCTAGATAATCCCACTCTTCGAGTGGCTGTGCAACTGCACTCCAGTTAACATCTGGCATATTCAGATCACCCATCAGCAATATCTCCCTTTTTGCCATACTAAGTATACTTTCTATCATTTCCTTGTCCATTTCTCCCCCTAAGAAGGGGTCTGTATACTAGCCCTGTCTTGATTGTGAATTGCCATTGCAGTCTCCAAATTTACCCACAGTGCTTCTTCTCCTCCCTGTTTTCTCTTTTGTTCTGTTACTTTGATTCCTTCCCTTATGTAAAGAGCTACTCCTCCTCCTATTTTACCCTCCCTGTCCCTCCTGTAGATAGTGTATCCTGGTATGTTTATGTCCCAGTCATGGTTTTGTGTGAACCATGTTTCTGTGACTGCCACGATATCCAGATGTTCCTCCTCCATCAAGGCCACTAATTCAGGAAGCTTGTTACTCAGACTACGTGCATTGGTACTCATTGCTCTCCATTTTTTGATGGCTTTACTTTCTGTTGCAGCATCCCCCACTGACCTTTCTACCTCGGTCTTTTTCTCATTTAGTACCCTGTTTTGTAGGGAGAGGCTGGGATTTTCCTGCTGCTCATCAGTGCCTCCCCCCTTGACTAGTTTAAAAGCTTGCCAATGAAGCATTTGAACCAATTGCTCAAAAGACTTGTTCCCTTCCTGGATAGATGGCTGTCACTCCACAGAGGGAAGAGTGACCAGTGGGGTACCACAGGGATCAGTGCTGGGACCGGTCCTATTCAACATCTTCATCAGTGACATTGCACAGGATCTAGAAGGCAGAATTTCACTGTTCACTGATGACACAAAGCTCTGTAACAGAGTAGACACACCAGAGGGTGTAGACAGAATGAGAAGGGACCTGCAGAAACTTGAAGAATGGTCAAGGGTTTGGCAGTTGAAATTCAATGCAAGAAGTGCAAGATAATGCATATGGGGCACAAAACCCTGGCACAATATATCAGTTGGGGGTGAGGATATAGCATGCACCAAGCAGGAAAGGGATATCGGGGTTGTCATCTCTGATGACCTCAAGGTAGGGAAACAGTGTGACAAGGCCTCAGGTAAAGCAAATAGGATGCTGGGATGTATAGGCAGGGGCATCACCAGCAGGAAAAGGGAGGTCATAATTCCGCTATACAAGACACTAGTGAGGCCCCACCTGGAGTACAGTGTACAGTTCTGGAGACCATACCTACGTAAGGACATAGATAGGGTAGAGAAGGTTCAGAGGAGGGCAACAAAGATGGTGCATGGATTGCATCACAAGTCCTATGAAGACAGGTTGAAGGAACTGAACATGTACTCCCTGGAGGAGAGGAGGGAGAGAGGGGATATGATAGAGACATACAAGTATCTTACAGGGAGAAACAGGGTGCAGGAAAACACTATTTTAAGCGAAAAGATGTTCCAGGGCTAGAGGGCATGGGATGAAGTTGGAGGAGGACGATTCAGAGGAAACATGAGAAAGAATTTCTTCACAGAATGGGTGGTGGAAAGTGGAACACCCTGCCAGAGGAAGTGGTGGGGGCTGAAACAATCACAGGGATTTAAGAATGCATGGGATAGACATAAAGGAATTTTAGAGGTCAGGGGTAAGGGGAAACAGACTTCTAGGAAAACAAACTGAACTTACAAGCTCAAATGGCCAGACTGGGTGGGCCATAGGTCCTTATCTGCCGACACTGTCTATGTATCTATGTAGATGCAGACCATCCTTCCAGTATAGGCTGGTGTCCCTCCAGGTGGAACCCCAGTCCCCAATGAAGCCAAACCCCTGTGCTCCACACCATTTTTTCAACCACTCATTAAACTGCATGGTGCATAGTACCCTTGCCTCACTCATTCCATTTACAGGTAGCACCTCTGAGAAGGTTACTGTGTGTGCTACTTGTCTTAGGCCCCTCCCTAGTTCTAAAAAGTCCTTCTGCACTGCTCTAATCTCATGTTGAGCCAAGTCATTTTTCCCTAGGTGGACAATGACATCCAGCTCAGACTCCCGTGCAGCTGTTCTTGTGATCCTGAGGATGCGCTTCCTGTCCCTACAAGCAATGGCACCAGGCAGGCACTTTACTTCAGTTTTCCCTGCTCCCCCCAGTTCTATCCCCCTTATAATTGAGTCCCCCACCAGGAGCTGCTTCCTTTCCTTCTGGCATCCTCTGCCTCCCTCCTGTGGGCCTCCCTTGTGACAGGTGTCCTCAGCCTCCTTAATCTCCTCCTTGGGTGCATCCGTAGGGGGGCTGTGCTCCCCCAGAATGGTGTATGGATTGTGGAGTGGAACAACTGACTGGGTGTGCCTCTGTTCCACCCTCCTCACCCTCCATGAGCCCACTGTGGTCCAACTGCTGTGCTTTCTTTGCAATCTCTGAGGTAGTGGTGGTGGCTCTGGTGCTCCCTGGATGGGGGGGTTCCCTTCCTACCATCAAGTCTGGTCTGGGGGAAGGTTCTCTTACTGCTGTCCAGTGTGGCCTGAATATGGGCAACTTCCTCCCTCAGGGCAGAGAGTTGTCTGCAAATAGGGCAGCATCTCAGCCTCCAGAAAGACTCCCGGAAGACTGCTGCCCCACAGCCATTACATTGCACTACTCCCCACATGACTATGTACTTTTTGCATGTATGTGTGTGTGTGTGTGTGTGTGTGTGTGATTGGTTTGTTATATAGAAATATATATATATATTATATAATGTGTATGCATATATTTTTAGTGCTGTGTGCTAGAGAGATATGACATTGATATGCCTTGCACTCTCGAAAATGATGTCAGAACCCTAGGTATAAAGGAACTGTTTCCATAGTTCCAGGGGTAGTGGTGGCTAAACTGTGCCCTCACAAAACAATCAGCTAAGAGTCTGACCCACCAGCTGCGATGAGTGCCTTCCTGTCTGCAAGACACTATACACAAACAATTTGACAGAAAAATCCCTGATAATCAAACAGAGAAAATCCAGACATCCAAGCCAGACACAGATAAACCTCCCAGCCCCAAAACAGCCTGGTGGTTTGTGCTCTGAAAGCAGTCAGCCCCAAAATAAGTCAGCTGTGCTTTGAACTCTTTCTGCACTGAAAATCTTAAGAATTGTAACAAGACTGTCTTTTCCTGATAATTGTGAAATTCCTTCTTTCACCTTTCAGTTAGAAGCAGCCTCCACCTGCAGTATATCTGGTACAAACCACAGACAATTGAAAGGTTCGCCTCCCTCTGTTGTGAGCACAACTTGCTTTCTTGCAAATCCTATGTTCAATATTGCAGCTCCCAACAAGAGATAGTTTGGCTAGGAAAAATATTAGCTGTTCTGATGAGTTTGCTATAAACACTTGCTTATAATACTATTCTTCTCAGGTCTGTTACCAAAGCTATTGGCTGAATTAAGTCTCTGTGATGAAATCTCTTCCTGAGAAAGTTTGGAATTGCCTTTTAAGGCAAACAAAGAAACACAGAAAACAGTTTATTGTCTGGGTCAAATACACAACCTGTACCTGCACTTATTTCATGGCTTCCATGTCACACCAAATATAAAAATTGATGTTTAAATGGCAAAATGAGCAATTGTGCATGTAAACAAGGTTTCTTTACAAAAAAACTACCAACAGCAACCTATATCTGAATTTTATATAAATATTTATAAAAACTCTCAAAATTTCAAAAATATACACTATTGATCATAATTATAACAATTAAAACTCTATCTTCATTTCTTCAAATATGGCGATAGCTGAAATGCTTCATTCAAACCAGGAGGGCAGGATGCCCTCAGTTTGAATTGCCGGCAAGTTTCTCTGCACTGTAATTTATTTTGTAAGTCTCCTCCTCTCAGGCCTATTGTCACATGTTCCAGTCCTTGAAAGGTAAATAAATGCTGACCTCTGCTCACTTTGGAAAGATGCAAAGCCAAAGCATTCTCCATATTCTTTGTTCTTATACAAGATAAATTTTCCAGAATTTTACTCTTAAATTTAAGCCCTGTCATACCCATATAGAAACTTTGGCATATGCAGGTTGCCAAATAAATAACAAATTCAGTTTTACATGATATACAGCTGTTTTTTTGGCCTGGATATACAAAGGAGTTGTGCCTGGTGCAACAGGGTTGTGCTAGCACAACCCTGCATTGTGCCCCAGCGGGGTATTAGAAAGGTTGTCCAGTGCAGTTCAAATCCTGATGCACTGGGCAGCCTTTCCACATATTTGCAACTGTCTAGTACAGTATGCCCTGCAAGCCCATTGGTCCACACTGGGGACCAATGGGCTTACAGTCCGTACTGTACCTGTCATTCAGCAGGTGGCCAACGGTATGCAGGCAGGATGCAGTTGCCCGCTGATGATGGGGTGAAACGGGGTGTGCAAGGGGTTCTGTGTGGATGGGAGGGTGGGGGGTGCCACTGGATCACCAGGTCATTTAATTATGAAGGTTTACTGTGATCTGGGCAAAGGGCAGGGTGTTCTACTAGACCACTAGGGGTGGTCATATTTACATATATCAGGGAATCGGGGACTCAGGTGGGAAGGGGGAACACTAGAACACCAGAGATGGTCATATTATGTTTATCAGGGAATTGGGGACTTGGGGGCCACTAGACTACCAGGGAATTTTGTAATACATATACCACAATTGCAGCTACGGGTTGGGATGCTCTGGGATCCCGCTGCACACGTCATGCTGTGCAGATCTCCAGGTGCAAGTTGCTGGGCTGCCCTGTGCAAGGCATGCAAATGGGGCCATAATAACATGCACATGGCCCCATTTGCACTGCTATATATTATCAGCCTCATTTGCTTCTCCTGCTGAATGTCACGGGTGATTGCTGGCGCGCTGCAATTGAGCTTGGTGCATCCCCGTGCTCTCTATCTGTGGTTTGCGCTGGTGCAGTGCCACTGTGCCATGTGCAATATGTATACTGACCATGCCATATTCAATGGTGCTGCACCATGGTGCATCCCCATTGAATATCACCTGGACCTGGCCCCGGCACATCACAGTTGCACTGCACCCAGGCTTGCACCACTGCCTGGTGCAGTCTAAATATCTGGGCTTTTATGTTCATGACAATTATTTGGAATTTGAAAAGATGCTTCCACCTTAATGAAGTCACACACTTCACAACTGCCAGACTTATTATCACCCCTGGGCATAGTAAGTCATTATTCAACTACAGTATTTCTTCTCTTGTGCACTAGAAAGTCAGAAAGGTTGCTAGCTCTTCGGAATGGAAATCTTGGATCTTGTTCCACCATTGGCAACAGTTTTGGTTCTGCTTGTAAAATATGCCAATGTGTTCTCACAATCCTTTGGATTTCAGCAGATTGAACACTATAGACAGTTATAAAATGGGAACATTATTATCAAAATGTATATTACTATTATTCTCTTGTTTATTTCTATTTTTGTTTTTATTTTTTAATGATGATTGCAACAAATCTTTTCTTTCAAAAGAATCTACTGACTGCTGTCTGCAGAAAATAGAGAATATAGTAAGGGGTGGTGTGTGTAACAAGATTTTACACACACTCGAGGGGTTGAATGACACATAAACCCGAGAGCGAAGCTCGAGGGGTTTATCCAGGCATCCAACCCCGAGGATGTGTGTAAAATTTGAGTATACACATGCCACCCCATATTTTATTTTATATATTTGCTGGGTTAGGCTTTTTCATCACAGCCAATTATATAAAATAAATGGTCTGGCGTGGCTGCAGTCTGGATGATGTTTAGCTGAGTCCTCGGTCACTTAGCAGCAGTTTACTTTTTCTTGTTTTGTTGTCCCCTTTATGGTGTGATTTTTGTTAAATAGTTACTTACCACCTTGAGATAGTGGCAGTGGTGTGGTTTCAACCAATAAAGAAATCTGGTGGCAAGCGGTGAAAACCGGAAGGTCTGTAGGTTGGGCATGCGCATAGCAAGGGAAACCAAGTGCGTGTTTGCCATTATAAATGCTTCTTTATAACAGCAAATTGTGCCATGGTTTACCAATGGGAAAAAAGCCTAACCCAGTCATTATAGACTGTTTATAACCTCTGTCTCTAAATCTATCAGTTATTTCCTTTTTACTAGCTTCATATTTGGTCTCTGTGCTACAATTTCTTTTCATGCACATAAATTGCCCTACTGGAATAGGTTTAGCTACATGGGTTGGATGACAACTTGTATAATGTAAAATGCTATTTCTATTTGTTTCTTTTCTAAGAGTTTTGGTGGATAGGCCCCAATCCTGATCTTTAAAATTATCAAATCTAGAAATGCAACTTCTTGTTTGTTAGCCAACATACTACATTTTAGGTGGCTGTTAGTGCTTTCTAAATGCTGAACAAATGCTTGCAAATCTGAATATGACCCCATCCTTATCATAAGTATGTCACCAATACAATGTCTATAACAGTTAATTTGATCAAAAAATAAGTTAACTTGTACATAGTGGATATACTTTTTCTCCCATTCTGCTAGATACAAATGAACATAATTCAGGGTCAGTGCTGCTCCCATTGATGTACCTTGAACCTGGTGATACAACTCATTTTCTAAAGGAAAAATGTTTTTTGTTAACAATGTTTTGTTGAAGTTCATTTACAAAAAGAACAAATGAATCACTATATTCCGTGTTACTGCTTAAAGCATCAAATACCACTTGCAAGCCTCCTTCTTGCAGAATATTGGTATACAGTGCCTGCACATCTAGGGTTACCAAAAACAACCAGAACCCACCTCCACGTCACTCGCTAAATTTAGAACATGAGTTGTATCTTTAAGATAAGTACGTGAGTTAATTGCCACTGGTTTTAGCTGCGCTTCAACAAACTGGGCTAAAGGCTCTGTTAAGCATCCACTACTGGATACAATCAGCCTGATTGGTGGATTCTCTTTGCCCTTATGGATTTTAGGTAACCCATATATATATATATATATACAGGATTTTACCGGATGGCGTACCACAAGAACGCTTCCAGTTTTCTGGGATATTAAGCCATCTAATACTGCATGATGTACAACCACAGCAATTTTTTTTTTTTGTATTCTTCAGTGGAGTCACTTTTTAACCTAGAGTAAAAATCAACATTATTCAAATGAGCCTTCATGGTGCTATAATACTTAACTTGGTCCATCCCCACCACGGCCCCTCCCTTATCTGCAGGTCACATGGTGCCATAACACTTAACTTGGTCCATCCCCACCATGGCCCCTCCCTTATCTGCAGGTCACATGGTGCCATAACACTTAACTTGGTCCATCCCCACCACGGCCCCTCCCTTATCTGCAGGTCACATGGTGCCATAACACTTAACTTGGTCCATCCCCACCACGGCCCCTCCCTTATCTGCAGGTCACATGGTGCCATAACACTTAACTTGGTCCATCCCCACCATGGCCCCTCCCTTATCTGCAGGTCACATGGTGCCATAACACTTAACTTTGTCCATCCCCACCACGGCCCCTCCCTTATCTGCAGGTCACATGGTGCCATAACACTTAACTTGGTCCATCCCCACCATGGCCCCTCCCTTATCTGCAGGTCACATGGTGCCATAACACTTAACTTGGTCCATCCCCACCACGGCCCCTCCCTTATCTGCAGGTCACATGGTGCCATACACTAACTTGGTCCATCCCCACCACGGCCCTCCCTTATCTGCAGGTCACATGGTGCCATAACACTTAACTTGGTCCATCCCCACGGCCCCTCCTTATCTGCAGGTCACATGGTGCCATAACACTTAACTTGGTCCATCCTCACCACGGCCCCTCCTTATCTGCAGGTCACATGGTGCCATAACACTAACTTGGTCCATCCTCACCACGGCCCCTCCCTTATCTGCAGGTCACATGGTGCCATAACACTTAACTTGGTCCATCCCACCACGGCCCCTCCCTTTATCTGCAGGTCACATGGTGCCATAACACTTAACTTGGTCCATCCCCACCACGGCCCCTCCCTTTATCTGCAGGTCACATGGTGCATAACACTTAACTTGGTCCATCCCCACCACGGCCCTCCCTTATCTGCAGGTCACATGGTGCCATAACACTTAACTTGGTCCATCCCCACCACGGCCCCTCCCTTATCTGCAGGTCACATGGTGCCATAACACTTAACTTGGTCCATCCCCATCACAGCCCCTCCCTTATCTGCAGGTCACATGGTGCCATAACACTTAACTTGGTCCATCCCCACCACGGCCCCTCCCTTATCTGCAGGTCACATGGTGCCATAACACGTAACTTGGTCCATCCCCATCACGGCCCCTCCCTTATCTGCAGGTCACATGGTGCCATAACACTTAACTTGGTCCATCCCCACCACGGCCCCTCCCTTATCTGCAGGTCACATGGTGCCATAACACTTAACTTGGTCCATCCACACCACGGCCCTCCTTATCTGCAGGTCACATGGTGCCATAACACTTAACTTGGTCCATCCCTCACCACGGCCCCTCCTTATCTGCAGGTCACATGGTGCCATAACACTTAACTTGGTCCATCCCCACCACGGCCCCTCCCTTATCTGCAGGTCACATGGTGCCATAACACTTAATTGGTCCATCCCCACCATGGCCCTCCTTATCTGCAGGTCACATGGTGCCATAACACTTAACTTGGTCCATCCCCACCACGGCCCCTCCCTTATCTGCAGGTCACATGGTGCCATAACACTTAACTTGGTCCATCCCCACCACGGCCCCTCCCTTATCTGCAGGTCACATGGTGATGGTAGTATTTGACTGAAGCTTTTTTATGGCTTCTCTTTCCACCATGGTGCAATTCAAATACTTTGGTATTGGTAATGCTTCACGCAGCTTGGAAATTTCCTGTTCACATTTTATTAAAAACAACTCCCACTGTTAGATTCAGTGCTAGAATAAAAGTAAATGGTTTCTTTCATTTTATGCTTGTATCTGTTTCTTCACTTGTTTTTTCTGTATTCGTCACCAGTATCTAATTTTCATGTGCAAAAATAATTTTTAGATTCAATTTTCTAGCAAAACAGTTCAAGTCCACAAAACTATTCAAGTCATTACTGTACAGTATGTTGATGGTATGAATCATAGTACTTTATTCAATCTGGGAACTTTGGCATCAGTTAATACATAGAATGAGATATTAACAACTAAAATGTTGTTATCAAAGGTAGACGCTAATATGGAAGTATCATTTAATAATATTGGACCCCCTTTTGTATCTCCTGAAGCTGCGATGACACCCTCCCCCTTCATATTCTGTCTGTTCCTTACTCCTCGCTGATGCCACCTGCCTCTGCATAGATTTTGCCTTCCCTCTTCCTTTTCCATAAGTACTCCTCTGGGTACCTTGTCTGCAAGTCTTGTCAATCTGGCACTGCAGTGTACTGGCCCCTGCTGTTCTATAGGAATGATAGGCAGTGTATGATACAATACATGGACTCTGTTTGTCCCATTATGGATGGAACTTCCTGGTTGATGGGGGTGGGAAATCATGTCCTGTACATTGTACTGTGGGGGAACCTGAGTATTCACATGTAATGAAGGGGCCAACTGAGCCAGCCCGGTGGCGCTGAGGGTTGAGGTGCTGGACTCCACACCTTGCATCACGATGGTGACCCTGGTTCAGGAATGAGCTCAGACCACCAAGAGTCAGTGGAGATAGAGAGGATCGAGCATCTGATGGACTGCTCACCTCTCTCGGGGTGGGATCCAGGGTAGCCCGGTGCAGCAGTGGCCCCCAGTGGAAACCAGTGGCATTGCTATGTACTCGGGCTTGCACACTGGGGATGAAGTCGGGCAGCCACCTCCAGACGCAGGTGGGAGCACCTGCATCATGGGCTGATGAGATTGCATACCTCACATCAGGGGAGGCACCAGAACAAAGGAAAACCTCAGCACCGAGGATCAAGCGATGGCACCAGCCCCCCATGCCCAACGTCGGGCTCTCCTCGACTGGCCTTTGATTTCCTCAGCCGCTCCTCGTCCGATGCCAGAGTCTGTCTTGATAAGAGCACCTAAGCAGGAGGAGGGCAACCTGCCCTGGATAGGGTTAGCTGGGGGTGCTGGCATCAGAGAGGAGGAAGAGAGAAGGCACAGCTCGGGGACCCTCAGGTGGGCAGGAAAAAGGATTGGCTGTCTGAGAGGGGACCTCAGGGCTGTGACCAAAGGAAAAAAGAATTGACAAAAAAAAAATGAGGGGGCCAACTGTTTGGTTTCTTGTACCCCAATTAGATTCAGCATGAGGTCCCTCATTTGCTGTTGTTTGTTTCTCTCTAAAAAACGATTATATTCTTCAGAGGTTTGTTGTGTCTGTTGTTATTGCAGGTGTACTTACTATGTCCGAATATGCTGCCTGACATATCTCAAATTTCTCTGACAATCCCTCACTCTCAGAGCCTAAAGTACTAGTGTACACAAAAGTAACTGGTGTTCTTTTTAAAATAGATAGTACTTCTTGTTTCTTGATGTTATTCCATTCAAAAACAGTCCCCCTCTCATAATCATGTCTGTCCCTATCAAATTTACGTTGCTTAACCCTTTGTAATCTCTCATCCAGTTTCTTCAAAATTGATTGCAGTTTTTCTCTATAATTATTAAATTCAGCATGTTCAAAAAAAGCATTAAAGATTTCTTCAGATTTGATTAATTCTTCCTTTATTTGGATTTCAGTAATGGCATCATGTTTTAAAATGATCTTAATTAAACCTGCTGCAGATTTTGAGGATTGTAACATGTGACAATAGGCCTGGGAGGGGGAGACTTGCAAAATAAATTACAGTGCAGAGAAACCATTTGGCAAAACAAACTGAGGGCAGCCTTCCCTCCTGGTCTGAATAAAGTATTTCAGCTATCGTTATATTTGAAGAAACGAAGACAGAGTTTTAATTGTAATAATTATAAGTAATAGTGTATATTTTTGAACTTTTGAGTGTTTTTGTAAATTGTTATATAAAATGCAGATATAGGTTGCTGTTGATGGTTTTTTTGTAGAGAAGCCTTGTTTATTTGCACAATTGCTTATTTTGCTATTTAAACATCAATTCTTACATTTCATGTGTTATGGTAGCCACTTGGGCTACAATTTTGGAATTAACCAGATTATTGCAAAAAGCTCAGGGTTTCTCACATATTTTTTGTGAGATAGTACCTTGTTATATTGCTATTTAAACATCACTTTACATTTGTTATGGTAGCCATTTGGGCTACCATTTTTGTTAGTCAGATTATTGTTAAAAGCTCAGGGTTTTTCCCACAAATTTTCATGCAACATGACCTTGTTATATTACGCACACATACAACACTTGGAATGCCTTTATAATATTTAAAGGTTTATATGAGCAATCCTCCTTTAATGGTGTTACTGTGCCTTTAAGTAGATAAATGCCATGTCTTCAGTGAGCTATTCAAATCATAGCTCCTGGTTACTATGACGTCTTGAAAAGGCAGCGTGAAATGTTGACGTTGTTGTGCCTTTCTGGGGTGCTACTCCGCTTTTATGTGCTTTTTGTATCATAGTTTATAGGGCAGTTGTAATTAATAAAACCCTTTTTATCATGTCCAAGGGTGTGGACTACATTCTGTCTCATAAAGCTGTTGAGCCTGATGGAGTCTAGTGGCAACCCCCTCACAGCCCGTAGCCCCTGAGCAGGTGAACCCTACCCAACCTTGGTGGTCCAGTGGCACCCCCACCTACACAGGACCCCCTGCCCACCCAGCTCCCCCCCATCAGCAGCTACAGGGATGGAGGGAGGGAAGGGGCTATCACTAGACTACCAGGGATAGTAAACCTATATGGTGATTGTGGCTACAGGGTGGGAGGGGGACACCACTGGACTGCCAGTGATTGCACCATTACATTCCAGTGCTTGACACTCTGGGGATGGGGGGGTCCTCATGCCATCCTCTGGGGGCACTGCATGCTGTGCAGAGTGCCAGACACAGGTCGTTGGCCTGTCCTGCACAATACATGCAAATTGGGCTATAATGACATGCAAATAGCCCCATTTGTGCTTTTCATACATTATGGCCTCATTTGCATACTGACAACTGAATATCAGGCATTTGTGCACAGCATAACTCTGCTGCACTGGCATAGTACCCAGTCTTGATATTTGGCCCTGGCTCAGGGGGTTGCGCTGGTGCATGGTGGGTGCGCAGTGCATATTATCTGTTATATTCAGAGGAGATGCACTATTGCTCATCTGCTTTAAATATGTCCCTGAGCTGCACCAGCACAACGCAGCTGCACTGTGCCACCACATGCGCCATTGCCGGGCGCATTTCTGAATATCGTTGCCCTTGAGTATGGAGTTCAATAGTGGTACCCACACCTCAAAAAGGACACTAATCTGCTGAAGAAGGTACAGAGCAGGGCTACCTGGATGTTACACAGTTTTAAGCTGGAGGATGTGAGGTTTCAGAGGGAGGTCATGAACCAATTCTTCACAGAGAGGGTGGTGGACACTTGGAATGCACTGCCAGAAGAGGTCATTCCCTTAAAGACAGTGAGCATCTTGAAGAGAGGCTGGGATAGGCATGTGGGTAAGGTAATGGTCCTGGATAGGGAGGGAGGATGGGTGGAGTGGGGAGGGAGGCAGGGACATTACCTCAAGCAATGGGCCCAGCAGTACAAGAAGATTCAATAGCCTTGATAGCCTTCTTCTGCTGGCTTCTTCATATGTTCATATACTGAATTGAAAATGCTCACTCCCTCAGGGTTGGTGCTGTTGGTCCTGTATTGCATGAAAAACCAGGCTAAGTACCCAGCAGTCTTGTTTGCTGCCACAATTCTGCACTTTAAAAAAGACTCACGCTGGCCCAGTGGCGCAGAGGGTTGAAGCACTGACGCCTTACCTCATCCCACGCCGGTGACCCGGGTTCTGGAACAGACTCAGGTCATCGGGGGCTGGCAGGGGGTGGGAGAAGATCAAGCACCCGTAGGGCTGCTCTCCTCTCCTGGGGGTGGGTAGTGGGGTATTGTCGCGCAGCAGCAGCCCCTGGTGGAGACCAGGAGCACTGCTGATGCAAGCAGGTGTGTGGGGGAACCAGAAAAAGCGGAAATACCGCTTCACGGCAACCGGATGATGGCTGCTCAGCACTCCGAGGCCATCACGGGTCCCTCTGAGCTCCTCCGCCTCAGCAGCATCCCCAGGGCTAAAGTAGGAGTGCTGGCCTCCTCGGCTGGTGCCTTCCCTCTCAAAGGAGGGGGACCCATCCGGCGAAGGGTTATGCTGGGTCACCCTGGGGGTCGGCTGCAATGTGAGGGGTGGAGACTCGAGGGATGGATAGGTCAGAGGCCAGCCACTGGCAGCCTGAAGGAGTGGCTGCCATGGGACACGTAGGGGAGCAGAAACAGATAACACAAAAAAAAAAAATAACACTCACTTGTCTCTTGATTTTTTTTTTTTGGCATAAGACCGCTGGGTCATTAGCCTTAGTGACTCATATGTTTGCCACTTTCGACTCTCCAAGCCCCCCTCCCCAGTCCCAGAGTGGATTACAGAATGCCACTGTACAATGTATTTCTGTATGTACAGGATTGGGCAGCTTGGCTTCAGTGCCAAGAAATGCTACGTTATGCATGTCTGAGCCAGGAATCCCAGGACAGAGTATTACCTGGGTGCAGTTTCACCTCCGTTTGGTGACCGTCCCCTAAGTGCAGCATGATGGCAGGCAATGACACCACTGGCAGATACACGCATGCTTCAGTACATCACACACCATGCTTGTGTCCCACAACCACCCCCTATGTGTGGGCATGTTGTACCTGCTCCCAGCCACCGCTGGGGATCAGGCAGACAGCAGACTCCATCACCACTCTTCCCTGGGAGAGGACAGCTGTCATTTGGATGCTCAATCCTCTCCCTCCCAAGCCACCCCCCCCCATGGCCCACTCGCACCATGGACACGGGTTGATGGCATGTCAGGAGGTAAGGTGCAGATGCCTCAGACCTCCATGCCACTGGGCCGGCAAACCAGCAAGTGATTTTGGAACCTAGACATGGTGGTGCAGTACTGCATAATTCCAATTTGTTTTCATACTGAAAACATGTCACATGACTTACACAGGCATCACTGAAGCAAGCATTATTCGCTGACATGCTGATTATGGCAATAGCAATACTAATGAGTTTTAAGACTGATAATCTGAGTGGTATCCTGATCATCTGTATGTAACCAGTCATTTGCTATTACATTCCTAGAGCAATGCATTTGGCTGCCTACATGCAGTACACCTGCTGGGTACCTCGCATTCTGGGAAGGCAGGTATGCAGAGTCATGCCATCATGCGCAGTTACAGCAATCTGAAACAAGCTGCCAGAGCCAAGCGGAAGATATCGGGGCTTTATGGAAGCAGATGAGAGTGTTGCTGATGATGATAACCTGACTTAGTCATTCCTAGCTGAATTCAATGCTTGGCGATTTTAGTGGAAAAGAGGGAATGGCCAGCTCAGTACTGGTTCCTTGCTCCGAAATTCAATGCACTGTTTAACGTTGTGTTGCACTGTTCAGGCTTTGATGTTGTTAAGTTGTTTTAAATTGAGTGCAGTTCAGTTCACAAATTCAGTGTGTCATTCCTGGTTTCACTTGCTGTCTGACATTACAATGTCAAAGTGATTTTCACTGCTGCATCCATTCACTTGAGAACAAGTGTTGTGGATGCAAAATATTCTGCCTTACACCACTGTGTGGTCAAAGGCACTGGTAACTGAGACAAGCATATGACTGGCCTAGGGTAACACTAGAAATACTAATGAGCAGGTAAAGCCGGAAAACAAGTACAGAATTCCAGACATGCCTGGCTTTGTTGTCATTATGGGCTGCCAGTGCATTTATTTCAAGGCCTAATGTTCCCTTATTTGTCAAATCTCCTACTAATCCTAGTAAAGGACTACTGAAACAAGCCCCGTGACATTTTTGTGTCCACAGTAACTTAATGGAGATGTTTACGTTGTGAGCTATAACCTTTTCAAGTCGATTAAAAAATTGGAATTATGTCACAGCAGTTGTCCTATGTGTCATCTACTGTACATAAACAAAATGATGTGTGATAAGCACGCTTTATAAAACGTGCTTTCTGATTGTAAAAAGTAAGAAATCAAAAGCTTTCTATACCCGGCATGCCAACTGTTGCTGTACCATGGCATCAATGAATGTCCAGTTGACCTTTCATTAATCCCCATTTTATAATTAAAACTGATAGTGTGGGTGGCAGAAACAGCGATGCACAGGAACGATTCGCTGCTGCAACCCTGGTGACCACTTATTATGCCATGCCTTCCTGTTTTTCATTACTAGTTATTACCCATGCTTGAAACAGATTTCATGCATGGGTAGGCAGCATTCTCATTGGCTGATATAACCTCTTCATTTTATAAAATCCTTCATCTCATGCTCTGGTATGATAAAAATTGGAGGACAATGGTGCATTGACCAGTTGTGTGATGAGCTACTGGATGCTCATCACTGGAGTGCCAGTACCACAAAAGGACATCACATCACCACCCAGGACCACTAGAAGGCCATTAAGGCTCATTCCCTTTGAAGGCAGGGTACCCTATACATGAAGGGATACATGTTGGTACCCTGGTTTTATACGGTTTTGGGCTGTGGGTGGTTGGGAGTAGTACGGCATGAGAATAGTACCCTTCAAGAGGCTGGAATGAGTTTGTGTGCATTGTGAAGGTGAGGTAGCATAAACAAATAGTGTAAAGCCTTCATTTGAACGGTCCATATGCACGTGTTTATCCCCAGTCCATTTTAAAATGTATGCGGGAAAGGAAAAGATAGAGACGTAAACTTCACTGCTAATCTTACCTCAGTATAACAAAAACATCACCACTGTGTCCTTCCCAATGGAGCAGCATCAAGGAGACAGACTGGGATAGCAACATCTCGTGTTTGTTAACAGACCAGGGAACGGAATGTCCGTATGGATGGAGAATGATACAGCACACGAGGTGAGTATCTACTCTTGTGGTTGTGGTGGTTGCACAGCCATTGAGAAAAGCCTGTTCATTGTGTATTGCCTGATGTGTGAAGGAATGAGCTCCATTATAGGCACTGAGGGTGTGACCGGATTTATGTGACAACGGCAGTTGCTGATGGGTGATTGCCATTAGGGTGACGACAACATTGCTGAAATAATATTTAGGTGATGGAGTCCCCAGAGCACAGCACAAGGGCACATGGACTTACATTTCACTGTAAAATGCAGGGGGCTACAACCCCCCCCACCCCCCCTCACTTGAGAATTCTCAACTCCAAGGGGGTGCATATCGGGAGGTGGATCCCTTCAAAAATCTTTTCGCCCCGGGCACAATAAAAGGTGACCATGCCAGGACCTGGACACAGTACCATACATGCCCTATACCTGAACCCATTCACCACACCATGAGAGCGCATTGTCAGCTCACTGTGGCACCACCCTTATAATCCCTCCCTCCCATCCCACCCCACGCACAGTGCGCTCACTCCCCATCTCACATATCCATGTAGTGACAGGATGTCGCTATACATGCCCACATCCCCATCCAGTTGCCCTCTCTCCCTCATCGCTGGGAAGCCAGGGAGGCAATGTCGGCTCCTCCAACACCTTTGCCTGTTGTAGATGTGCAGGTAGTGCTGCTGTGGCCTGCCCTGGTTGGTAAGCCAGGGAGTATCGGTGGTGGAAGGTGGCCATTAGGTAGCAAGGCAGGTGAATGGAGTGGGGATGTTGGTGGAGGGCATGGGGGAAAAAGCATCCTAAATCAATAAACAATTGCCATAAAGCAGTACTCAGTGGTGCTGATCCCGAAACATACCCTGTAGCGGTTTACTGCAATCAGAATTGAATGCAGAGATGCAGTGTGGTGCATTGACAGGCACTCTGAATTAATTTTAAATGTCAATCTGTAATTATTCAAAAATATTGGTAATAAGTGCATCATTTAACAATGACAATGCAAAACATCACTGAGAATGTCATTCTTCAAACAGAATAATCCGATTGCATGTGTTAGCATGTAATCATACATGGAATTTTAAATTTCAACTTGTACAACATGGCCCAGATATTCAGAAATGTGCCAAAGTCCAGCATAAGTCCAGAGCAGCACAAATCCAATGCATCGTGGTGCAACTGGAGCCATACTCAGAGGTTGCGCAGGCCAAACAGCGCCAGTGCAACGTGTCTGATTATGGCAGAGTTGCACCATTGCACAAACCGAGATGCTCCAGCACAAATGTGGCAGCGCAGCACAGAGCAGCAGAGCAACAAAGGGGGTCAGGGCACAGTGAACAGACCCAGGGACAGAGCCAGGGAAGCACAGTGACAGTGGCACAGGACACCTCCACCAGCAGGACACAGCAAGGCATACACAGGCACCCAGGCACGGGACCCCAGAACACAATGGTGGCATGAAGAACAGGCAACAGGAGGTGCCAATGACCAATGGAGGGCCACCAATGGAGCTCCCCCTGGCAGGCTGCTGGCCGTGCCCCTCTAAAACCATAGCAGCCACACCCAGGACCATGCAGCCAAGCACACCCATGCCACCCAGGCACACAGGGAGCCCACACAGCAGGCACTAAATGGGCCAGAATGCAGGCAATGTGGCAGACCGCATGGGACAGGTCACTCAAAGCCAAGCAGAGGACCCCAACACAGTGTACAGACAGTACTCAAACAATGACTAATGGCCGTGTGCCACCACCATGCACACACCCACCACAAACCCCTGACTGCCGACCCATGCACAGCCATTGACCCAGGGGATGAACACTACCACAGTGGAACACAGTGGGACACACCACAGCACAAAGCAGGGAACCACAGAAGCAAAACACGCATCCCCTCTCATGCACACAACATGGACAGACACTGGGCCACTGCAGCATGGCTCCTCACGCCACCTGCAAAGCAGACATAGACTCAGGCAGGTATGTCAGAAAATATTTCTATAACATGTAACTATTTACAAATATAACAGGGGCTGAGAAAGTTTAGGTACAGTGAGGGAAGGGGACAGGGAACAGGGACTGTACAGCAGGAGGAGGGACTGTAGAAGAAAGTACAACAGGGAAAACAGGGACAAAGTACAGCAATATGAGCAGTGGCCCTGTCTGGCCTCCCCAGCAAGCCGTCGCTCCCTCTAGTCTGCCGCCAACATTCTCCATATGGCAACAACCACCTCCAGGATACTGGAGACCACCAGCAGTGTCGTGAAAGGACTGCATTGAAGGAACTGGAGGAGAATTCTGCCATAACAATAAAGCCTGGGACAAGGGGGGAGCAATTGTTATCCAGGACACAATGAACTATATTGAGGAAATAAAACTGCCAACTTTTGAATCCCCTTTTCTATACCATTTTATTATCTGATTCAACCCCTGTGTTTAAAAGAAATGTTGATGTGACATTATACAAAGCATTACAAGATGGAATAATCACACCTAGCACTTTTTCGTTTCTTCAGATCACCCATCCTGTTTGTGCCACCATATACACACTGCCCAAGGTCCACAAAGGTCTGCAGTGCCCTCCAGGATGGCCCATTGTCTCAGGTATTGGTTCCCTTACTGAAACACTATCACAATATGTGGATTCACATATTTGTGAGTTGGTACCTCAATTACCATCATATATAAGGGATACCACTGAGATCTTGGGGTCCTGGAGGGATTGCAATCACAAAAAGACTGGATATTAGTGCCTATGGATATTCAGTCATTATTTACTAACATACCCCATGATGGGGGCCTTGATGCACTGTGTATGTGGGTGGCACGAATGTACTGGATTGGCAGAAGGGCAGATTGATTTTTTGATGTCATTGACTGAACACATTTTAAAATATAATGTGTTCTATTTTCAGGGGGAATACTATCACCAGGAAAAGGGTACAGCCATGGGGGCCACATTTGCCCCAAACTATGCAAACCTTTACCTGGGACAATGGGGAAAGAAATACGATTTATGATGTTAAAAAAATATTTTAATCTATAATATTGACCTCTGGAGGCACTATATTGACGATGTCCTGATGGTGTGGAATGGTAGTGCAGCAGAACTTGATGAGTTTGTTAAATATTTACATGAATCTAATTGGAATTTAAAGTTTTCTTTACAGCAAAGTACAGTTGAAATCAATTTTTATGATTTATCTATTATTAAAAATTTGGATGGAGGGGGTCACATGATGGCAGCTTGAGGTGAAGCAGCTCTCGCCTGTGGCTCTGCTCTTCCGCTAACAATTCCCGTGCTTTAACCCACATTGAGAATTGCTCACGTCTGAGAAGTGGTCTCGATTAAAAGTAAGAGTGTTCTGCATTTGCTGGGCTTCAGAACCGGTGAGTCAGAAATTGATGTTATCATGAAAAAGGCTCCTTCATGGCACTCTCCCCCGCTGATACTCAAGAAGGACAAGGCCACAAAGCGGCTGAAGCAGCAAACTATGGTGGGAGCCAAGTCGACTATATCGACCACAGCCATTTTCAAGGAGAGATTTCTTGAAATCATGCATCCCCTGAAAGAAAAAATCCTGGATATTTCGGATGACCTGCTGCAAATCAAAACATCGGTTCAATCACTTGCAGTGCGTGTGGGGGATTCAGAGGCTACCATTATTTCTTTGGAGGGCAAACAGGGGAAAATGAAACAAGATACCATTCAGCTGGGCCGCAGGGTGAAGAGGCTAGAAGAGAAGCTTGAAGACTTAGAGGGAAGGAGCAGAAGGAACAACCTTCTGGTGACTGGTTTACAGGAAAAGGAGGACTGGAACAACTTGGTTATTTTTGCCCAGAAGTTTTGTGAGAAGATAGCCGGGCTTTCACCAAATAACATGGTTTACATCATCGAGCATGCCCACCGAGCTCTGCGCCCTCCTCCTCCGCCCCCTGATGCCTCCCTTGGTCTTTTATCTTCAGATTGCTCAACCTCCAGGACAAACAATTTATTCTGAATAAAATCAAGGTTTTGCAGGAAATCCTTTAGGAAAGGTGTAAAATTCGTATTACTCAAGATCTCCCGCAGTCTGTTCGGTTAAAATGGCAGGAGTTGCATCCGACAGTGTCCAAGTTGATCGCCGCAGGGTTGTCATTTCATATGCAATATCCAGCAATGCTCCAAGTCAAATCCGGATTGAAATGGCTCTCATTTGAGTCTCAGGAACAGGCAAAGAAGGAACTTAAGATTTTGTTCCCTGATCTTTTCAAGCGAGGGCAAAGTGGCAATGTGTCTCCCTTGTTAAGCGCTTACACGCATGGCTATTTTTCTGGCTGGACATATAGTTTATCCCTACTCTCTGGTATTACTACTTGAGGTTGGCAGAAGGAGTCCACCTTTGACAGCTGGAAGAGTTCTTACAGTCCCATCTTATCTGTATTATGCAGCCCCTCCCCCCCGTGGTGAGAGTCTCATCGGGGGGTCGGCCACTTCAGCAAGTTACAGGAGGCTAAACCTTGTCTGCCCCTCTTTGATTCAGTGAAACCATACGAGGACTTTACATGCTCTCATCAGGACTCCTGGTCATTGGACTCGTATCTAAATGCTTGGGTTAGCATGGATAAGATATGATGGACGTGGTTACACTCTTTCAGGGGCAACGGGTGTGCAAGGCAGGCAGACTATGTTCCAGCTTTCTCATTGTTGCTGTCAACAGCTTTGCTAGTGAGTTTGTCAGGTTTATAGATAAGGACCAGACTCAATCCACAGGGCTGCCTGTCTTTTATTGTCACTGCTATAATTACCTAGTGGAGCAGTGCCTGTATAATAAGGGGATTGCCTGCCTGCCCTGTACTCCTAGAGGCTTATGGGTTTCTTTCAACTTTTATTTTCTTCCAATGGGGGCAGTTGATTCAGTGGGACTACTATAATATATAAATAATGGCACAAAGACATGATGGTGGGGCAGTATCAAATGTGCTGGGGGGTTCTCCTCCTGCTTCCAGTTCAGGGTTAGTTATAATGGGGTTGGGAGGAAGCGGGTGGGGTGATATGGGAAGCAGGTTGCATTAACATCATGTTCCAGAGGTAGGATTGTAGTGCAGTGTCAGAACTGGGGGATAGAGTTGTGTAAGTAGTTAAAGTTAGTTGAATTTTGTTTTTATGTGTCAATTTATGTGCACTGTTATGAGTTTGGGGTGCATAAAGGATTGGATGGGGGTATTATGGGAGGGGAGGGGGAGGGCCAAGTGTTCTCATCCCACTCTATCTCGGAGTGGTGACAGGGATAAGGGCACAGCGGGGGCTATTTTATGAGTGGCCCATATAAGTTCATAAGTTGGAATATTAAGGGCACCCATGATCATTGCAAAAGGCACATTATTCTCAGACACTTGCAACACCTAAACACCGGAATTGCTCTCCTTCAAGAAACGCATCTCTGGGGCGCGGATATTGTACTGTTTCGTAAACAGTGGGTCGGTCATGTCTATGGGGCAGGCATTTCTACCAGTAAAGGGGGAGTGGTTATCCTGATAAGCAAAAAGATCCCCTTCACCCTAGGAAAAGAAATCTGGGATCCGGATGGGAGGTACATTATAGTGACTGGTCTTCTAGAATCACACCAGCTGATGCTGGGTGCAGTCTATGGCCCAAATGCTGAATCTCCCCAATTTTTTGCTCACCTATTGAGGTTGGTTCTTTCCAACCCCGCTAAACTTACTATTTTGGGTGGGGAATGGAATATCACCCCCTACACATACATTGATAGGTCTGATTCCTGAAGAAGGGGTTTTTCCCCCTCGCAGAGGGCCCTTCATGAGCTCATGAGGGGGGCGGATCTTATTAATGTTTGGCGCATCCTGAACCCGGAAGAGCGCCAGTATACCTTTTTCTCGATGCCACACAGAACATTTTCGAGAATCGACTTTTTCCTTATCAGCTCCTTTGCCCTCCTTGGAGTAATCGATGCCTATATTCATGCCAGGGTTATACTGGATCACTTGCCCGTCTCCCTTTTTTTCCTAGTAGGACCTGGGGTGAAAAGGGACACCCTCTGGTGGTTAAACACCCAATTACTGCACAAACCTAATTCCCTGAAACATATATGAAACTTTATTACTGACTTCATAAGAAACAACAGGGGGTCAGTTAGCAGTGTTGACATAGTCTGAGAGGCTTTAAAGTGTTCCCTGCGGAGGGAGTGTATCCAGTTATCCTCAACAAAGTTCCGGCAGCTCAAGTTGCAAATGAATTCCCTGCTTTCCTCAATTAGTCAATCGGAATCCACTGTGTCTCACTCATCCCCCGATGAAGACTGAACCAAGTTGCATAGACTGTGAGCTCAGTATTTCAGTCTTATCTCCCAAAAAGCTGAGCTTGCACTTAAACATACCAAATTTCAATATTTGGAGTCTGGGGAGAGGGCCGTCAAGTTGCTGGCCATAAGGCTCAGGCAAGAAGATGCATCTTGGTTCATTCCGGGTATTAAGCTGGATAAGGATGCGTCCATTGTGACCAATCCCAGTGCTATAGCGGAGGTACTAAGTCAATATTATCAGAGGTTGTATGCTGAGGAAACAGATGCTTATCCTTCCTTGGCAGATATCCTGAGCTATCTCAGCTCAGTTGATCTGTCCAAGCTGTCACCCATTCACACCTCCTGTCTGACTGGCCCCATCATGACTGAAGAGGTGACAAGTGCTGCAGCACTTCTCCCAATGGATAAGTCCCTGGGGCCAGATGGACTTCCTAATGGTCTGTATAAGGCCTGTATACCAGAGCTAGCCCCTATATTGGCAGAGCTTTATAACCACTGGTTTGATAAAGGGCTATCTGACCCCAGTTTCCTAAGAGCAATAATTACGCTTTTTCCTAAAAAGGGGAAAGATCTCCAATATCCGGAGAGTTATTAACCTATCTCAGTGATTAATACTGATGTTAAACTCTTGGCCAAAATCTTAGCCAAGAGGTTAGGGCCTATTATGCCTCTTTTGGTAAGTAAAGAACAAATCAGCTTCATGGCAGGTCGGTCCTCTGGGGACCATATGCGGAAGCTAATGCACCTCCTTTCGGTTGCCAGTGACTCAGAACTGCCTATGATCTTGGTGTCACTGGATGCTGAGAAGGCTTTTAATAGAGTGTCATGGGACTTCCTTTTCACCACCATGTTTTGATTTGGGTTCCCAGAGGACTTCATTCAGTGGATCAAGTTACTATATTCCTCTCCTGCCCAAATTTGATGTAACAGAGTTCACTCTGAGGTTTTCCCCACTCCACAGAGGTACCTGGCAGGGTTGCCCCCTTTCCCCTCTTTTATTTAATTTATATTTAGAATCCCTTATTCGGCATTTGATAGCCTCTCCAAACATCAGAGGGATTTCAATTGGAGTCTGAAGATACACACTTTCTGCATATACAGATGATCTGTTGCTTCATTTGGAAGACCCAAGAGACAGTTTGTCTGCGCTGCTAGACCAGGTTGGGGCCTTCTCCAAGGTTTCATGCTATAAGCTCAACCTCACCAAAACCAAGGTATTTCCCTTGAACAACCATGTCTCTCGAGAGGAGGTGACATAATAGACTAAATGGCAGTATTGCCCTTTTTTGGAATACGTCAGAAACTGTTATCACCGCCCCTCTTTTTTTTATCTTATTGTATTATTATTATTATTGTTAATATAAATTGGTTCATGTCTCTTTAAATGATTTGAGATTTAAGAGACTCACTTGAGGTGTGTGTTTGTCCCTGAAAAAGCACATATGCGCAAAACCGGTCAGGGCCTTTTGGAGTTGTAGCACCTACCTGGTACTTGACTGCTGTTTTTATATTTGCCTTTTGTTCATGGTAATAAACGCAGTTTTTGGAAATTATTGCAATGGATGGTTCCCTTATTTCTTGAATGGGAAGTATTGTTTGTTTGTGAGGAGCACATCAGCATGTGAAGCCTGCTTTCTTGTTATTGCATAAAGTCTAGTAAGGCCATGTCCACAGCCCTCCCTGGTCTACTACTTTAGTCACCCAGTCAAAGAAATCAATTAGATTCACCTGACATGACCTTCCCGCTGTGAACCCATGCTGCCCTGAAATCTTCAGAAGTTGTTAATAATAACTCCTGTCAGGGTTTTAAGACACGGTTAAAACAGTGTCTATCTTTGGAAACATGACATATTTTTATGTATTATATTTTATTGATTGAATGTTTTGTCCGTATTATGTTTGTTAATTTTTTTTGTGTTTTTTTTAGTTTTAAACTTGTCTCCAATGAAAATCGGCAGTTTGCTCATTTGGATTTACAAGTATGAAAAATAAAAATGAAAAATGCCTTGGGTCCTGTGCCCCACTGGCCTCTAGGTACTCAACAATTCTTTCCTTTAGAAGTGATTCCATCACTTTCCCTACCACAGAGGTCAAACTGACAGGTCTGTAGTTTCCTGCCTCTGTTTTGCTCCCACTTTTGTGAAGGGGAATCACATCTGGCTTCCTCCAGTCCTCAGGTACCACACAACTAGTTCTCCCCTTAGTTCTTTTAGAATTCTGTGGTGAATTCTGTCAGGCCCCATTGCTTTGTCCACCTTCAGTTTTAGGAGTTCTTTTAGAACCCTTTCTTCTGTGAAAGGACTGGGATCAACCCTCCTATCCAGAGTGCTTCTGTTAATTGGATTAGGTACCTCCCGCTCCTCCTGTTTTGTGAATACTGAGTATAAACATTCATTCAGTAACCCTGCTTTTTCACTGTCCCTCTCTGCTCACCCACCATCCATTCAATTCAGCCTTACTATCTCTCCCATTGTCTAAAAAACATAAAAGCCAAATAAAATCATGCAGGATAGGCTTGAAGCCACAGATATGTTTTCAAGGCCTGTTTAATTCCCTCCACGGTCATGCATTCCCATAACTGACGGGGTAGAGAATTCCAAATGGCTGGGGCCATGTATATGAATGTCTGGGCCCAAGAAGAGTTTAAGAAACCCCTTATAATCTCTAGTAACCCCTCATCAGCCAAGTGGAGCGATTACCCAGGGCAGTAAAGAATCAGAAGCTCTTTCAGGTAGTCATAGCCTTGTCCATGTAGGGCTTTATAAGTCAGAAGTCCAACTTTAAAAGTGATTCACTGCTGTACCGGCAGCCAGTGAAGTTTGTGCAGTACTAGAGAGATGTGACAAGACTGGGGGGGCGTTAATAACGAGGCTGCAGTGTTCTGCACCAGCTGCTGCAGGTAGATAGCCAGCCCAAGTAACCTTAGGTAAAGGGAGTTGCAGTAATCAAGGCACGAGGACACAAAGGCATGGACTAAAGTGGGGATGTCACCAGATGGAACAAGGTGCTTAACCCTGGAGATGTTCCTCAGATGATAAAAAAAGGATCTGATTACTGCTGACACCTGTGAACCCAGTGTCAGCCCTTCATCAAAAATCACTCCCAGATTATGCACCCGTTCAGAGGTAAGGAGTTGTAATCCCACTAGGAAAAGTCCTGAGGGCTAACCTATCCCTAACCCCACGTATCCTGTGCCCCAGGTCCACAACCAGCACCTCAGGTTATTCCGAGTTCGACTTCAACCAGTTTGAATTCAACCAATCCTAGATTTCAATGAAGCAGTTGTTAAATACTGAGAGAGCGCTATCCTGGTCAGATGCAAAAGAAAGATATAGTTGGGTATCATTGGCATAGCAGTGAAACCTCAGCCGATACCTTCTTACAATGCCTCTGAGGGGAAGCATGTACAATGGGAACAAATGGGGGACAACACCGAACCATGAGGAACCCCACATGACAGAGACTGGATAGGAAGAATGGATCCCCAACACCACCATCTGCATTCTGCCAGTGAGGAAAGATGTAAACCACCTGAAGACTGCACCTGACAGGCCACAGATGAACCTCAAGCAATTGAGAAGAACCCCATGGTCCACAGTATCAAATGCTGTTGAGAGATCTAGAAGAACCAAGATGGAGTGTTTTTTCTGATCCCTAGTCATCAGGAGATCACTGAGCACCTGAACCAGTGCTGTCTCGGTGCTATGGCTCTTTCAAAAAATGGATTGAAGAGGTTCATAGATGTCATGGAGAGTCAAATGGTTCTCCAGTTGTAGGGCCACTACTTTCATAATCATCATCCGTATAAAGGGAAGGTTTGGGGGGATCACGTGATGGCAGCCTAGGAAGAGCAGTGCTCTAGACCAGCTCCGTCTCCGATCAGCATTTAATGCTACTGTAGTGGAGTAAATTAAATTCTTTGATAGATACTTGTGGGGGAAAGATCCGAGTGACCTCTGAAGATCACATAGCCTCCCAAAAATGGAAGCCTATGTTAAAAAACAAACGGCGAAATGCATGACGCCTCCCTCTCCTGAGAAAAAGCAGGCCACAAAGCGCACATGCCAGGGCTGTACTAAATCTAGCTCGGGGCTGACAGCACTAACAGAGGAAAGGTTCTTGCAAATTTTTGCCCCACTACACTCTTTGGTGGATGAGATTCATTCTGAAATACACCTATTTAAAACCGCATTGGAAACACTTGAGACGAGAGTGGGAGACAACGAGATTAAGATTAAGTCCCTAGAGTTTAGAACGGACAAACATGACTTGGAAAGAGCCGCCCTCAGTAAAAGAATCAAGAAAGTGGAAGAGAAGCTAGAAGATCTCGAGGGCAGGAGTAGAAGAAACAATCTTATTATCCTGGGAATCCCTGAGAAAGAAGAGGGATTGACGACTATCTTATTTGTCCAGAAGCTTTTGAAAAAATAGCGGGCCAGCCACCAAATGGAAGCTACGTTGTAGAGAGGGCCCACAGATCGCTTTGCCTCCCCCTGCCCCTGGAGCCCCCCCTTGTCTGTTAATTTGCAAGTTGCTGAACTTTTTAGATAAACAATACATTTTAAATAAAGTCAAATCACTACAAGATGTCACGTGGGAGGGCAAAAAGATCAGAATCACCCACGATCTTCCACACTCGGTACGCCTTAAAAGGCAGAATCTGCACCCTATTGTATCAAAGCTAGTCGCAGCAGGAGTGCCTTTTTGAGTTCGATACCCATCTTTGCTCCAGATTAAGAACAGGGATCAATGGCATTCCTACGACTCAATGGAAGCGGCTCAAGAAAAGCTTAAAAACATTATGCCGGAGCTCTTTAAATAAATAAGTATGGGAGATAGCTGGCGCACTAACTTGGGGCATGAAGTAAAGCTTGGTTTGCAAAAGGGCTGGTAAATAGGAGGGCAGATATCCATGGTATCTTCTAATCTGGTGCATGTTTTGTTATCGAGGAAGATGAGCTGAAGGTAGTGTTTATGGACTTTTCATGGTGTAGAAGCATCTAACTGGACTGATGTATGGGGCCACTTCGGAGCAATATGCCTAACAAGATTTCGAAGGTTTTATTTGGGAGCGGTGATAGGTCACTGATGACCTTTCCATTTTGAGTTAAAGATCGAGATAATCGCACTTAATGTTAATAACCTGGATGGTGGCATTTTCCTGAAAGTGGAGCACAGTTATGTAAAAGAATAGCGGGATTTTTAATGCCAGTCTCCGATATGGCTATTTGAGATCGGAGGCCAGTGAGAGCTTGCTGCCTTGGGAATAGATGTGACCAACATCAAAGTCGAGAACCCTAATGACTACACTGTCTATTCAATTTTATTATATTTTATAGCTATAGAAAAAGTGTATATGGAATGTGGTATCTGGATCAGAGCTAAATCTGAACAGGTAGCATAGATTTTATACTAAGGGACTGTTTCTCCTTGACCTTGTCATTGGAATCTGCATAGAAGTGTACTTCTCCATTATAGGGGGTGGTAAACCATGATAAAGTTTCGGTTCAGTTAGTCAACCAATACATGGAGACTTATTATGTTTTATAATCACAGGAAAAATACACATAATACGGGGTACTTGGATCAGAGTTAATTTCGAATGGTTAACATAGGTTTTATATTAGGAGACTGTTTCTCTTTGATTTCGTTAATTGAACCTGAACAGTGATGTATCTCCCCACCAGAGGGGGCTGTGTATCATGCTAAAGCTTTGATTTAGTTAATTAATTAATACATAGAGACTCTTTAAAATAGAGAAACTGAACTCATTGGGAAGTTGAATTTCTCCATTATCAAGACGCATTAATGGGGGCTTTCTCCCCATCTTTTTTTTTTTACTTTATTAAAACTTTTCTTGAGTTCACTTGAGTTCAGGCTATAGAAATAAAGGAAGGCTGGGTTGGGGAAGGGGCTGACAGACGCCTGGGTTGATATGATCATCACAAGACATAGTGAGATGGTAGTGCAATTTTCGGGACTGGGGGTATTTGGGGAGTTAGGGGAGATAGGAGGGGGACTGGGAATAACAGCATTCACACGCCTCAATAGATTAGTAGGGGATAGGTGGACAACAGAGCGTCACGCAGTGGGGGAAGTTTACGACTGGATATCCTTTTTTGTAAAATCCTAGGGATCATGACTGGTGTTATTAATTTGGTAAGCTGGAACATCAAGGGTGCTAGAGACACATGTAAGAGGCAGATCATACAAAGCATCTCTCAACTCACAAAGCAGAGGTTGTATGCCTTCGAGAAACACACTTCCCAGAGAAGATGTTCAGTTATTCGTTAAACAATGGGTAGGCTAAGTCTTGGAGCTGGCTTCTCCAGTTAGGGGGGTAGCTAATATTTTATAGAAGGATTCCCTTCCAACTAGAAAGGGAAATATGGATACACAGGTTCGATATATTTTCCTAGTGGGAACTTTTGGTTTCAGTAAAGGTAGTTATTGGATCAGTATATGGTCCTAATATAGACTCTTCACAAATTTTTATGCAAATTCTGAGACTTTGAATGAGTTCACTTCCTACCTTATTAATAGGAGGATTGGAATATTACAACGCAGTTGCACTCTGACAGGACTGATGATAGGTCGCAGGTCTTCTAAGAAGTGAGCATTAAGAGAGGTAATGGATAATTTAGGCCTGATAGATGTCTGGAGGTTGATGAATGGGGATATGAGACAATACACCTTCCTTTCTAATCTGCATAAAACATGTTCCAGAATAGATTATTTCTTAATCAGTATGAATATTCTCTCCTCGATTTTAGAGGCCAGAATTGAAGCCAGAGTCATATCAGACCACTCCCCAGTTTATGTTAAATGGTTACCGGTGCATGGGATAGCCAGAGATTTTAGATGGAGGTTTAATAACCAGTTACTGCAGACAATATTCATTCAGGAACAGATAAAGAAGTTTATGATACAGTTTCTAAAGAGCAATTTAGACTCAGTCTCGAACATAGATATTGTATGGGCAGCCTTGAAATGTGGGCTTAGGGGAGAGTGCATACGGATATCGATGACTAGGGCTAGAAAATCCAAAATACATCTGGAAGAAATCATAAGGGCCATTAGAACAGCAGAGAACAATATCACAATACACTCAGATGAACTCGAGTGGATTAGGTTACACCAGTTACAAGCTCAATATTCTGCAATGATGATGCAGAAGGCAGAGCTTGCTTTACATAGAACTAAGATAAAATATTTAGAGTCTGGACAGAGGGCAGGTAAACTACTTGCACTTAGATTACAGCAATTAAACTCCAACCAAGCTATAGCTGCAATAAGGAATGAAGGCGAGGGTAGTGTGGTCAAGGATCCAAAAGAAATTGTGGTCGCTTTTAGAAATTATTTTCAACAAACTTACTCAGTCGATGCCAGCAATAAACCCACCTTAGCAGAAATTTATGAGTTCTTAAGGTCTGTTCCTCTAACCAAAGTATCGAGTGCTAGAGTGAAGCAATTAGGGGCCCCAATACAAGAGGAAGCGGTGAGAGTTGCAGTTTCACAACTGGCGGGAGATAAATCCCCTGGGCCAGATGGGCTGACCACTAATTTTTTTTAAAGCTTATGTGGACATAATTTGCCCAATATAACTAAAGTTTATAATTTTTGGTTTACTGATGGTATCTCGGATTTGTCCTTCTTGGAGGCACTCATCACCCTTATTCTTAAGCCTGATCGGGATCCTATGCTGATGGGCAGTTATCGCCCGATATCTCTCCTGAATGTTGATATTGAAATATTGGCTAAAATATTAGCAAATAGACTGAGTCCACTCATGAGTAGTATGATTAGTGATGAACAAGTGGGATTCATGAGTGGAAGGCTATCCAGTGATCATTTACATAAGATTCATCACCTAATCATACATGCCCAAGGGGCGCAATACCCAGCTGCGCTATTGGCACTAGATGCCGAAAAGGCATTTGATCAAGTGTCTTGGGACTTTCTTTTCGCAGTGCTGGATAATCTTGCATTACCTAGTGATTTCCTGGTGTGGGTTCGAATTTTATATGGTGCCCCCATGGCTCATGTTTGGTGCAATGGCATCTTGTCATCTTCCTTCTCTTTAAATTGTGGTACAAGACAGGGATGCCCACTGTCCCCACTCCTGTTTAATTTATATCTTGAGCCCTTAATCCGTAGACTACAGTCATCGCAGGGAATCAAAGGAATTGAATTGGGGAGTAGACATTATCTCGTTTCAGCATATGCTGATGATCTTTTGATACATTTAGAAGATCCGGACACTGGTATACCAGCGATATTAAGAGAAATATCTAAATTCTCTAGAGTATCTAACTATAAAATAAACCCTTCCAAGATGAAACTCTTCCCACTGAACAATAGATGTTATCCCAATATAGCGAAAGAATTAGGCCTGGCTTGGGAATCTAAAATGTTGACATATCTTGGTGTCAAAATTGTGAGAGGAATAAAGTCAATGGTCAAGGAAAATTGTAGCATCCTCCTTAAGACAATCAAACAAGATCTAAATAGATGGAATTTTCTGCCCCTGTCACTATGGGCTAGAATAGAAAAGATAAAAATGAATATATTGCCGAGGGTTATTTACCCCTAAACATGTTGGGATGTTATTTGCCCAAGGCTTGGTTTGTAAACTTGAGAAAGATGATCAGTACATATCTATGGAAAAGGAAAGCCATCAGGAGAGCGTACCAGAAACTTACAGGTTTAAGAGAGAAAGGGGGACTTTCTCTTCCATCCTTCTATAAGTATTATTTGGCATCACACACAAGTAAGGTAGCCCACTGGTTTAAACCAAGTACACTCTCGTCATTGCACCCTTATATACCGCTTTGGTTCTTTATTGAAAGAGACCTAACTAGAAAGCATAAGATAACGTTAAGTACAGTGGCATATACTACTGTTAAACTTCTCCTGAGAATGCTAAAAGACACTCCTATTGGCGGGTCATTAAAGGCAGCAGGCCCAAAAACTTTTAAGGGTCAATTGGCAGTGCTCACTAGAACAAATGTTGGCATAGAATATTCATTTTCTAATACAATGGGCACCGATTTCACTTGGGTTCTGGAGAATTCTCGAGGGCCTTAAGCTGGGAGACTTGGCCCTCAGGGTAAGTTAATGACATATAAACAGGCAGGTGCCAAGTTCTCAGAAATAAAGGGGGCAATATTTCAAATTCAGGCAAGTTTTGGAGTCAATTAGAGCCAATCTCAGTAAAAAAAAAACAATAGAGACAGATAGCAGAGTTGAACTAACAGACTTAATTAAGATAGCTGAGCAATCGCATTCTATTTCCGGGGTTTATAAGGCATTGCAACAGCTTGATGACAGCTTCCCAAATGGGGTCAGCTGCTACTGGACATATAGGCTGGGAATAACAGAGGATAGAGACACATGGAAGTATATATGGTCTAGTACATATAGGAATATCAGACAGGATAGATACAGGCTTCAACAGTTCTACATTATACATAATATGTATTATACCCCCCACGAAACTATATAGGATGGGTAAGGTAACACCATCTATATGTACCAGATGTGGGAAGGAAGGCAGTGATATATCTCATATAATGTGGGATTGTTCTAAGATTCTGCCCTTTTGGAGAGCAATTCGTATCTCTCTATCACAACCATTAGGTCTTGATGCCTTTTTTTCACCCAAAATTTGCTTGCTGAACAATTTTTGTAGTGGTATGACTAAACAGCAGAAAATGTATATGACTTTAATATCAGCAGCTGCAAAAGCTGTTATCTTGAGACACCGGACAGATATCTTGGCTCCGTCTATGGGCGAATGGTATAAAGAAGTTATACTAGCGTTACAGGTTGAATCACATATTGCCAAAATGAATAACAGGGCCAAGAGTTACTATTCCCAGTGGGGTCCTTTTGATGCAGCTTTGAATGCGTGGGGCTCTGGGAATCACCTATAGGAGGTGTCCCCGTGGCAGGGGACTGAATGGGTTTATAGGCGTGTGAATGCTGTTATACATAATAAATGGGTGAGGGGTTGGGGGTTTATGGAGTGGTGTTTTATAATTCTTTATAGGCATATATGTACTAATAGTATCGGCTGGTTATCAGTATACATAATGTATCTGTGATTGCTTTGTAAATTCTTACCAGCTCAATGTCTGTTCAGGGTATATGTAATGAATATGCCAATAAAATAAAATGAATACAAAAAAAAATAAATAAAGGGAAGGTTTGAGATTGGTCTGTAGTTAGCAGGGCAGTCTGGGACCAAAGAGGCTTTCTTTAGGAGGGGCGTCACCACTGCCTCCTTTAGGGAGCTAGGAAACTCATCTGTTTCCAAGGAGCACCAGACTATCCATGCTAGGACTGGGCCAATGATGTCACTACAACCCATAACCCGGATCCAAACTACAGCACGTAGGGTGCATACCCTGGACAATCCACATAACGTCCATGAACTCCAGCTGGGCGAAGGTACTCCAGGGAAGTTAAGGGATCGTGACCAAGTGTCAATCAAAAGCATCAGCCATAGAGAGTGCTGGTTGGAGCTCTGCCCTGATGTCAGCCACCTTAGCTGCAAAGAATCAAGCAAGCTCATCACACTCCACTTGCAAAAAGGCTCTTCGAATCTGCAGATAGGCTGGGTTGCGCTGTCTGTCTACAGTTTGAAAGAGCTGAGCTGGTCAGTTCTGAGCAGCTGCAATCTCCCTGGACAGGAACTCTGCCTACTTATGGAAGATTGCAGATTGATAGTCTTGGTAATGTTCTATCAATCTAAGGTGGTTGGCATTCAGGGCGCATTTCCACCAGCGACACTCCTAATTGGCGCATCTCCCTCAACGTCCCATCAAACCAAGGGGACTGAGGGTGAAGGGAGAGAGGACAAACCCAGACAGGAGAAATGACATCCAGGGCTACAGAAATGGCCTTATTATAGGCCACCACTAAAACCCGTGGGTCACTGTTTGCCACTGGAAGAACCGATAGGCCAAGTAGTGCTGCCTGGCTTTCGGAACTTATATATCTTGTAAAGGGTGGTACCTGACCATCTCCACAAGGGTAGGCCTGCAAAGTGGGGTGCAATAACTAAACTCCACGGTGCAGTGATTAGACCATCCAACAGATTACACCCCTACATCAAAGGCTTCACTCCCCAGGAGAAAGACTAGGTCAAGAGAGTGACCATATTTATAAGAAACTGTTAACAATCTGTGTGAGGCCCAGAGATGTCATCAGCTGCAGGAAGTGTTGTCCAAATTATGAGAGTTCATCATCGACCCAGGCTCTGAAGTCACCAAGGATCATCAGCCTGGGTGACTCAAACACCATGTCGATAATGAAGTCAGCTACTTCCTGAAGGAACTTCTCATTCTCTGGTGGACAGTAAATGAAGGTGATCCTAAAACCTACATCTGCTACAACAGTACACTCAGATGACCCAGCCTCCTTGACTGGTACACTTGTGAGGCTCAGTTTAGTCTTAAAGCAGACTAGAAACACCCCCCCCCGGGATCCAATCTCAAGCGATGTCTCACCGAATACCCGTCTGGAGTTGCAGGTTCTAATATAGGGCCAGAGTTCTCATCCAGCCAGGTCTCAGTGATGCATGCCAAGTCCACTGTCTCAACAAGATCTGCAATAATTTCAGTCTTGTTTTTAATGGACCTGGCATTGCATAACACTGCTCAAGCTGGATGGGCTTGCAGGGCCACCCAAACGGCCTGCCCACCAATATTGGTGGTGCCCTTAGGTATGGAAATCAGGCATGGAAAACCAGGTTCCATTTCACTCCAGAGTGTCTTCTGGACTTCACTACCCTGATGCAGTGGCTTCGCTCATTCACCCTCCATCGGTCACACACCCCCAGATTGGCCAATGCCCTGCACTCTACAGTGCTGGTAAGTTGTAAACTGTAATGGGTGGGAAACGAAAGGGCAGAGGGTGCGAACAGCAGAGGATAAATAGAGCATGACCATTGGGGCAAGCCTTCGGCACATATTGATACACTTCAATCAAAGAAATACACTAGGGCTGGGATATTCAGACTGCACTAGATAATGGTGGAAGCCTGGGTGCAGCGCAACTTGAATGCGCCAGTGCCAGGGCCACGGCCAGGTGATATTCAACTGTAATGCACTATGGTGCAGCACCATTGAATATGGCAAGGTCAGCACACATACTTCGCATGGTGCCAAGCCTCAGATAGGGAGTACGGGGATGCACCAGCGCAAGTGCAGTTGCACTAGGTGCATCACCTGTGATATTCAGCAGGGGGCATGCAAATGAGGCTATAAAATATGCACGGTGCAAACAGGGCCATTTGCATGACATTATGGCCCCATTTATACGTCTTGTGCAGGGCAGCCCGGTGACTTGCATCTGGTGCCCTGCACAGCATGACATGTGCAATGGGGATCCCAGGGCATCCCCTGCCCATAGCTGTGATGACATAAATGTAGAACAAAAAATACCTGGTAGTCTAGTGGTATCCCCCTTCCTTCCGAATCCCCAGTCACTGGTAAATGTATGGCAATATGTTCTCTGGTAGTCTAGTGGTACCCTACTCCTTCCAGATTCCCAGAGTCTCTGATAAATGTAAGCGACAACTGTCCTTGGTGGTCTAATGGTCCCCCCCACCCATTGTTGTGATCATGGTACATCGCTGTCAGAAATATCCCTGATGATTCAGTGGTACCCCCTACCCTCCACCCACACAGAACCCTTGCCCACCCTGCTTCCCCATCATCAGTGGGTGGCAGCAACCCACATGCATACTGTGACTTCATTCACATATTTGGGACTGTCTAGTACAGTATGTGCTGCAAGCCATTGGTCCACACTAGGGACCAATGGGCTTACAGCCCATGCTGTACCTGTCATTCGGACGGGCGGGTGCGGGTGGTATGGGTGGTTGCTGCCACTTGCCAAAGACAGAGGGAAGTGGGTGGGCAAGGGTTCAGTGTGGGTGGGAGGGGTAGGGGTGCCACTGGATCACCAGGGATATTTCTGACAGTGATGTACAGCGATTGCAGCAACAGGCAGAGGGCAGACCACTAGACTGTCAGGGATGGTCATCTCTTACATTTATCAGGTAATCAGGGAGTCAGAAGGGAGGGGGTACCACTAGACTACCAGGGAACAAATTACCATACATGTACTGACAATCAGAGATTCAGGAGGGAGGGGGTACCACTACAGGTGTTATGTATGCTTGGGGATGGTGTTCTGGGTTGGCGAGTGGCCACCCATGGCTGGCAGCTTCTGTGTTGCACCTTGCAATACAGCAGCCCATCTGTGGATGGCTGGGATTTGTTCCCACTCCTCATGGGTTCAACTTTGAGCCCTTCTATGTGGCGCACTGCAGGGTTGCGCCAGCATATGTGCTGCACATCCTGGGCTGAATATCAGGAAGTGCTGCATATGCATGGGCACGCCCCCTGCATCTGCACCGCCTACAATTACATTGCACCCTGGCATATCTGGATTTTCACTCTGCTTGGCAGCCCTTTCAATGTCCGATTGAGGCGCAATGTGGGGTTGCGCCAGCGCAACTCTATTGTACCAAGCGCAACTCCTTTGAATATACGAGCCCAAACCAACAAAACTAAAAACAGACAAAAAAACAAAGAGACAACTCCAACCAATTAAAAAACTAGACTATACAAGTCAAATGTAATATAAAAAATTAATAATAAACACCCCTCAATCTCATGTGTGAAAAGAATGAATCAAAAAAGAAACCAGTATTAAATCAATTAAGACTCAAAATACATATTCAGCAAAACAATACTCTGAAACTCTGCCCCAGTAACAACACATATAATAAAACAATTATTTAAAATAAAAATATAACATCACAGTCACTGAGTCCAGAGCAGCAGATTGGATGGAGCAAATGGCCGGCCATGAAAGTAATAAGTCCTTGAAACTGCAACTAATAACAAAAAGTACCACATGTAAATCAAAGGCACAGGAGGAATCAAGTTTTTCCAGTCTCCAATGGACCTCTCGCCACCAGAGGAGATTGACCCCCCCCCCGGGACTCGCACTTCCTGGGTAGAACAGATGTTAATGTCAAAGTGATTTCTCCAGCCCCAAGAACACTATCACTGAAGTGGGGACTTAAAAGGCAAAATAAAGTATGACCAAAGTACTTTACAATCCCTATACACTCTCGCTGCCCAGGGTTGATAGAAAAGTGAGCACTCTCACTGCCTTCAAAAATAAAAATTTGAAAGGTCTGACCATGACTGTGGAGGAAGGAGTCTGAAGAAAACTCCTCTTCTGTGGTTGTTGAACTCTGGATCAGGAGCAGAGCCCTGGAGAATCCAAATGGGAGGATGAACTGTAAAGTCTATGGCCACTACTACAGGTCCCCACTCGGGCTCACTAACTAGTAGGATCTGTGAAAAATCCCTAGGGGGCTACTAGACCAAGCCCACTGGCTACCCAGGAATGTAAGGCCAGGACCCCCATGTAACTGCACTCCCACTGTCACACCCCACCCGTAGGATCAGGACTGCCAGCTCTCTGCACCAAATGAAGCTGTTCCGCAAACATCACCAATCCAATGACCTGGTTCATAGACTGCAAGCATTCAAACAGTCTGCTGTGAGTAATCCAAAACCTTCTCTTGTATGCCCACAAGTCTCCTCCACTGTGACTCCTCTTCCCTAACTCACTCCTGGGGTTCTTCGTTGGGTGGCTAAGCCCACAAACTAGACCAACATAAAACTACATAACCACAAACATTCACGGGATCCAGACAGGGGTTCGGACACAAGAACACCCCACAACAACAGTAAAACAGAGTCCAGTGGAAGCAACTGATGTAGCAGCCCAGCAAGCCAAAAATACTGGTGCAGTAATTGGGCCAAAAGAGACAACCTCAGTGCACAATATAAGGTGGTTCCAGAAATCGCCTCGGTAACGCACTGGTGGTTGAGGCACTGGTTGTCTTACCTCTTGCAATGCTAGAAACCACAGTTCTGGAATGAGCTCGGGCAGTGAGGGTTGGCAGGGAAGAGAGAGGACTGAGCATCCAATGGACTGTTCTCCTATCTCTGGGGAGAGATTCAGGGCTTGACTGGCACAGTAGCACCACCCCGGTGGAGAACGGAGGCACTACTGAACCTTATGGCCAAAGTAGAGAGAGGACTGCAGCCGACATTGACTGAATGATGTCATTGCACTGCCACACTTCAGGGAACACCAAAAACATGGGAAAACACCCACCAAAACACCACAGAGATGAAGTGGGGGGCTAGCGGGACAAGGCTCACATCCCACAGCCGGCATGTCACTCCACAGGACTCCACGGGTGACCTGTCACCCAGGTTTGACATCTCTAATGACAGACTGGCCAGCAAGAGAGGGCAGATACATCCCGGGGTGGGTGATCTGGGGGACTAGGTCTGCCTAGGTAGTCAGGGGAGTCCACCTGGAGATGAGGAGTTCAGGCAGGGAGTTGCAGCCTCAATGAGCAAGCACCCCAGAAGGATGCCCAGGCTACAGGGAGAGCAAAAACTGAAGATACAAAAAAGCAGGAATGATACTGAAGTAATTGGAGCAATTACCTGTATTGGTGTTTTTTTTGGTCAGCTCCACAGATACACTACCTACATACACTGTAGACAACCCGTATACACTATAGACAAACCATATACACTACAGACCCATGTAGGAGCCCATACATAGTTCTGCCCCATTTTCTGTCTGTTGAATAATCTGAAAAAGCAGTATACAAAAGTTCTGCATAGAAACATATGAAAATATGAACATACATACAAACATATGAAGAAGTTAGCAGAAGAAGGCCATTTGGTATATCAAATCTGCTCATATTGCAGTGTCCACAGCTTGAGCTAATGTCCCTGCCCTCCTTCCCCAGTCTTCCCATCCTCCCTACCCATGATCCCTACCTTCTTCTATGCCTATCCTAGCCTATTTTAAAGCTGCTCACTGTCTTCAATGAGATGACCTGTTCCAACAGTGCATTCCAAGTGTCCACCACCTTCTCTGTGAATAAGTGCTTTCTGACCTCCCTCCTAAACCTCCCACCCTCCAGCTTAAGATTGTTCCCCCTCATTATATGGTTGCCACTCAGCTTAAAGAGACTCTCTTTACCTACCTTATTTATCCCTTTCAAGTACTTGAAGGTCCCAATTATGTCCCCCATCTCTGTCCTGTCTTCTAGAGAAGTTCATGTTCAGTGCCGTCAGTCTCTCCTCATATGCCTTGCCCTGCTGACTGACTATCATCTTTGTAGCCCTTCCTGGGACCTTCTCCAGCAGATTAATGTCCTGTTTGAGGTGTGGGCACTAGTACTGAACTCCATACTCTAAATGCGGCTTTACCAGTGACCTGTACAAGGGCAGTATAACCTCCTATCTCCTACTACTGATGCCCCTAGATATGCATCCCAGCATCTTGTTTGCCTTTGCTGCTGCTTTCTTGCATTGTGGAGTCCTTCAGGCCACTAGTGATCATCACCCCCTGGTCCTTCTCCTCCTCTGATGCAGATACTTGGACTCCACCCAGGTAATACTCTGTCCTGGGATTCTTGGCTTCAATATGCATAACTACATTTCTTTGCATTGAAGCCAAGCTGCCACATCCTGGACCACCTCCCCAGCTTTTCCAGATCTTCCTGTAGGTTCTGTATCCTTTCAGCTGTGTCCACTGTCCCACAGAACTTGGTGTCATCTGTGAATAGGCACATTTTGCCTTTAATACCATCCCCAATGTCATTGATGAAGACATTGAACAACATCAGCCCCAGCACTGAGCCCTGTGGGACCCCACTGGTTACCCCTCTGGTGCCAGATAACTCTCCCCCCACCACCCTCTGGATTCTGTCCCTCAGCCAGTTTTCTACCCATCTGACCATCTTTTCCCCAATTCCAAGATCCACCAACTTCCTGATCAACCTTTTGTGGGGCACAGAGTCAAAGGCTTTTCTGAAATCAAGACAGAGGATGTCTACTGTTTGGCCCCCATCTACTGTCTTTGTGACACAGCCAAAGAAGTCAATCAGATTTGTCTTACATGATCTCCCCCCATGAACCCCTGTAGCCTCTGATCCTGGAGACCATGATCCTCTAGATATTCCACCAACCTTTCCAGTAGTATGGTCTCCATGAGCTTCCCCACAGTAGAGGTCAGACTGACTGGTCTGTAATTCCATGGACCATCCTTGGGACCACTTTTGTGGAGTGGCACTACATGTGCTGTTCTCCAGTACTGTAATACCATTCCTGACTGTAATGAACTGTTGATTAGGTCTGCCAGTGGCCCTGCCAGGTCTTCAGCCAGTTCCCTCAGTACCCTTGGATATACTCTGCCTGCTGCCTGTTGATTTGTCCACTTTCAATGCCAGCAGACCCTCCCACACTCTATCCTCCTCTTTTACTATATCTGTGTTCCCCTCCCTCCACTACTCTTTTCCCTCCTGAAGGCACTGGTCCATCCTTCTCCCTGGTGAAGACATAACAACACAGGTGAATAACAGCAGAAACAGGCCTTGTGGTCTATGTAGTCTGCAGTACTGCACAACTACCACCCTCATATTGCAGCTTCACCACCTCTCCCCCCACCTTTTCCTCACCCATACACCCTGTCAGATGTTTGTTAAAAAAATGCCCATTTTCCTATAGGCTATCACTTCCTCAGGTGCTGTTGCATTGTTCTACTATTCTTTAGATGAAATAACGCCTCCTCATCTACCTCTAAAATGTTTGCCCCTCAACCTTATACCCTCAACTCTCATGTCCCTTCCCATCCTCAGCTTCAGTATCTACTCTGTGCTCATTTTCTTCATCCTCTTCACATAGGTAAAGTTCTCAGTCATATCCCACCATTCCCTCCTCTCATCCAGGTTATACAGTCTACTCAGTCAGCCTGTACTCATAGGATTTGACCTCCAGCACCCTGAACCATCTTTGTTGTCCTAAGTTGCACTCAGTCCAGCAATGCAATATCCTTCTTCAGAAAGGGATGCAAGTAGTGCTAACAGTACCCCAAGTGTGGCCTGACCAGTGTCCTATACAGTTGCAGGATGTCATCTTTAGGTATTGAACAGGTCCACCAATGGCACTGCAAAAACCTCCATTAGCTCTTTCATTAACCTGTGCTTAATGCCATCTGTATCTGGCACCTTATCCACCCTTGTTGCCATCAGACCATCAAGTACCCTGCCCACCGTAACTACCCTATTAGTCAAACCTTACCCCTGCCCACCTTCCTGTGCCCAGAGGTTGTTGTCCAACCTTCTCCTTTTGCAACATGGAGCAGAACTACTTATTTAGTTCTTACACAAACCTGGAGGTATACACTATGTTCAGGAAAGATAGGGTGGAGGGTAGAGGGGGGTAGTGTTGATTGTTAATAATGGCATCGGTATTGGAGGGGTGGATGGGCCTATGGGGGTGCTGCATCTCTCTATGGGACAGACTGTGAGTCTTCAAAACAGGCAGGACTTTTAGAGCCCAGAAATCCAGCTGAGTCCAGGGAAGATGATGGGCCACCAGCCCACCACCATCTGGTAAGAGCAGGAAGAACTGGTGGCAAATGGGGGGAGGAGCAGTGGAAAACCCACTACATAGGGTGAGGGAAGCCCTAAGGTCCCTAAGAAGAGAGAAAGCTCAGGGGCCAGATGAAATGCATCACGGTGTGCTGAGGGAATTGGCAGATGTTCTGGTGGAACCCATGGCAGAGCTTTTCAACATGTATCTGTGAATGGGATGAGTACCCCCTGACTGGAGGGAGTCCCACATCATGCCTATACACAAGGGTGGATCAAGAGAGGAGATGGGTAACTACAGGCCCATTAGCCTTACACCCATGGTGGGAAAGGTGATTGAGGGTATTATCAAAACAAAGGATTGGGTGGAAGTTGTAGCAAATGGGTTACCTGGACAATAGACAACATGGCTTTGTCATAGGAAGATCATGTTAGACAAACATTGTGAAGTTCTATGATTGGGTGACAAATGCCCTGAACCAGGGTAGGTCAGTGGACATCCTCTTTTTGTGCTTCAGCAAGGCATTTGATTCTGTACACCATGGTGGCCTGCTGGCTAAGCTGAGAGAAATGGGGGTGGGGAGGCAGATGATCTGGTGGATAGGACATTGGCTTTCTGAGTGTACTCAGAGGGTGGTGGGTGGAGGGATACTCACATCACCAAGGAAGGTCATTAGTGGGGTCCCTCAGAGATCGGTCCTGGGGCCACTCTATTTAATGCATGTGTCTCTGACATAAGGAAGTATATCAGGAGTGAAATGAGTTTCTTTGTGGATGACTGGAAGCTGGAACCGGTGGTGGATGGGAAAGAGGGAAGAGTGGCCTTGCAGGAGGACGTTGAGGCTCTGGAGAGATGGTAGAGTAAGTGGGGACTGAAGTTCAATGCAGGGAACTGCAGGGTTCTGCAACTGGGGGCCAGAAACCCAGGCCAAGTGTACACCCTGTAGGGAGACACATTACAAGTCTCGAAGGGCAAGAGGGATCTGGGAATGGTGGTGGATGTTACAATGAAGAACTCTGAAACTTGTAGAAGGGCAGTGCAGTGGCCAAGGCCAATTGGATGCATGGATGCATCACTAGGGAGATTACCTCCAGAAGGAGGGAAGTGATCCTCTGTATAACTGCCTGGTTAAGCCACACCTCGAGTACTGTGTAAAGTTCTGGAGGCCACACCTAAAAATGGACATTGCACTTCTGAACAGGATACAGAGGGTGGTGGAACCATGGAAATCACTGCTCAAGGGACTGGTGGAGGATGATATTGTGGAGGGGTTCAAGAGGGGTGGGGACAGGTATAGGGTGAGGGTGAAGATGAGGAAGGCCAATACCGGGGAAATACCCTGGAAAGGGGATGGGAAATGAAATGGGGGGAGGGAGTTTGGTGCATAGGAGGTGCTGAGTAGCAAGCAAACACGAAAGACTGTAAGACCTATTCTGCTGTCAGGTTACTATGTTGTCGAGTCATCTATTCTCCACCCAAACAACACCCTTTGTTCTTAATCCTCACTGTCTGGTACATGCTGATCCTTTTCTACTTCATATACCTAAAAAAGTCCTTCTCCCCTTCCCTGATGCCAAGTGACAGCATTAGCTCCCTGGATAGGGTGTTCCAGTGTGGGACTGTGGGGAGGGGGAGGGTACTGCATGTGGTTATGCTGTACCAATGTAATAACTGAAGTTTGCATCAGTATCATTCTGTTCACATCTCCCAGCACTCATCTGTGTGTAATTCTGGAACTCAGATGTGTACACAAAGGACTAGATATTCATACTGCACGTGGTAATGGTGCAAGTGGGGATGCAGCACAACCGAGGTGCGCCGTAGCAAAACAGGGTAATATTCAATGGACATGTGCCATGGTGCATCTCCTCTGAATATCGCACAGAATGCACAGGGCACATATAAAATGTGTCAGCAAAATCCCTCAGACAGGATCACGTGACGCTAATGGAGTGATGGCAGCAGCCTGAGGGTTCTCCGCTCCCTGCCACCTTCAAAACGATTTCTGCAAAGGCTAACAAGGTGCTTTGCTTTAGGGATACTAGCCTGACCCCCCATGATCGGGTCCTGCTCCATTTGGGGACAACGCACATTTCGAGGTTTCGGCGAGCCGAATTTAAAGACGGCAAACGTCCGCCCGCAATTAGGCTGCAGTGTGTACTCTTTTGCTTCCTGCCAGCCTGGATTTCGATTTGGACCAGTATTGCATACCAAACAGGCTTGGGGACACTGAAGGCAGTCGGTCCACACTGGTTTGGAGGGATTTGGAGACAACGCTCGTTATTAGACAATTAAAGCAGCCAGTACCAGACTTGTTGGCTGCACGCTGGCAGTAAAGAAGCAGCCTGTGGGCCTCTCCTCTCCAGACAGCTGAAAGTATACTCAGCACCCCCAATCTTTTACCCTGCTTGGCAAATCCACCTGAGCTGACATTGGGACACTCCTGGGTCCCTGCAGGAGTGGATTTTGAGGCAACTATTGGAAACTTTTGTTTCAGAAGATGCAGGCAACTGAGTTGGAACTGGAAGCCAAACGTCCACGCAGGGGCTCATCACCTCTGCTCCAGGTTCAAGAACTACAACCTGAGAAGATTTACAACAACCTCTCTACCATAAAAGAAGCCTTATTCAAACTCATAGAGGAAGTGGCAAATAAAACCAGCCTTGACACAGTTAACGAGAAGGGTGACTGACCGGAGGCAAGAATTTCATCTTTGGAGAGCTATGGACAAATCAGGCCCTAATATAGTAGAGACTAAAAGAAATATTGCCAAACTAGAGGATCGTCTAGGCGACCTGGAGGCATAACAGGCGTAACAATCTGGTCCTGCTGGGTCTTCCAGAGGGTGAGGAAGGGCGAATACTATCCAATTTCTACAGAAGCTCATTAAGAAATCGGTAGGCCCCTCACCCAATGGGCGAGATATATTATAGAGAGGGTCATAGAGCTCTTAGAGCCAAACCTCTACCTTTGGAGCCACCGAGGCCAGTTATTTTCAAACTTTTGAATTATTTGGACAGGGAGTTCATTTTAAATGGTGTGAGGAAGCTGGAGGTTTTCCAATGGGAGGGCAAAAAACTACATCTGGTGCCCGACTTAACCTGGAAGATGAGACAAGCTCATGCCAGCTTCAGGCCGATTACGTTGAAGCTCTGGGCGGCAGGGATCTGGCACCGTCTACTTTATCCTGCGAGGTTGGAGGTTACTTTTAAGGAAGGCCCCAAGAGGTTCAACTCAGTGGAAGAAGCACTCGACTCCTTGAGAACTTTGTTACCCGACTTGTTTCCTAAGGGATGAGATATAAGTCTGATTATATGGACAGCATATAGTATCCTTTTGCTTTTGCTGAGTTGGTGACTAAGATTCTTGGATTGCCATTGACATTTATAATCTGATACTGGTTGGGGGTATTAAAGCAATATGTAATTCAGAATGCTTAAGGATCATTGACAAGTTGGGTTAAGTATTATACCTGTGGTGGTGTGCAATACTTAACCACTATTAAGAATGAGCAAGGGTGTTTACCTACTACATTATTTGTATATCTTGGCTAGAAGTTTTAAAGTACTCTGGATTACAATTAGAGTCACGGGGGTTATTCAGCCCTTGTAGACATAAAGTTTAAGTTAATATATTTTGAGGAGGCAACTCGTTGTTTGCATGTATGCGGGTAGAATATTGTTGTTTCTTCCTTTGCGACATTTCTATTAATAGTGTTTGATGTATAACAATAGTTTTATTTTTAATGATAATCTATGGCTGGAGTTTCTAACTAGTTATAATGTCCAGTTTAGCTCCAATGTCAAGGGTATAATGCTAGTTATGTTTTTATGGTAGGCGGACAGTCCTGCCTTGTTTACTTTTAGTTCTGCTTGATATAGTTCGCTGACCTTGGTTTAGTAGGCCTAGATAGAGCCCTTCATAGAGACTAATGTTTGGTGTACCATGGAATGGCCTATAATTTCATTTACTAGTGTCTGGAAGGATGGAGACACTTAATATCTTAATATATGTCTTTTTGGATTATTGGCTGCATTATACCCCTTAATTTCTAATTTCTAATTTCCCCTTTAGGGGAAATTCTTGTCAATTAGAGTTTTACTACCTGACGCAACTATAGACCTAATGAGGGAGGTTAATTTTCTTTTAGTAGCCTAGCCCATAGATATAGTCTATTATGTTTATTTATTCAACTACAATAATAGTTGTGGCAGGGGTGGATATACGCGTCTCTATGTAGCATCATGTACCGGAGAACGGGGTGTTGGCTTCAGGCCAGGAGGGTGAGTTATAAGTTATCTAGGGGTATGTTATTACTTTTTCGTTTGGGGGTTGGTGGGGTATTTTGGAATGGTAAACTCCTTTTTGCTTTGAGGGAAATCGTAAGGGGGGGAGGGGAGCAGCTATCCCAAGAATTCTATGGTTTGTACAACAGATGGTAGATAGGTTAAATATAATTTCCTGGAACATCAAGGGAGGAAAGGATAACTGTAAAAATTTGTTATTCTGAATCACCTTGCCCGCTTGAAACCAGCAATAGTATTTTTACAAGAAACTCATGTTCTGGCAGACCGACTGGCCCATTTTAGGAAGAAGTGGATGGATCAGGTTTTTGGAGGGGATTCTCCTCCAATAGCCGGGAGTTGCTATTTTAGTTGCTTGGGGGATCCCATTCACACATTCTCAAATAATATCCGACCCGCAAGGTCGATTTATATTTGTTTTAGGCAGTATTGGTGGGATTAACCTAGTCCTGGGTTCAGTATACGGGCCTAACCTAGATTCGCCAGACTTTTTTACACAGTTAGGATTGACCTTGGCTTCCTTTGGGAACATCCCAATAATTATAGGCGGGGACTGGAATTAAGTTCAGGCTAACCGACTAGACAGATCACACTGTAAAGCCCTCCTCTCTCCAGCTCAGGAGGCCTTGCAGGAGCTTATATCATCAATAGGTCTAATAGATCCCTGGCGTACCCTCAACCCTAGCCTCCAGGAGTACATTTTCTTCTGCAGTGCATAAATCACACTCAAGATTAGACTTTTTCTGGCCAGCCAGTCTAGTTTGTCCTGGGTGGTAGATGCCGCACTTTGCCCTGAGTAATTTCTGACCATTCACTATAAGGATTATATGTTCTCTACCGCTTTACTAATTAGGTCATATTCATGGTCATTAAACAACAATATTTTAAAAGAATCCAAGATTTTAGCCAGTTTTAAATTGTTCCTAGAAAGCTCCATCGTCAATAATTGGGGATCCATTAATGCCATTGACCAAACTTGGGTGGCTCTCAAGTCTGTGTGGCGTGGCGAGTTAATTCGCTTAGCAACTGTCCGCAAGAGGAAGTCAAGGACTCTATTAGACAATTGTTTAAAGGAGATAAAGGAATTAGAAAAGCTAAATGATAGTCAAAGAACGGAAGAACAAGAAAACAAATTAAGCTTCCTAAGGAACCGGTATGCAGACATGCAAAAAGAGAAAGTCATTAGTTTTGCCTCCAGAGTCAAGGCCTTATACTTGGGACAGGGTAGTAGAGCAGGGAGGCTGCTGGCTTGGCAGCTAAAACAGAAATCCTCAGCGAGGTGGGTGATTGCTCTTAACCACCCAGAATCAGGACAAGTGATCACGGATCTGGCTGAAATACTAGGCATCTTTAAGTCCTTTTACCAGAAGCTTTATACAAGCCAGCAGCCCCACACCCAGGTATCGGATGAGACCCAAGAGTATTTAGACACCATTCCGTTACCGAAATTGTCAAAAGATGCTGGTCCCCAATCGATAGCTCCCATTTCGGTGGAAGAAATAGAAAAGGTTATTGACTCATTTAGCCCTGATAAAGTGCCTGACCCAGATGGATTTTCAGCCTTTTTTTTATCAGCAATTCATGAATACTCTTGCACCTTTATTGCAGAAGCTATTTTCCTTTTGGTGTGATCAAGGAATAAGGGACCAGACACCATTTGAGGCTAAGATCATTCTGTTGCCAAAACCAGGCAAACCCACTAATGAGGTGGGTAACTACAGGCCGATTTCATTACTAAACGTGGATGTAAAAGTTTTGCTAAAATTCTGGCCAACAGACTAAAACGAGTTTGGCGGACTTTATTGAGTCCGGAGCAAGCTGGTTTTGTTGAGGGTTGTTCCTCGGCTGACCATTTTCGTAAATTGTTTTACCTGATTTCTGAGTCTATGGACCCTGCGTTGGACGCATCATTAGTTTCTGTAGATGCAGAAAAAGCCTTTGACAAGGTGGAATGGGCTTTTATGTTCCGCTACCCTGTCAAAGCTAGGCCTTCCAGATAGATTTATTCACATGGTCCGCATTTTATATTCTGCTCCTGTAGCCAAAATTCAATGTAATAACTTAATTTCTGAGGCCTTCCCCCTCTCTAGAGGTACTCGGCAGGGTTGCTCTTTATCACCATACCTTTTTAATTTATATATTGAACCATTGATTCATTCTATTATGTCCAATAGAGAGGTGAAAGGGTTAAGGATTGGAGGCACTGAGTTTAAACTATCTGCATTTGCAGACGACTTACTGTTACATATCTCGGATACTACTTCTTCCCTTCCTAAAGCTCTTGATCTAATCGATATGTTTAGTCGGTGCTCAGGATATAATTTGAACAAGGCTAAAACGTCAGTTTATGCTTTGTCCCCATTTCAACATAGAAGCTGGTGCCTCTCTTTGGGACTTTGTTGGCAACCCAAATCTATGACATATTTGGGGATCCAAATATCCAAGCACCTAGAGGACTTAACTGATTTAAATCTTAAACCCTTAGTCCTATCAAGGAAGACTTGGCTAGATGGTCAAAGCTCCCACTGACCTTTTCGGGAAGAGCCAATATGATAAAAATGATGGTTATGCCCAAACTTTTTTATACTCTGTCGAACTTAAATGTTTATTTGCCTAAGTCCTTTTTTAAGCCATTATTTCAACAATGTGTGGCTTTCCTATGGAATGGAAGACCCCCTAGAAGGAGTTACTTCAAACTTACTCGACAGCGGCGACTCATAGGGCTCCAATTACCAGACTTTTACGCTTATTACCTTGCGATCCACCTGGCGAGGTCTAGTGCCTGGGCGTGTGAAGAGGACCTAACATATCCTGGCCTTCATTTAGATCGTTTATTTGTTAGTGCCTTTAAGCTGGATTTGGAGTCCTTACTTTATGTCCCATGGGCCAAAATTCCAAAGAGGGGCGAGGGATACCCCGTTAGGATGGGATATTAAAGCCTTGCATCAGTTTTTTACGAAATTTCAGATCTCACAATGATATGATTTATCCCAACCTATAGTAGGGAATCCAAACTTGATCATTGGGAAGCAACCTATATCTAGAAGGGGAATTGAAAGGGAAATGAAGTGGTGGGTTAAGGACCTCTTCCAGAATAATAGGCCTCTTCCACTTCAGGCACTGGCAGAGAAATTGGAAGGTAAATGTCAATTCTACTTCAAACTAAGTCAAGTTTTAAGCTGCGTTAAGTCGTATTTTGGTAAGAGGTTGGGGCAAAATATTCTGGGACCTATGTTTGCAGAATTGAAAAGGTTTGTGCAAGCGGGCAGGGTGATATCAAAAAATGTACAAATATATATTAGTCAAAGAGTCTTTGAAAGTATCACCAGTTCCGATTCACTGGGAACTAAGTCTGTCCTTGGGCAAATCAGCAGAAATTTGGGAAAAGGCCTGGGTCGATATCTATAAATTTGTCAAGCAGGATGGATTGTGAGAAGTACAATTTAAGTTACTCCATAATTTATATTTTTCACCAGCTAAGCTTTCAAGAATGAGTAGTTGCTTTACAGTGAACTGTACTAAGTGTAATGATTCTCTGGCTACCAGCTACCATAAGTTTTGGACTTGCCCAAAGGTGGTGGGATTGTGGCACTTAGTGAAGCAAGCGATTGGTCAATTTTACGACCTGGACAGATTCTTCACTCCAGAGGCATGTATATTTAGTGTGTTTGACAAAATACATAACAACTTAACTAAAGGTCGAGTAGCTATGGTAGCAGCGGTAACTAAATTGATAATTTTGCACCACTGGAGAGGGGATTGGACTCCTTCGGGCGTGGAGTGGTGGGAGGAGTTTATGAGCGCATTAAATGCAGAAAGATCGATTCTCTCTTTTTATCATGCTTCACCATTATTTCTGCAATGTTGGGGGAAGTTATTTCAATGTTTGATGGATAGGCATGGATATTAGTGCTAAAACACATTATATTCACTTCTAATTATTGGAACGATATCGACCCTAGTTCGGTACATTATTTGGGTGAATCCTCTCCTCCATGGTACTTCCTTTCGAAGACATAGTCATACTACTTATAATCAGGTCTTACTTTGTTTGTTTTCTGAGGTTACATGTAGATTGCATTCATTACACAGGTGAGTCAGCCACTGGGATAGCTGCCAGGGGTTGGGGTTTTAGGGGCCTTGTTTCACTTTGTTATTGTTCTTTTTTCTATTTATTGTTTTATGGTATCCCTGTATTATGTACTTGTATGACATATTTGTTATGCTTGATATATTTCAATAAAGCTTGGTTATTTGCAAAAAAAAAAAAAATCCCTCAGACAGGTAGGACTGGGAATGCTCCAGAGGAACTATATATGTGCCAGGTGCATTTCCCAGATATTCAGAACTGGACATGCAAATGGGGCCATAATGTCTGCAAGGCACAAATAGGGCCATTTACTTGCCATTATGGCCACATTTGCATGAGTTACGCAGGGTGGCCCAGCAAAATGTGCCTGGCACCCTGCACAGTATGTGGTGTGGACAGAGAAGGTCCTGGGGAACCCCCTGCCCTATAGCCGTGATTGCAAGTAATCATGAATATATATTTAATCCCTGGTATTCTAGTGGCACCCCTCTCCCCACAGCCGCAATCATGGTAATATTAGTCAGTCAATTCCCTGTCAGTCTAGTGGTACCCCCTTCCTCCCTGTAGCCATGATCACCAGTAATATTAATCAGATAACTCCCTGGTAGTCTAGTGGCACCCCCTCCCTCCCTCCTTGTAGCTGCGATTGCTGGTAATATTAGACAAATACTTCCCTGGTAGTCTAGTGGCACCCTCCCTCCCTCCCTGTAGCTGTGATCACTGGTAATATTAGACAAATACTTCCCTGGTAGTCTAGTGACACCCCCTCCCTCCCTGTAGCTATTATTGTCAGTAACATTTTTCACAAAACTCCCTGTTAGTCTGGTGGCACCCCCCCACCCCACCTGTAATCCTGATGGTGGGTAAACCCTACAGAAGGTAGACCCTGGTGGTCCAGTGGCACCCCCACCCACAAAGGACCCCCTGCCCAACAAGCCTCCTGTCATTGGTGGGCAGCTGCAACCCACCCACATATTGCCCAGCCACCTGCCGAATGACAGCTTACAGTATGAACTTTAAGCCCATTAGTCCACACTGTGGATGAATGGACTTGCAGGGCATACTGTACTAGACAGTCATACTGTACTAGGCAGAGATACTGAATGAATACTTTTGCTCAGTATTCACAAAAGAAGATAAGGAGGAGTTACCTAAACCAGACAATAGAAGTACCAGTCCATTTACAGAAGAAAGAGTCCTGGAAGAAATCCTAAAACTCAAGGTGGACAAAGCAATGGGTCCTGATGGGATTCACCCCAGAATCCTAAAAGAACTAAGGGAGGACCTAGTCACACCACTGACCACACTTTTTAACATATCATGGGAGGATGGGGTGGTACCTGAGGACTGGAGGAGGGCAGATGTGATTCCCCTTCACAAAAGTGGGAGCAAGGCAGAAGCAGGAAACTACAGACCTGTAAGTTTGACCTCAGTGGTAGGGAAAATGATGGAATTACTTCTGAAAGAAAGAACTGTTGAATACCTAGAGGCCAGCGGGGCACAGGAACCAAAGCAGCATGGATTTACAGCAGGAAGGTTGTGTCAGTTAAATCTAATTGATTTCTTTGACTGGTTGACCAAAGTAATAGACCAGGGAGGGGCTGTGGATATGGCCTACCTAGACTTTAGCAAGGCATTTGACACAGTCCCATGCAAAAGACTAATAATTAAGTTAGCCAGCCTGGGAGTGGGTTCCAGAGTGGTAGCTTGGGTAGCAAACTGGCTGAACAATAGGACACTGAAGCTACAGTGAATGGAACACATTCCGAAGAAAGGGGAGTTACTAGTGGAGTACCTCAGGGCTCAGTACTGGGTCCAGTCCTCTGTAACATCTTTATAGGTGACATTGCAGAGGGTCTGGAGGGAAAGGTATGTCTTTTTGCAGATGACACAAAGATCTGTAACATAATTGTTACACAAGGGGGGTAGAAAGGATGAGAAGGGACTTGGCAAGGTTGGAGGAATGGTCAAACATATGGCAACTTAGAGTCAACACAAAGAAGTGCAAAGTAATGCACCTGGGAAGCAAAAACCCAGGAGAAGAGTACACAATAGTAGGGGAGGTACTAACAACAACAAAAATGGAAAGGGACTTGGAGGTAGTCATATCAGATGACCTAAAGGTGGGTAAGCAATGTGAGAAGTCAGTAAGAAGAGCCAGGGGGATACTGGGATGCATAGGAAGTGGCATCACAAGTAGAAAAAGGGAAGTGGTTATCCCTCTGTACAGACAGTTGGTGAGACCCCATCTGGAATACTGTGTGCAGTTTTGGAGACCCCATCTGAGCAAGGACATAGACAGGATGGAAGCAGTCCAGAGGAGGGCAACTAAAATGGTGCAGGGTCTGCATCAGAAACCATATGAAGAGAGACTGAGAGAGCTTAATATATATACTCTGGATGAAAGGACGGATGGGGGGACATGAGTATTATTTTCAACTTGTCTTTTGTTACAGGTACTATACCTAACATATGGAAACATACTTTGGTCACTACTATATTTAAATCTGGTTCACAACATGAGTTTTGTAACTACAGACCTATTTCTATCTTGTCTGCTTTAGCTAAAGTTCAGGAAAGAATAGTTTATAATCAGTTGATTGGGTATGTGGATCGTTTTGGATTATTGTCTCAGAACCAACATGGTTTTAGAAAGGGAAGGAGTACTGAGACTGCCTTGGTCGAGTTCATCAACGCCGGGTACTTAATGGCATGGATAAAGGGTGTCTGACGGGTGCCATGTTCGTGGACTTGACCAAGGCATTCGACTCAGTTGATCACCAATTGTTGATTTCTAGACTTGGGTCATTGGGAGTTGGTGAGTCTTTCTTGGACTGGACGAGGGATTATTTAACAAATAGGTTTCAAAGGGTTAAATATAGGGGTGCTGTATCAGACTCTGTAATGGTTAAGTGTGGGGTTCCACAAGGTTCTATTTTAGGGCCACTTTTGTTTTCTTTGTTTTTGATCAACTAGTAAGTGTGATTAATAATGCTTCTTTAACACTTTACGCTGACGATGCAGTAATTTATACGCGAGGGTTTGTCATTTGGAGATCTAGGTGTTTCTTTAACAGAGAAATGTGCAATTTTCAGTCTTCACTTATGGCCTGTAAATTACTCTTAAACAAATCTAAGACAAAGGTGATGGTTTTGGTACCCCACCTAGACTGAGATCTGAGGTTGGTACTTTGGAAGTTAAATCTCTTGATGGATTACTGTTTGACTATGTTGATACATTTCAATATCTTGGGGTATTACTAGATTCTCATCTAAGTTATGAATCTCATTTTTGAGGGTTACCTCAAGAATACATTGTAGATTAGGTTCTTTGTACAGAATCCGTTCATTTCTTATTCCTGAGTCTAGGCTGGTTATTTCAAATTGCTGCTTACTTCCTATTGTGAACTATGCAGCTATGATTACTGACACTGCTTCTCGACAGTGATTTCAAAGAAATCCACTTTACTTCACTTGATAGCTAAGTTTGCTTTAAATTGTTCTAAGTCATCTCATCATTGTGTGATTTTGAAAGAAATGGGCTGGTTACCGGTTTCATTAAATTTCCAATACTGTGTGGCCAAGTTCATATAAAAAGTTATGGACTCTGGAATTCCACATAGTATTTCAAAGTTTTTGAGACCATATATTGATGGTCATTATTCTAGACATAGGTCAGACAGTAGGTTTCTCGAGATTCCTTTTATGAAATCTAAAAGTGGACAAAGATCCTTTGCTTATATTGCTCCATTCATTTGGAATGAAATTCCTCAAGATATTAGGTGGTTGTGTTCTGTCAAAAAGTTTGCCGATGCATTAAGGATGTATTTCGAATCTCAATTTAATTGTAACTGTTTTTTATGAATTTTTTTTATGAATTTTATACGTAACAAAGACATTTTTGTCTGCAATTTGCTGCATTGTATATGTATGTTTGATTATGTATTGTCTGTATGCAATATATGTGGGTCGCACCTGTAAAAGGAACTTGTTTCCAGTGTGCTTACCCGTTAAGCGAATAAACAAACAAACAAACAAACATGATAGAAACTTTCAAGTACCTCAAGGGAATCAACAAAGTCCAGGAGGGTAGCATCTTTCAGAAAAAGAGATGTGTAAGAATAAGGGGGCACAATTTAAAGATAGAGGGGGGACGGCTCAGGGGTAATGTGAGGATTTTTTTTTCACAGAGAGAGTGGTGCATACATGGAACCGCCTTCCAGTGGAGGTTGTTGGGTCTAAAACAGTGGGGGAATTCAAACATGCATGGGACAGACATAAGGCAATTGTAGTGGGGGTTTAGTTTAGTTAGTTTTGTTTGACCGCGTAAGAGCACTACCTGGGGGGGGGGAATACAGATGAATGCCAACTGACCTTTAACCAGATTAAGCTGTTGGTGATATTTTTTAGTGAATGAGGGGAAATTTGACCAGGACACTGGGGAAATTCCCCTACTCTTGCTTCCTGTAAGCAGAGGGGGACCTATTTGCAGGTGACTCCAAGATGGCAGCCGTTCCAGATCCTGGTTGAGTTGTAGAAATGCTGTTCTTTGTCCCCAGGTTCCAGCTCCTGCTTTTCAGCTTACTTCTTCTGCTATGGATTTGTCTGTTTCACATGTGGGTGGACAGCCATCTCTATGTGAGATGCCCACTCTGGGAGAGTTGTCTGAGGAGGTGGATGCATGTCTAGTAGTAGAGAAGGCCTCACTACTAGCAGAGGATGTTTTTTTCTGATGCCGTGTTGAAAATGCCAGTTGGTGAAGAAGACAAGGTTTTTCATGAAGCTCTATTGGTACCGGAGCTGTTGGTACCAGAGAGGTCTACAACAGAGTTATTAAGAACTGCAAAAATTCTAATTTATGGAGTGAAGGCAAAGAAACCATGGTGGAAATTTCATATATTGCGACCCTTGTTTTGCAAAGCTCTATGTCACACGCTATCTCAGCTGAGCAGTCTGACAAGCTGCCAGCGAATATTGACAGCAGAAATGAGGAAGTCATTGGTCTGCTCCCTTTAAAGAAGTCGGGTGAGTGCATTACTGTTTCTTCCAAGGTTTGGAAAACTGAAATGAGTGTGCCGGCTGGCAGGTTAATCATTGAGAATAGCGAGTGCCAAAAGCTGGGCACATCTCTTGAGACTGCCATTGTCGGTGAGCCGGTTTCAGCTCTTTCTGAACTTTTCAAATGGCCTACTGTGGCTTCAGTGCTGCAACAGGCAGATTCAAAGTTTCAAACTGCTATAACTTTAGGAATTGGGTTTTGTGTTCCATCCACAGTCGTCTTCTGGCACTGCACAAACTGATGCCCATCTCATATCATATCAAACAAAGGTTAACGATCAACAAGGAGTGACTGAATTTAGTTTTTCTCCACTGGTTACCCCTAAACACAATGCACCTTTACTACAAGGGTCTACAGCTGTTGCACAGGAGTTTTACCAGTCAAAAAAAGTGTGCCTAATTCAGAATCTGTCCAAATACATCAAGGAAATGGGGTTTCTAGTATACATGATGCTTCCTGGTCTCCTCAGAAAGCATTACAGGGAGCTGGATAGGAGAAGGGCCCATCAGGGATTTGGACCCCGGATTCAGCCTGGGATCCTTCACTTAATCTTCAGACTCCTGAGTGGCCGCCAAAGACTAATTTACAGAGTATCCCTTCTACTTGTCCTGCTACAGCTATGCCGGTACAAACATCTGTACCTAATCTGCAACCTTTTTCAAAGGTGGACTTGGCTTCAGGATCACAGGCTTCAGCACAAAAAGAGAGTGTGGGGGCTTCAGAGCCTATAACTAAACCTCTCTTATCTGAACTATTTTCAGAATCTAGAAGGGAAGCTGCACCTCGGCGGAACACAGTGAGAATACGCTACAAAGGTGGCCTGGATGTCAGGCCTGATAGACATTATGTGGGGAGATATTTAATTAAGGATTCATTGAAATTTTTACCAGGAGATGTTTTTGCATTTATAAATATTTCCGGGGAAGATAATTTTGACATTAGTTTTTGTTCAGCTTCCAATTTAGACCTTTTCTGGGAACGTTATGGGCAAGTTAAATTTTCCCCCATATAGAACCCCTTCTTGGTAATTCCACTTTCTAAGCCTTTAATCAAAAATGTCACAGTGATGTTTAGGAATGAGGGGGTCCATGTGGAAGATATTACTTATTGGCTTTCCCAAAAATGTGATATACTAAGTGATCCAGACCCTGTTTTGGACTCTGAGCAGTTTTGGACCAGTGGGTGGAAATATAGGGTGAAGCTTAGACAAATGCATTCCAGAATTGAGCATATTCCAAATGCCTTTTTGTTGGGGAAGAGATCGAGGGGTATGTTTTTACAGTGGGCAGCCCAGGGCATGTTATAAGTGTGGAGCTAAATCTCATCTTTCTAGTGTGTGTGACCAGCCAATATGTGATAATTGTGGGGAAGTGGGTCATATCACTATGCAGTGTGCAAACCACACAAAGTGTGACTTATGTGAAGATTTTGGCCATGCCTTTAAAGATTGCCCTTGGGCCACTAAAAATAAGGCCTCCTGTGGTAGTACAGACTTAATCATTCAGCAGGCCCAGGATGCAGTTTCCAAAAAAGTGGAGACTAAGGAAATGGCTCCTCCTCTTCAGCAGGAATCCTTAGATTTGGTTTCCCAGTTCAAGGCCCCTTTGCCCCCCCTTCCTCCTCCTACTTCCCCTTCCCCTTCTGTAGTTCCAGCTAGTATTGTCAAAATTGAAGCAGAAGTGGTAAATCTTCTAGATCCTGTGTGTTACACTGACACTACAGAACCAGAACAACCTACTAGGGACAGTGTAGGATTATCTTCCCTTCCTCCATGTCGGTCAAATAGACATGTGAAGGCTGGGGTTGTTTCTAAAAATGAATCTTTTGAATCTCCAAATTCTTATGCTGCTTTGTTTACCTCTTGGGGGGATTCAGAGATGGATGTTGGAGACCCGGACTCCCAAAAATCCTTTCAAGGTGATATGAGTGCCCCTATAGAAGATTATATGTGTTTGCTTTGGTTTTTTTTTTACTTTCATGGCCAGGTTTATTTGGGGCTCTCTTAATAGACACAGTCTGCTTAACTTTGCTAAAAGACGAGCTGTTTTTCAGCTCCTTAGAGACCAATTTTTGGGAATATGTTTTCTCCAAGAAACCTGGATGTTTGCTCAACAACAAATTGTTTCCTTCAAAAGGGACTGGCCTTGGGGGCCTTCTTTTTGGTCCTTTGGAAGGGACAGAGCAGATGGGATAGGTATTTTGTTTAATTCTTTTCATTTTGTGTTACTCAAACTAATTGAATTGATTACGGGGAGAATTTTAATTATTGATGGTCTATGGCACTCTAGAGCTTGTAGATTTATTAATATTTATAATCCCCAGAAAAAAGGTCTTCAAACTGAGTACATGAAACTAATTCAACCCTTTTTGATTTCTTCCCTTACTATTTTTTAGGGAGGCGATTTTAATTGTACTCTCTCTATCAAAGGTGGGGTAAACAAAAAAATCTATTGTGACTCAAACTGTTTAGCATCAATTCTCAAGAAGGAGATTTGGTTAATTGTAACTCCTTAGTAAAACTAGATTCTAATTTTACTTTTTTTAAGGGAAAAGTTGGTTCTACGATCGATTATCTATTCCTTTCAAAAAATACAGTAATAGGAAATTTTGATATAGTCCCTGTGGAATTCACAGATCACCTCTTAGTGTTGGTTGAAGAGGGCACTTTCCTCTCTGTTGGGAGGAAATCTTCGAGATGGAAACTAAATACCTCTATCTTGAATGAAGCTGTGATAATAAACTCAATTTCCCTTATATTGAGGGCCAGGCTATCAATAACATTTTTGTATTCTGATTTAGGTATTTGGTGGTTGGAAACGAAGCAAGATTGTTGTTCTTGGTTTCAAAAATATGGTAAAAGAAAACCGAATTCTGATTTTCTTTCATATTTAAAGTTAAGGTCTCTATTGCAATACTTGATTACCCTAGCCAATACATCTAAGTATGATTTTTCGATCAAATTCAACACATTAAAGATCAAATGAAACTATATCAATATAATAGGTCTCAAACTCATGAGCGGTCCTTACTAATCATTCTTCTCAAACAGTTTTTGGGGATCCTTTGCATTATGTAAAAAACTAAAGGATTCTACAGCTTTGGAATATCTCATGTGCAATCAGATTAAGGTGGAGGATGCAGGGGGTATTAATTCTATTATAAAAGATTATTTTGATAGTTTAAAACCAATTTTGGAACCTACTGTTTTTGAGATTGCACATTATTTAGGGGTGCCTCCTGACCTTTTAGAAGCCCAGGAGAGGGATAAATTGGAAGTTCCTTTCTCCTGCCTTGAAATTGAAATGATTATTAAAAAATTAAAATATAATGTAATGCCAGGTTTAGATGGCCTTCCGAATTCTTTTTATAAATCTTTTCTAACAGACATTATGGCTTGTTTACTTTTAGTTTTTCAATTTTTTGTTTCTAAAGTTCAGTTCCCAGATTTTTTTACAGAAGGACTATTGATTCATATATTTAAATCAGGGGATAAAGGACACCTTAGGAAATTGAGGCCCATTACTATTTTAAATACTGATTATAAAATCTTTGCCTCATTGTTGAACAATAGGTTACGATTATTGGCTGGTAAAGTTATTTCTCCATTTCAGTATTGTGGAGTCCCAGATAGAAATATCCAGTCACCTTTAATAATCATTAGAGAGGTAATAGAATATTTATCTTTAGAAGGGAAGGCTGGTTTTTTGTTATCAATTGATTTGGAGAAAGCTTTTGATAGGGTTAACCAGGGATTTTTATTTCGGGTCCTGGAATTTCTTGGGATCCCGATTTCATTTGTTGGGATGATTCGGGCTCTATATAAATCATCTAAAGTCTATCCAGTGGTTAAGGAGCATATAACAAAGGGAATAGAAATAACTACTGGGGTGCATCAAGGGTGCCCTTTGAACCCCTTGCTATATGTATTTTCATTAGAGCCTTTGTTATGTGCTTTAACTAACCCTCCCCACTGGGAAGGGGTACATAAACCTTTATCAAATGATCAATTATTGGTACAGGCTTTTGCTGATGATGTTTGCCTTTTTTTTTAATTCTCAGCAGCAGGTAGTGGAATTTTTTACAGAATTTTCTCGCTTCTCTTCTTTGTCAAATGCTAAGCTTAATCACACAAAATCCAAAGGTCTTCTGATAGGGAGCGTTATTCATTTTCCTATTTTAGTTAATAATATTTGTTTCTCTATTGAGCCTATAACTATTTTGGGTGTTCTTTTTGGGCCACAAAATTTGCCAGTAGATAACTGGGATTTAGTTTGTAAAAAGGTTGAGGGGGAAAATTGCTAGGTGGAAGCAGTTTAAATTTTCCAAACTCAAAATAATACAGGTTCTAAAACAATTTATTTTACCCTGTTTTCAATACATTGCCCAAATCTTTCCAGTACCTACTCAATATGAAGCCAGAATATATACTTGTTGTTTCCAACTTCTATGGGGGAATAGACTGAATCCAGTGAAAAGATGTTATACATATTTGGCTAAGGACAAAGGGGGTTTGGGTATGGTGGACCCAGTTATTTTTTGTCATGTATTGTTTATTTCACTTAATTTAAGAAAATGTTTTTTATTTTCAGTTAGTCAAGATGGGTTTTGGATTAGGCAGTCTCTAGAGCAATATCTGCAGGCCTGGATAACTTATGTTCCTAAAATTCATCCAAGTCTTCATTTCCCAGCATATTTCTGACCTTCCGCACAAAAGCTGCATAAATGGCAGGTGTTAAAAGGACAAATTTCTTCTTCCAATATGAAAAATCTTTATAGGATGATAATGGCTAGAGTCTATCCTACTGACCCATGCTTTAAAAATTGCCCCTCTGCAGGTGTTAAAAATATTTTAGAACAATTAAATAACCCCAGACTCCCTATACAGATGTGGGAAACCTAGTGGCTCATCATGTATGGTCGTTTAAATGTGAGGGGCACGGCTAAGTACAAGGCTAGGGAAGAGAGGAATTGTCCTTTTCCTGATTGTATAAACCAAGAGGAAACTATGGAGCATTTTTTCTTTGATTGTTTTTTTTCTAAATCAATATGGAAATATGATGCTAATAGATGGAATATGCCTTGGTTGTCTCTTATTAATTATGAGACTTTAATTATTGGAATAGTGCCACCCTGCTTATAGATATATGATAAACACACGCTATTCATTTTTTTTGCATGTTTAAGATTTTGTTTATGGCAATTACAATGTCAATGGGTAATTTATCAGAAATTGAGTACAGTGGAAGGGTTTTGTTGTTATGTTACGAATGAATTGTTGAAAGTTTATTTGAAAGATAAACAAATGTATAACGTTGATAAAGTAAATTTTTGGTGGAGGGGTTTTTCTTACATTATTAAATATAAATAACTTGGATAGTTAACCTTCCTCCCTAACCCCTTTTGGGTGTTGTTTTTAGGCAGTATTTCTGTTTGGTAATTATGAATTTTTTCCTTTTAATTTGTGTCCTTTCCTATGTTGTTTTCCCTCTACATTTTCAGTTTCACTGTAGTTTATTATGAGGATCAAGTATCATCTTTATTGTTTCATGTGATTTCCTGTATGTATTATTATAAATAAAAACACCCCTGCTCTGTAAACGAGTGGTGCTGTCCATCTGTCTGCAGAGATAGAGGACCTCAGTCGGATGGAGGTGGTGGACGAGGAAGGTTGTGGTTTCATAGCTCAGGAACTAACCATGGTTAAGAGATTGTTGGACAGTGGAAATCGATCTGAAGATGACAATGAAGCTGTGGATTTGGAACCTGAGGGATTTGTACTGGATTTGGATATGGATACTTCTGCTGAAATGCTTTTACAAGAAGAACTCGATAGGAAGAAACTTCAACTTATGGACTTAATTAATACAGCGGAATGTGATTTTCAAACTCGCCAAAGGAAGCTGGATGCTGAACGATGTAAGAGAAAACGTTCCCCAGCTAGTCCATTTAGTGATGGTGGAAAGCGTTTTGGCCAGCAAGATGGTAATAATGATGAGAAATCTCAGCCTAAGTCTGTTTTGCACAATGAAGGTAACTCAGTATCAATGTCTGGGCACTCATGTTCTTTGAAGGGCCTGGTCCCCAGGAGAGGCTTTACAGCAAGCAGGTTGGTTATGGGCTGGAGATAAGTGGGTTCTGGACCCCTCGATTCCCATTCCTGGGGTTTCCACTATGCATTTAAAAGTTTTTGAAGATTCAAAACTATCGACTGTAGTTAGTGAAATTTCTAAGTCAATGTGTACTGTTAGGGCGAATGCGCAGCCTCAGGGTGAGGCTACTGATTTCTTAGGTGCGCAAGATGCCACTGGCAACCAAGTTTTTCAGTCTCCCACTGTTGCTCTGCACTCCTCTATAAATATTTCTACACTTGACTTTGCTGTATCAGCTCCTGAGTCTTTCCCGTGTTCTCTGTGTTTGGACGAAGGTGTTGCATTGGGTGGAACTGTGAGTACTTTGAGACCTGTGGGTCTGGGCACTAAATCTTTTGCAGGATTGTTCAAAAAACCTGTGGAATTGGCTAAATGCAGGTTTTTATTTGCTTAAGATATTGATGGTTGGCACCTACAGCTACAGACAGACTTTGGGTGGGGAAGGTTTTGCTGATCGATTCCATGAATTTTTCACCTTCTGAAGTATATGCTTTTATTCATCCCCCTGGTGATTCTTTTTATGATATTAGTTTTTGTTTGGTGATCTCCCCGGACAAGTTTTGGAGACTGTATTATGATCCTAAGGATCAGGAACACTGGAGAGATTTCCAAGCCATCCCTATTACGAAGCCCACAGTTAAGACTGTCATGATCCTTTTCAGAAATGAAGAAGTGAACATTTTGAATATCCTTTTTTTGGTTGGAGAAAAGATGTTATGTACAGGACAAACCTAGGCCTATTTAGGATGGGAATGGTTTTTGGACAGGGGGTTGGACTATTCATGTTCGTTTAAAGCAAGATGCTGAGGGGATACAGCATTTACCTAGTTCCTTCTTTTTGGGGAGGGACAGGGGTATAATTTTTTATGCAGAACAGCCAAAAAGCTGTTTCAAGTGTGGGTCCTTATCTCATTTAAATACTTTGTGTGACCAAGTTAAGTGTTTTCATTGTGGTATGTTGGGTCACTCAGCAGTAGATTGTACTGAACCTTCAGTTTGTAATTTATGCAGTGAAGTTAACCATTCTTTTTCAGATTGTCCATGGAAAAGCACAGACATTTCAGAGTCTTCTGACCAGGAACACCTTTTAGCTCAGGCTAGAGATTCCCAACTTGATAATGGAGGGATGGAGTCTAGACCCATGTTTCGGGGTAGACGCAGAGGCAGAGGGAGGTGAGGATTGCTTTCAGATGACAGATACTCTAGCTCCCAAATTGACCCTAACTTATAAGTTACTGCGAATTCTACTGAAGTGGAATTATTAGACATACATGCAATAGATACCCCTCCAGTCCCTATCACAGGTCCATGAAGTGAAGATAAGGTAACGCCTTTTGTGACACCTCAGTGGTCCCCTATACAGGCTGCTCCAAAGTTGGGAATAGAGCCTCATTTCTTCCTGATATCAGTAGTCACTGATAAGGAAGGAGAAGACGAAGAGGTACAGGACTCAAACCTTAGCTTATTATCCTCGGAAGGAAGTGATAATAGTATTGTGTCCACTTCCCCTTTACCTTTAGAAAATAGATTTTCTATCCTCTCTTCTTAGGGTGATCAGGTAGAACTTGCACTCCCAGTTTCTGCTCCTGTTGCCCATACGATTAGTACAGATCCTTTACCTAATGTCCCTGATAGTTCTTCTAGAAATAAGCAACCTGAGACTAGGAAATGGGTGACTAGATCTAGTAATAAATTGTTCAAATCTCCTCCTCCTTAAAACCTTTTATGTTATCTGTTGCTTCCTTTAATGTAAATAGCATTAAATCCCATACCAAACGTCAGACAATGTTTGGAATTCTTTCTTCGTTGGGATATGATGTTTTTCTTCTTCAGGATACATATTTTCATATGATTTCAGAGACAGTTACAGCTAGCAAACAATGGCATTGGGATGTTACTTTTTGGTCCTTTTGGGGAAGAAAGATGTAGAGGAGTTGGTATATGTTTTACTATGATGGATGTTACACTTATTAGATTAGTAGACATCGAACCTGGCCGGGCATTGCTAGTAGATGTCATGGTGTGTGGTATTACTTGTCGGTTGATTTCAATTTATGGTCTGCAGTTGAAATCCTTGAGGATTGAGTTGTTACATAAGATTCAACCTTTTTTGTACAGTGGCGTGAAAAAGTATTTGCCCCCTTCCTGATTTTCTCTATTATTGCATATTTGTCACACTGGATGTTTTCAGGTCTTTAGACAAAATATAATATTAGATAAAGGGAACCTGAGTGGACAAATAACACTTTTTTTTTTTACTTATTTCATTTATTTAATGAAAAAAGTTAACCAACACCAACTGGCACTGTGTGAAAAAGTAATTGCCCCCTAGTTAAATCAGCCCAATTAAAGGGATAATTAGAGTCAGCTGATTGAAAACAGCCAGGCTTGATTACAGCCAGCCCTGCTCAATATAAACCTCACTTATTTTGGCCCTTACCATCAGAGTCACATTGCCAGCACAAAGATTAAACAAGCACATCATGCCATGATCAAAGGAAGTTCCTGAAAAGATCAGAAAAACATTTTGTTGCCCTCTATCAGTCTGGAAAGGGTTACAAAGCTATTTCTAAGGCTCTGGGACTCCATCAAACCACAGTGAGAGCCATAATCTCCAAATGGAGAACACTTGGAACAGTAGTGACCCTTCCCAGGAGTGGGCGGCCTGCCAAAATTACTCCAAGGGCGAGTGTAAAATCATCCAAGAAGTCTCAAAGGATCCTAAAACAACATCCAAAGAACTGCAGGCTTCTCTTGCCTCAGCTAAGGTCAGTGTTCATGACTCCACAATCAGAAAGAGACTGGGCAAAATGGCCTATGTGAGAGTAGAAGGAAACCACTGCTAACCAAGAAGAACATAAATGTCAGTTCTCATTTGCCAAGAAGCACCTGGATGATCCACAAGCCTTTTGGGAAAATGTTCTATGGACAGATGAGTCCAAAGTGGAACTTTTTGGACAACATGGATCCCATAATGTCTCGCGTAAAGCAAACACAGCATTCCACAGTAAGAACACCATACCAACAGTCAAACATGGTGGTGGTGGTGTGATGGTGTGGGGATGCTTTGCTGCCTAAGGACCTGGATGACTTGCCATAATTAAAGGAACCATGAATTCTGCTCTGTACCAGAAAATTCTTAAGGAGAATGTCCAGTCATCCTTCCATCAGCTGAAGCTGAAGCGTAGTTGGGTCATGCAGCAAGACAATGATCCAAAACACAAAAGCAAGTCCACATCAGAATGGCTAAAAGAAGTAAAATTAAAGTTTTAGAGTGGCCTAGTCAAAGTCCAGACTTAAACCCAATAGAGATGCTGTGCAGGACCTGAAACGAGCAGTTCATGCTCGAAAACCTACCAAATGTTACTGAATTAAAGCAGTTCTACGAGGAAGAGTGGGTTAAAATTCCTCCACAGCGATGTGAAAGACTGATATTGAATTATAGGAAGTGTTTGGTTGCAGTCATTGCAGCTAAATGTGCGTAACCAGTTATTAAGTGTAAGGGGGCAATTACTTTTTCACACAGTGCCAATTGGTGTTGGTTAACTTTTTTTCATTAAATAAGTGAAATAAAAAAAAAAGAAGTGTTATTTGTTCACTCAGGTTCCCTTTATCTAATATTACATTCTGTCTAAAGACCTGAAAACATCCAGTGTGACAAATATGCAATAATAGAGAAAATCAGGAAGGGGGTAAATACTTTTTCACGCCACTGTATACGGGAAGGTACTTATTTTTTTGTGGTGATTTTAATATTAATTTCTTGGAGAAGGAGGCATTGGGGAAACAGTACTGTGATAAGTCCTGTTTGTCTAATATTCTCTCTCTTGCTGGTTTGAGAGATTCCCATCAAACTGGGAAGACTTCAGCGAAGCATGCTTTTTTTTAAAGGAAGTTTAGCGTCTTGTATAGCTTTTATTTTTGTACCGAAATCAATGCTTGTCAATCAGTTACTTTATGTTCCAATTGAAACTTCGGACCACATTTTGATTGGTCTGACATTAGATTTTCCTCAGTGTAGGAGGAAAGGTCTGGGATTTTGGAAACTGAATACTTCCCTTTTAAGTGTTCCGTCCATTATTAAAGACTTGAAAATGATTGTACATGATCATATCACAACTATTGGTTTACATGAAGACAGGGTGAGCTGGTGGGAAGCCTTTAAATGTTGTTTAATTGGATATTTTAAGTCCCAGAGTCATTTAGTGGCTGAATCAAAACATAAGGAATACTTGTCGCTTCCACATTTTTTACAATTATTGATTTCTAGGCAACATGAATACGGTATAGATTTATCTAAAAGCATAACCCAGATTAAACTGTCAATGTTGCCGTATCAGTATGACCATATGGATTCTGTACTTAAGGAACAGTCATTTTGGACACAGGGGAAAACAGCTCAAGTTAATCCTTTTTTAGCCTGTAAATCTAGGACGGATAAATGCCTATTTTATAGTTTGTGAAAGGAGGACGACACTTTGCTTTCTGATAATAAAGATATAATGGATTTTTTGTTTGGATTTCCATGTTAATAAAGTTTTTGGGGTTCCGCATCAGGTCTCCAGCTTTATGCCTCAGCTGTTGGCAGCAGCAGACCTTCCGTGCATAGAGCAGGATTTACAAATTGCAATGATAGCTGATTTTTCTGAGCTAGAAATGGGGTTAGTAATTGCCTCTCTTAAGTGTGGGGTTTCTCCAGTGGATTACCAGGAGAATTGTATAAACTTTTATGGAAAGTAATGCCGAATGAGTTATTGGTTCTATATAACTCCTTCCTTTCAGACATGATTTTGCCTACTCAAATGTATGAAGGTTTATTAGTATTTCTCTTTAAGAAGGGAGATAATACGGATATAGGTAACTGAAGACCCTTGACCCTATTAAATGTGGATTTTAAAATATTTTCTAAGCTTTTAGGGAATAGATTGTCCACAGTAATGCCTGATTTGATTCATGGTCAACAATTTTGAGCAGTTCCTGGGAGGAAACTATCAGATGCTTTGATTTTTCTCAGGGAGGTTATGTCATTAGGTTGGACATCTTTGGAGGACTTGGTGGCTTTTTAGTGAGCCTTGACCAATCTAAGGCTTTTGATGAAGTATCACAAGATTATGTCTGGGAATGTTTGAAGGCATTTGGCATACCTATGCAGTTCGTACAGTGGGTACAGTTGTGCAATGCATTGTCTAATGTCATTCCCCTGGACAATGGATGGAAGGGGAGGACACATAGAGTTTTGAAGGGAGTTAGGCAGGGGTGTCTGCTTAGCCCCCTATTATATGATTTTGCTTTGGAACCATTATTGAGGGTACTTAGCAGGTCCCCTTTGATCAGAGCTATTATGGTGGACTCTGTTTGTCTGCCTAAGTTTATTGCCTATGCAGATGATATCTGTCTTTTATTACCTGATGAACTGGCAATAATGCTAGCTTGTGATACGATTACTTCATTGGAGTTGATTATGGGTGCCCACATTAATAGTGAGAAGACTAAATGCAATAGCATTTCAGGGTTTCCTGAATTTCCATCTAAAGTAGGAAGGTTTTGGGTTGAACGTCAACCTTGTAAAATTTTAGGACTATATTTTGGGAGTAGGGATGGTGCACTAGATAATTGGACAGTGGCATTACAGGAAGGAAATACTAAAGTGTCTCTTTGGAATAGGAATAAATTATCTAAAAAAAAATGGATGTATTTAATCAAAACTTATTTGATCCCAGTTTTTTTTATTTTTAATTAATGTTTTTTTCTTACCTAAGTCATTAGAGACTTCTTTGATGCAATGTTTTTTTTTGTGGGGTGTAAGGTAGCCGACTTAACCCCATTAAAAGAAATACTTTATATTTGGCTGTTAAAGATGGGGGTTTGGGAATAATTAACTCTTTCTTGTTTTTTTTTACGAATTTTTTATATCTGAACCTGGTCCCTGTATTGAGAGGTATTTCTAAAGTATGGGATGTGTCACTTAAAACTCATTTACAGGGTGTTTTATGTGAATGGAGGAATGGTCTGTTTCTCCATCAAAATAAATGCCGTCCTCCCTTGATGAATACTTGGAAGGAGGTGTTTGATAAAATAAAGTGTTGGGGTATACAGTGGGGAGTAGCACAGACTTTATCTAGGAAAGTATTGTATAATAAGATTTTAGAGCAATTTTTTTCTGATGCTCCATTTTCAGCCTTTCCTAAGGAAATAAGTTTAAAGATATCTAGTTATATAACTAATTCCCATTTTCTGCATCATATGTGGGATATTTCTTGGTTAAGTATTCATGGTAGATAATGTACGTAGTAATCAGAAACATAAATCAACACGAGAGCGTTTCTGCCTGAGAGAAAAGTGTGCATCTCTTTTAGAAACCATGGACCACTTGTATTTTGATTGTTATTACACTATGGAATTTTGGGACATACTTAACGAATGTTGGAAGCATGATCTACTGTTTCTGCCCCTGAAAGATAGTATATATTATGGTTTCTTTCCCAAAGGAATGCCTGGAGGTAGGTATAGCACATTACAAGTTCTTCATATTTTTTTTCTGTATTGGATTTGGATTAGTAGATTTAGATTTTTATTACAACAGCAGATCATTCCTCCCCTTACTTTGGTATACATGGTGGAGTCCGATGTGGGGAAATTGAAGCTTATGGAAAGCCATCAGCTTTCATTGCATAGTTGGGGTTCCTTTTGGAATGGTTTTGAATACTTATGACCTTTTCAGTAGGGACCTGGTTTATGTTTCAAATATACTGTAATACTTATTTCTGTTTATTTTTTATTTCTTTCATTATGTTTTTGTATAATGTAATATAATTTTGTATATATTTTTTTCTTCTTTCCCTTTTTTTCCATTCAGGAATATTGTATGAATTAATACTTGTTTATGTTCTTGTTTCTTTCCTTTTAAGATTATGTATGAAATAATACTGAATTACATTATATTTTGTCATGATTTTGTTAAGATTATAATAAAAATTCCCCTACTCTTTTCGAGAAGTGCCATGGGATCTTTAACATCCACCTGAACTACAACCAATCCAGGCAGAAGGGACCTCGGTTTAATGTCTCATCTGAAAGATGGCACCACAGAAGTGCAGCACCCCTCTCATACTGCACTACAGTGTCAGTACTGGGATAGTAACCCAAGTGCCAAATGTGAGAACTGAACCCACAACCCTCTGATCTCCTGGCCTCAGAGGCGATTGTGCTACCTACTGAACCACTGACATTGCAGGAAGTAGGCTGTTGGTTAACTAGAATCTGCAGCTTATCCAGTAGGAAGGGAAATGGGCAGATAGGGTGGGCGAAGTGGTCCTTATCTGCTGTCAAAGTCTAGGTTTCTATGTTTCTATGTTCTATGTTACCGTAAGCTGTAATTTGGCAGGTGACTGGGTGGTATGCAGGAAGGCTGCTGCTGCCAGCTGATAATGGGGGGCAGAGCTGGGTGGGCAGAGGATCCTGTCTGGGTGGGGGGTTGCCACTGGACCACCAGGGTCTACCTTCTTTAGGGTTTACCCACCGTTGGGAATATGGGTGGGGTGGAGGGTGCCACTAGACTATCAGGGCATTATTTAATAATTATTACTGGTGATTGAGGCTATGTGGAGGGATGGGGTTGCCACTAGACTACCAGGGAGTTATTTGACTAATATTACCAGCAATCGCAGCTACGGGAAGGGTGGGAGGTACCACTAGAATACCAGGAACCATATGGGTGCTTGTAGATGGTGTTCTGGGTGGGCAGGTGGCCACCCACAGCTGGCGGTTGCTGTGTTGTGCCCTGTGGGTGGCTAGCATTTGAGCCATTTTTGGGAGCTCAACTTTGTGCCACAGTTATGTGGTACATCTTGGGGTTGTGCCAGCAGATGCACCACACATCCCAGGCTGAATATCAGGATGTGCCACATATGCATGGGCAGGACCCCTTCAGATGCACCAGATACATAATCATTGCACCCCACGCATGGGGACGTATGCTGTGCAAGTCCCCCTTTTGAATATGGCCCAGAGGCACATTGCTGGGGTTGTGCCAGTGCAACTCAGTTACACCAGGTGCAACCATTTGAATATCTGGGCCAAAATGTAGCCGTGTGCTTAAACAATTGATTGAAGAGGTAATCATGAAAGTTTTAAATTTTTAACATGTAATATCAGGACATCACTCCTGGACAGGAGTACACAGTAAACATACAAGTTCAGTGACTTCGAAGAAGGCATCTAGACATCAGGCTCAGTAGGCAGCATCAGTCAGATACCATATTCACCAGTGGTGGGAGTTATGCTGAGCCCCTGCATCTGTATACCTGTATGATATTTATATTATAAATAACTGGTTTGTGTATGATATTGTCTCACATAAATCAGCAGATTTGGCCTGTAACTTTAAATGTCAGTAGCTGGAACTACAGGATGTAATTAAAGTTACCAGGGGAACCAGTTATTTAAGACTTACAGATGGACATTTTATTGCCTTTTTATCACCTGCCCACACTTTTGAAGTTGAAACTAAATGTTAGTTTTATTATGTTACAGGAAGCAGGAAAATTTGGGCTAGTTCAGTTCCTCTCCTTTTAGCATAACCATAAAAGTGTGAAGGGTCATAAAATCCCTCAGATCACACTAGCACAGAAAATCAGCCTAAGAGAACATGAGTGTGGGATTAAGTTCAAAGAGAAATGTTTAATTAAGGGCTGTCATATTTAGGAAATATTGTTTCCCTGCTGTTTCCATTAATTAAAAAATACCTCTTAGTAGAAATTAGGTTAGGATTAATTCTAAAAGAAGTAGCCTGGCTGACTCACTAAAAGGGGGTACAGAGATGGAGTTTCACATGAACATCCATCTGGTGAATATGTGACAGAAAGTTCTCTCTAACTTAAACACACTTAGATAATACTTAGAAATAAATTAAGTCATTGTGGTAGGAGTGTTTTGTCTGTAACTTTCTTTTTATTTTACATGATTGTACACTGTATGGTTTATTGTTCTGTGTTTAATTTTACCTCTTTATCATTTTTTTAGTAAACAGCCATTTCTTTAAAATAATGCCTGGGTGTCTTTTCAGTTTCTTTTTTGCATGTGATATATAGGTGGTTAAGTCTAACAGCTATTGAAAAGCTTGATTATGTTACTGAGCTTGTGTAAAAGGGTAAGAATATATCTAAGGTCTCTTGCAGAGTTTTAAGTGTTAATTTTGGATACCTGGTTGGGTACCCCAGTGAAGGATTGTACTGCAGTCCTGAAGAGGGTACATATCTGAGCCTGTACATTGGGTATGCTAGCATAAAGTTCACAGTTTGAATCCCATCAGAACTTGAGGCTAAAGGTGATATATACCCAAAGCAGACAAGAGGGTTACCCTGTCTGTTACCTGTTCACACTGTTGCACTCTGAGGTTGGCACTGTGGGAGCAGAGGGCTCTACTTGTGGAGTGCATTTGTAACAGATTTGGTTGGCAGCATAGTGATAAAATATTGGTAACACAAGCTTTAACAGTTTAATGTGTCAGCTTAATACTGTACAGTTCACTTGCAAATGAAGGCAGTGATTTATTTTAAAAAAAGTTAAACAGAACTATGTAATTTTGATTACAGTCAAAGTTCCTACCTGTTTTATTTTTTCCAAGCGCAAGTTGGATTAGCTGTAGTTAGGGAAGAAGATGGCTCCCAACTACAGCGAATACACTGCGGACTACCTGAGGCAGTTGTGCAAAGACAGAGGAGTCCTGCACAAGGGGAGAGCCAACATGCTGAACTTCATGGATGCTTTGATGACCACTGATGCCCAGAGTGTCAAGTCACAGTCTGTGACTGAAAAGGGATGAACCTTGGGTGTGGAAGGGCTAGCAGTCAGTGCAGTGTCCAGATCCAGTGAGGAGGACAGCAGGGCCAGTGCAAGCCAAGATCCACAGCAGCAGGGGAAGGTCACCAGATTCTGGAACCAGAAGCCATCAGGCTGCAGATGGAGTTGTAGAGGATGGAGCTGGAGTTCCAGAGAGAAAAGAGGTGAAAGCAGTGAGCCACAGAGGAGAAGAGGAAGCGAGAACAGTGAGAAGCTGAATGAGAATGGTGAGAAGCGGAGTGAGAACAGCAAGCCACAGAGGAGAAGAGCTAGCATGAACAGCAAGAGATTGACCATGAAGAGTGTAAGCATCAGAGGCAACATGAACTGGAGAAGCTACGACTCCAACCACCAGCACCAAAGCAAGTAAGTGGCCTGGGTTTAAATGGAACTACGGGACTGGGTTACAAATTAAATTCAAAATTGATAGCTGAATTTAAAGAGGGGGAGAATATGGATGCCTTTTTTAAATTCCTTTGGAAATGTTTTGCGAATAACTGAACTTTATTGAACTATTTCCAACATAAATTACATACCAAAATAATTAAATAACACAAAAGGGAAATACAATTCCCAAACCATAAAATTAATAATACAAGAGAAACATAAAAAAGAGAGAGCAGCCCAAATCCCCCCATGAAGAATAAAAGAACCCCCCCTCCACCCCTGGCAGCTATCCCGGTAATTAACCCACAATAGATAATATTATATCATTAGACATCACCTAGATAAACAAAAAAGAACACAGCAAGTCTAGTGCATATTGAGCAAAGGAAGAGCAAAGGAGGAAAGGACAATGCATGGAACTAGTTCAAACAAAGGTCAACACCAATGAAGTAAAAGCAAAAGAGATATCCAACTCTAGTAACTGTACCTGTCTTTAAGACTTTGATACAGACTACCCCAACATTGTTGGAATTTCAGTGAAGTGTTAAACAATGAGGAAAACCGATCTTTCTGCATTCAGTGCATTCAATAATTCGTCCCACCATTCCCCAAATGATGGGGTCCAATCGTCTCTCCAATGACGTAAAATTATTAACTTGGTGACAGACGCTACCATTGCCATTCGGTATTTAGATAGCTTGCCAGGTACATTACCAAACATCCCAAATATGTGGACCTCCGGGTTAATAAAACTGGCAAGGTCATAAAATTGGCTAATCCCTTGCTTCACCAATTGCCACAGTCCTGAAATTTTGGGGTAAGTCCAAATCTTATGGTAACTAGATGCAAGGGGGTCATTACAGTCTATGCATAATGCAGAAAATCAACGGTTTAGTCTAGAAAGTTTAGCTGGGGAAAAATATAGATTGTGTAGTAACTTAAATTGAATGTCCCTCAACCTATCCTGTTTAACATATTTATAGGTGTCGACCCAGACCTTCTCCCACGTTTCTACTGATTTGCCCAAGGACAAGTTTAATTCCCAGTATGCCGGGATCGGGGACACATTAGAATCTCTTCTAACAGTAATATATTTATAGATCTTGGAGATCGCTTTGCCCGACAGTATAAACTCTTTCAGCTTACTAAACATAGTTCCCAAGATCTCCGGCCCAGGACCTTTATAGAAATAAGATTTAACACTGATTATTATTTGGGTTAATTTTAAAAAGGACTGGACTCCCACTCCAAACTTTTCCACCAATACTTGAAATGGAAGTAACGACTTGTTTAAATAGAAATCTTTAACTCGTGGTTTAGCAGCCATTGTTACTACAAAACTGGATATCGGTTGGTTCCCGATTACAAGATTCGGATTTCTTAATAGGGGTTGAGATAAATCGTATAGTTGCAAAATTTTGAACTTTGCATAAAATTGATGCAAGGCTTTTATGTCCCACCCTAGCGGGGTATATCCAACCTTCTTTGGAACCTTGGCCCATGGGATATATAGCAAAGACTCTAAGTCGAGCCTGAAGCTTTTAACAAATAGTCAGTCCAATTGGAGTCCGGGGTGAGAAATTTCCTCCTCACAGGCCCATGCGGCCAGCCTTGCCATGTGAATTGCAAGGTAGTATACGTAAATATCCGGTAACTGAAGGCCTCCTAGTTTGCGCTGCAGGGCAAGTTTATAATAACACCTTCTAGGGGGTCTACCATTCCACAAAAACTCCGAGCAATATTTGTAGAGTGGTTTAAAGTAGGACTTTGGCAGATAAACATTTAAATTCGATAATGGGTAAAAAAGTTTGGGCATAACCACCATTTTAAGTGTATTGGCTCTACCCGAAAAAGTCAACGGGAGTTCTGACCATCTTTCCAAGTCTTCTTTTATTGATTTAATTAAAGGTCTAAGATTTAACTTGGTCAGGGTCTCTAAGTTCTTAGATATTTGGATGCCCAAATAGGTTAATGATTAGTTCTGCCAATGGAGTCCCAAAGAAAGGCAGCAACCTTTCTGAAGAAATGGAGACAGAGAGTACACAGATGTTTTAGCCTTGTTTAGACTATATCCAGAAAGCGCACTAAAGTTGGTAATTAAATCAAGTACTTTGGGGAAGGAAGAAGTAGTATTAGAGACATGTAATAATAAGTCATCAGCGAATGCTGACAACTTGAATTCAGAATCGCCTATCTTAAGCCCTTGAACTTCCTTATTTACATTGATAGATCTAATTAATGGTTCAATGTACAAATTAAATAAATAAGGTGATAAAGGGCAGCCTTGTCGGGTACCCCTTAATAGGGGAAAAGCTTCAGAGATTAAGTTATTGCATTGAATCTTTGCTGAGGGGCATGAGTATAAGATTTGAACCATGTGAATAAATCTAGCAGGAAGACCTAGTTTTGCCAGCGTAGTAATCATGAAAGTCCACTCCACCTGGTTGAAAGCTTTTTCTGCGTCTAACGAAACTAGAGATGCATCCCTGCTGGGGTCCGTAGATGCAGAAATTAAGTAAAATAGTTTGCGAAAATGATCGGTCGAGGAACGGCCCTCAACAAAGCCAGCCTGTTCTGGACTCAATAGATCATGCCAAACTTGTTTTAATCTGCTGGCCAAAATTTTAGCAAAAATCTTTACATCTAAATTCAGTAAAGAAATCGGCCTAAAATTACCCACTAAGTCTGGGGGCTTATCAGGTTTTGGTAGCAAAATAATCTTGGCCTCAAACGGCGTCTTATCCTTGATCCCTTGATCACACCAAAAGGAAAAGAGTTTATGCAGTAAGGGCACAAGATTATTTTTAAACAGTTGAAAAAAAAAGGCTGTGAACCCATCCGGGCCAGGCGCCTTGTCTGGGCAAAAAGAGTCAATAGCTTCCCCTCTTTCGTCCTCACAAATAGGAGCTGCTAGTTGTGGTCCAACATCCTCTGACAGTCGAGGTAAAGGGATGCTATCCAGAAATTTCTGAATCTTATCCGTAACCTGGAGGGGAGACTGCTGGCTTGAATAAAGCTTTTGATAAAAGTCTACAAAAATTTATAATATCATGCCTCGATCTGTAACCAACTGTTCCGATTCTAGATGATTCAGGGCAGTCACCCACTTGGCTGAGGATTTTTGCTTCAGCTGCCAAGCCAGCAGTTTCTCTGCCCTGCTACCCTGCCCTAGGTATAAGGCCTTAACTCTAGAGGTTGAATTAATAACTTTCTCCCTCTGCTTATCTGCATACCATGTTCATATGGATATTAGTTTACACTCCTGTTCCTCAGTGCTCCGGCTGTCACTTATATTTTCCAATTCCTTAATCTCCATTAAACACTCATCTAAAAGCTGTCTTGTTTTTGCTTTATGTACCGTAGCCATACGTATCAACTCCCCTCGCCACATAGACTTAAGAGCCACCCAAGTTTGATCGACAGCTTTAATAGAACCCCAGTTACTGTTAATAGAGTTTTCCAAAAAGGATCTAAATCCAGTTAAGGCCTTGGGATCCTTTAAAATATTATTATTTAAAGACCATGAATATGACCTAGGAGACTGTAGGGGTAAAGAACACACAATATTTACAGGAGAATGGTCAGAAATTACACGGGGCAAAGTTGTGGCCTCCACTACCCAGGATAAACTATATTGGCTAACCAGAAAATAGTTGATCCTTGAGTGTGATTTATGTACCGCAGAGGAGAAGGTGTATTCCTGGACATTGGGGTTCATGATACGCCAAGGGTCTACTAAACCTGATGATAACATGAACTCTCTTAGAGCTTTCTGTGCTGGGGAAGGAAGTGATCCTTTATAATGTGACCGGTCCAACCAGTTAAACTGGACTAAATTCCAGTCACCACCCAAAATTATTGGCACATTTTTAAAGGACGGCAAAACCAGACCCAACTGAATAAAAAAAGCAGGTGAATCCAAGTTAGGTCCATATACTGAACCTAACACTAAATTAAACCCACCTATACTACCTGAGACAAATATGTATCGACCCTGCGGATCAGGGATTATTTCCGAATGGGTAAATGGAATCCCATGAGCAATTAAAATGGCAGCCCCTCGACTATTTGATGAGAACCCTGCACCAAAAACCTGGTTCACCCACTTCTTCTTGAAGTGGGCAAGACGATCAGAAAGGACGTGGGTTTCCTGCAAAAACACTATCGCTGGTTTCAACAAATTTTTTACAGTTGTCCTTTCCTCCCTTAATGTTCCAAGAAACAATATTCAACCTATTAGCCATTTTGTTGCCAAATCTAAAGGAATATTGGGATAGCTGCCCCCCCGTACTAACCCCCCAACAAAAAAGACTACATCCCCTCGAAATCCGCCTCCCTCCCCACAAGGAAAAAGTACATCAATAATTAATTTAAAACCTTTCCTCCTGGCCCGAAGCCAACTTCTCATCCACTGGAATGTGGTGCAACATAGAGATGGGTACACCCCCCCATTTAAAAGCTGGTCTTAAACATTTAATAAATGAACCTGCTAAACCCAGTCCCAGGTCTAGGCTAATAAAAGAACATTTATACCGAAACCTTAATCATCAATTAAGTAGGAGAATAAACCCCAATTAATGAGAGCCAAGGGGCATAATTTTAACCAAATTAAAGAATAGACTACAGGCCAACCCTGTAGATACCTCTAAACCTTTGAGCATAGACAGGGAAAGCAACGGTAATCCTGCATAGCGCCCTATGCACCTAACCTAGGTGCAAGGCTCAGGCAATACCTGGAAAGATTAGATTCGGGCCAACCTGCCCATAACTAAAAGTGTCAACATTAGTCCAAAAATGGAACAACTGATCCTGCCATAAAATCATGTCTAATGATATGCCCCTTAGCTTCCATATAATAGCATAACATGTGAAACTTGTAAAAACTCCTTTCTATGGGGTTCCTACAGTTGAGAAGCCTCTTAAACTCTAAAGTCCCCAATCAACTAAGCTTCATAAAGAGGATCCGGCACCCTCTTAATAAAACAAATACAGACAATTTAAGTCATATATCCTCATTAATACACGTATCGTAAGTCATTAGCTAAAAACACAGTCCCCCGCCCCAAATTTTAGCTATAACCCAGAATGGCTTCTTATATATGTAGGTAACATATGACAAAACATAGTTTCCAGTACTCCCCATAACAACATATCTAGGGGCTGAATATGACTTCATATCAAAAATACGCTATATCCCTTCTGTCTTACCAAGGACTATGCTAGAATACACTGAGAGATTACCACTTGTTAAATATCTCCATTGAAGGGCAAATTAAGATTATTAACACCAAATGAAAAAGTCCCAGTTGCAGTCCTGTAGATTAAGTAGGTGGCTAAACTTAAGATTTCACCCCTTGGCAAACAGGTCAGGTAGCAGGGATTTCAAAGATGTCAGCACCTCCTCGGCCGAATTGAACCTCTTAGGGCCCTCCTTGACTGTAACTTCTAGCTTCGCAGGATATATAATAGACAATGTCGAATCCCTGCGGCCCACAGCTTTGAGGTAATTGGCCTGTAGCTCACCCGAGCCTGCCTCATTTTCCACGTCAAATCAAGCACTAGTCGCAGATTCTTGCCCTCCCACTGGAAAGCTGCCAGCTTCTTGACCTCTCTTAAGATATGCTCATGGTCAAGATAATTAAGTAGTTTAAAAATTATTGGCCTCGGTGGTTCTGAGGAGGGGGGGTTTGGCTCTAAGGGCCCGGTGACCCCTCTCTATAATATATTCTGGCCCATTTGGTGAGGGTCCTGCCGATTTTTTAAGGAGCCTCTGTAAGAACTGAATAGTGTTCGGCCCTTCCTCCCCTTCTGAGAGACCCAATAACACCAAGCTGTTTCGTCTGTTGCGGCCCTCTGTCATCCAGGCGATCCTCTAGCTTGCTAATACTCCTTTTGCATTCAGCTATGGTAGGCCCTGATTTATCCATAGCTCTCTCAATAGAGGAAATTCTCACCTCTGCGTCTGTCACCCTTCGCGCGAGCTGGGTCAGGGCTGGCTTTATTTCAGAAACCTCCTCTATTAACTTAAACAGCGCATCTTTTATCATTGCCAAATCTCCAAAAATTTTGGATGGTGTAATTTCCTCCTCTCGTAGTGATGGTGACGAGCTCTGTCGCGGCCGTTTAGCTTCGAGTTCAGCATCCACTTCCTGCATTTTGCCGAAATGAGCGTAATCCGTTTTTCACTTAAAAACTGTCTCTGCTTGCTGGAAATAGTGTCCTGATAACTATTAGCCCCGTATAGCAGTGCAAAATTGCAGATTCAGTTAAGCAGGAGAGGGAGACCCAGAGAGCTGCTGCTTCACTCCATGCGTGTCATGTGACCTCCCCTTTGGAAAGGTTTTTATTCAGGTGAATATTCCTAGAGGGTCCTGGAGGTTCCAGCTATCCTCGCTACTTACCGGAAAGCTCGGGTTGCATTGGATCAAATGGACAAAGAGGACAGTAATAATTATAGAAAACTAAAAGCTGTACTTTTAAAGAAGTTTGATTTAACTGTGAAAATATACAGAGCTAAATTCCATATGTTCAGGAGAAGTCCGGACGTGAGCTAAGAGGAGCTAGCCACAAAACAATGTCAGTTTTTAAAACATTGGTGGGAAGGAATTGAAGCAAACTCTGTAGATAGAAATGAAAATGCTGTATTGTTAAAGCAGCTTTTATGGGTATGCCCAGCACAGCTGAAAACCTGACTGGAGGACTGATATCCCAAAACAGTGCAAGAAGCTGCTGAACTCTCGGACTGCTATGTCAAGAGCAGACCTGCTCCGAGAGTGAATGGGGCAGGAGTGGCAGCACAAAAATGGAAGAACAAGCCTTCAGGGCAGCTAAAACCCTCCCTGCCTTCCCTGAAACCAGATTGCCCCAGGTTTCAAATAAAAGATATTTCTGAGAAAAGAAACACATGTTATGTTTGCAAAGAAACTAGGCATACTGTCAGTGTCCCAAAAGGACGAACAATACGCAAAGTGATGCTAGGATAAAAGTGGGTTGTTTGTGTGTCCCTGAAAGCATGCCTGTAAACATGAGGGAACACATGCACCCAGTTGCTGTGAATAGTGCACAGACACAAGGTTTAAGAGACCCAGGGGTATCCCTGACATTGGTAAAAGGGTATCTGGAGAGCCTGGCCAGCTTATAGCCAATACATTTGTAACTGTACTGGGGTTCACTGGGGAGGAGAAAACATTGCCACTCACTAGTGTTCTCCTAGACTGAGGTGAGACAGGGGGAACTGTACAACAGGTTGCTGTAGTAGAAACTTTAGCAGTTGATGTAATCCATGGCAAAAATCTCAAACCAGGGATGGTGTGTGTAGTTACCTGTAGCCAAGCAACAAAGGAAAATTGTGGTGTCCTGGACCACATAGAAGCCACTATGGAAACCACTGGGAGGCTGGTTTCCCAGCCTTTGTCTCTTGATATGCAGACTAATGAAATGGGGGGTAGAAAATTCCCCAGTAGCAGTTAACAGAACAGCTATGGAGGGTTATTCCAAAGAAGGAGGGGTGACCCATTGTCAGAAGGTTAGGGATGGCATTGATACTGAGTGCCCTGATGCTAGAGCTAGAGACCCTAGTTTAGAGATGGAAGGGGACCTGTCCCATGCCTTGGGAATGTGTAAGGTGTTTGCAGATGCTTAGAAAAGTGACCCTAGTCTAGAGAAGATGAGGGCTTGGGCAGACTCTGATGGAGCACAGGGAGGTGATGGAAAACATAAAGTTTACTGGGACAATGGACTGATGTATACACAGGATGCTAAGACAGAGGGAGGGGTGATAGTCAGGCGGCTTGTCATTCCCCAGGGGTACCATGAGCAGTTGCTCAAGACTGCACATGATATTCCCTTGTCTGGTCATCTGGGAATCATGCACACTATGCAATGGTTGGCCCAGAATTTCTATTGGCCCAGGTAAAGGAGTATTGCAGGTCTTGTCACCAGTGCAAAGAAATAGGTAAGAGAACTCAAGTCACCCTAATTCCATTGCCCATAGTGGAGAAGCCATTCCAGATGGTGGGAATGAATATTGTGGGACACTTAAATACCCCCAGCTCCTCTGGGAATAGTTTTATCTTGACTGTGGTGGATTATGCCACCAGGTACACAGAGGCAGTTGCCCTATCCTCACTGAGGACAAAGTGGCAGATGACTTACTAGGAATTTTCTCCCGTGTTTGGTTTCCACAGGAGGTTATCACTAATCCAGGTGTTCCTTCATGTCAGAAATGATTAAATGTTTGTGAGAGTGGTGTGGGGTGGTGCAGAGATGCATGACTCCTTATCACCCACAAGCCAATGGGCTTGTTAAAAGATTTAATGGTATCCTGAAGTCAATGCTCCATGCATTAGCTGAACAGCATGGGAGGGACTGGGAGAACTCCCTTCACCACCTGTTGTTTGCATACAGGGAAGTGCCTGAAGAGTCAACGGGGTTTTCCCCATTCAAGCTCTTACATGGATACCGGGTATGTGGGCCCCTAGACTTGATCCAGGAGGACTGGGAAAGCAAGCACACCACCCAGGGAACTCCCATAGTGGATTGTGTTCTTAGGTTTAGGGAAAGGCTGAAGGAGCTTATGGGGACAGCCTGGAGCAACCTGGCAGCTGCCCAACAAAAATAAAATGTGTGCTACATCCGTTGAGTCAGAGCTCGCTCATACATAGTGGTTCAGGAAGTCATGGTCATCATTCCAGTCTGGAAGGACAAGCTGCAGGCTGAGTGGGCAGAACTCTACAAAGTAGTCAGAAAGGTAATTGACGTGAACTATATTATAGTTACCTGACAGAAGACATACAGAAAGAATGCACTATTTCAACATGGTGAAGCCGTATGCTAATAGGGCTGACATGTTTGCAATTTGCAGTCCTGGGGAGGGATGGACGAAGGGGACCCAATTCTAGACTTGCTGGAAGAAAGCAAGCAGAAGTCCTCTGAGGAGGGAGTTAAATTGTCACCTCAGCTGGCCCTGGACCAGATCCAGGAAGTAAGGGAATTTTTAATAGACTTTACCTGATTGTTTAGCACCAAGCCTGGACTAACCCCCTTAGAGTCGCATGATGTAGAGACAGGGACACAGACGCCCCATATGACAGACAACATATCAGGTGTCAGAGGCTGTCTAAAAGGACATTTGGAGGGAGGTGGAGGAAATGCTGGATTTAGGGGTAATCCAGAGATCCCACAGCCCCTGGGCCTCACCTGTAGTTCTTGTGCCCAAGCCAGATGGCTCTATTCATTATTGTGTGGATTATCATGGACTAAGTGCAGTCACGAAGTCAGTCACCCACTCGATGCCATGAATGGACAAACTCCTGGACAAGTTGGGAGGGGTGACATACCTTACAACTACTGACCTGACAAAGGGGTATTGGCAGGTAGAGTTAACTGCCAGAGCTAGGAAGAGGTCAGTCTTCATCACTCTGATAGGATTATTTGAATTCAAAGTAATGCCTTTCAGAATGAAGACCGCCCTGGCCACATTCCAAAGGTTGGTGAACCAGGTGTTAAATGGTGCTGAGGAATATTCTGTGGCATACCTGGATGACATTACCATCTTTTGTGCCAGCTGGGAGGAACATCTGTCCCAGCTTATGAGAAGTGCTGGGCAGGATATAGAGGACCAGGCTCATTGTCACAGCTAAGAAGTGCCAGGTGGTCATCACTGAAGTGGCTTACCTTGGGCATGTTATAGGCCAGGGACAGTTCCGCCCTAACCAAGTGAAAATGGAGGCAATCAAGGCATGGCCCAGACCAGAAATATGGAAGCAGGTCTGGAGTTTTCTAGGGACAGCAGGGTACTATAGGAAATTTGTACCAAATTACAGTGCCCTGGCTGCTTTCTTATCTGACTTGGCAAAGAAAAGGACACCTAAGAAAATTACCAGGTAACCACCATGTGAAAAAGCCTTTACCAGACTGAAGGAGGCACTGTTTAGTGCTCCTATATTGACAAGTCCAGAATATAGCAAGCCCTTTATAGTCCAGACTGATGCCTCCAATGTGGGTATTGAGGCAGTACTGAGCCAGGTATCCAACCAAGGGAAGGATCACCCCATTGTGTACCTGAGTAAAAGTTACTTCCCTAGGAGCAGGCTTACTCTGTTGTAAAAAAAGAGTGTCTTGCCATGGTGTGAGCCCTAAAGAAGTTGGAGCCATACTTATATGGGCAGCATTTTGAGGAACAAACTGATTACAACCCCCTCATTTGACTGTCACAAATGGGAAAAATGAATGGTAGAATATGAAGATGGAGTCTTAGCTGGCCTGGTGGTGCTCAGGTTTGAGGTGCTGGATGCCACACCTCGCACTACACAGGTGACCTAGATTTGGGACCGAGCCCGGGTGCTACGTCTGGGCAAGGAAGGAAGATGGATTGAGCATCCATAGAACTGCTCTCCTCTCTCTGGGAAGGATCCAGGGGTCTTCCTGGTGCAGTCGTGACCCCTGGTGGAGACCAGGGGGTACTACCTGCATGGAAACAAGAATTGGGGATGAACTCAGCAGGCATCTATGAGAGTAGCCTGTGTGCTGATGCCATTGCATGACTGCACTCGGGGGAAAGTCATATAAGTAAATGCCTCCTAGACCACTGGTGAGATGACGGTAGCCCCCAGGGAAACACCCACTTCCCAATCACCAGCCCAGACACATCCAGATGTCTCTCTCCATGGCTGACTCATCAGCCGCAGGTAAGGCACCTCATATTTAGGAGTTGACTGCCAGGGCAGAGCAGAACCAACCTCAGAGGTGTTACCTGGGGTCGGGCCTGCCTCGGGTTGTTTGGGGAAGATATCTTGGGAGACATGGGGATTCAGGTTGGGAGTTAGGGCAGTATCTGAGTGGGCATTCCTGAAGGATACCCGGGGTCTGGGAGTATAAAAAAAATGAAAGATGGAGTCTTGCCTTGCAAGGGTATGACATGATGATCTCACATAAGGCTGGAGCAAATAATCAGAATGCAGATGCCTTGTTGCAACTGTATGAGGAATGAACTGACTTGTGGAGCATATCCCATGCAGGAGAGAGAGCCTCCAAATTCAGTCTAGGTGGGGAGGAGTGTGACGCTCTGCCCCTGTGTCTGTATACCTGTATGATATTTATATTATAAATAACTGGTCTGTGTATGACATTGTCTCACACAAGTTAGCATATTTGGCCTGCAACCTTAAAGGTCAGTAGCTATAACTACATGATGTAACTAAATTGACCGGGGGAACCAGTTATTTAAGAGTTACAGAAGGGCATTTTATTGCCTTTTTATCACCTGCCCATGCTTTTGAAGCTGAAAGTAAATGTGAGTTTTATGATGTTACAGGAGGCAGGAAAATTGGGCTAGTTCCTCTCCTTTTAGCATAACCAGAAATGTCTGAAGGGTCATAAACTTCTTCACATCACACTAGCACAGGAAATCAGCCCAAGAGGACATGAGTGTGGGATTATTAAGTTCAACGAGAAATGTTTGATTAAAGGATGTCATATTTAGGAAATTTTTTTTTTCCTGATGTTACCATTAATTAAAAAATACCTCCTGGTAGGGGATCACGTGATGAGCTGAAATGAGCGAGATGCTCTCCAAACTGCTCCGAGGCCCACAGCTAGTTATTTAATTCAATTTTCTCCTGGGCTTACCTGATCAGCGGTAATTCACCTGGCCGCAAAGAGTGAAGGTTCGTGGACTTGGTCGAGAGCTAAACGTTGAAGGCAGAAGGGAGTTTACCGGGTCTGCATTGCGACAAGCTGCAGCCGTATTCGAGAGACTCTAAGCCGTGCACTCAAGCAGATATGGACACCGAGAGTGTTGAACCCCTGGCAGGGAGGTCCCCAGCTTCCAAAAGGCCTAAGGCTCAGTCCCCCACCCCAGAGAGCAGGAGGAGGTGGCAGAAGAGGAGGAAAAGCCTCAGGCATGCAACAGAGACCTGCAGTAGATTAAACAGTTGCTCCACGGGCTAGTGATGGATTTTGCAGCAGTTAAGCCAGCACTGCAACCGCTAGCCCAGAGAATGGGAGATGCAGAAGTCAGGATTGCGTCTCAGGAGAGAAGAATTTCTACATCAGAACAGGAGTTGGTATTGGTCAAGAGGCAGGTCAAAAAGCTGGAAGAAAGGCTGGAAGATCAAGAGTCGAGGAGTAGGAGGAACAATTTAATCCTAGCAGGGTTGCCAGAGAGGGCAGAAGGAGCAGACTGTGTGCTGTTTATCCAGGACATGCTACTTAAGTTATTTGGTCCGTCACCTTATGGAGAAGCATACAACCTGGAGAGAGCTCATAGGGCTCTGGGGAGTACCACCACCTGGGGCTGGGCCCGAGTTATTATTATGCACTTTCTTAACTATAAAGAAAAAGTGTTTGTGCTTATGACAGCAAAGTGAAAATATCTCTGCAATGGAGCGGTGCCACCCTGTGGATGTTTCAGGACCAAACACCCACAGTGAGAGGAAAACAGAAAGAATATGTGGACATTAAAAAGAAGCTATACATGGCGGGAATCAAGTTACGGCTCCAGTACCTGGCGATATTGGTGGTTCGGTTGCAGGCAGGAGAGAAACTATACCTCACGGCTAAGAAAGCACTGGAAGGGCTGCGAGTAGAGCTGCTAGAGCTATTTAGAGCTCCGACTTGATTTGCTCCGGATATCTGGAAGAGAACTGATTATTTTCCTGGGCTGGGACTGTGGACTGGCTAATTCTTATTCTTATTTTTTTTCTCTCTCTCAGCTTCAAAATGAATATGTTGAGGTTGAAACCTTATTTAGAATGTGGGAGGAAGGTGAAGAGAAGTGGTAGGGACTGAATCTTTAGCATTATTGTATATTCTGCTGGGTTTAATATGAGTTTATTAAGAGGGAGACGCTGAAATAGGTGTCAGGAGCTGGGGAATGGATGGAAAAGGCTGGGCAAGGAGGGACAGAGGGACCCGGATATTTGAAAACTAAAGGATTTAATTTTGAGCTGCTAGTAGGGTCCTCTAAAAGGAGTTCCCCAATCATTGGTCTCCTGGTGTCTGTTTTGTTATAGATTTTCTGCCTACTAACAGTTCGACAGCTTAGGTGAAGGGCGAAGGGGGTATAGTGCGGTTGGGCTAGGACGAGGACTATAGACCTCGATGGTTTCATAATGGTAATCTGATAGGTAGATAGAGCTAGATTAACATCTAGAAAGTTAATGTGGAAGGAAAAAGTAATATTTGGTTTTGAGATGACTACAGTTGGATTCCAGAGAGTTCAAGGTCATAGAGGGGCTGGGGAGTGGTTTGGGAAGGAGCTCATCGATGATCTGAGGAATCATAGGTGTACAATCCAGGGATCAGATGTGAGGGGTTAGGGGGGAAGGGGGATTATGGAAAGAGAGAGAATCCATTTGGGTAGAGACAACAAGGGCAGGCTCAGGCAAGGTTTTGGGGTTCAGTAGTCATACTACGATATTCAGTTATGGGAATGGCGAGTATTAGATTAATTTCATGGAATGTTAAGGGACTCAGGGGTAGACGTAAGCGGCTCATTATTATGAGACACTTGGATCAGTTGGGGGCCCATACTGTCGCTTTACAGGAGACCCATTTATTGACTGAGGAATTGAGTTCTCTTAAGTGAGTATGAGTGGGTCAGGTTTATAGAACGGGTAGGGCGAGTGCCTCAGCGGGAGTAGCAATCCTAGTTAGGAAGTCATGCCCGTATAGTATAGATCAGGTGATGGCAAGAAGCGATGACAGAGGGGTCTATATATCTGGTTTACTATATGGTAGGGCTACTCTAGTAGCCTCTATATATGGACCGACACCTCCCAACCCAGAATTTTTTGCCTCGATAGAGAGGGATATAGTTGGTTTTTCAGGACATGCACTTATCATAGCAGGGGACTGGAATGTCTATGGGGATAATTGGGTGGATAGAATCCCACTGGTGAGAGGGCCATTAACAAGGGCCCAAGTGGCCTTGAACTAAATGTTAGATTCTATGGTGCTTGTGGAACCAATATTGACCCATGCTATGGGGGGCAAAAATATGACATTTTACTCTGCGGCACACAAGACTCAGTCTCGTATTGACTTCATTTTAGTTGACAGGGAGGTATTGGTGGGTATCAAAGGGGAGGAGACGGAAGTTAGAATCTTCTCTGACCATTCCCCAATTAAGTTAACGTGGGAACTGAAGATTGGTGCACCTAGACCACTTCAATGGCGGTTAAGTGATGCGGTACTGGCGGACCCGGTAGCTAAAGATGAACTTGAGGGAGCTTTGATACATAGTATACAGCAACAATTACCCACACTGTTAAATAGGAAACTGGCACGGCCAACTTGTAAGGTTCTGTATGCAGGAACGGCACGGGAGCTGACAATTCAGAGAAACAGGCAGAGGAGGGCAAAGGAGGATTTTTTATTAAGAGCTATAAGTTTTCTGACTCCCTTGGAGGGGTCAACAGAGGAAATAGATGGGGAGCTTAGAAGTTTAAGGTGGGAACTGGGGGATATTACTTATGGTAAGATAGATTATTGGCTAGAGAACATTAAAGCTAAGTATTTATTGAAGGGAGATGTTCTGGGATGCCTGTTGGCGGCCAGAGTTAGGGAGTGGGAGGCAAGTAGGACAGTGACATCTATTCGACATGAGGGGAAGGTGATAGTTGACCCCGAGGGCTTAGCAGATACATTTGCATTTTATTTTAAAAATCTATACCAAATTGGACACAGGGTGGGAGAGAACGAAATCGAGGCATTTCTGGATGGAGTCCCTTTACAGGTGCTAGATCCAGGGCAGGCAAGGGAATTAGCAGCACCTATAAGTATAGCGGAGATCACAGAGGTAATTAAATCACTACCTTTGGATAAGACACCAGGACCAGATGGTCTTACAGCGAAGTTTTACCAGACCCATATACACACTATAATGCCCCTTCTCCAGGAATTTTTTAACAGTGTAATGCAAGATGGAGTTCCCCACGCCCCTCTTTACCAGGCTTATATTACCCTAATCCCGAAACCGGGTAAACCCAGAGACAAATTGTCTAGCTATAGGCCTATAGCATTAATGAACCAGGACGTCAAAATTCTGGCAAAAATACTGGCTAACAGAATCTGGCGGATAGCACCAGCTATAATTAGTCAGGAACAGGTGGGATTTATGCTGGGGAGGGGTGCCCTTGATGCTTTAAGGAAGCTCCATCATATTCTGAGCTATGCAGTGGACTCCCAATTACCTCTAGCGTTAATATCTTTAGATGCAGAGAAGGCGTTTGACAGGGTCTTGCATCCTTTTTTATTCACCACAATGGAGAGGATGGATTTTCCGGAAGGCTTCCTTAAAGGCATTAAAAATCTATATGCTGCTCCATCAGCTAGAGTTCTTTGTAACGGCTATGTCTCCTGGGAGATTCAATTGAAAAATGGAACCGACAAGGTTGCCACTTTCAGAGTACTATTTAACATTTATTTGGAACCCTTGTTGAGGGCCATAAATATGGATAGACAGATAAAAAGGGTGGTGATAATGGGAAAAGAACTAAAGCTCTCAGTTTTCGGAGATGACATTCTGCTACATCTAAGGGACCCGGTGGAGGGGTTCGAAAAAACTAGAGAGCTAATTGACAGTTTTGCTAAAGTGTCTAATTATCAGGGCACTGGAAAATTGCGGAAAATTTTAACCAAAAATGCCAGGATTTTCTTGCAAAAATTGTGGGAAAATTGCGGGGGTTCATTATACATCCCCACTGCCCTCTAATAAATATTTTATTGTTTGTTGCAGCATGTGTTGATCACATAAATTGTTAGACAAATGTATTGCTACTTGTAAATGCTTTTAATATGAAGAAGTGTTTTTGAAATTCATTGTAAACTAATCATTTTGTAGCATATCTTCTAAAAATCAAGACATCTAAGTCATGCAGTGTTAATTAGATTTTATTCAGTAATTTACAGTTAGTCTGTACTGAATACATCCTGAAACAACATATTTTGCCAGTTTCTAGATGTTAAATAATGAAGCCTGTTTAAACTATTTGCTTTGGTGCAAGAAAAAAATAGATAACCAGTGTGCCTAATAAAGGTCTAGTAAAAAAAATATTTATTTTGTTAAAATGATTACTGTTCTTAATCAGCATTGTAAGTACATTTTAAAATCACATGATAAAAGTATCAAATTGTAACATTAGCTTTTCATTACATCACACAATAGTTTTTAATACACTATACTTTTCTTCTACTCGGTTTCAGTGATTTTATTTGGGTTGCAATTATTTTGTCTATTTGAAGGTAACTGTTTAACTATACTTAACCTGTTCAGCATGTTTTCAGAAATGTTTACTTTTTGTAGGCTTTGTATGTGAGTATACAGTGGTGGCAGACTGACATGTAAGGAATCACTGTCACCAACCCCCTCAGAAGCACATTCAAGTCTATAATCAGCAGGGCCATCCAAACTCTTGACACATTTGAATCAAAATCCTTTCAGATTGAAAGTATTTTTACAAGGAAAATCTACTCTACCATTCAAAAACAAGGATTGTGGTCAAGGCTTCATTTAGGTGAATGGGGCAATTTGCACCTCTTCTCACACCTATTGTTTCAGTCTCTGTGTCAGCAAAAAGTTCTCCCATAGTCTGCTTTAACACAGATTTTAAGTGTTCCAGTCTACATATGCATGACCAGAGGTTTCTGAAACCAAAGCAGGGAAGTGAATCACATGAAAGCAGAGTCACATTTGACCCCTTCTCACTTCACACTGTACTGTTTTGGTCAAATCCAAGTCTGTGTACCATATCTGAGTAGATTTCCTTGAGAAATTTAAATATTTTTATATAATTTCAGTCAACTATTCCATAAATGTAAGAAATTGCAAGAAATTGCGGATTTTGTGCGGAGAAGGGTGAAAATTGCGGAAATTGCGGAGAAATTGCGCCCGTAATTTTCCAGTGGCACTGCTAATTATAAACTCAATGTGACCAAAACACAGATCCTCCTCCTGACGCTACATGTATATCGGGCGGATTTTTCTCAAGTAGGAGTCCAATGGGTGTCGGATAAACTTAAGTATTTGGGTATTTGGATTACAAGGAGTTCTGAGTTGGGGGCAGAAGTCAATATGGAAGGGATGCTGTCAGCTATTAAGAGGGATTTAATAAGGTGGAATAAGCTACTCCTAAATTTTATGGCCTGGCTTGGGCTTATTAAAATGAATCTGCTACCGAGGTTACTACACCTAGTGTATTTAGCTCCATATAGTATACCCAAAAAATGGTTTGTAGCAATCAAGAAAGTACTCTCTGACTTTTTATGAGGGGTAAACTCCCTATGAAAAAATATGACTTACACCTGCCCTCCCATTTAAGTGGGCTCTAACTGCCAGACCTCCACTTGTACTATGTAGCAGGGCAGTTAGGTATGATGATCCGCTGGGGCCGCAGTCTGGAGGGAGAGGATTATGTTCTGGAGTGGCTGTATTTAGAGTCTCATATGATGAGAGAGGCTGGGCTTTCCCCAGAAGCCTCATTATATGCCAATATTGCTCAGTGTTTTAAGGCTGGAGTGGGAGGCCCAGTTAAGAAGGGGGCAGAAGCCTGGTGGTCATCTCTAACTCGAGCACACAAAGAGGCTCAAATGAAGGCTCAAGATCAACCGCTGGTGGGCAATCCTAATCTACTTATAGGGAACAAGGTACTTAAGGGGAGACAGTTTGGGTGGGCTTCGGGCCTATACCTAAAGGATGTCATTCAAGATAATAGAGTGGTCCTTCCAGTGCAGTGTGACAGAATGCCCTTTTTCCAAAGATTGCAAATTACACACTTGTTGAATGGTTCTTAAAGAGAAAGGGGGGACTATCAGATGGCTCATTTAACTGGGACAGGCTGAGGGAGGTTGACCCTAAATCTAGACCCTTAACACAGATATATAGAGTCCTAATAGAGTTTTTTGGTCTGGGATCCCCGTATCGGTGTCGTACTGGATCAATAGGTTGGCCTCCCCCAAAGCATTGATTAGGTCAGCGTGTGGAAAAATAGCAAATATATAACAATACCTAAATATAGAAGTCTGCATTTCTTTATTGCTTCCAATCTATACTTTACCCCTGTGAAACTATTTGAAAGAGGCCTTAGACAGACAGACCTGTGTTTTAGGTGTGGTCAAGAGAAGGGGGATTTACTACATGTGTTATGGAACTGTAGTAAAATTTTGCCTCTATGGGGAGAAATCAAGAGGCGGATGGACCCATTGCTTGATTACTCAGAATATATTATACCGGAGATTTGTACTTTAGGGGATCTGTTGCAAATGAGGGGCACTGTATCAAAATATCATACATCTCTAATTGCGTTCGTAGTCAAATCATTTGTGGTTCAACATTGGAAGGATGAACAGCTCTATGAGTACGAGCAATGGGTGGGAGATCTTGTTGGGGCCCTTAACAGAATCAAAAGGCATGTATACTCAGAGGGGAAGAAAGAGTTGTATACTAAAAGGTGTGTGCCATTGGAGGTAATTTACTCCCAATAAAGAGATATCTGAATGACACAGGTCTGTCTGTGGGGCTGTGTTTAGTTAAAAACCTGAAATCAAAGGAAATATGGCATATGGTAAGGTTAGGGAGATGTTAGGGACAGATTTAGTTGATAAGAGGTCTAATAAGACTTGGGGACTTGTTTGAGTGGTAATAGGGAGGTCTGCCTTAGCACTGGAGGGTTGGGGATTCTTTTTCTTTCTGGGGGGCATGGGGAGGTTCTACCCCATACAAGTTACAGTTTAATTCTAACCTGGTCAGGAGAGTTCAGGCCAAACTGCATGGGACCTTAGTGGGAAGGATATGGGGAAGCTAGATATAGTGAACAATAGGTGGCCTGACTATGGGAACACTGTCAAGTTTAGGTGTTGGTATGACTGGGGGGGTGGATGCCTCCTGGTGTGTGTAAATAGTTTTATTGTATATAGTTCACACAATCAGTTTTTGGATTGTGTACCCTGGGATGCCAGGGCTGCTTGTCTTGTTTGTAGTTGAATCTGAAAACTAATAAAAATGGGTTTTAAAAAAAAAATACCTCCTGGTAGAAATGATGTTAGAATTCATTCTAAAAGGAGGAGCTAGCTGACTCACCAAAAGGAGGTGGAGAGATGGAGTTTCAAATGAACATCCATCTGGTGAATATGTGACAGAAAGTTCTCTCTAACTTAAACACACTTAGAAAAGTAATACTTAGAAAGAAATTAAGTCCCTGTGGTAGGAGTTTTTTGTCTGTAACTTCCTTTTTATTTTACATGATTTATTCTGTATGACATATTGGTCTGTGTTTAATTTTACCTGTTTTTATCATCATTTTAGTAAACAACCATTTCTTTCAAATACTTCCTGGGTGTCTTTTCAGTTTCTTTTTTGCATGTGATGCATAGGTTGTTAAGTCCGACAACTGTTGAAAACCTTGATCACGTTACTGAGCTTGTGTTATTGAGACTTCAGTATTCCAGACGTGGACTGGAGCATCCCAGCAGCAGCATCAACTAGGAGCAGATTTATCCTGGACTACCTTCAGGGTGCCTTCCTCAAGCAACTGGTCATGGAACCAACTCGGCAGAAGGCAATACTGGACCTTGTGCTCACAAACAGGGACAGTGTGATGGGGGTAAGAGTGGGGAAGCACCTGGGGAACAGTGACCACTAGTCACTGTGGTTTGAAATCACAGAAAGAGCAGAACCAAACCACACAAAACACGATCCTGGATTTTAGGGGGGCAAACTTTGGGAAAATGGGGAGATACTTGAAAGAGGCATTAAGGGGAATGGGGCAGGAATCAGGGGTTGAGGAACAGTGGGAAGTATTTAAAATGGGGATTACAAGAGCAACAGAATTATGTATTAAGCAGGTTAGCAAGAGGAAAAGGAAGAGGAGACCATTATGGTTTTCCAAAGAGGTAGCAAAGAAAGTGAAAGCAAAAAGATTGCATTCAGCAATACAAAAAGACACAGGCAGAAGGGATAGGGAGAAGTACCAGGAGAAGCAAAGGGAGGCAGGAGGTCAGTAAGGGAAGCCAAAGCTCAGACAGAAGAACACATTGCAAAATCAGTGGGTAGAGGGGACAAAACTTTTACAGGTACATAAGGAAAAAGAAAGGCAAAGGGAGGGATAGGAGACTGAAGGGGAGGATGGGGCTGTATGGAGGATGACAACAGTAAAGCTGACATATTGAACAGGTATTTCTGCTCAGTCTTACTAAAGAAGAGGAGGGTAATGGGTCTGAATGGAGTACAAGGGTGAGAATGGTGCAGAAATGGACACAAGTCCCTTTACACGAGGAAGAGTCCTGAAGGAACTGAAGTAATAAGAGTTGATAAGAATGGGGCCAGATGGGTGCACCCCAGGTCCTTAAAGAACTAAGAGAGGTGGTAGCTGAACCTCTGCTATCCTGTTTAGCCGATCACTAGAAACAGGGAGGTACCCAAAGACTGGAGGACAGCAGATGTAGTCCCGTTATACAAAAGTGGGAACAAAGAGGAAGCAGGGAACTACAGACCAGTCAGCCTCACCTGGTAGTGGGGAAGATCATGGAAGCACTACTGAAGGAGAGATTGGTGGAACATCTGGTTGTCAATGGACTACAAGACCAAGGCAGCATGGTTTCACCAGGGGAAGGTCATGTCAGACCAACCTCATTTAATTTTTTGACTGGGTGACTAGGGAGGTGGATCAGGGGAGGGCAGTGGACATGGCCTATCTGGACTTCAGCAAGGCCTTTGACACTGTGCCACATAGAAGACTATTGCACAAACTGGGGAATATGGGTATGGGCAGGACAGTAGTGCAGTGGGTAGGTAACTGGCTGGGTGGCAGGACACAGAGGGTGGTAGTAAATGGCTGTCACTCCACAGAGGGAAAAGTGACCAGTGGGGTATTACAGGGATCAGTGCTGGGACCGGTACTATTCAATATCTTCATCAGTGACATTGCACAGGACCTAGAAGGCAGAATTTCACTGTTCGCTGATGACACAAAGCTCTGTAACAGAGTAGACACACCAGAGGGTTTAGACAGAATGAGAAGGGACCTGCAGAAACTTGAAGAATGGTCAGGGGTTTGCAGTTGAAATTCAATGCAAGGAAGTGCAAGATAATGCATATGGGGCACAAAACCCTGGCACAATATATCAGTTGGGGGTGAGGATATAGCATGCACCAAGCAGGAAAGGGATCTGGAGTTATCATCTCTGATGACCTCAAGGCAGGGAAACAGTGTGACAAGGCAGCAGGTAAAGCAAATAGGATGCTGGGATGCATAGGCAGGGCATCACCAGCAGGAAAAGGGGAGGTCATAATTCCACTATACAAGACACTAGTGAGGCGCACCTGGGGTACACTGTGTGCAGTTTTGGAGAGGCCCTTACCTCGTAAGGACCTAGACAGTGTAGAGAAGGTTCAGAGGAGGGCAACAAAGATGGTGCATGAATTGCATCACAAGTCCTATGAGGACAGGTTGAATGCACTAAACATGTACTCCCTGGAGGAGAGGAGGGAGAGAAGGGATATGATAGAGACATACAAGTATCTTACAGGGAAGAACAGGGTGCAGGAATGCACTATTTTTAAGTGAAAAAGATGTTCCAGGACTAGAGGGCATGGGATGAAATTGGAGGGAGGATGATTCTGAGAAATCGTGAGGAAGAATTTCTTCACAGAATGGGTGGTGGACAAGTGGAACACCCTGCCAGAGGAAGTGGTGGGGGCTGAAACAATCACGGGATTTAAGAATGCATGGGATAGACATAAAGGAATTCTGGAGATATGGGGTAAGAGGCAACAGACTTCCTGGAAAACATAAACTGAACTTACAAACTTAAAAGGGCAGACTGGGTGGGCCATAGGCCCTTATCTGCCGACACTGTCTATGTATCTATGTATCTATGTGTATAAAGGTAAGACTATACCGAAGGTCTCTTGTGGAGTTTTAAGGGTTCATTTTGGATATCTGGTTGGGTGCCCCTGGTGAAAGATTGTACTGCAGTCCTGAAGCTGGTACATATCTGAGCCTGTACCTTGGGTATGCAGTCATAAGGGTCACAGTTTGCGTCCCCCAGAACTCGAGGCGAAAGGTGATTCAGGCCCAAAGCAGACAGGAGGGTTACCCTGTGTGTTAGGTGTTCACACTATTGCACTCTGAGGTAGGCACTTAAGGAGCAGATGGCCTGACCTGCAGAGAGCGTTTGTGACAGCGGGTAGCTATGAAGCCATCGATAATGGCTAAAATAGGTGTTGGTAAAAATGTAATAGGGTTTGGTGGTGCTCTGGCATGTTGGTGGTTATATGCACATGTCTTGCAGTGGACTGCAGAGGTCATTTACCACAAAAGGCAGAGGGGATGCCACTGCAAACACACAGGGAAGCACATAATACATGGTTCATAAGGCCACTAATCAATAGTCCCTGGCAAGTGTGTATCACTGCCTGTAAATGGAAGTGGTTGTTTCATTAAAAAATAAATAAATAAATAAATTCCCATATCAGTGTTCCATGATGTGACCTGCTGTTGGTCAGTAACTGTGTATGGGACAGATGATGAATTCAAAACTCAGTTTCTATGTTCACAAATTTATGCACTTACCAAAATTACTGTAATGGTGTTGAGTGTTACATTAGGGGTTTTACTCATAGTTACAAGGACAAGTATGGAACAGATTACTACCTAGGCTCAATATACACTTTATGAATACATTTCAAAACCAGAGGCTTAGTATCTGGGGAGCATACAAGGAGGAGCAGCCTGACATGAGTGAGAACAGCATAATTAAAAATAACATAAAAACGTACTCTTCACGAGCTGATAGGGTGGGATGTAAAAGTCTGCGGGAGAGAAATGAACAGAGTATGTTACATGGTGGCATTTGGGGATGAAGGTTTGGCAGTCCAAATCTGCCCTACCCAGAAATGCCAACCACTCTGACTTTAGAATGTTTTACTGTGGAATTCTGTGGAATGTGACCTTCTAGTCATGCTGCCATCTGCCAGTTGTGTTGGAGCAGCCAAAAACCATGCAGGTTGGCATTCTCAGTTGTGTAGGTGCAGCAACCTCAAATAAAGATGCTGAGCTTCAAATCATATACAAACAGTACTGTTCAGTACTGTGAGCCTGTGAATATACAATGCAGAAAATAAATGCAAGCAAATAACACACACACACACACACACACACGCCTTATTAATCTCTGTAGAAATGCACATTTCTTTAGCATTATTTCCCACCATAACAAATACAGAACCCAATGAGAATGAAGAATCACAATAATAGTCATGATGGTGCACTGCCTCTTTAACACCGTGAATGTGTCATGAACGTGCAAATCCGTGCATGCACTACCACGTGCCACTACATAAATGTTCACTTTAACAGGCTCACAGGAATGTGCACATGCATGACAACTGCCAGGGACTATGGGACTGAATTTGTGAGTGATTTGAAATGGTGACTGAGGGGGCAGGTGAAATGAAGAACGCAGTCCACAGAAGCAGGAAAACAACAAATGGAGAAACATATTTATTAAAAAACACACCAGCGACTGCAACATGATTCAACCACACAACACTCTGGTCAGTGAAAATACATTTTCCACAGTTTTCATTTAAAATCTCTGCTGCTAGCAAACTGCACACTAACAAAATAGTCACTAAATACCTGTCTCAGCCCCAGGTCCCTTTCCATTTTTGTTGTTATTCTCTCACCCCCATTGTGTACTCTTCCCCTGGGTTTTTGTTTCCCAGGTGTACTGCCTTGCACTTCTTTGCATTGAATCTGAGCTGCCATATATTTGACCATTCCTCCAACCTTGCCAAGTCCCTTTTCATCCTCTCAACCCCACCTTGTGTATCAACCCTGTTGCAGATCTTTGTGTCATCTGCAAAGAGACATACTTTTCCTTCCAGGTGCTCTCCAATGTCACTAATAAAGACATTAAAGAGGACCGGTCCCAGTACTGAACCCTATGGTACCCCCTAGTTACCTTCCTTTCTTCACTGTGAACTCCGTTTACTATTGCCCTTTGCATCCTGTTGTCCAGCTATTTTTTTTATCCTGGTTACCACCTTAGGACCCACTCCAAGGCTGGCTAACTTGTATATTAATCTTTTGTGCAGGACTGGGTCAAATGCCTTGCTAAAGTCTAGGTAGGCCATGTCCGCAGTCCCTCCCTGGTCTATTACATTGGTCACCCAGTCAAAGAAATTGATTAGATTTGTCTGACATGACCTTCCCACTGTAAATCCATGCTGGCCTCTAGGTACTCAACAATTCTTTCTTTCAGAAGCGATTCCATCATTTTGCAGACCGGGGAAGATGGAATCTCCATGGGAATGCGAGCAGGGGAAATGGAAGTATAGGGAAAGGGTCGAAGGTAGTTCTACTAAATGTCAGAAGCTTGGGCAATAAAATGCCTAAGCTCCAGGTGATGCTAACTATGGGAGAGGTGGATGTGGCAGTGGTCACTGAGACCTGGGCCACCGCAGGGCATGACTGGGACTTGAACCTGGAGGGGTACACCATGTTCAGGAAGGGCAGAGGGAGGGAAGGGGAGGAGGGGTAGCAATAATGGTCAAAAACTGCATTGGCATAGGAAGAGTGGAGGAGGCAGATGGAACTGTGGAGGCCATTTGGGTCACCTTGATAACAAAGGGGGGCAAGAGAGTAAAAATAGGAGTGGTGTATAGACCCCCTGCACTGGCGAAGGAACTAGAGGAGAGTCTGGTGGCAGATGTTGGGAGACACTGCAGGTTGGGCAGGGGAAGGGTGGTGGTGTTGGGGAACTTAAACATGCCAGGAAAGGACTGGGAGACTATGACATCCTTGGTGGCCAGGGAACAGAGGTTGTTGGATGTCTTTCAGGACGCACTCCTAACTCAGCAGGTGGGGGAACCGATCAGGGAGGTGTGGATACTGAATGTGGTCCTGGCAGACAGTGACCAGATTGGGGTCCTGGAGGTAAGGGACCTGTTGGAGGGGAGTGACCATGCCATGGTCTGGTTCTGCCTGGACCTAGGAGGGGTAGCAGGCTGCACAAAGACGGAAGTAACTGACTTCAGGGGGGCAGATTTCAAGGAAATGGGAAGGATCCTTAAGGAGCATTTGGATGGGATTGGGTCAGACATGGATGCAGGTGAGAAATCATCAGGAGGGGGCTGCAGGATGCTATCAGCACCTGTGCAAGAGTAAGATGAAAATGTGTTAGGGCTCAAAAACCCTGCTGGTGGACCAGGGAGGTTCAAGAGGTGGTGAGGGAAAAGATGGCAGTCTATTGGCATTTCAAGTGCTCAAGGAGTGAAAGGGATCGAGGGGAGTATGAGTTGATGGCCAAAAGGGCCACTAGGGTGGTGAGAGTGGCTAAGGCAAGGAAGGAGCAGAACCTGGCCAGGGAAATTAGGAGAGGGAACAAGGGTTCTTTAGATACATTGGGGAAAAATGATGGTGAAGAGGCAGATTGGGCAGGATTAAAACAGGGGAGGGATGGGCACAAGACCTGGGGGAGCAGGCTGAGGAATTAAATGGGTACTTTGCATCAGTTTCCAAGGAAAATGGGGGCTGCATCATACACGGTAGGAGACGGTGAAACTGAGGAGGGTGACCTCACTGATCGATGGGGTCTGAGGAGAGGGGGATCCACTGGCAGGAGGGGGAAGGCAGGGGATAAGTTAGTGGAGGTGGAAATCATGGAAGAAAGAGTGAGGGAAGCCCTCGGGTCCCTTAAGAGGGAGAAAGCACCAGGGCCAGATAAATTATATCCCTGAGTGCTGAAGGAACTGGTGGATGTCCTGGCAAAACCCCTGGCAGAGCTTTTCAGCATCTCTTTGAGGACAGGGTGGGTGCCCCAGGACTGGAAAGTGGCACATATAGTGCCTATTCACAAGGGGGGATCAAAGGAGGTGGCAGAGAACTACAGGCCTGTCACCCTGACATTGGTGGAGGGCAAGGTGATGGAAGGCATTGTCAAGGAGAGGCTGGAAGGGACCTGGAAAAGTTGGGGTGCCTGAACAATAGACAGCATGGATTCATCCCAGGGAAATGGTGTCAGACAAAACTTGTGGAGTTCTATGACTGGGTGACAAGTGCTTTGGGCCTGGGTAGACTGGTGGATGTCCTCTTTCTTGACTTCAGCAAGGCGTTTGACTCTGTTCCTTGTGGGGGCCTGTTGGATAAGCTGGGAAAAATGGGGATGGCGAACCAGATGATCAAATGGATAAGCAATTGGCTCCAGGACCAGACCCAGTGGGTCGTGGTTGGTGGGTTAGTCTCATCCCCAAGGATGGTCATTAGTGGGATCCCTCAGGGATTGGTCCTTGGGCCCCTCCTGTTCAACACCTATGTCTCTGACATAAGTAAGGGTAAGAGGAGTGAGATGAGTCTTTTTGCAGATGACTCAAAACTAGGGGCGGTGGTGGATGGGGAGGAGGGGAGGGTGGCCCTACAGGGGGACCTGGAGGCTTTGAAAAGGTAGTCTAGAAAGTGGAAGCTGAGGCTCAATGCAGGGAAATGCAAGGTACTGCACTTGGGAGTCAGAAACCCAGGCCAAGTGTACACCCTTGGGGGGAATGTTACAAGTCTCAATGGCTGAGAGGGACCTGGGGGTGGTGGTGGATGTCAAGTTGAACAACTCAGAGACTTGTAGGAGGACAGTGGCCAAGGCCAACAGGATGCTGGGATGCATCGCTAGGGGAATCACCTCCAGAAGGAGGGAAGTGATACTCCCCCTTTATAAGTGCTTGGTGAAGCCGCACCTGGACTACTGAGTGCCATTTTGGAGGCCACATTTAAAGAGAGACATTGAACTCCTAGAGAGGGTCCAGAGGAGGGCAACCAAAATGATCTGGGGCTTGGGGGAACAGGACCTATGGGGAGAGGCTCTAAGAGCTAAATATGTACACATTGGAAGAGAGAAGAGACCGGGGGGACATGATAGAGGTCTTCAGGTACATGAAGGGGTTAATAGGGAGGAGCAGTCACGGTGCTCTGAAGGAAGGAGGGGGCAACTAGAGGGCATGGTGGAAGTTGGAGAGGGAGTTTCGAGAGAAAAGAGGAGGAGGTGCTACTTCACTGAGAGGGTGGTGGGAGCCATGGAATGTGCTGCCCAGGGGGCTGGTGGAGGCAGAGATAGTGGAGGGGTTCAAGAGGGGGTGGGACAGGTACAGGGGAAGGGTTCTGGAAGCAAAGTCCAGTGCAGTGAGAATACCCGGGACTGGGGAGGGAGAAGCCAAAGAGGGCAAGGGGGGGCAGCAAGGTCAGCTCACAGGGTGGGGGGCTGACCAAATGAGCAGACACAAAAGACCGTTTGGCCTACTCTGCTGGCATTTTAGTATTTTCCCTACCAGTGATGTGAAACTAATAGGTCTGTAGTTCCCTGTCTCTGCCTTGCTCCCACGTCTGTGAAGAAGAATCACAACTGCCCCCCCTCCAGTCCTCAGGTACCACACCATCCTCTCATGATTTCTTAAAAAGGGTAGTCAGTGCTGTCAGTAGTTCTCCCTTTAATTCTTTTAGAATTTGGGGGTTAATCCCATCCGGCCCCATTGCTTTGTCCACCCTGAGTTTTAGGAGTTCTCTCAGGACCCTTTCTTCTGTGAATGGACTGTTAGCGACCCCCCTATTCAGAGTGCTTCTATCACTTGGTTTAAGTACCTCCCCCTCCTCTTCTTTTGTGAATACTGAGCAAAAGTATTCAGATCTCAGGAACATCTCCCAAATTAAGTCCCTTACTCCTCCCGATGACCTGGCCATGCTAGTACATACATTCGTCACCTTGAAGCTTGACTAATGTAACACACTGTACCTGGGGGGTCAAAGGAGGTGCAATGTGGCACATGCAGCTTCTGCAGAATGCAGTGGCCTGGTTGTTGACTGGACACTCAAGGTTCAGTCATATTCAACCTGTGCTGTATGAATTGCATTGACTGTCGGTGCGCTGGTGCATTACCTTTAAAGTAGGGCTTCTGACCTACAAGGCCCTATATGGGTTGGGTCTGGGCTATGTGAAGGAGCTTCTGTATCCCTTCACCCCATCTCGCTCTCTCAGATTGTCTGGAAAGGCCCCACTGCAAATACATTTGGCTCAGTTAAAATCTTCAGGGACTGGGAGTCATGTTGTGTCTAGCTAGAAGAAGCAGCTTGTCTGTTCCCCTCCCACTCTCCTCACTCTACAAACTACTCAAAATACAATACTTTTATAATTCTGTTCCTTAGATAACTGGAGAAACAACGTTCTCAAACTCTAGCAGCATTCTGATTTCCAGCAAGAAGTGCACTCAGTTCTTATGGAGGTCATGATTAAATCGAAGTTCCTCAACATACTCCACCGCCCTCCCCAGACAAGACCGCAAAGAAATCCAGGCAGCCGCCCATGAAGCCTCCTTCAAGTACCACCAGCAAAACCCTCACTACACTGTTATCGGAGGAGCGCTTCCTGGCCAAAATGAAACCACTCCAGGAGGCCTTCACAGTGCTTACTGCCAAAATTTCCTCCATTAAAAAGGATCTGGGGGCGAAATCTAGACAAGTGCAGGACACGGAAGCCCGGGCTATATCCCTGGAAAAATGGAGATCTTCTACTGAGCCTGAACTCACCTCCCTAAAACGGCAACTCCACAAAATGGAAATGAAGCTGGAGGACCTTGTGGGGCACAGCTGACAAAACAATTTAGTGGTGTTGGGACTCCCAGAGGGTGAGGAAGGGACTACAACTATCATATTTACCCAAAAACAGTTAGCTGGCCCCTCTATGAATAGTCCCTCGTATGTTGTGGAAAGAGCTCACCGGGCATTACGGCCTAAACCATCTCCTCCCAGACCATTCCTACTGAAGCTCCTTAATTTTTTGGACAAACAACATATCCTTGCCAAACTTAGAGACATTCAGGTAGTAATGTGGGAGGATTTGCATCTTGTAGAATTTGCCAGCTTTGGTGAGGCAGAAATGGGGATCCTTTCACCCTATGGTCACCCGCCTAATCCCCATTGGCATACATTTCTGCATGTCATACCAAGCTCAATTGCAAGTGAGAGTGCAGGAAAAATGGCACTCCTTCGATTCCAATGAGCAAGCTACACTAGAGCTTCAGCACCTTCTCCCTGACCTTTTTAAGACGTGAACTCAGCATTTAACAGGGAAGAGAATGTAAATACAAAGACTATTATTGTTGCTCTGCTGTGTACTCATTAGCTTGGGGTATTTGGAATGAAGTTCTGTTTTGGTCTTACCTACAATACGGACTGATCTCCCAGGTTGGATACTTCCCCCTGATGCTGCTGTACTGTTTTGGACCTGGCGGGGTCCCTGGGTGGTGCTCGTGGTATTTGAGGCCTGGTTTGTGCCTGGGAGGTCTCCTGCTGGTAAATTCTGGACTGTACATGCTAGATGGTGTTGCGGTGGTGTGCACTGTTGAGGAGGTTTCCTGTAGTGATACAGGGATGCGGCAATCTTTGCCTCAAGAATGTGCACACTATTGTGAAGAACCAGCTGCTTGTGCAATACGGCATTTTTGGCATTGACTTCTTGATTTGTTTTTGGAATGATTATGCTAAATAACTAATGTGACCTTGCAAATGCACAGACAAGGAAGTTGAGGGGAACAACCTGGGGAGGGCTGTAACAGTATAGATCAAACGCTGGAAACCCTGGGGTCATTCTTCTCAGTTTCAGTGCTAGTTCTCTGCAAGATGTGTCATACATATTATTGAGACCCGGTTAGAGGTCTCTTTGTTTTGTAACTTTTGTCCTTTTTTCCTCGAGTTACTGAAGTAGTAATAAGATGTCTCAAAGTACATTTGAGAAGTTTTTTTTCCTAATCTACCCACAATCAACAGGAAGGACAGGGAGGGAAGAGGAGGAGGAGGAGGAGAAACTCTCTATGTAAGGGAAGATGACAGCCCGGGTAAAGAATTGGCTGGAGAATACGACACAGAGAGTTATAGTAAATGGAGTCCACTCAGAAGAAAGGAGGGTTACTAGTGGGGTACCACAGGGTTCAGTATTAGGACCGGTCCTCTTCAATGTCTTTATAGGCGATATTGCAGAAGGACTGGAAGGAAAAGTATGTCTCTTGCAGATGACACTAAGATCTGCAACAGAGTTGATGCACAGGGTGGGTGGAAAGGATGAGAAGGACTTGGCAAGGTTAGAGGAATGGTCAAATGTATGGCAGCTTAGATTCAATGCTAACAAGAGGTAATGCACCTGGGAAACAAAAACCAGGGAAGAGTACACAATGGAGGGTGAGATACTAACAACAACAAAAATGGAAAGGGACCTGGGGTAGTCATATCAATGACCTAAAGATGGGCAAGCAATGTGAGAGGCAGCAAGGAGGGTTGGGGGATACTGGGATGCATAGGAGAGGCATCACCAGTAGAAAACAGGAAGTTATTATCCCTCTGTACAGACAGCTGGTCAGACCCCATCTGGAGTACTGTGTGCAGTTCTGGAGACCCAATCTCTGCAAAGACATAGACAGGATAGAAGCTGTCCAGAGAGGGGCAACTAAAATGGTGCAGGGTCTGCACCGGAAGTCGTCTGAAGAGAGACTTAAGGAGCTTAATATTTATAGATTCGAGGAAAGGAGGGAGAGGGGGGACATGATAGAAACTTTCAAGTACCTCAAGGGAATCAACAAAGTCCATGAGGGAAGCATCTTTCAAAAAAAGAGGTGTGCAAGAACAAGAGGGCACAATTTGAAGATGGGGGGGCGGCTCAGAGGTAATTTAAGGAAGTATTTTTTCACAGAGAGGGTTGTGGATGCATGGAATGGCCTTCCAGAGGAGGTTGTGGAGTCAAAATCAGTGGGGGAATTCAAGCATGCATGGGATAGTCATAAGGCAATTCTGGGGGGTGGGGGTAGGAAGAAGTAGGCTGCTGGGCTGCTGGTTAACTAGGATCTGCAGCTTATCCAGTAGGTAGGGAAATGGGCAGACTGGGTTGGCCAAGTGGTCCTTATTTGCCGTCAAATTATATGTTTCTATGTTTCTAAAAGAACTAAGTGAAGAACTAGTAACACCACTAACTACCATTTTTATTAAATCATGGGAGGATGTTGTGGTACCTGAGGAATGGAGAAGGGTGGATGTGATTCCCCTTCACAAAAATGGGAGCCAGACATAGGCAGAAAACTACAGACCTGTCAGTTTGACCTCAGTGGTAGGGAAAATAATGGAATCACTTCTGAAGGAAAGAATTGTTGAGTGCCTAGAGGCCATTTGGGGCACAGGACCCAAGGCAGCATGGATTCACAGCAGGAAGGTCATGTCAGACAAATCTAATTGATTTCTTTGACTGGGTGACCAAAGTAGTAGACCAAGGAGGGGCTGTGGACATGGCCCATCTAGACTTCAGCAAAGCATTTGACACAGTCCTGCACAAAAGATTAATAAACAAATTAGCCAGCCTGGGAGAGTGTCCCAGGGAGGTAGCCTGGGTAAAACAGTGACTGGACAACAGGACACAGTGGGTAATAGTAAATGGAGTCCACAGTGAAGAAAGGAGGGTTACTAGTGGGGTACCGCATGGTTCAGTACTGGGGCCGGTCCTTTTTAATGTCTTTATAAGTGACATTGCAGAGGCACTGGAAGGGAAAGTATGTCTTTTTGCAGATGACAGAAAGATCTGCAACAGGATTGATATGCCAGGTGGGGTGGAAAGGATTAAAATGGACTTGGCAAGGTTGGAGGACTGATCAAATGTATGGTAGCTTAGATTCAATGCAAAGAAGTGCAAAGTAATGTACCTGGGAAACAAAAACCCAGGGGAAGAGTACACAATGGGGGCTGAGATACTGACAACAAAAGTGGAAAGGGACCTGGGGTAGTCATATCAGATGACCTAAAAGTGGGCCAGCAATGTGGGAAGGCAGTAAGGTGGGCTGGGGCAATACTGGGATGCATAGGGTGAGGCATCACCAGAAGAGAACAGAAAGTTGTTGGCCCTCTGTACAGACAGTTGGTAAGACCACAATCTGGAGTATTGTGTACAGTTCTGGAGAGCCCATCTCTGCAAAGACATAGACAGGGTGGAGGCTGTCCAGAGGAGGGCAACCAAAATGGTGCAGGGTCTGCACCAGAAGATGTATGAAGAAAGACTAAAGGAGCTTAAGATGTATAGCTTCGAGGAAAGGAGGGAGAGCGGGGGGCATAATAGAAACTTTCAAATACCCAAAGGAAATCAACAATGTCCAAGAGGGTAACATCTTTCAGAAAAAGAGATGTGCAAGAACAAGGGGCCACAATTTGAAGATAGAGGGAGACAGCTCAGAGGTAATGTGAGGAAGTATTTCTTTACAGAGAGGGTTGTAGATGCATGGAACAGCCTTCCTCATAGAGTCAAAAACAGTGGAGGAAATCAAGAATGCTTGGGTCAGACATAAGGAAATTCTAGTGGGGTGTAGAAGGAAGTAGGCTGTTGGTTAACTAGGATCTGCAGCTTATCCATTAGGTAGGGAAATGGGCAGACTAGGTGGGCCAAGCAGTCCTTATCTGCTGTCAAATTCTATGTATGTTTCTAATAAGGTCAATGTTTCTAATTGCTGTTTTATATTAGTGCTTAAGCAGTTTGTGGATGTTGGGGAGTGGGAGGGGCGTGGATTTTTTCTGCTCTTCCTGGCAGCATCATGCACTAAATCTAAGGGGGTATCCTTATCACTTCCCAGGAAATTATGGTCCTTGAGACTGTTTGGTTTCATTTCAGTGGTCTGGCATAGAGTCCGTTACACTGTTCTTCTTATAAATCTGGTTTATAGAGGTTGGTTGGATTGGGTGAATAGGAAGGGTATTGTAAAATGGTTGTGTTTTGGGTACTGATTTTGGGATAATGGGAAAGGGGGAACCATTAGATGGGAAGGGCAGGCTGCGCAAGCGCGAATCTTCTCACCAGGAACAACGTATTCCCCTTTGGATTGCAGAAACTATAAGGAATTAAATCCCCAATTAGTACATTTGCTCAGAGGTTATGGCAGTCTTTAACTTTTGTTCTTGGAACGTTAAAGGAGCAAAATCCCCTATGAAGAGGGCCAAGGTTTTATTACATTTACACAAGATCCATACTGATATCACCTTCCTGCAGGAAACCCACCTACCTTCCTCTCAGACTATCCTCCTCTGGAGGTCCTGGGTGGGGCTGGTTTTTGGAGCAGGAATGGATACACGCAAGATAGGGGTCGGTGTATTAATAGCCTGGAAAATCCCTTTTCGACTCTTGCAAGAAAAGACCAACCCTAATGGCTGCTTAATTTTTATATGTTCCCTTTCAGGTCATTTAGAGATAGTTTTAGGTGCCATATAGAGACCTAACTCTGAAGACCCTGTTTTTTTCATCACCCTTATGTCAGTCTTAGCCTCAAGGAGATCTTTACCAATAATTTTGGGTGATGATTGGAATTTAGTTCAGAGCAATGAGGTGGATAAATCGGGAACCTCCCATCAGGCCATGCCTACGAGTCAGGTGACCCTCACAGATTTCATGAGATCAACTGGCTTGGTAGATCCATGGCACACCCTTAATCCCGCAGCAAATCAATTTTCCTTTCATTCCCTGCCTCACAACTCCTTTTCTAGAACTGATTATTTCTTATTGAGCATGCATTCACTTTCTGAGGTGATGTTGTGCTGTTGACCATCTAAAGTTGTCTCTGACCACCATCCTGTTTTTCTTCAACTGAATTTAAGCCCATCCCTCTACAGAGATAAAATTTGGATTATGAATAATCAAATACTTAAAGCTGAGGATTCAATGCAATATTTTCAAAATGTTATCATCACCTTTATAGCAGACAGTTCCTCCTCTTCCTCCAGGCTTGACATGCTCTGGGGTGCATTAAAGTGTGACCTCAGGGGTGAACTTATCCACTACTCCATGAAACGTAAAGCTCAAAGGTCAGCCTCGCTTTCCTCCTTGCTCTCCAACATTAAGCATTTGGAGGAGCATATCTCTCCCTCTTCCCCTCAATCGGACCTGCAAAGATTAGAACAACTCAGGTATCAGTATAATCTCTTACTGAGAGAAAAGGCAGAACATCTGCTTTTACACTCCAGAGTGAAATACTTTGATCAGAGGGGAAAAGCATAGAAGTACTGGCACTTTGTCTCAAAGCACAAGCAGTAGACAAAATTGTCTCCGTGATTCATAGTGAGTCCAGACAACCCCTTACATCCCCCAGAGACATTGTTGAAGCCTTTTGAAAATTCTATCAACAGTTATGTGCTCTCTCATCTTCTCTGTTTGACCATACACAATTTCACTCTTTCCTTTGGGATCTCTCACTTCCTACTCTTTCACCTTCACAACAGGCATCCCAGAAGGCCTCTCTAACTTTAACTGAATTTTTTATGGCAATAGATTCCCTGACTCCTGATAAAGCCCCTGGTCCCAACGGTTTTACTACAGATTTCTACAAGGCACTCAAGCCACAGATAGTTCCCATTCTTCTTTCCACATACAACCATATTTTTGATAATGGTCTGTCGGACTTATCACTGAACAGGCCACTATTGTGGTGATCCCTAAACCAGATTAAGACTCTACTATGCCTGTTAACTATAGGCTGATCTCTCTAATCTATGTTGACTTCAAGATTCTCTCTAAGGTTCTTATAGACCAGCTGGCAGCTGTATGGGAATCCCTTCTTAGCTCAGAACAGGTTGGGTTTGTCAGAGGGAGGCTATCTGTAATCTGCGCAAAGTTGCTAATCTCTTCTCGGCATCCAGGGATCTGGATACCTCCACAGTGTTACTACCCATGGATGCCGAGAAAGCATTTGATAGAGTCTCCTGGGACTACTTGTTCACATTGCTACCCATGTTCGGCATTCCCACTGAATTTATAAAATGAGTAAAGGTGCTGTACTCTTTTCCTACAGCTCAGGTACTCTGTAATGGCATGTTATCCCAATCATTCTCTCTACATCTGGGTACCAGACAGGGATGCCTGCTATCCCCACTTCTATTCAGCCTGTTTCTGGAGCCTTTCATCTGGAAGCTCAAATCATCCCAACAAGTTATTGGCATCCCAATACACCACACTCAATGCAAACTCTCTGTCTAGGCAGATGATATTCTCTGGCACTTGACCACCCCAGTATCCTCAATACCTTCTGTCTTGCAGATTATTTCTTGTTTTGGGGCTATATCTAATTACAAACGTAACCTTAGTAAAACAGAGATCAAGTCCGATAATGATTGAACCCACCAGGCAGATGTAGCCCACATGGGTCTAGCTTGGAGGAAAGATCAACTTAAATATTTGGGCATCTTTCTTAGTACATCTCCTAAAAACTCAAACAATACAATCTAGATGCCATTATTTCCTGTGTTAAAATCGACCTGGAGTGATGGTCTTTTCTTCCTTTCTCATTATAGGGAGACTCAACATTATAAAAATGAACATCCTTCCTAGAATTTTATATCCCTTACAAATATATAATTGGGAATTGCCTCAAGCCTGGTTTACACAGATACATAGAATCCTAATGTCTTTTCTCTGGAAGGGAAAGGCTGCATGTCGGGTGCTCACTAAATTAATGAGAAACAAACAGGGTGGTGGTCTTCAAGTCCCCAATTTCTACAGGTATTATCCAGCATTTCACTTACACACAGAATGTCTCACTGGGTACGTTCAACAGACAATAGTAATTACATTTCTCAATGGGTTGATATAGAACACTGTCTTTGCTCCAAGCAAACTTTAGATTACAAGGTACTGTCTTACATATCCAGGACAACGTTACCATCTCCCTTGAAGAATACACCTCTCGGTTCATCCCATTGCAACGCATTCTCAACTGTGCTCTTTTGTTTATTCTGCCCAAGATATTCTGCAGCCCCTTATGAGGAATCCAAATCTCCAAATTGCTGGACACCCTTTGTCCAGGACTTTCTGGCCTAATATGGGGGTTGAGACAGTTTTGGATTTAACTGTGGATGGTAAATTATTGCCATTCCAAAGAGCTAGGGCTTTATACTGCTGGCCAAGTACACACTGTTCGAGTACTTCCAGATCCAGCACATGCTCATACAACATTTCAGAGTTGGGCACACACTGTTCGAGTACGTCCAGATCCAGCACATGCTCATACAACATTTCAGAGTTGGGCACACACTGTTCGAGTACTTCCAGATCCAGCACATGCTCATACAACATTTCAGAGTTGGGCACACACTGTTCGAGTACGTCCAGATCCAGCACTTGCTCATACAACATTTCAGAGTCAGGCACACACTGTTCGAGTACTTCCAGATCCAGCACATGCTCATACAACATTTCAGAGTTGGGCACACACTGTTCGAGTACGTCCAGATCCAGCACATGCTCATACAACATTTCAGAGTTGGGCACACACTGTTCGAGTACTTCCAGATCCAGCACATGCTCATACAACATTTCAGAGTTGGGCACACACTGTTCGAGTACTTCCAGATCCAGCACATGCTCATACAACATTTCAGAGTTGGGCACACACTGTTTGAGTATGTCCAGATCCAGCACTTGCTCATACAACATTTCAGAGTTGGGCACACTGTTCGAGCACGCCCAGATCCAGCACTGTCACATAACATTTCTCAGTGTTGGGCACACACTGTTCGAGTACGCCCAGATCCAAGCACATGCTCATACAACATTTCAGAGTTGGGCACACACTGTTCGAGTACTTCCAGATCCAGCACTTGCTCATACAACATTTCAGAGTTGGGCACACACTGTTCGAGTATGTCCAGATCCAGCACTTGCTCATACAACATTTCAGAGTTGGGCACACACTGTTCGAGTACGTCCAGATCCAGCACATGCTCATACAACATTTCAGAGTTGGGCACACACTGTTCGAGTACGTCCAGATCCAGCACATGCTCATACAACATTTCAGAGTTGGGCACACACTGTTCGAGTACTTCCAGATCCAGCACTTGCTCATACAACATTTCAGAGTTGGGCGATGCCAGAGCCCTTTTTGTCCATGATCCTTCCAATAACTGAATCTGTCCCCCTCTCTCACTCGGTGTCTTACTTTTACCACTCCCTACAGACCTTTTTAGCTGACAGTGAAGGCTCTCACACTTCAGTTGGGACCAGGTTCTTCCCCCCATTAAATCGCCTAGGAACTGGCCACTCATCTGGAAACACTTATATCAACTTATAAAATGGCACCGATATCACCTCATGCAATTTTATATTCTTCATAACCTCTATTATACTCCAATGGGACTCCATAAAATGGGTCACCTTTCCAGTGATTGATGTTCCAGATGTGGTCAAGAGCATGGCTCATTATGTCATATTCTCTGGACTTGTCCTAAAGTCGTCCCTTTCTGGGATTTAGTTCATACTCGTTTAGACCCTCTCCTTGGTATCTCTGAAGCATTCCTTCCAGAGATATGTATATTAGGGGATTTCCCAGATTACCTTATAGGTAACCAAAAGACCCACATTACTTTGATCTCAGCGTCTGCAAAGAAAGTTATTTTACGACATTGGTTGGATCAAGATGTCCCGAGCTTTTTTGAATGGCAGAGAGAGACTGTATTTGTGCTTCAAGCTGAAAAGCTGGTAGCATGTATGTCTGGCAAATCTGCTAGATATAGGCACATTTGGGAACCATTACAAACCCTATTAACTCTACAAACATAGGACTGCTGTTAATGCCTGACCCTCCTCATAGTTACGTTCCATGAGCTTTACTTTTTACACTACCCCTATATCCTGCAATCCAAGGTAACTCATACAGTTTGAATATGGAAGAATTGCTGGTTATCTTCTCACTTGCAAGGGAGGTGGTAGGTACAGGGTGGGGGGAATAGCTTACTTTAGATATTTAACTTCATTGCAGATGTAACTATGACCTTTAGTTCTTACTCGGCAATAAGACAATTTAGCCTTTGTTTTATATACACTTGCCAACTGACTTTAGGACATGCAGTTTATCATTGTTACAGAGATTTCTATTCCTCTGCATTTGCTAAAATTCTAAATTAAGTACAGTAAATAAGAAAAAAATCTTCAGGGAGTGGGCATTTGCTGTGGCATCCCCAGTCCTCTTGAATTCATTGCCCTTTGAGGGAGTCTTTAAAAAACACCTTAAGACTTTTCTGTTTGAGTAGGTCCTTTGGGACCTGAGCAATTTTATTGTGGGATTACCAGTGATCTTGGGAATTGGCATGTTTTTAGACTTAATTGGTTGTGTAATTTTGTGGTACTGTGTGCTGACTGTTCCTTTGATGTGTTGATTATTTTATTATTTGTTGTAAGGGCACCCTGTGCATTCGTGGAAGGGCACCTGAAATAAATAAACACTAGTAGTTCTGATTTACCTGAAGGCAAGTCCCTTATCCAAATAGTGACATCTTATTGCAGTTTAATTTTTTGCGCTTCAACAACAAACAGGGAAGAAATCTAAAGAGTGAGAGCAGAGTGTAATCTCCCTGAGAAGCATCTCACAAATAATCCATGCTATCCAAATGATTAAATGTTCAAAATGTACTCTGTTTTCGCCTCAAGAAAGCTGATATAATTGGTCCAAAAAGGTGCTTACCTTTTCTTTGCAGTTCATGGTTTTTAGGGTTAGTTATGTAACACAAATCAAGATAAAAGTGTGACAGGGTAAAACTGGACCCTGTCCCATTTTGTTTTGGAGAAAGTGTTTAAATGCAAGGATGTTCATATTTCTAGCTTTTCTCTGTCTGGTTGCTCAGCCAAATTTAACATAAAAAAACACAGAAACATAGACTTTGATGGCAGAAAAGGGCCATTTGGCCCACGCAGTCTACCCATTTCCCTATCTTTTGGATAAGCTGAAGATTCAAGTTTACCAACAGCCTACTTCCTCTTACCCCTCACTATAATTGCCTTATGCCTGTTCCATGCATTCTTGCATTCCCCTACTTCTTTAGCCCCCCAACCTCCTCAGGAAGGTGGTTAAATGTACCCACTACTCTCTCCATGAATAAATATTTCATCATGTTGCCCCTGAGCCGTCCCCCCTCCATCTTCAAATTGTGCCCACTTGTTCTTGCATGTCTCTTTTTCTGAAAGATGCTACCCTCTTGGACTTTCTTGATTCCCTTGAGGAATTTGAAAGTTTCTATCATGTCCCCCTGACCCTTCTTTCCTCAAGGGTATACATATTAAGCTCCTTTAGTCTCTTCTCATATGGCTTCTGATGCAGACCCTGCAACATTTTAGTTGCCCTCCTCTGGACCACCTCCATCCTATGTCCTTGTGAAGATGGGGTCTCCTGAACTGCATGTAGTACTCCAAATGGGATCTCACCAACTGCCTGTACAGAGGGATAAACATTTCCCATTTTCTACCTGTGATGCCACTCCTTATACATCCCAGTATCCCCCCAGCCCTCCTTACTGCCTTCTCACATTGCTTGCCCATGTTTAGGTCATCTGATATGACTACCTCCGGGTCCCTTTCCATTTTTGTTGTTGTCAGTATCTCATCCCCCATTGTGTACTCTTCCCCTTGGTTTTCATTTCTCAGGTGCATTACTTTGCACTACTTTGCACTGAATCTAAGTTGCCATATGTCTGATCGTTCCTCCAACCTTGCCAAATCCCTTCTCACCCTTTCCACCCCCCGTGTATCAACTCTGTTACAGATCTTTGTGTCATCTGCAAAGAGACATACCTTTCCTTCTAGACCCTCTTTAATGTCACCTATAAAGACATTAAAGAAGATTGGACCCAGTACTGAACCCTGAGGTACTCCACTAGTAACCCACCTTTCTTCGGAGTGAGACCATGATCTTCACCAGCCACCAAAACAAGCACAAACATCTCCAACTCTCCTTGAACACCTGGTTAGGAAGCCCTCTGGAGCAGGTCAAATCCTTTAAACATCTAGGAACCACCTTAGACTTCCACCTGTCCTACACTACCCACATAACTAATGTGGCAAAAACTGCAAACTCTAGACTGGGTCTACTCTATCACCTATGGAGGCACCTGACCAAAGAGGCCCTCGCTGCTGCTGTTCAAAACTCCATCATCTCCCAGATAGACTATGGCCTTGTCATCTATGGCACCACCACTATCATGGCACTCAGATGGTTGTCCATCACCCTAAACAAGGCCTGTCAACTCATCACAGGAGCTAACCACCTCACGCACACCTGCAACCTCTATACACAAACAAACTGGCTGCAACGTGAAAATTGTATTCAGTACCAAACCTGTGGGGTGGCAAAGAAAATTCAGTTGAGGTTTGCCCCTCCTGGAGTCTGCACCCTTCTCCCCCCAAAAAAACAGCTATAGAACCACCAAGGGATCTAAGTCAAACTGTTTCAGATCCCTCACTGCCACACAAACCAAGGCCAATGTTCATTTGCCTACAGGGCACCCTCCTGGTTTAATGGTCTCGCAAATGAGACTATCACCACCACTGGCCTTGGTGCCTTCAAATCCAGGCTCCGAAACACCCTTATTGCCTCCAGCTCCTGTAATTGCCTTGGCTAATGTTCCTCACTGATCCTCTTACGCTTACCTCTACGGGGCCCCATGCCCACTGCACTTACCCTTCCAAGGGCACCATCCTCTTCAGCACTTGCCACTGACAATGCCACCTGGCTACCTTGCACTCTTTCCAACCCCCCCACTCTATCCCCTCTCCTGACCTCTTGCCTCTCTGCTTCTCTCTGACCCCTGCTTCTGCCTTTTTCCTCACCTCCTACCCCTCCATCCTATCTTCATCAAATGTCTTGTTTTGCAACATATGTAAACCTTGTAACCCATGATGTTTAACCTTTGTTATGATGTGGAACCTTTGTAAAAGAGCCCTGTGCTCAAAGGTAAATGCAATCCTAGAATAAATAAATAAAATAAATAAATAAATGAGTTCCATTCACTATTACCTTCTGTGACCTGTTGTGCAGCCAATTTGTTACCCCAGGCTGGCTAACTTGATTATTAATTTTTTGTGAAAGATTGTGTCAAATGCCTTGCTAAAGTCTAGGTAGGCCATGTCCACAGCTCCTCCCTGGTCTATTACTTTGGTTCCCAGTCAAAGAAATCTTTTAGATTCATCTAACCTGACCTTCCTGCTGTGAAAACATGCTGTCTTGGTTCCTTTGGCCCGCTGGCCTCTAGGTACTCAACACTTCTCTCCTTCAGAAGTGATGCCATCATTTTCCCTACCACAGAGGTCAAACTAACAGGTCTGTAGTTTCCTGCCTCTGTGTTGCTCCCACTTTTGTGAAGGGGAATCACATCTGCCCTCCTCCACTCCTCAGCTACCACACCATCCTCCCATGATTTTTTAAAATCGGTGGCAGTGGTGTCACTAGGTCCCCCCTTAGTTCTCTTAGGATTCTGGGTTGAATCCCATCAGGCCCCATTGCTTTGTCCACTTTGAGTTTTAGGAGTTCTTTCAGGACCCTTTCTTCTGTGAATGGCCTGGTGTTGAGACCCCCCACAGTGCTTCTATTGTTTGGTTTAGTCAACTCTTCTTCTTCTTTTGTGAATACTGAGCAAATGTATCCATACAGTATCTCTACCTTTTCACTGTCTCCTTCTGCAAACCTCCCTCCCCTTTATTAATCTTCACTATCCCTCCCTTAACCTTTCTTTGCTCCCTAATGTACCTATAAAAGGTTTTATCCCCCTTGTTAATTTTCCTGTGAGACTTTGGACTTCATCAGCCTGACAGGCTCACAATTTTTTGCCTCTTACTGTCAGTTTTCTCTTGCTGTCTGTCTTTTCCTCCTTTGCATATGCATATCTCCTAATATAACAAGCATTTGCCAATGCAGAAAGGTTGCTTGCTGGTATTGGCTTTGGTAGTGCATGAGTTACAAAGATGCATAATAGGAATGGCAGTGAAATACTGAAGTAATGCCAACCCTAGCCCCACCCGAAGACTGTCAGGTGATGGGTGTGCCTTTGGGTTGTTAGCCATAATGCTCATGCCATTTCACCTCACCCCATCCCGCAGACACTGAAAGGTATCAATGTGTGCCTTGGGGTCTTTGGCCCTTACGCTCACCCCATTCTAAAAGGAAACAAGTGGAGATGGGTGCAGTATAGGAGAATGGGGTGAACGTGCACTGAAGATCCCAAGCCATACCTTAATGACAGTCAGTGGCTGCAGGGTGGGGGTAGGGGTGGAATAGTGTGAGCATTGTACAGCTGATGACCCCAAGCCACACCCTCAATGCCTGTCAATCAGTACAGGATGGGGCATGATGGTTGGAAACCCTAATGCCCTGCTGGTTTGTGGTATTTTTGCTCCAAATTTTGAACATGAGCTTTGTGGGGACCTCCCTTTCTGAACAGTGGACCCATAATTTTATTAATCTGTCCCAAAAGTTGATTTTGTGCAGCCACTGCACCATTCTGCATCACAGGTATGGAAACACGTTTCAGACAAGATGCAAAAAATTACAGCTGTACTGTTCATAAGGAGGTGTAAAAAATGGCTTTGTTGGACATTTGGAGTGGAAATATTAAAAACTGGCGAAGTTACGAGTGTGCATACAAACTGCACAATGCATGCTCGTGATGCATTCATTTTTTTGAGTTTTTTCACCAACCTCGCAACATGGGCTTTATGGGACCCCACTTCACCAACAGTGTTACTGTCATTTTGTTACTCGGTCCCAAACGGTGATTCCGTGCAGCAACCACAAAATCACTTTTTGGGACTTAGAAACAAAATGACAGTACCAGTGTTCATGAGGATGGGTCACAGAAACCCAGTGTTGAAAAGTTGGGACCAAAACTCTCAAAAATGGCTGAGATATCAACCCATGTTGAAACCCCCCATTGACTGCCACTATTGGACTTACCGTGATTTTCTTTAATTTGAAGTCGACTTTTGAAGAGTGTAGACGTGTTCTCAATTTAAAGAAAATTGCAGCACTGGACCTCCAGAAGTAAGTATGTGGTGGAGGGTACTAGAGGGAGGTGGGTTGCAGACAGAGAAGGTGGGGATGGGGGAGGGAAAAACGAGGAGGGACAGTTTTATTTTTCTTCAGGTTTTAAAAAAAAGACCTCAGGTGATGGGTTTCTTTTTTACAGGTGAAATAGTATGAACAATAAATTTTGGCACACTGGATGGGCTCCCAGTGTGCCAAACTAGTGGAGGGTGGAATCCATGCTGACACGGGGATGTGGTACACCTAGATCGGCTGCAAAAAGGGGGTGTGGGGGTGAATCCAGCATGGGAGCGGGTGTCCCGGCATCAGAAAAAGATAAAGAATTACTTTGGCACACTGGGATGGTCTCTGAGTGTGCCACGATATTGGGGGTGAGGAGGCATGCTAACATGGGGATTGGGCACCCCATTGTTTGGAAAAGATATGTTCGGGTTGTGGGGGGTCATCTGATTTCAGGAGTGGGTATCCAGGTGTCTGAAATATCATTTGTTTGGCACACTGGGGTGGGCTCTCAGTGTGCCACATTAATGGAAGGGAGGTGGTCTCCAGAAAGAGAAACATAGAATTTGATGGTCTGTATTGCAAGAGGTTTTAATAGCAGGAAAAGGGAGGTGATAATTCCATTATACAGAAACATGGTCAGGCCACATCTGGAGTATGGGGTGCAGTTCTGGAGGCCTCACCTATGAAGAGATGTTGAGCTGATGGAGAGGGTACAGAGAAGGGCAACCAAAATGGTACAAGGAATGCAGGCTGTACCCTATGAGAGAAGATTGAGAGGGCTGAATTTGCACCCTCTGGAGACTAGGAGGGAGAGGGGAGACATGATTGAGACCTTTAAATATCTGAAGGGACTAAATAATGTAGAGGGTAATAGCTTGTTCAAATTGAAGAAGGGAGTGAACATGAAGGGGCATAGCCTCAAACTGGAAGGTGGGCAATACAGAGGTAATGTCAGGGGGCAGTTTTTCATGGAGAAGGTGGTGGAGGCCTGGAACAAGCTGCCAGAGGAGGTAGTGGCAGCTGAAATGGTGGATGGTTTAAGAGGGCTTGGGATAGATTTAAGGGGTTGGGAAAAGAGGGTGGAAGCATAACAAAGGAGGGAGGTAGGGTGCTGGGCAGACTAGATGGGCCATGGGGTCTTTCTCTACCATCACATTTCTGTGTATTGGTTAAGGCAGATAAGGACCACTAGGCCCACCAAGTCTGCCCATTTCTCGACCTGATGGATAAGCTGCATATTCTAGTTAACCAACAGCTTACTTCTTCCTACCACCCACTAGAATTGCTTTATGTCTGTCCCATGCATTATTGAATTCTCTCACTGTTCTTGACTCCACAATCTCCTCAGGAAGGCTGTTCCATACATCCACAACCCTCTCTGTGAAAAACTGCTTTGTAACATTACCTCTGAGTTGCCCCCATCTTCAATTTGCTCCCTCTTCTTCTTGCACATCTCTTTTTCTGAAAGATGCTACCCTCTTGTACTTTGTTAATTCCCTTGAGATACTTGTAAGTTTCTATCCTGTCCCCCCATCCCTCCTTTCCTCAAGGGTATACATATTAAGCTGCTTTAGTCCCTTCTCGTATGTCTTCTTGTGCAGACCCCACACCATTTTGGTTGCCCTTCTCTGAACAGCCTCCACTGTCTATGTCTTTGCAGAGATGGGGAGGGGGATATGTGCCAACATGGAGATTGGGCACCACACTGTCAGCTTTGGGGGGAGTGTGTGGTGGGTAGCAGAAGATGCCAATTATGCAAAGCTACCGCATAGTTCATTTAATTATTAATATGTTTCACCTGGAAAGGCACAATGAGCAAAAGAGCTGATCGTAACTCCAGCCATGCGCATTACTGTGCACTGTAATATGCATGGCTGAAATGTGGCTTGTTGCTGGGAGGGGGAAGGGGGGATGAGATCTGCTGCTGCAAAGATGAAACTGTTCCTGATTGCAGGATCAGAATTCTTTCAAGTACGGTGCTCACTCTGAAACTACCATCATCAGCAACTTCCCTGTTGATGGGTGGCTGAGGGAGACACCCATTAAAGCATCCCCTGCACTGGCCACGACACTGCCACATCTGTGCAATGCTCTACTATCCCCTTAGGTTTCTTGTGCACTGTGCACAAAAACAATCATAGAAATTATATTTTTGCACACAAAGTGCATACCCGAGCCAGACCCACATGCTTGGGTGTGGGGCTCTTTGTGCTGACTGTTCTCCTTTAATTAACAGGAGTTAATGTGATTTACTAGTGATAGCACTAGCTTGCAACCAGGAGATCACAGGTTCAAACTGCACTAGAGCCAAATATTCACTGATTAACCATGGGCAGGTTACAAGAGCAATACTGCGCTTCAGCATGTATGTTGTTGTTTCATCCATTACAGCCCAGAAGAGAAAACATTTTATTAGTTTTTGGTTATTTTCCCCCAGGTTTATAACACATTATGACAGCCTAAGAAGTTTGTATAAAAAGCATTTGCCAGCTCCAACTGACATCATGGAGGCTTTATGACAGCATAGTGCTCACCATGACAGCAGGCTTTGATCATGTCACAGACAACAACTGTGAGATCAACTGAGGACAGTCAGATCTTTTTTGAAAGAGTCATTATCAAAAATACAGAGCAAATCAATAACAAGAGGAACTAAAGAGTAGCTGACGTCTCGGGGGAATTTTGGAAAACATAATATTTAGAGGCAATTTAGCTCATAGTTCATATATCTAATATAGAGTTCACCTCTTATTTATTACCAAAGGAATCCCCACAAAAACAAGATCGTTATTCCTTAGAACTCATCTGCCTCTATCGCTTATTCCCTACTAGAAAACATAGTGCTCTGTTGTGATGTCACAGTTATTTAGTCTGTCGTCATGGAAATAACTGATGTCGCAAGCACAGTATTCTGTTGTCTGGCTGGGAAGAAGCAATAGGAGCCGAGGAACCCTAAAGCAACAGCTATCTTGTTTTCATGCCTTTGACCCCAGTAATAAATAACGGGGATATTAAACGCAGAAGTTATGCAAAACATAAGCTGCTTTGTGTTCAAATATTATCTTTTCAAGGCATCGGTGGCTCTTTAAAAAACAAAAAGAAACAAATGTCAGGAAAACATGATTGCAATATTAATTTTCGGTCTTTCGTTTTAGTAAACTTACTCTTAAAAAAGCTAGCAGCACCAAAAATAACAGGTAGAACATGTAATTTGTTTTTTAAATAGACCATTAATACTTTTTATTTCTGAAATATTTTTCTTTTTCCACCTGCTATTACATGTTCTATCTGGTAGTAATAGGTGTAGTGCAAGGAGCAGTACTTTACCTGGATGCTAACATAGCTAGTTCTAGCCCTCTTTATACCTCATCTATGTTCCCCCTAGGATTCTGAAAATGTTAGCCACTGTGACTAAAGTATCCTCAAAACCTTTAGCAGCTAGGGCCCTGAATTTAACAGTATTCTCGTACCTTTTGGGTTCCAAATTTCATACCAAAATATCAAAATTTGAGTCCTGGCACTGTGCATGAAATACCAGTTTTTTTGCAAATTAGACACAAAAATGGGAGGGGGAAACTGTGTTGATGCTAGAACCCCTTCCCAGTACTTTGGAACTCTGGGGAGCCCACTCCCAGTGTCCCGAAATGTTCCAGTAATCATTTTCTCCATATAAAAAAAAAACAAATGTCCACCAATGTAATTTTTTTTCTGCAAAAAATAAAAAGGTCTCTCATCATTTCCCCCATCCCCCTCCTCATCCCAACCCTTCCCACTGAGCAACCCCCACCCAAACCCCCCATACTTACCATCCGAGGTCAGTGGCTGTCATCTTCTGTGGACCGAGACACATCTGCACTCTTCAAAGCCGAACCATGAACTGAAGAATCAAGCTACATGCCATAGAATTGCTGTCAAATGTGTTTTCAACTTATGTTGTTATCTTGGCCATTTTTTAATAGCTTTGCACTGAATTTTAAATGCAGGGTTTTTGACACCCCACATCATGAACACTGGCAGAGTTGTGTTACTCGGTCCCAAAAGGTGATTTTGAAGTTGCTGCAGGGAATCATCTTTTGGGGCTGAGTAACAAAATGACACTGCCAGCGTTTTTGAGGTGAGGTCCCAAAAAGCCTGCCCCATGTTAAAATTTAGTGTAAAAATATTGAAAAATAGCCAAGATATGCATGGGCATTGAAATGTTTCTACGCACGCTCATAACTTTGAAAATTTGTAACATTTTCACTCCAAATTCATAACGTTGCCATTTGTTTGCACCCCCTCATGAACAGTATAGCTGTAATTCTTCACATCCTCCACAAAATTTGTTTTCGCATCTTTGGCACAGAATGATGTGGTTGCTGTGCAAAATGAGCTTTCGGGACCAATGAAAGAAATGACAGTGGGACACTTCATGAAGTGGGGTCACAAAAAGGCCATGTTGAAAATTTTGTGAAAAAACAAAAAATGGCCGCGTTATATGTGGGTGCTCAAATTTTTTTGCGCATACATGTAACATAAAACCCATTGAATTTAGGTGGAATACCAGATTTCCAGGCAGGATACCAAAATTCTGAATCTGGTTTTCCACCAAGAATACATTTTTTTTTCTTAAATTCTACCCTTAGCTATTATGTAAAAATATGAATCACACAACAATATATGCTTCCAAATAATTTTTCATACTGTACTGTGGCTAAAAATGGTATAAACAGAAGATTTTCACCTCTGTGGTTTGGGAAACTTTATACATCTTAGCCACATGCTACCATTCAGAGGTGGTAACATGGCAAGTGAGAAAGTAGCTCATCCGCATTGGGACCTCACTGGCCCTGACGGCACAAGTGATTACTCTTACAAAAGAAAGCTGACACTCGGACAGTTGTGATGTCACAGCCAGTGAGGTCATAGAGCTGATGACATATGAGAAGAAACAGAACTAGTTACGTCAGCCTCTATGAGTACTGTTCCACATAGCGCATCAAGTACTATCAGGTAGGAAATCTTCTCCGTAGCAGAAGGGAACAGAAAAAAATACTACAAAATGCAGGAAACAGTAGTTCATTACTTTTGAAAGTTAATCTTAATTTCAGGTGGTACAGTAGTTCATTAACCTACTAGTGTTCTACTATCTTGTTGTGGAAAAAGGTAAAAAGCAGAACCATGCTGGAAAAGAAATCATGCAAATCAGTTGGGCTATTCAGGGGAAATAAAACAATTTAAAATGTAATTACATTTTTGGTATTTATTACATTTTTTTTAATTACCGAGAACCTCTGCATGGAAATGGGATCTTTGTGTCTCAGGCATCACCTCACCCACCTGCATATGCTCCATCACCCCTCTGCTGAAATTATAATTCTCTGTGACAACAATATCACAGTCTGTTGCTATGGAAATGACTATGATAACCAATGAATAAGACTTCAGCGGAGAGTAAAGCAGGAAGATAGTGAAGTCTGAGCTACACCAATACTGGGCCCCATTCAAAAGGTTAGCATGGCCAAAATGAGGTTTGCGCCATGCTAACACAGGATAGCATCGGCTGTTGGGAGCATACCCATATTCAAAGACCACCCATGTGTAGCGCACCCCCGACAGCAGCATCGCACACCAGTATTGTACTGTGCACCTGCAAATGAGGGAGTCCTCATGCATACACAATGAAGCACAACATAGAGAGCTTTCAAAAACTGCTAAACAGCCACCAGCATGACACAGTTTAATGTTTTTGAAACCCAGCCCATAATGGTGCACAAAGGAGGGAGTGCACTGTCAAGAGTTGGGGTCCTGCTGGTCCAGCGGTCCCTCCCTAGCCTCAGTCCACTCACATGGAAAACAACAGACATCTGTGGTGGACAAGCAGCCCCTCTCTAGCCACAATCCCCTCATGTACAAAAACAGGCATTTCTGATGGTCCTGCAGTCTCTTCCTAGCTCTGCTCACCACAAAAAAGTTTATATATTTCTTTTTAAAGTAAGCCCTGAGCTGGCCTGGTTGCACTGGAGGTTGAGGCACTGGTCACTACACCACGCCAGTGACTGGGATTTGGGAATGAGCCTGGGCCACTGGGGACAGCAGGGGTGAGAGAGATCGAGCATCTGGAGGACTGCTCTATTCTCTTGTGGAAGGAAGGTTTGCCATTTGACTGCCCTCTGATGGTGGCTGGAGGGCAGTACGGGTCAGAAGGGCATGTGCTGGCATCCTTATGTCAGTGGGAAGGGAGGATGGGAGAAAAAGTAGCCAGAATGTTCCATAATGTCCATACCAGCACCCTGGCTGGCCCATCCACCATCTGGATTTCAGTCTGGGGCAGGGGTAAAGCCAGCACCCCTTCACCTGGCCCTGCCATAGGGAGACCCTTGGGGGAATTATGGGGGTGTTGGGGAATGGTGCAGCCAGAGCCAGAGTCCCTCTGAGGCAGGGACTGGAGCCACCTGCAGTGCTCAGGGGTCATAAAAACTAGGGCTGCAAGTTCGGTTCGACTATTCTATCTAAATGGTTGAACCCCCAATGTTCGAGCTAGTCTGCACATACGCGAACATATGAATGAAATGTGTGAACTTTGGTTCACCTGGTTCATCCAGTTCACCCCTGCAGAACCCATAAAAAATTATAATGGGCATTGCAGGGGCGAACCAGACGAACCAATATTCATGTATTTTCCTACCATCATGTGACTCCTCCTCCTAATTCTCTGTGTTGTCAGCAGCCCCTCCATGTCACCTTCAGAAGCTCCACCCCCACCTTGGCATTTTCCTTCCCAAGTTCCTGCCTGGAACAGATTTGAAAGGGTGTGGGTGATTGGCAGCTGAAAGGCTGTCTGAAGAGACAACTCTCTCTGTTGGTTGTGACAGCAAACAGTCATGTGGTTGGCTTTGGGTAAGTCTCGCAGCTCCAGCTAATTGTTAGAGTGGCAGCTGGTGTGCGACTCGTAGACACAGTTACAGAAGACAGCAGTGTCTGTCTTGTTGTTTTCCAATCAGATCAAATCAAACACATCCTTTGATTGTGAAGCAAAAAAGTTTTTTTAGTCTATTTTTTTTTATTACTCTGTGGGAAGGGAAAAACTGACTAGAGAGCACACTGTGGGACTCGAGGGTCGAGGAGGAAGAGAAAATCCAGCAGGAGCTTGGGAGCTGCGTGTCCAGTCTAAGGGGCAGGGGGCTCTATCCATCCTTCATCATGGTGTGCTTGAATGATTCAATCAGCTAAAAACCTTTAAGTGAATCTAACATTAACCCCAGCAGTTCTTAAAGGGAAGTTGTTTTATTTGTGCTATAACAGCACCAAACAGCAAACACACCAGTACACAGCAAGGCAAAGCAGAAAAGCAGAGTGTGTGGAGGGGGAGGTGTAAGATACATTGCTGCATGAATGTTCGGCTCCTCTGTTCACCACAGTTTTTTTTCTTTTTGGCATTAGGCAGGCAGGCTGTTCTCTTTCTTTGTGCAGATTAATAAAAAATCAATAGTATTTGGTTTTTCAGCATTAGGCAGGCAGACTGTTTTTCTTTGTGCAGACTAATAAAAAATAAATATTATTAGTTTTTTGGCATTAGGCTATTTTTTTAACTGAAAAAATTATCCCTCTGTTACTACTTAAAGTACTTGACTCGACACAGCCAGCAGTGCTGTTATCTACCATTTAGGGAGAAAATATCCCTGTGTCTTACCACTTAAAGTACTTAACTTGATGCAGCCAACAGTGCTGTTATTTAGCAGTTGGGGAGAAAATATCCCAGTGTCTTACTACTTAAAGTACTTGACTTGACGTAACCAGCAGTGCTGTATTTATCTGTTAGGGAGAAAATATCCTTGTGTCTTATCACTTAAAGCACTTGACTCAACGCAGCAAGCAGTGCTGCATTTATCTGTTAGGGAAAAAATATCACGATGTCTTACCACTTAAAGTACTTGACTTGACGCAGCCAGCAGTGCTGTTATCTTCCAGTTATGGAGAAAATATCCCTCTGTCTTACCACTTAAAGTACTTGGCTCGATGCAGCAAGCAGAACTGTTATTTACCAGTTAGGGAGAAAATGTCCCTGTATCTTACCACTTGAACTACTTGACTCGACGCAGCAAGCAGTGCTGTATTTATCTGTTAGGGAGACAATATTCCTGTTCTTACCACTTAAAGTACTTGACTCAATGGAGCTAGCAGTGCTGTTGTATTTATCTGTTAAGGAGAAAATATCCCTGTGTCTTACCACTTAAAGTACTTGACTCAGCAAGCAGTGCTAGATTTATCTGTTAGGGAGAAAATATCCCTCTGTCTTACCACTTAAAGTAGTTGAATCGACGCAGCCAGCAGTGCTGTTATTTACCAGTTAGGGAGAAAATATCTCTTTGTCTTACCACCTAAACTACTAGACTTGACGCAGCCAGCAGTGCTAGATTTATCTGTTAGGGAGAAAATATCCCTGTGTCTTACTACTTAACGTACTTGACTTGACACAGCCAGCAGTGCTTATCTACAAGTTAGGGAGAAAATATCCCTATGTCTTACCACTTAAAGTACTTGAATTGACGCAGCCAGCAGTGCTGTTATTTACCAGTTAGGGAGAAAATATCCCTTTGTCTTACCACTTAAAGTACTTGACTTGACGCAGCCAGCAGTGCTGTTATTTACCAGTTAGGGAGAAACTATCCCTCTGTCTTACCACTTAAAGTACTTGACTCAATGCAGCAAACAGAACTGTTATTTACCAGTTAGGGACAAAATATCCCTGTGTCTTACCACTTAAACTATTTGAGTTGATGCAACAAGCAGTGCTGTTATTTACCAGTTTGGGAGAAAATATCCCTGTATCTTACCACTTGAACTACTTGACTCGACGCAGCAAGTAGTGCTGTATTTATCTGTTAGGGAGACAATATCCCTGTTCTTACCACTTAAAGTACTTGACTCGATGGAGCTAGCAGTGCTGTTATTTACCTGTTAGGGAGAAAATATCCCTGTGTCTTACCACTCAAACTACTTGACTTGACACAGCAAGCAGTGCTGTATTTATCTGTTAAGGAGAAAATATCCCTGTGTCTTACCACTTAAAGTACTTGACTCAGCAAGCAGTGCTAGATTTATCTGTTAGGGAGAAAATATCCCTGTGTCTTACCACTTAAAGTAGTTGAATCGACGCAGCCAGCAGTGCTGTTATTTACCAGTTAGGGAGAAAATATCTCTTCGTCTTACCACCTAAACTACTAGACTTGACGCAGCCAGCAGTGCTAGATTTATCTGTTAGGGAGAAAATATCCCTATGTCTTACCACTTAAAGTATTTGAATCGATGCAGCCAGCAGTGCTGTTATTTACCAGTTAGGGAGAAAATATCCCTTTGTCTTACCACTTAAAGTACTTGACTTGACGCAGCCAGCAGTGTTGTTATTTACCAGTTAGGGAGAAACTATCCCTCTGTCTTACCACTTAAAGTACTTGACTCAATGCAGCAAACAGAACTGTTATTTACCAGTTAGGGACAAAATATCCCTGTGTCTTACCACTTAAACTATTTGAGTTGATGCAACAAGCAATTCTGTATTTATCTATTAGGGAGAAAATATCCCTGTGTCTTATCACTTAAAGTACTTGACTCGACGCAGCAGGCAGTGCTGCTATCTACCAGTTAGGGAGTAAATACCCCTCTGTCTTACCACTTAAAGTACTTGACGCAGCAAGCAGCGCTATATTTATCTGTTGGGGAGAAAATATCCCTGTTTCTTACCACTTAAAGTACTTGACTCGACGCAGCCAGCAGTGATGTTATTTACCAGTTAGGGAGAAAATATCCCTTTGTCTTACCACTTAAGCTACTTGACTTGATGCAGCAAGCAGTGCTGTATTTATCTGTTAGGAGAAAATAGCCCTGTGTCTTACCACTTAAAGTACTTGACTCGACACAGCCAGCAGTGCTGTTATCTACCAGTTCGGGAGAAAATATTCCTCTGTCTTACCACTTAAAGTTCTTGACTCGATCAGCAAGCAGAGCTGTTATCTACCAGTTAGGGAGAAAATATCCCTGTGTCTTACCACTTGAACTAATTGACTCGATGCAGCAAGCAGTGCTGTATTTACCTGTTAGGGAGAAATATCCTTGTGTCTTACCACTTAAAGTACTTGACTCAATGCAGCAAGCAGTGCTGTGTTTATCTGTTAGGGAGAAAATATCCCTGTGTCTTACCACTTAAAGTACTTGACTTGACGCAGTCAGCAGTGCTGTTATTTACCAGTTATGGAGAAAATATCCCTGTGTCTTACCACTTAAACTACTTGACTGGATGCAGCAAGCAGTGCTGCATTTATCTGTTAGGGAGAAAATATCTCTGTGTCTTACCACTTAAAGTACTTGACTCGATGCAGCCAGCAGTGCTGTATTTTTCTGTTTGGGAGTAAATTTCCCTGTGTCTTACTAGAAGTACTTGACTGAATGCAGCCATGAGAGGTAAAAAAAAATAGCAGCACTTCTCAGGCAATCTAGGCAACAGTAACAACAGTACAGAAAATTCAGGACGTTGCTGGAGTAACCCATCGTGGTACTCAGAGGATGAGCACAAGGGCCATAATAGTGTGGAAGCCAGTTTTAGTAAGCAGTTTGATGGATGATGATGAGGAGGAGGAGAAGACTGTGAGAGTGAGGGGGAAATCAGTGGAACAGATCCTGAGTTTGTAGTAGATAAGGCAGCAGTCATTATGTCAAGTAGTAGTAGCTCTGGGGAGTAGGATGAAAAGGAGGAATACAGAGGCAGAAAAAGAAAACAAACAAGTTCTTGGAAGAATGGCTGTGGTGCTAAAAAAACATTAATGATAGTGGGGTATAACTTGGAGAGTCAGACACCCACACATCCAGAGGAATAACAGAGGACAGAAGATGGACAGACTTCACGAGGGGAAGAAAGAAATGCAGTTCAACCAGTCAGAGAGGTCGGGCATCTTCAAAATGACGTGCAGATGGGAATGTAAAGACCTCCATGAGGTCATGGAAATAGTTGTGGCTGTGGGGGTGGTGGCAGTGGTAGTAATGAACCTATCCTCACTATAAGCAGCAGTGCTACAAAATCTGTGAAATCCATTGTGTGGGATTTTTTCACACAAGATAAATCATCTGGCAGCCATGTGGTTTACAAATTATGCAAAACAAAATCAAGTTGTGGTAAAGTGGGTATTCGACTGGGAACGTCAACAATGATAAGACATATGAACAAGTCTCACATTTATCAGTATTAAAAAAAACAAAAGGAGCACACAAAAGTTGTTGCACTTCTGCACTCAGCTGAGGAGTATGAGGTAATGGATGTTTACCAAGGTGATGAAGTAACTGATGCGGAGGTGGAGGATGATGAAAGTCTTCCTTCCAGTCAAAGCACATCATCCTCTATTTTTCATTTCTTTACCCCTCTGAGCCCACCACCACAGCTCAACCGGAGTCATATACCATCCATGGCCACAACATCCACCCCTCATGGTAGTAAAGGTCAAGGGAAGCAGACCAGAAAATCAGGTGATAGCAGCAAGCATAGTGGGCATCAAATTTCTTTGAAAGACTGCTTTCAGCGGTCACAGAAATATAAGCGCAACAGGCCTGAGGCAAGGTGGTTGACAAAGGCAATTGGGGAGATGATAGTCTCTGACTTGCTTCAATTCTCATTTGTGGCTAACCCAGGTTTTAAAGCACTCATGGAAATTGCTGTGCCAAAGTATTGGGTCCCCAGACAGACCTATTTCTCCAGTGTTGCCTTTCCAGATTTGTATGACACTGTTCGGAAAAGTGTGTCTGATGCTCTGAAAAGTTCAGTGGGCAAAAAGAATCATGTCACAACAGATATGTGGACCGGTGGTCAGACGACTGACTATATGGCTGTGACTGACCCCTGTGTAAACTTTCCTTCCTCCTCCTCCTCCTCCTCATCATCATCATCATGTGGTGGCACTGGTGACAGCAGCAGCAGCAGCAAGAAGCAAGGGACTTTCACAGTTCGAAGGCAGGCAGCTTTATGTATTTATGGTTTTGAAAAAGATCACAAAGCAGAACATCTTCTGGAGGGTCTCGAAGAAAAGTTTGCTGAGTGGCTGACTCCAAAGTCCTTGCAACCAGGGTTTATAGTGTCTGACAATGCTTTAAATATTGTGAAAGCAGTAAGACTTGGTAAGTTTACAGACATACCATGCTTTGCACACACTATTAACTTAGTGGTAAAATACTTCATCAGTGAGGACGAAATGTGCAGAACTTTGATTGCAGCTACCCACACCGTGTGCACTCACTTTAGCCATTCTGTGAAAGCTCAAAAGTTGTTGCGGCAGATTCAGATTGAAAACAGCCTCCCTCTTCACCAGATGATAAAGGAAGTTCCAACCTGGTGGAATTCCACTTACTAAATGATGCAGAGAATGCTTGAACAACAGAAAGCCATCCATCAATATGCAGTCCAACATGGCATTGGGAAAGGAGATGTGAATGTCAGCCCCAATCAGTGGTGTCTGATGGAGAATCTTTGTTGTAGCCTTAAACTCTTTCAGGAGGCTACCTGAGTGGTGAGCTCTGATGGTGCCAGACTAAGTCAGATCCTATCCTTAATTTCACTCATCAGGATGAGACTGTGGCATCTCGAGTCACAGTTCTTTGACAATGATGACATCAATGCTGCATCACTTGTTGGAAAAATGATACACACCTTCCTGGCTGATGAGCGCATTGTAAATATGTGCATAGATGAACATTACATTTTTGCCAAACTTCTGGACCCTCGGTTTAAGGACACAATTGAGACATTCTTCAAACCACATGACTTTAAAGACCTGGTGCACTATCGTGAACTGTTAATTGAGAAAGTGTCAGCATGTATAGTTCAGAAAAGTAGTACATCATCAGTGCCCTTTTGGCAACATTCAAATCCTGACCAAAATCTGCTGTAGAGGGATGGAGCACAATCTGCTGTTGCTGCTGCTGCTGCCACCACTACTGATGTTTTGGCACATTAAACACAAACCAGAACTGCTGCTATACCACAAGAGGACAAACCACTGTGGGACATGCCATCAGACTTTGGTCTAATAAAGACAGCTGGGAAGGCTCAGCGGCAATAGTGGTACCATAAGTCCCTGCTGCAAAAATGGTTAAGGATTATATGGAGGAGACTGTACATCTCACTGCAGGTGATGAATCATTGCTTTATTGGCAACAGAAAAAATTGATCTGGCCTTCTTTAACTGAGATCGCAATTGAATGCCTCAGTTGCCCACCTGCCAGCACATATTCAGAGAGAATTTTTAGTGCTGCTGGGGCAATAGTGAATGACAAAAGAACATGTCATTCCACGAAGAATGTAGAGAGGCTCACTTTTTTTTTTAATTGAACCTGCCTCGGTTCAAAAACATATACTGTCCCAAATTTATGCAGGGTGACAGCACACAGATGGCATCATGCCACGCTGATGATGACGACGATAATGGTGAAGGATTCTGTTGCCACTAGTAGCCACTAGCCTTTCCAGCTGTCGTTCCTCCACTGGTGGGTGCCCCTGTCTCCTCCTCATCCTAGAGTTCCATTAATTTTAGAAACAAAACATCCACTGCTGGTTCTCATGTGCCACTAAGGCCCGATCTGACTAGCACCTACACTGAAGGACCCCTGCATACGGCAGTTCAAGTAAAATAACCAGAAATGACTACACATTGTCACACAGCTCTGTATTTATCCATTTGTTTTATTGGATTTTTATTACAAAATACACACCAAATGAATGCATATTACTGGCTATTAACAAACAAAAACCCTTAATAAATAAATAATAAATAACTGTTCTTCTGGTTCAATTCCAGATGGAAATTTAATTATTATTTTTTTTTTTGGCTGTAAAATGTCAACTTTACAATACATTCCCAATTTCAATGTTGCACCCAATGATATCCAATGTTTTGACCTGAAGGAACCATTCACCAGATAGAAACTGTTTTCATTATAACATGTAAAATGAAAATAAAAAAAAATAGATTGTACAAAATGTTGTTCCCACATACTGCACTAACTGACTATCATGACAATAAATTAAAAAATCACTGATCTTACCCTAGCCTCCATCCGAAACTCCAAGCCCACATATTTTATTTTGCATGTTTGGGAATATACATGTAATACTAAGTTTCTAACTTTAAGAATGGCAAGTTTTGCAAAGCTTTCGAACACTGAGACAGAATCTTATGCGCCAAAGCTTTGCGATACTTAATTGTATTTATACCATTCTTAGTACTACCTGTACTTTCCCAAACAAAAAACAATACTTCTGTGGATTTCTTAATTAAGTAGAACCATGTAAACTTTTTTTTTGCATTATATATTATAGAACTTTGTTATACCATGTAGAACCTGGTTCTACTTAGCAGAACTTGTTTTTTTACATAGTAGAACTAATTGGTAGAACCTGGTTCTACTTGGAAGAACCTGGTTTTACTTGCTAGAACTAGATTATAAATGGTAGAACACAGTTCTACCTGATATAACCTGATTCTACTGAGTTCTATCTGGCAGAACTAGGCAGAACCAGGTAGAACTTTTTTTGGGATCTACTCAGAAAGTTTGCAAGGAAGAACTTTTAGAGGTTCACACAGCCACAGTCTGTACTCATTGTTATAACTGCAGCTTTGGGACTGCACTCGTTGCTATTACTGCTGCTTTTGGTCTGTACTCATTGCTATAATTACTGCTGTTGGGTCTGTACACATTGCTGTGACTGCTGCTTGTGGGTCTGTACTTATTGCTGTGACTGCAGCTTTTGTGTCATTACCCATTACTGTGACTGTTGCTTTTTGGTCTATACTAATTGTCATGACTGCAGGTTTTGGATCTGTATTTAGTGCTGTGACTGCTGCTTTTGGGTCTGTACTCATTGCTGTGACTTCTGCTTTTGTTCCTGTACTCATTGCTGTGACTGCTGCTTTTTCATATGTACTCATTGCTGTGACTGCTATTTTTTTGTCTGTACACATTGATGTGACTGCTGCTTTTGGGTCTGTACTCATTGCTGCGACTGCTGCTTTGGGGCTGAACTCATTGCTGTGACTGCTGCTTTTGGGCTTGTACTCATTGCTGTAACTGCTGCATTTGGGACTGTACTCATTGCTGTAACTGCTGCTTTGGGCCTGTACTTATTGCTGTGGCTGCTGTTTTTGGGCCAGTTCTCATTGCTGTGACAGCTGCTTTTTGGTCTGTACTCAATGCTGAGAATGCAACATTTGGGGCTGTACTCAATGCTGTGACTGCTGCTTTTGAGTCTGTACTCATGACTGTGACTACTGCTTTAGGGCCTGTACTCACAGCTATTACAGCTGCTGTTGGGCTGTACTCATTACTGTGACTGTTGCTTTTGTTTTTGTACTCATTGCTGTGACTGCTGCATTTGGGTCTGTACTCATTACTGTTATTGCAGCTTTTGAGTCTTTACTCATGACTGTGACTACTGCTTTTGGGCTGTACTCATTGCTGTGACTACTGTTTTTTGGTCTGTACTCATTTCTGTTAACTGCAAGTTTTGGGTATGTACTCATTGCTGTGACTGCTGCTTTGTGTCTGTACTCATTACTGTAACTGCAGCTTTTGGATCTGTGCTCATTGCCTTGGCTACTGCTTTTGGGTATGTACTCTTTGCTATTACTGCTGCTTTGGGTCTGTACTGATTGGTATAATTACAGCTTTTGGGCCTGTACTCATTGCTGTGACTACTGCTTTTGTTTCTGTACTCATTGCTGTTACTGCAGCTTTTGAGTCTTTACTCATTACTGTGACTACTGCTCTAGGGCCTGTACTCGTTGTGACTGCTGCTTTTGAGCTGTACTCCTTGCTGTGACTACTGCTTTTGTGTCTGTACTCATTGCTGTGACTGCAGGTTTTGAGTCTGTACTCATTGCTGTGACTGCTGCTTTTGGGTATGTACTCATTGCTGTGACTGCTGCTTTGGGACTGTACTCATTTCAGTAACTGCTGCTTTTGGATCTGTACTCATTGCTGTGACTGCTGCTTTTGGGTCTGTACTCATTGGTATTACTGCTGCTTTGAGTCTGAACTGATTGCTATAATTACAGTTTTTGGGTCTGAACTCATTTCTGTGACAGCTGCTTCTCAGTCAGTACTCATTGCTGTGACTGCAGCATTTGGGCCTGTACTCATGGTTGTGACTGCAGCTTTTGGGTCTATACTCACTGCTGTAACATATGATTTTTGGCCTTTAATCATTTCTGTGACTGCTGCATTTGAGTCTGTACTCATTGGAGTGACTGATTTTTTGTGCCTCAACTCATTGCTCTGACTGCTTCTTTTGGGCCTGTACTCATTTCTGTGACTGCTCGGTTTGGGTCAGTACTTATTGCAGGGATTGTTTCTTTTCTGGCTGTTCTTATTCCTGTTTCTGCAGCTTTTGGGTCTCTATTCTTGGCTGAGACTGCTGCTTTTGGATCTGTACTCATTGCTGTTAATTCTGCATTAGGGAGTGTACTCATGGCTCGTACTTCTGCTTTATGGCTGTACTCATTGCTGTGACTGATGCTTTTGGATCTGTACTCATTGCTGTGTCTGTTGCTTTTGGTACTGCACTCATTGATCTGACTGCAGCTTTTGGGGCTGTACTTATTGCTGTGAATGCTGCTTTTGGGTCTCTACTCATTACTGTGACTGCTGCATTTATTCCTGAACTCATTGCTGTGACTTCTGCTTTTTCGTCGCTACTCATTGCAGTGACTGCTGCTTTGGGTCTGTGCTCCTTGCTGAGACTGCTGCTTTTTAGTTTGTATGCATTGCTGTGACAGCTGCTTTTGTATCTGTACACGCAGCAGTGACTGAAGCTTTTGGGCCTGTACTCTTTGCTGTGACTGCTGCTTTTGGGACAGTACTCATTGCTGTGACTGCTCCTTTTTGGCCTGTTCATATTGCTGTGACTTCTGATTTTGAGCCTGTATTTATTGCTGTGACAGCTACATTTGGGCATGTACTTATTGCTGTGACAGCTGCTTTTGGGTTTGTACTCATTGCTGTGATTGCTGCTTTTGGGACTGTACTCATTGCTGTGACTTCTGCATTTGGGTCTGGAATCTTTGCTGTGGCTGCTGCTTTTGTTTCTGTTCTCATTGCTGTTACTGCAGCTTTTGAGTCTTTACTCATTACTGTGACTACTGCTTTAGTGCCTGTACTCATTGCTGTGACTGCTGCTTTTGAGCTGTACTCATTGCTGAGACTAGTACTTTTGGGTCTGTACTCATTGCAGAGACTGATGGTTTTGGGTCTGTACTCATTGCTGTGACTGCTGCTTCTCGGTCTGTACTCATTGCTGTGATGGCTGCTTTTGGGTCTGAAGTCATTGCTGTTTCTGCTGCTTTTCAACCTGTATTCATTGCTGTTACTGCTGCTTTTGTGTCTGTACTCATTGTGGTGACATTTGGTTTTCAGCCAGTACTCATTGCTGTGACTGCAGCTTTTTGGCTGTACTCATTGCTGTGACTGCTGCTTTTTAGCTGTACTCATTGCTGTGACTGCAGCTTTTGGACTGTACTCAATGCGGTGAATGCTGTTTTTGGCTCTGTACTCATTGCTGTGACTGCAGCTTTTGGGTCTATTCTCATTGCTGTGACATTTAATTTTTGGCCTTTACTTATTGCTGTGACTGCTGCATTTGTGCATGAACTCACTGGGTGACTGCTTTTTGTGCCTCAACTCATTGCTCTGATTGCTTCTTTTGGGCCTGTATTCATTTCCGTGAATGCAGCATTTGGATCATACTCACTGCAGAGACCTGATTCTTTTCTGGCTGTTCTTATTCCTGTTTCTGCTGCTTTGGGCCTCTAATCTTGACTGAAACTGTTGCTTTTCGATCTGTACTCATTGCTGTTAATTCTGCTTTAGGTAGTGTACTCATGGCTCTTACTTCTGCTTGTAGGCTTGTACTTATTTCTGTGACTGCTGCTTTTGGAACAGTATTCAGTGCTGTGACTGATGCTTTAGGATCTGTACTCATTGCTGTGACTGCTGCTTTTGGGTCTGTACTCAATGCTGTGACTGTTTCTTTTGGGTCAGTACTCATTGCTGTTACTGCTGCTTTTGGGTCTATACTCATTGCAATGACATTACATTTTTGGCCTTTACTCATTGCTGTGAGTGCTGCATTTGAGTGTGTACTCATTGGAGTGGCTGCTTTTTTGTGTCTCAACTCATTGCTCTGACTGCTTCTTTTGGGCCTGTACTCATTTCTGTGAATGATGAATTTGGGTCCATACTCACTACAGAGACTGATTCTTTTCTGGCTGTACTTATTCCTGTTTCTCCTGCTTTTGGGCCTCTAATCTTGGCTGAAACTGCTGCTTTTGGATCTGTACTCATTGCTGTTAATTCTGCTTTAGGGAGTGTAGTCATGGCTCTTACTTCTGCTTGTAGGCTTGTACATATATCTGTGACTGCTGCTTTTGGAACAGTACTCATTGCTGTGCCTGATGCCTTTGGATCTGTACTCATTGATGTTACTGCTGCTTTTGGTACTGTAGCCATTGCTCTGACTGCAGCTTTTGGGGCTGTGCTTATTAGAATGACTGCTGCTTTTATTCCTGTACTCATTGCTGTGACTTCTGCTTTTGGGACTGTACTCATTGCTGTGACTGCTCCTTTTTGGCCTGTTCATATTGCTGCGACTTCTGATTTTGAGCCTGTATTTATTGCTGTGACAGCTACATTTGGGCATGTACTTATTACTGTGACAGCTGCTTTTGGGTTTGTACTCATTGCTATAACTGCTGCTTTTGGATCTGTACTCATTGCTGTGACTGCTGCTTTTGGGTTTGAACTCATTGCTGTGATTGCTGCTTTTGTTTCAGTACTCATTGCTGTTACTGCAGCTTTTGAGTCTTTACTCATTACAGAGACTACTGCTCTAGGGTGTACTCATTGTGACTGCTGCTTTTGAGTTGTACTCCTTGCTGTGACTACTGCTTTTGTGTCTGTACTCATTGCTGTGACTGCAGGTTTTGAGTCTGTACTCATTGCTGAGACTGCTGCTTTTGGTTTTGTACTCATTGCTCTGACTGCTGCTTTGGGACTGTACTCATTTCAGTAACTGCTGCTTTTGGGTCTGCACTCATTGCTCTTTCTATTGCTTTGGGTCTGTACTCATTGGTATTACTGCTGCTTTGAGTCTGAACAGATTGCTATAATTACAGCTTTTGGGTCTGTACTCATTTCTGTGACAGCTGCTTCTCAGTCAGTACTCATTGATGTGACTGCAGCTTTTGGGGCTGTACTCTTTGCTGTGACTGCTGCTTTTGGGACAGTACTCATTGCTGTGACTGCTCCTTTTTGGCCTGTTCATATTGCTGTGACTTCTGATTTTGAGCCTGTATTTATTGCTGTGACAGCTACATTTGGGCATGTACTTATTGCTGTGACAGCTGCTTTTGGGTTTGCACTCATTGCTGTGATTGCTGCTTTTGTTTCTGTACTCATTGCTGTTACTGCAGCTTTTGAGTCTTTACTCATTACTGAGACTACTGCTCTAGGGTGTACTCGTTGTGACTGCTGCTTTTGAGCTGTACTCCTTGCTGTGACTACTGCTTTTGTGTCTGTACTCATTGCTGTGACTGCAGGTTTTGAGTCTGTACTCATTGCTCTGACAACTGCTTTTGGGTCTGTACTGATTGCTGTGACTGCTGCTTTTGGGTCTCTACTCATTGCTGTGACTGCTGCTTTTGGGCTGTACTCATTGCTGTGACTGCTGCTTTTGATACTGTACCCATTAATATGACTGCTGCTTTGGGACTGTACTCATTTCAGTAACTGCTGCTTTTGGATCTGTACTCATTGCTGTGACTGCTGCTTTTGGGTCTGTACTCATTGCTGTTTCTGCTGCTCTGGGTCTGTACTCATTGGTATTACTGCTGCTTTGAGTCTGAACTGATTGCTATAATTACAGCTTTTGGGTCTGTACTCATTTTTGTGACAGCTGCTTCTCAGTCAGTACTCATTGATGTGACTGCAGCTTTTGGGGCTGTACTCTTTGTTGTGACTGCTGCTTTTGGGACAGTACTCATTGCTGTGACTGTTCCTTTTTGGCCTGTTCATATTGCTGTGACTTCTGATTTTGAGCCTGTATTTATTGCTGTGACAGCTACATTTGGGCATGTACTTATTGCTGTGACAGCTGCTTTTGGGTTTGTACTCATTGCTGTGATTGCTGCTTTTGTTTCTGTACTCATTGCTGTTACTGCAGCTTTTGAGTCTTTACTCATTACTGAGACTACTGCTCTAGGGTGTACTTATTGTGACTGCTGCTTTTGAGCTGTACTCCTTGCTGTGACTATTGCTTTTGTGTCTGTTCTCATTGCTGTGACTGCAGGTTTTGAGTCTGTACTCATTGCTCTGACAACTGCTTTTGGGTCTGTACTCATTGCTGTGACTGCTGCTTTTGGGTCTGTACTCATTGCTGTGACTGCTGCTTTTGGGTCTGTACTCATTGCTGTGACTGCTGCTTTTGGGCTGTACTCATTGCTGTGACTGCTGCTTTTGATACTGTACCCATTAATATGACTGCTGCTTTGGGACTGTACTCATTTCAGTAACTGCTGCTTTTGGATCTGTACTCATTGCTGTGACTGCTGCTTTTGGGTCTGTACTCATTGCTGTTTCTGCTGCTTTGGGTCTGTACTCATTGGTATTACTGCTGCTTTGAGTCTGAACTGATTGCTATAATTACAGCTTTTGGGTCTGTACTCATTTCTGTGACAGCTGCTTCTCAGTCAGTACTCATTGCTGTGACTGCAGCTTTTGGGGTTGTACTCTTTGCTGTGACTGCTGCTTTTGGGACAGTACTCATTGCTGTGACTGCTCCTTTTTGGCCTGTTCATTTTGCTGTGACTTCTGATTTTGAGCCTGTATTTATTGCTGTGACAGCTACATTTGGGCATGTACTTATTGCTGTGACAGCTGCTTTTGAGTTTGTACTCATTGCTGTGACTTCTGCATTTGGGTCTGGAATCTTTGCTGTGGCTGCTGCTTTTGTTTCTGTTCTCATTGCTGTTACTGCAGCTTTTGAGTCTTTACTCATTACTGTGACTACTGCTTTAGGGCCTGTACTCATTTCAGAGACTGATGGTTTTGGGTCTGTACTCATTGCTGTGACTGCTGCTTCTCGGACTGTACTCATTGCTGTGATGGCTGCTTTTGGGTCTGAAGTCATTGCTGTTTCTGCTGCTTTTCAACCTGTATTCATTGCTGTTACTGCTGCTTTTGTGTCTGTACTCATTGTGGTGACATTTGATTTTCAGCCAGTACTCATTGCTGTGACTGCAGCTTTTTAGCTGTACTCATTGCTGTGACTGCAGCTTTTGGACTGTACTCAATGCAGTGACTGCTGTTTTTGGGTCTATTCTCATTGCTATGACATTTAATTTTTGGCCCTTACTTATTGCTGTGACTGCTGCATTTGTGCGTGAACTCATTGGAGTGACTGCTTTTTTTGTGCCTCAACTCATTGCTCTGATTGCTTCTTTTGGGCCTGTAATCATTTCCATGAATGCTGCATTTGGGTCCCTACTCACTGCAGAGACTGATTCTTTTCTGGCTGTTCTTATTCCTGTTTCTGCTGCTTTTGGGCCTCTAATCTTGGCTGAAACTGTTGCTTTTTGATCTGTACTCACTGCTGTTAATTCTGCTTTAGGTAGTGTACTCATGGCTCTTACTTCTGCTTGTAGGCTTGTACTTATTTCTGTGACTGCTGCTTTTGGAACAGTATTCAGTGCTGTGACTGATGCTTTAGGATCTGTACTCATTGCTGTGACTGCTGCTTTTGGGTCTGTACTCAATGCTGTGACTGTTTCTTTTGGGTCACTACTCATTGCTGTTACTGCTGCTTTTGGATCTATACTCATTGCAGTGACATTACATTTTTGGCCTTTACTCATTGCTGTGAGTGCTGCATTTGAGTGTGTACTCATTGGAGTGACTGCTTTTTTGTGTCTCAACTCATTGCTCTGACTGCTTCTTTTGGACCTGTACTCATTTCCGTGAATGCTGAATTTGGGTCCATACTCGCTACAGAGACTGATTCTTTTCTGGCTCTACTTATTCCTGTTTCTCCTGCTTTTGGGCCTCTAATCTTGGCTGAAACTTCTGCTTTTGGATCTGTACTCATTGCTGTTAATTCTGCTTTAGGGAGTGTAGTCATGGCTCTTACTTCTGCTTGTAGAATTGCACTTATATCTGTGACTGCTGCTTTAGGAACAGTACTCATTGCTGTGACTGATGCCTTTGGATCTGTACTCATTGCTGTTACTGCTGCTTTTGGTACTGTAGCCATTGCTCTGACTGCAGCTTTTGGGGCTGTGCTTATTGCTGTGAATGCTGCTTTTGGGTCTGTACTCATTAGTATGACTGCTGCTTTTATTCCTGTACTCATTGCTGTGACTTCTGCTTTTTGTCTGTTCTCACTGTAGTGACTGCTGCTTTGGATCTGTGCTCCTTGCTGTGACTGCTGCTTTTTTGTTTGTACTCATTGTTGTGACCACTGCTTTTTTGTTTGTACTCATTGCTGTGACTTCTACTTTTGTGTCTGTACTCATTGCTGTGACTGCTGCTTTTGAGCTGTACTCATTGCTGAGACTAGTACTTTTGGGTCTGTACTCATTGCAGAGACTGATGGTTTTGGGTCTGTACTCATTGCTGTGACTGCTGCTTCTCGGTCTGTACTCATTGCTGTGATGGCTGCTTTTGGGTCTGAAGTCATTGCTGTTTCTGCTTTTCAACCTGTATTCATTGCTGTTACTGCTGCTTTTGTGTCTGTACTCATTGTGGTGACATTTGGTTTCAGCCAGTACTCATTGCTGTGACTGCAGCTTTTTGGCTGTACTCATTGCTGTGACTGCTGCTTTTAGCTGTACTCATTGCTGTGACTGCAGCTTTTGGACTGTACTCAATGCGGTGAATGCTGTTTTTGGCTCTGTACTCATTGCTGTGACTGCAGCTTTTGGGTCTATTCTCATTGCTGTGACATTTAATTTTTGGCCTTTACTTATTGCTGTGACTGCTGCATTTGTGCATGAACTCACTGGAGTGACTGCTTTTTTGTGCCTCAACTCATTGCTCTGATTGCTTCTTTTGGGCCTGTACTCATTTCCGTGAATGCAGCATTTGGATCCGTACTCACTGCAGAGACTGATTCTTTTCTGGCTGTTCTTATTCCTGTTTCTGCTGCTTTTGGGCCTCTAATCTTGACTGAAACTGTTGCTTTTCGATCTGTACTCATTGCTGTTAATTCTGCTTTAGGTAGTGTACTCATGGCTCTTACTTCTGCTTGTAGGCTTGTACTTATTTCTGTGACTGCTGCTTTTGGAACAGTATTCAGTGCTGTGACTGATGCTTTAGGATCTGTACTCATTGCTGTGACTGCTGCTTTTGGGTCTGTACTCAATGCTGTGACTGTTTCTTTTGGGTCAGTACTCATTGCTGTTACTGCTGCTTTTGGGTCTATACTCATTGCAATGACATTACATTTTTGGCCTTTACTCATTGCTGTGAGTGCTGCATTTGAGTGTGTACTCATTGGAGTGGCTGCTTTTTTGTGTCTCAACTCATTGCTCTGACTGCTTCTTTTGGGCCTGTACTCATTTCTGTGAATGCTGAATTTGGGTCCATACTCACTACAGAGACTGATTCTTTTCTGGCTGTACTTATTCCTGTTTCTCCTGCTTTTGGGCCTCTAATCTTGGCTGAAACTGCTGCTTTTGGATCTGTACTCATTGCTGTTAATTCTGCTTTAGGGAGTGTAGTCATGGCTCTTACTTCTGCTTGTAGGCTTGTACATATATCTGTGACTGCTGCTTTTGGAACAGTACTCATTGCTGTGCCTGATGCCTTTGGATCTGTACTCATTGATGTTACTGCTGCTTTTGGTACTGTAGCCATTGCTCTGACTGCAGCTTTTGGGCTGTGCTTATTAGAATGACTGCTGCTTTATTCCTGTACTCATTGCTGTGACTTCTGCTTTTGGGACTGTACTCATTGCTGACTGCTCCTTTTGGCCTGTTCATATTGCTGCGACTTCTGATTTGAGCCTGTATTGTTGCTGTGACAGCTACATTTGGGCATGTACTTATTGCTGTGACAGCTGCTTTTGGTTTGTACCATTGCTATAACTGCTGCTTTTGGATCTGTACTCATTGCTGTGACTGCTGCTTTTGGGTTTGAACTCATTGCTGTGATTGCTGCTTTTGTTTCTGTACTCATTGCTGTTACTGCAGCTTTTGAGTCTTACTCATTACAGAGACTACTGCTCTAGGGTGTACTCATTGTGACTGCTGCTTTTGAGCTGTACTCCTTGCTGTGACTACTGCTTTTGTGTCTGTACTCATTGCTGTGACTGCAGGTTTTGAGTCTGTACTCATTGCTGAGACTGCTGCTTTTGGTTTTGTACTCATTGCTCTGACTGCTGCTTTGGGACTGTACTCATTTCAGTAACTGCTGCTTTTGGGTCTGCACTCTTTGCTCTTTCTATTGCTTTGGTTCTGTACTCATTGGTATTACTGCTGCTTTGAGTCTGAACTGATTGCTATAATTACAGCTTTTGGGTCTGTACTCATTTCTGTGACAGCTGCTTCTCAGTCAGTACTCATTGATGTGACTGCAGCTTTTGGGGGCTGTACTCTTTGCTGTGACTGCTGCTTTTGGGACAGTACTCATTGCTGTGACTGCTCCTTTTTGGCCTGTTCATATTGCTGTGACTTCTGATTTTGAGCCTGTATTTATTGCTGTGACAGCTACATTTGGGCATGTACTTATTGCTGTGACAGCTGCTTTTGGGTTTGCACTCATTGCTGTGATTGCTGCTTTTGTTTCTGTACTCATTGCCGTTACTGCAGCTTTTGAGTCTTTACTCATTACTGAGACTACTGCTCTAGGGTGTACTCGTTGTGACTGCTGCTTTTGAGCTGTACTCCTTGCTGTGACTACTGCTTTTGTGTCTGTACTCATTGCTGTGACTGCAGGTTTGAGTCTGTACTCATTGCTCTGACAACTGCTTTTGGGTCTGTACTGATTGCTGTGACTGCTGCTTTTGGGTCTCTACTCATTGCTGTGACTGCTGCTTTTGGGCTGTACTCATTGCTGTGACTGCTGCTTTTGATACTGTACCCATTAATATGACTGCTGCTTTGGGACTGTACTCATTTCAGTAACTGCTGCTTTTGGATCTGTACTCATTGCTGTGACTGCTGCTTTTGGGTCTGTACTCATTGCTGTTTCTGCTGCTCTGGGTCTGTACTCATTGGTATTACTGCTGCTTTGAGTCTGAACTGATTGCTATAATTACAGCTTTTAGGTCTGTACTCATTTTTGTGACAGCTGCTTCTCAGTCAGTACTCATTGATGTGACTGCAGCTTTTGGGGCTGTACTCTTTGTTGTGACTGCTGCTTTTGGGACAGTACTCATTGCTGTGACTGTTCCTTTTTGGCCTGTTCATATTGCTGTGACTTCTGATTTTGAGCCTGTATTTATTGCTGTGACAGCTACATTTGGGCATGTACTTATTGCTGTGACAGCTGCTTTTGGGTTTGTACTCATTGCTGTGATTGCTGCTTTTGTTTCTGTACTCATTGCTGTTACTGCAGCTTTTGAGTCTTTACTCATTACTGAGACTACTGCTCTAGGGTGTACTTGTTGTGACTGCTGCTTTTGAGCTGTACTCATTGCTGTGACTGCTGCTTTTGGGTCTGTACTCATTGCTGTGACTGCTGCTTTTGGGTCTGTACTCATTGCTGTGACTGCTGCTTTTGGGCTGTACTCATTGCTGTGACTGCTGCTTTTGATACTGTACCCATTAATATGACTGCTGCTTTGGGACTGTACTCATTTCAGTAACTGCTGCTTTTGGATCTGTACTCATTGCTGTGACTGCTGCTTTTGGGTCTGTACTCATTGCTGTTTCTGCTGCTTTGGGACTGTACTCATTGGTATTACTGCTGCTTTGAGTCTGAACTGATTGCTATAATTACAGCTTTTGCATCTGTACTCATTTCTGTGACAGCTGCTTCTCAGTCAGTACTCATTGCTGTGACTGCAGCTTTTGGGGCTGTACTCTTTGCTGTGACTGCTGCTTTTGGGACAGTACTCATTGCTGTGACTGCTCCTTTTTGGCCTGTTCATTTTGCTGTGACTTCTGATTTTGAGCCTGTATTTATTGCTGTGACAGCTACATTTGGGCATGTACTTATTGCTGTGACAGCTGCTTTTGAGTTTGTACTCATTGCTGTGATTGCTGCTTTTGGGACTGTACTCATTGCTGTGACTTCTGCATTTGGGTCTGGAATCTTTGCTGTGGCTGCTGCTTTTGTTTCTGTTCTCATTGCTGTTACTGCAGCTTTTGAGTCTTTACTCATTACTGTGACTACTGCTTTAGGGCCTGTACTCATTTCAGAGACTGATGGTTTTGGGTCTGTACTCATTGCTGTGACTGCTGCTTCTCGGCCTGTACTCATTGCTGTGATGGCTGCTTTTGGGTCTGAAGTCATTGCTGTTTCTGCTGCTTTTCAACCTGTATTCATTGCTGTTACTGCTGCTTTTGTGTCTGTACTCATTGTGGTGACATTTGATTTTCAGCCAGTACTCATTGCTGTGACTGCAGCTTTTAGCTGTACTCATTGCTGTGACTGCAGCTTTGGACTGTACTCAATGCAGTGACTGCTGTTTTTGGGTCTATTCTCATTGCTATGACATTTAATTTTTGGCCCTTACTTATTGCTGTGACTGCTGCATTTGTGCGTGAACTCATTGGAGTGACTGCTTTTTTTGTGCCTCAACTCATTGCTCTGATTGCTTCTTTTGGGCCTGTAATCATTTCCATGAATGCTGCATTTGGGTCCCTACTCACTGCAGAGACTGATTCTTTTCTGGCTGTTCTTATTCCTGTTTCTGCTGCTTTTGGGCCTCTAATCTTGGCTGAAACTGTTGCTTTTTGATCTGTACTCACTGCTGTTAATTCTGCTTTAGGTAGTGTACTCATGGCTCTTACTTCTGCTTGTAGGCTTGTACTTATTTCTGTGACTGCTGCTTTTGGAACATTATTCAGTGCTGTGACTGATGCTTTAGGATCTGTACTCATTGCTGTGACTGCTGCTTTCGGGTCTGTACTCAATGCTGTGACTGTTTCTTTTGGGTCACTACTCATTGCTGTTACTGCTGCTTTTGGATCTATACTCATTGCAGTGACATTACATTTTGGCCTTTACTCATTGCTGTGAGTGCTGCATTTGAGTGTGTACTCATTGGAGTGACTGCTTTTTGTGTCTCAACTCATTGCTCTGACTGCTTCTTTGGACCTGTACTCATTTCCGTGAATGCTGAATTTGGGTCCATATCACAGAGACTGATTCTTTTCTGGCTCTACTTATTCCTGTTTCTCCTGCTTTTGGGCCTCTAATCTTGGCTGAAACTGCTGCTTTTGGATCTGTACTCATTGCTGTTAATTCTGCTTTAGGAGTGTAGTCATGGCTCTTACTTCTGCCCCAGGGGCACTTATATCTGTGACTGCTGCTTTAGGAACAGTACTCATTGCTGCACTGATGCCTTTGGATCTGTACTCATTGCTGTTACTGCTGCTTTTGGTACTGTAGCCATTGCTCTGACTGCAGCTTTTGGGGCTGTGCTTATTGCTGTGAATGCTGCTTTTGGGTCTGTTCTCATTACTATGACTGCTGCTTTTATTCCTGTACTCATTGCAGTGACATCTGCTTTGTTGTCTGTTCTCACTGTAGTGACTGCTGCTTTGGCTCTGTGCTCCTTGCTGTGACTGCTGCTTTTTTGTTTGTACTCATTGCTGTGACTGCTGCTTTTGTGTCTGTACACACAGCTGTGACTGATGCTTTTTGGCCTATACTCTTTGCTGTGACTGCTGCTTTTTGGTCTGTTCTTAATGCAGTGACTTCTGCTTTTGAGCCTGTACTCATTGCAGAGACTGATGGTTTTGGGTCTGTACTCATTGCTGTGACTGCTGCTTCTCGGTCTGTACTCATTGCTGTGATGGCTGCTTTGGGTCTGAAGTCATTGCTGTTTCTGCTGCTTTTCAACCTGTATTCATTGCTGTTACTGCTGCTTTTGGGCCTGTACTCGTTGATGTGACTGCTGCGTTTGAGCTGTACTCATTGCTGTGACTACTGCTTTTGAGCTGTACTCACTGCTGTGACTACAGCTTTTGGGTCTGTACTCATTGCTGTGACTGCAGGTTTTGGGTCTGTACTCATTGCTGTGACTGCTGCTTCTGGGTATGTACTCATTGCTGTGACTGCTGCTTTGGGACTGTACTCATTTCAGTAACTGCTGCTTTTGGATCTGTACTCAATGCTGTGACTGCTGCTTTTGGATATGTACTCATTGCTGTGACTGCTACTTTAGGTTCTGTACTTATTGCTTTTTCTGTTGCTTTGGGTCTGTACTCATTGGTATTACTGCTGCTTTGAGTCTGTACTGATTGCTATAATTACAGCTTTTGGGTCTGTACTCATTTCTGTGACAGCTGCTTCTCATTCAGTATTCATTGCTGTGACTGCAGCTTTTGGGTCTATACTCATTGCTGTAACATATGATTTTTGGCTTGTACTCACTTCTGTGACTGCTGCATTTGAGTCTGTACTCATTGGAGTGACTGATTTTTTTGTGCCTCAACTCATTGCTCTGACTGCTTCTTTTGGGTCTGTACTCATTTCTGTGACTGCTCAATTTGGGTCAGTACTCATTGCAGGGATTGTTTCTTTTCTGGCTGTTCTTATTTCTGTTTATGCTACTTTTGGGTCTCTTATCTTGGCTGAGACTGCTGCTTTTGGATCTGTACTCATTGCTGTTAATTCTGCTTTAGGGAGTGTACTCATGGCTTATACTTCTGCTTGTGGGCTTGTACTTATTTCTGGGACTGCTGCTTTTGGGACAGTACTCATTGTTGTGACTGCTGGTTTTTGGATCTGTACTCATTGCTGTGACTGCTGCTTTATAGCTGCACTCATTGCTCTGACTGCAGCTTTTGGGGCTGTACTTATTGCTGTGAATGCTGCTTTTGGGTCTCTACTCATTACTGTGACTGCTGCATTTATTCCCGTACTCATTGCTGTGACTTCTGCTTTTTCGTCTGTACTCATTGCAGTGAGTGCTGCTTTGGGTCTGTGCTCCTTGCTGAGACTGCTGCTTTTTTTGTTTGTATGCATTGCTGTGACTGCTGCTTTTGTATCTGTACACACAGCAGTGACTGAAGCCTTTGGGGCTGTACTCTTTGCTATAACTGCTGCTTTTGGGACAGTACTCATTGCTGTGACTGCTCCTTTTGGCCTGTTCATATTGCTGTGACTTCTGATTTTGAGCCTGTGATAGTTGTGACAGCTACATTTGGCACATGTACTTATTGTGACAGCTGCTTTTGGGTTTGTACTCATTACTGTGGATTGCTGCTTGGGACTGTACTCATTGCTGTGACTTCTGCATTTGGGTCTGGAATCTTTGCTGTGGCTGCTGCTTTTGTTTCTGTTCTCATTGCTGTTACTGCAGCTTTGAGTCTTTACTCATTACTGTGACTACTGCTTTAGCACCTGTACTCATTACTGTGACTGCTGCTTTTGAGCTGTATTCATTGCTGAGACTAGTACTTTTGGGTCTGTACTCATTGCAGAGACTGATGGTTTTGGGTCTGTACTCATTGCTGTGACTGCTGCTTCTCGGTCTGTACTCATTGCTGTGATGGCTGCTTTTGGGTCTGAAGTCATTGCTGTTTCTGCTGCTTTTCAACCTGTATTCATTGCTGTTACTGCTGCTTTTGTGTCTGTACTCATTGTGGTGACATTTGATTTTCAGCCAGTACTCATTGCTGTGACTGCAGCTTTTTAGCTGTACTCATTGCTGTGACTGCAGCTTTTGGACTGTACTCAATGCAGTGACTGCTGTTTTTGGGTCTATTCTCATTGCTATGACATTTAGTTTTTGGCCCTTGCTTATTTCTGTGACTGCTGCATTTGTGCGTGAACTCATTGGAGTGACTGCTTTTTTTGTGCCTCAACTCATTGCTCTGATTGCTTCTTTTGGGCCTGTACTCATTTCCATTAATGCTGCATTTGGGTCCCTACTCACTGAAGACTGATTCTTTTCTGGCTGTTCTTATTCCTGTTTCTGCTGCTTTTGGGCCTCTAATCTTGACTGAAACTGTTGCTTTTTGATCTGTACTCACTGCTGTTAATTCTGCTTTAGGTAGTGTACTCATGGCTCTTACTTCTGCTTGTAGGCTTGTACTTATTTCTGTGACTGCTGCTTTTGGAACAGTATTCAGTGCTGTGACTGATGCTTTAGGATCTGTACTCATTGCTGTGACTGCTGCTTTTGGGGCTGTACTCATTGCTGTGACTGCAGCTTTTGGGTCTGTACTCAATGCTGTGACTGTTTCTTTTGGGTCAGTACTCATTGCTGTTACTGCTGCCTTTGGGTCTATACTCATTGCGGTGACATTACATTTTTGGCCTTTACTCATTGTTGTGAGTGCTGCATTTGAGTGTGTACTCATTGGAGTGACTGCTTTTTTGTGTCTCAACTCATTGCTTTGACTGCTTCTTTTGGGCCTGTACTCATTTCCGTGAATGCTGAATTTGGGTCCATACTCACTACAGAGACTGATTCTTTTCTGGCTGTACTTATTCCTGTTCTCCTGCTTTTGGGCCTCTAATCTTGGCTGAAACTGCTGCTTCTGAATCTTTACTCATTGCTGTTAATTCTGCTTTAGGAGTGTAGTCATGGCTCTTACTTCTGCTTGTAGGCTTGTACTTATATCTGTGACTGCTGCTTTTGGAACAGTACTCATTGCTGTGACTGATGCCTTTGGATCTGTACGCATTGCTGTTACTGCTGCTTTTGGTGCTGTAGCCATTGCTCTGACTGCAGCTTTTGGGGCTGTGCTTATTGCTGTGAATGCTGCTTTTGGGTCTGTACTCATTAGTATGACTGCTGCTTTTATTCCTGTACTCATTGCTGTGACTTCTGCTTTTTGTCTGTTCTCACTGTAGTGACTGCTGCTTTGGATCTGTGCTCCTTGCTGTGACTGCTGCTTTTTTGTTTGTACTCATTGTTGTGACCACTGCTTTTTTGTTTGTACTCATTGCTGTGACTTCTACTTTTGTGTCTGTACTCACAGCTGTGACTGATGCTTTTGTGCCTTTACTCTTTGCTGTGACTGCTGCTTTTTGGCCAGTTCTTAATGCAGTGACTTCTGCTTTTGAGCCTGTATTTAGTGCTGAGACTGCTACATTTGGGCCTTTACTTATTGCTGTGACAGCTGCTTTTGAGTCTCTACTCACTGGTGTGGCTGCTGCTTTTGTTTCTGTACTCATTGCTTTTACTGCAGCTTCTGGGTCTTTACTCATTACTGTGACTACTGCTTTAGGGCCTGCACTCATTGCTGTGACAACTGCTTTTCGGTCTGTACTCATTGCTGTGACTGCAGCTTTTGGGTCTACACTCATTGCTGTGACATATGATTTTTGGCTTTTAATCATTTCTGTGACTGCAGCATTTGAGTCTATACTTATTGGAGTGACTGCTTTTTTGTGTCTCAACTCATTGCTCTGACTGCTTCTTTTGGGCCTGTACTCGTTTCTGTGACTGCTCAATTTGGGTCAGTACTCATTGCAGGGATTGTTTCTTTTCTGGCTTTTCTTATTCCTGTTTCTGCTACTTTTGTGTCTCTATTCTTGGCTGAGTCTGCTGCTTTTGGGTCTGTACTCATTGCTGTTAATTCTTCTTAAGGGAGAGTACTCATGGCTTGTACTTCTGCTTGTGGGCTTGTACTTATTTCTGTGACTGCTGCTTTTAGGACCGAACTCATTGCTTTGACTGCAGCTTTTGGATCTGTACTCATTGTCATGACTAGTGCTTTTGGGTATGCACTCATTGCTAATACTGCTGCTTTGGGTCTGTACTGATTGGCATATTTACAGCTTGTGGGCCTGTACTCATTGCTGTGACTGCTGCTTTTGGGTCTGAAGTCATTGCTGTTTCTGCTGCTTTTCTGCCAGTATTGATTGCTATTACTGCTGCTTTTGTGTCTGTTCTCATTGTGGTGACATTTTATTTTCAGCCAGTACTCATTGCTGTGACTGCAGCTTTTTGGCTGTACTCATTGCAGTGACTGCTGCTTTTGTGTCTGTACTCAATGTTGTGACTGCTGCTTTTGGGTCTGTACTCATTGCTGTGACTGCTGCTTTTGGGTCTGTACTCAGTGCTGTGACTGCTGCTTTCGGGTCTATACTCATTGCTGTGACATTTAATTTTTGGCCTTTACTCATTGCTGTGACTGCTGCATTTGAGTGTGTACTCATTGGAGTGACTGCTTTTTTGTGCCTCAGTTCATTGCTCTGACTGCTTCTTTTGGGCCTGTACTCATTTCCATGATAGCTGCACTTGGGTCCTTACTCAGTGCAGAGACTGAATCTTTTCTGGCTTTTCTTATTCTTGTTTCTGCTGCTTTTGGGCCTCTAATCTTGACTGAAACTGCTGCTTTTGGATCTGTACTCTTTGCTGTTAATTCTGCTTTAGGGAGTGTACTCATGGCTCTTTCTTCTGCTTGTAGGCCTGTACTTTTTTATGTGACTGCTGCTTTTGGAACAGTACTCATTGCTGTGACTGATGCTATTGGATCTGTTCTCATTGCTTTGTCTGCTTCTTTTGGGACTGTACCCATTGCTGTGTCTGCAGCTTTTGGGGCTGTACTTAGTGCTGTGACTGCTGCTTTTGGGACTGTACCCATTATTGTGACTGCTGCATTTATTCCCATACTCATTGCTGTGACTTCTGCTTTTTCGTCTGTACTCATTGCAGTGACTGCTACTTTGGGTCTGTGCTCCTTGCTGTGACTGCTGCTTTTTTGTTTGTACTCATTTCTGTGGCTGCTGCTTTTGTTTCTGTTCTCATTGCTGTTACTGCAGGTTTTGAGTCTTTACTCATTAATGTGAGTGCTGCTTTTGAGCTGTACTCATTGCTGCGACTAGTACTTTTGGGTCTGTACTCATTGCTGTGACTGCTGCTTTTGGCCTGTTCTCATTGCTGTGACTTCTGCTTTTGAGCCTGTATTTATTGCTGTGACAGCAACATTTGGGCCTGTACTTATTGCTGTGACAGCTGCTTTTGGGTTTGTACTCATTGCTGTGGCTGCTGCTTTTGTTTCTGTTCTCATTGCTGTTACTGCAGGTTTTGAGTCTTTACTCATTACTGTGAGTGCTGCTTTTGAGCTGTACTCATTGCTGCGACTAGTACTTTTGGGTCTGTACTCATTGCATAGAGAGATGGTTATGGGTCTGTACTCTTTGCTGTGCCTGCTGCTTCTTTGCCTGTACTCATTGCTGTGATGGCTGCTTTTGGGCCTGTTCTCATTGCTGTGATGGCTGCTTTTGGGCCTGTTCTCATTGTTCTGACTTCTGTTTTGTATGTACTCATTGCTCTGACTGCTGCTTTGGGTCTGTACTCATTGCTGTGACTGCTGCTTTTGGATCTGTACTCATTGCTGTTACTGCTGCTTTTGATATGTACTCATTGCTGTGACTGCTGCTTTTGGGTCTGTACTCATTGGTATTACTGCTGCTTTGGGTCTGTACTGATTGCTATAATTACAGCTTTTGGGTCTGTACTCATTTCTGTGACAGCTGCTTTTCAGTCAGTACTCACTTCTGTGACTGCAGCTTTTGGGCATTTACTAATTGTTGTGACTGCTGCTTTTGGATCTGTACTCATTACTGTGACATATGATTTTTGGCTTTCTGTGACTGCTGCCTTTGAGTCTGTACTCATTGGAGTGACTGATTTTTTGTGCCTCAACTCATTGCTCTGACTGCTTCTTTTGGGCCTGTACTCATTTCTGTGACTGCTCAATGTGGGTCAGTACTCATTGCAGGGATTGTTTCTTTTCTGGCTGTTCTTATTTCTGTTTCTGCTACTTTTGGGTCTCTATTCTTGGCTGAGACTGCTGCTTCTGTGTCTGTACTCATTGCTGTTAATTCTGTTTTAGGGAGTGTACGCATGGCTCGTACATCTGCTTGTGTGCTTGCACTTATTTCTGTGACTGTTGATTTTGGGACAGTACTCATTGTTGTGACTGCTGCTTTTGGAGCTGTACTCATTGCTGTGACTGCAGCTTTTGGTCCTGTACTCATTGCTGTGACTGCAGCTTTTGGGTCTGTACACATTGCTGTGACTGTTGCTTTTGGATCTGTACTCATTGTGACTGCTGTTTCGCTTCTGTGCTCTTTGCTGTGACTGCTGCTTTTGGGTCTGTACTCATTGCTGTGACTGCTGCTTTTGGGTCTGTACTTTTTGCTCTGACTGCTGCTTTTGGGCTGTACTCATCACTGTGACTGCTGCTTTTGGGTATGTGCTCATTGCTGTGATGGCTGCTTTTGGATCTGTACTCATTGCCGTGACTACTGCTTTAGGGTATGTACTCATTGCTAATACTGCTGCTTTGGATCTGTACTGATTTGTATAATTACAGCATTTGGGCATGTACTCATTGCTGTGACTTCTGCTTTTGGGTCTGAAGTCATTGCTGTTTCTGTTGCTTTTCAACCTGTATTCATTGCTGTTACTGCTGCTTTTGTGTCTGTACCCATTGTTGTGACATTTGATTTTAATCCAGTACTCATTGCTGAGACTGCAGCTTTTGGGTCTATACTCATTGCCGTGACATTTAATTTTTGGCCTTTACTCATTGCTCTGACTGTTGCATTTGTGTGTGAACTCATTGGAGTGACTGATTTTTTGTCCCTCAACTCATTGCTCTGACTGCTTCTTTTGGGCCTGTATTCATTTCTGTGACTGCTCAATTTGGGTCAGTACTCATTGCAGATACTGTTTCTTTTCTGGCTGTTCTTATTCCTGTTTCTGCTGCTTTTGGGCCTCTAATCTTGGCTGTGACTGCTGCTTTGGGTCTGTGCTCCTTGCTGTGACTGCTGCTTTTTTTGTTAGTACACATTGCTGTGACTGCTGCTCTTGTATCTGAACACACAGCTGTGATTGAAGCTTTTGGGCCTGTACTTTTTGCTGTGACTGCACTCATTGCTGGGACTGCTGCTTTTTGGCCTGTTCTTAATGCTGTGGCTTCTGCCTTTGAGCCTATATTTATTGCTGAGAAAGCTACATTTGAGCCTGTACTTATTGCTGTGACAGTTGCTTTTGTTTCTGTTCTCATTGCTGTTACTGCAGGTTTTGAATCTTTACTCATTACTGTGACTGCTGCTTTTGAGCCTGTACTCATTGCTGTGACTGCTGCTTTTGAGCTGTACTCATTGCTGTGACTCGTACTTATGGGTCTGTACTCATTGCATAGACTGATGGTTTTGGGTCTGCACTCTTTGCTGTGACTGCAGGTTTTGAGTCTGTACTCATTGCTGTGCCTGCTGCTTCTGGGCCTGTACTCATTGCTGTGATGGCTGATTTTGGGCCTGTTCTCATTGCTCTGACTGCTGCCTTTGGGTCTGTACTCATTGCTGTGACTGCAGCTTTTTGGCATGTACTCATTGTTGTGACTGCTGCTTTTGGGTCTATACCCATTGCTGTGACATATGTTTTTGGCCTTTAATCATTTCTGTGACTGCTGCATTTGAGTCTGTACTCATTGGAGTGTCTGATTTTTGTGCCTCAACTCATTGCCCTGACTGCTTCTTTTGGGCTTGTACTTTTTTCTTTGACTGCTCAATTTGGGTCAGTACTCATTGCAGGGACTGTTTCTTTACTGGCTGTTCTTCTTCCTGATTCTGCTACTTTTGGGTCTCTATTCTTGACTGAGACTGCTTCTTTTGGATTTGTACTCATTGCTGTTAATTCTGCTTTAGGGAGTGTACTCATGGCTCATACATCTGCTTGTGGGCTTGTACTTATTTCTGTGACTGCTGCTTTTGGGACAGTACTCATTGTTGTGACTGCTGCTTTTGGATCTGTACTCATTGCTGTGACTGCTGCTTTTGGGTCTGTACTCTGCTGTGACTGCTGCTTTTGGGCTTTACTCATTGCTGTGACTGCTGCTTTTGGGTCTGTACTCTTTGCTGTGACTGCTTCTTTTGGGCTGTACTCATTGCTGTGACTGCTGCTTTTGAGTCTGAAGTCATTGCTGTTTTCCCTGCTTTTCATCCTGTATTCATTGCTGTTACTGCTGCGTTTGTGTCTGTACTCATTGTGGTGACATTTGATTTTCAGCCTGTACTTAGTGCTGAGACTTCAGCTTTTTGGCTGTACTCATTGCGGTGACTGCTGCTTTTGGGTCAGTACTCATTGCTGTGACTGCTGCTTTTGGGTCTATACTCATTGCTGTGACATTTAATTTTTGGCCTTTTCTCATTGCTATGAGTGTTACATTTGAGTGTGTTCTCATTGGAGTGACTGCTTTTTTGGGCCTGTACTCATTTCTGTGAATGCTGCATTTGGGTCCGTACTCACTGCAGAGACTGATTCTTTTCTGGCTGTTCTTATTCCTGTTTCTGCTGCTTTTGGGCCTCTAATCTTGGCTGAAACTGCTGCTTTTGGATCTGTACTCATTGCTGTTAATTCTGCTTTAGGGAGTGTACTCATGGCTCTTACTTCTGCTTGTAGGCTTGTACTTATTTCTGTGACTGCTGCTTTTGGGGCTGTACTCATTGCTGTGACTGCTGCTTTTGGTACTGTACCCATTGCTCTGACTGCAGCTTTTGGGGCTGTACTTATTGCTGTGAATGCTGCTTTTGGGTCTGTTCTCATCGCTTTGACTGCAGATTTTAAGTCTGCACTCATTGCTGTGACTGCTGCTTCTGGGCCTGTACTCATTGCTGTGACTGCTGCTTTTGGGCCTGTACTCATTGCTGTGATGGCTGCTTCTGGGCCTGTACTCATTGCTGTGACTGCTGCTTTTGGGTCAGTACTCATTGCTTTGACTGCTTCTTTTGGGTCTGTACTCATTGCTGTAATGGCTGCTTTAGGGCCTGTTCTCATTGCTCTGACTTCTGCTTTTGGGTCAGTACTCATTGCTTTGACTGCTGCTTTTGGGCTGAACTCATTGCTCTGACTGCTGCTTTTGGGTATGTACTCACTGCTGTGACTGCTGCTTTTGATATGTACTCATTGCTGTGATGCTGCTTTTCTTTTGGGTCAGTACTTATTGCTGTTTCTGTTGCTTTGGGTCTGTACTGAGTGCTATAATTACAGCTTTTGGGTCAGTACTCATTTCTGTGACAGCTGCTTTTCAGTCAGTGCTCACTGCTGTGACTGCAGCTTTTGGGCCTGTACTCATTGTTGTCACTGCTGCTTTTGGGTCTATACTCATTGCTGTGACATATGGTTTTTGGCCTGTACTCATTTCTGTGACTGCTGCATTTGAGTCTGTACTCATTGCCTCAACTCATTGCTTTGACTGCTTCTTTTGGGCTTGTACATGTTTCTGTGACTGATCAATTTGGGTCAGTACTCATTGCAGGGGCTGTTTCTTTTCTGGCTGTTCTTATGCCTGTTTCTGCTACTTTTGGGTCTCTATTCTTGGCTGAGACAGCTGCTTTTGTGTCTGTACTCATTGCTGTTAATTATGCTTTAGGGAGTGTACTCATGGCTTGTACATCTGCTTGTGTGCATGTACTTATTTCTGTGACTGCTGCTTTTGGGGCTGTACTAATTGCTGTGACTGCTGCTTTTGGGGCTGTACTCATTGCTGTGACTTCAGCTTTTGGTTCTGTACTCATTGCTGTGACAGTTGCTTTTCGGTCTGTACTCATTATTGTGACTGCAGCTTTTGGGTCTGTACTCATTGCTGTGACAGTTGCTTTTTGGTCTGTACTCATTGCTGTGACTGCTGCTTTTGGGTCTATTCTCTTTGCTGTGACTGCTGCTTCTGGGCTGTACTCATTACTGTGATGGCTGCTTTTGGGTGTGTACTCATTGCCGTGATTACAGCTTTAGGGTATGTACTCATTGCTAATATTGCTGCTTTGTGTCTGAACTGATTGGTATAATTTCAGCTTTTGGATCTGTACTCAATGCTTTGACTGCAGCTTTTGGGTCTATACTCATTGCTGTGACATTTAATTTTTGGCCTTTACTTATTGCTGTGACTGCTGCATTTGTGATGAACTCATTGGAGTGACTGCTTTTTTGTGCCTCAAATCATTGCTCTGACTGCTTCTTTTGGACCTGTACTCATTTCTGTGACTGCTCAGTTTGGGTCAGTACTCATTACAGGGACTGATACCTTTCTGGCTGTTCTTATTCCTGGTTCTGTTTCTTTTGGGCCTCTTATATTGGCTGAAACTGCTGCTTTTCGATCTGTTCTCATTGCTGTTAATTCTGCTTTAGGGAGTGTACTAATGGCTCTTACTTCTGATTGCAGGCTTGTACTTATTTCTGAGACTGCTGCTTTGGAACAGTACTCAATGGTGTGACTGATGCTTTAGGATCTGTACTCATTGCTGTGTCTGCTGCTTTTGGTTCTGTACTCATTGCTCTGACTGCAGCTTTTGGGGCTGTACTCATTGCTGTTACTGCTGCGTTTGCGCCTGTGCTCATTGCTGTGACTGCTGCTTATGGGACTATTCTCATTGCTGTAACTGCTGCTTTTGGGTCTGTACTCTTTGCTGTGTATGCTGCTTTTGGGCCTGTACTCATGGCTGTGACTGCTGCTTTGGGTCTGTACTGTTTGGTATAATTACAGCTTTTGGGACTGTACTCTTTGCTGTGACTCGTACTTTTGGGTCTGAAGTCATTGCTGTTTCTGCTGCTTTTCAACTAGTATTCATTGCTGTTACTGTTGCTTTTGGGTATGTACTCATTTCTGTGACTGCTGCTTTGGATCTGTACTCATTGCTGTGACTACTGCTTTTGGATCTGTACTCATTGCTGTGACTGCTGCTTTTCTTTTGGGTCAGTACTTATTGCTGTTTCTGTTGCTTTGGGTGTGTGCTCATTGGAATTACTGCTGCTTTGGGTCTCTACTGATTGCTATAATTACAGCTTTTGGGTCTGTACTCATTTCTGTGACAGCTACTTCTGCAGCCTGGTTGATGGCACCATCTGTCTCCCTTAGGAGATTTGTCTGGCTCAGGGCCACAATCCTGACCTTGGACACCCAGGCTAAGGCTATGGACCTTCCATTTTTCTGCTTTTTGATCTGTACTCATTGCTGTGACTGCAGCTTTTGGGTCTGTACTCATTGCAGTTCTACTGCTTTTGGGTCTGTACTCAGTGCTGTGAAAGCTGCTTTTGGGTCTGTACTGATTACTGTGACTGCTGCTTTTATTCCTGTACTCATTGCAGTGACTGGTGCTTTTTCATCTATACTCATTGCTGTGACTGCGGCTTTGGGTCTGTGCACATTGTTGTGACTGCTGCTTTTTTGTCTGTACGCATTGCTGTGACTGCTTCTTTTGTGTTGTATACACAGCTGTGACTGATGCTTTTGGGCCTTTACTCATTGCTGTGACTGCTGATTTTTGGCCTGTACTTATTGCTGTGACAGCTACATTTGGGCCTGTACTTATTGCTGTGACAGCTGCTTTTGGGTTTGTACTCCTTGCAGTCATTGCTGCTTTTGGAACAGTACTCATTGCTGTGACTGATGCTTTTGGTACTGTACCCATTGCTCTGACTGCAGCTTTTGGAGCAGTACTTTTTGGTGTGAAAGCTGCTTTTGGGACTGTACTAATTACTGTGACTGCTGCTTTTATTCCTGTTCTCATTGCTTTGACTGCTGCTATTTCTTTTGTTCTCATTGCTGTGACTGCTGCTTTAGGTCTGTGCTCATTGTTGTGACTGTTGCTTTTTTGTCTGAAGGCATTGCTGAGATTGATACTTTTGTGTCAGTACACACAGCTGTGACTGATGCTTTTGGACCTTTACTCTTTGCTGTGACTGCTACTTTTGTGCCTGTACTTATTGCTGTGACAGCTACATTTGGGCCTGTACTTATTGCTGTGACAGCTGCTTTTAGGTTTGTACTCATTGCTATGATTGCTGCTTTTGGGACAGTACTCATTCCTGTGACTTCTGCTTTTGAGTCTTAACTCATTACTGTGACTACTGCTTTTGGGTCTGTACTCATTGCTGTGACTGCTGATTTATGAGTCTGTACTCATTGCTTTGGCTGCTGCTTTTGTTTCTGTACTCATTGCTGTTACTGCAGCTTTTGAATCTTTAATTATTACTGTGATTACTGCTTTAGGGCTTGTTCTCATTGACGTGACTGCTGCTTTTGAGCTGTACTGATTGCTGCAATTACTGCTTTTGGGTCTTTACGCAATGCTTTGACTGCTGGTTTTGGGCTTGTACTCATTGCTGTGATTGCGGCTTTTTCATCAGTACTCATTGCTGTGTACTGCTGCTTTGGGTCTATGCTCATTGTTGTGACTGCAGCTTTTTTGTCTCTATGCATTGCAGTTACTGCTGCTTTTGGATCTGTACTCATTGCTGTGACTGCTACTTTTATATCTGTATTCATTGCTGTCACTGCAGCTTTTGGGTCAGTACTCATTGCAGTTACTGCTGCTTTTGGGTCTGTACTCATTGCTGTGAAAGCTGCTTTTGGGTCTGTAATGATTACTGTGACTGCTGCTTTTATTCCTGTACTCATTACTGTGACTGCTGCTTTTTCATCTATACTCGTTGCTGTGACTGCGGCTTTGGGTCTGTGCACATTGTTGTGACTGCTGCTTTTTTGTCTGTATGCATTGCTGTGACTGCTTCTTTTGTGTTGTACACACAGCTGAGACTGATGCTTTTGGGCCTGTACTCATTGCTGTGACTTCTGCTTTTCGTACTGTATCTATTGTTCTGAATGCAGCTTTTGGGGCTGTACTTATTGCTGTTAATGCTGCTTTTGGGTCTGTACTCATTGCTGTGACTGCAGCTTTTATTCCTGTACTCATTGCTGTGACTGCTGCTTTTTCTTCTGTACTAATAGCTGTGACTGCTACTTTGGGTCTGTGCTCATTGTTGTGACTGCTGCTTTTTTGTCTGTACATATTGCTGTGACAGCTGCTTTTGTGTCTGTACACACAGCTGTGACTGATGCTCTTGTACCTGTACTGTTTGCTGTGACTGCTTCTTTTAGGCCTGTACTCATTGCTGTGACTGCTGCTTTTTGGCCTTTTCTAATTGCTGTGACTTCTACTTTTGAGCCTGTACTTATTGCTGAGACAGGAACATTTGGGCCTGTACCTACTGCTGTGACAGCTGCTTTTGGGTTTGTACTCATTGCTGTGATTGCTGCTTTTGGTACTGTACTCATTGCTGTAACTGCTGCTTTTGGGGCTGTACTCATTGCTGTGGCTGCTGCTTTCGTTTCTGTACTCATTGCTGTTACTGCAGCTTTTGAGTCTTTACTCATTACTGTGACTACTGCTTTAGGACCTGTACTCATTGATATGACTTCTGCTTTTGAGGTGTACTCGTTGCTGTGACTACTGCTTTTTCATCTGTACTCATTGCTGTGTTGCTGCTTTTGGTCTGTGCTCATTGTTGTGATTGCTGCTTTTGGGATAGTACTCATTCCTGTGACTTCTGCTTTTGAGTCATTACTCATTACTGTAACTTCTGCTTTTGGGTCTGTACTCATTGCTGTGACTGCTGCTTTTTAGTCTGTACTCATTGATTTGGCTGCTGCTTTTGTTTCTATTCTCATTGCTGTTACTGCAGCTTTTGAGTCTTTACTCATTACTGTGACTACTGCTTAGGGCTTGTTCTCATTGACGTGACTGCTGCTTTTGAGCTGTACTCATTGCTGGAATTACTGCTTTTGGGTCTGTATGCATTGCTTTCACTTCTGGTTTTGGGCTTGTATTCACTGCTGTGACTGATGCTTTTTCATCTGTAGTCATTGCTGTGTACTGCTGCTTTAGGTCTATGCTCATTGTTGTGACTGCAGCTTTTTTGTCTCTATGCTTTGCAGTTACTGCTGCTTTTGGATCTGTACTAATTGCTGTGACTGCTACTTTTATATCTGTATTCATTGCTGCCACTGCAGCTTTTGGGTCAGTACTCATTGCAGTTACTGCTGCTTTTGGTTCTGTACTCATTGCTGTGAACGCTGCTTATGGGTCTGTACTGATTACTGTGACTGCTGCTTTTTCATCTATACTCGTTGCTGTGACTGCGGCTTTGGGTCTGTGCACATTGTTGTGACTGCTGCTTTTTTGTCTGCATGCATTGCTGTGACTGCTTCTTTTGTGTTGTACACACAGCTGTGACTGATGCTTTTGGTACAGTACCCATTGCTGTGACTGCAGCTTTTGGAGTAGTACTTATTGCTGTGAAAGCTGCTTTTGGGTCTGTACTGATTACTGTGACTGCTGCTTTTATTCCTGTTCTCATTGCTGTGACTGCTGCTTTTTCTTCTGTTCTCATTGCTGTGACTGCTGCTATAGGTCTGTGCTAATTGTTGTGACTGTTGCTTTTTTGTCTGTACGCATTGCTGAGATTGCTGCTTTTGTGTCGGTACACACAGCTCTGACTGATGCTTTTGGACCTTTACTCTTTGCTGTGACTGCTGCTTTTGAGCCTGTACTTATTGCTGTGACAGCTTCATTTGGGCATGTACTTATTGCTGTGACAGCTGCTTTTAGGTTTGTACTCATTGATGTGATTGCTGCTTTTGGGACAGTACTCATTCCTGTGACTTCTGCTTTTGAGTCTTAACTCATTACTGTGACTACTGCTTTTGGGTCTGTACTCATTGCTGTGACTGCTGCTTTTGAGTCTGTACTCATTGCTTTGGCTGCTGCTTTTGTTTCTGTACTCATTGCTGTGACTGCTACTTTTATATCTGTATTCATTGCTGTCACTGCAGCTTTTGGGTCTGTACTCATTGCAGTTACTGCTGCTTTTGGGTCTGCACTCATTGCAGTTACTGCTGCTTTTGGGTCTGTACTCATTGATGTGAAAGCTGCTTTTTAATCTGTTCTCATTGTTGTGACTGCTGCTTTTGAGTCTGTACTCATTGCTTTGGCTGCTGCTTTTGTTTCCGTACTCATTGCTGTAAATGCAGCTTTTGAGTCTTTAATCATTACTGTGAGGGCTTGTTCTCATTGACATGACTGATGCTTTTGAGCTGTACTCATTGCTGCAATTACTGCTTTTGGGTCTGTACGCATTGCTTTGACTGCTGGTTTTGGGCTTGTTCTCATTGCTGTGATTGCTGCTTTTTCATCTGTACTCATTGCTGTGTACTGCTGCTTTGGGCCCATGCTCATTGTTGTGACTGCAGATTTTTTGTCTCTATGCATTGCAGTTACTACTGCTTTTGGATCTGTATTCCTTGCTGTCACTGCAGCTTTTGGGTCTGTACTCATTGCAGTTACTGCTGCTTTTGGGTCTGTACTCATTGCTGTGAAATCTGCTTTTGGGTCTGTACTGATTACTGTGACTGCTGCTTTTATTCCTATACTCATTGCTGTGACTGCTGCTTTTTCATCTATACTCATTGCTGTGACTGCGGCTTTGGGTCTGTTCACATTGTTGTGACTGCAGCTTTTTTGTCTCTATGCATTGCAGTTACTGCTGCTTTTGGATCTGTACTCATTGCTGTGACCGCTACTTTTATATCTGTATTCATTGCTGTCACTGCAGCTTTTGGGTCTGTACTCATTGCAGTTACTGCTGCTTTTGGGTCTGTACTCATTGCAGTTACTGCTGCTTTTGGGTCTGTACTCATTGATGTGAAAGCTGCTTTTTCATCTGTACTCATTGTTGTGACTGCTGCTTTTGAGTCTGTACTCATTGCTTTGGCTGCTGCTTTTGTTTCTGTACTCATTGCTGTTACTGCAGCTTTTGAGTCTTTAATCATTACTGTGACTACTGCTTTAGGGCTTGTTCTCATTGACATGACTGATGCTTTTGAGCTGTACTCATTGCTGCAATTACTGCTTTTGGGTCTGTACGCATTGCTTTGACTGCTGGTTTTGGGCTTGTACTCATTGCTGTGATTGCTGCTTTTTCATCTGTACTCATTGCTGTGTACTGCTACTATGAGTCCATGCTCATTGTTGTGACTGCAGCTTTTTGTCTCTATGCATTGCAGTTGCTGCTTTTGGATCTGTACTCATTGCTGTGACTGCCACTTTTATATCTATATTCATTACTGTCACTGCATCTTTTGGGTCTGTACTCATTGCAGTTACTGCTGCTTTTGGGTCTGTACTCATTGCTGTAACTACTGCTTTTGGGTCTGTACTCATGGCTGTAACTGCTGCTTTTGGGTCTGTACTCATTGCTGTGACTTCTGCTTGTAGTACTGTATCTATTGTTCTGAATGCAGCATTTTAGGGCTGTACTTATTCCTGTTAAAGCTGCTTTTGGGTCTGTACTCATTGCTGAGACTGCAGCTTTTATTCCTGTACTCATTGCTGTGACTGCTGCTTTTTCTTCTGTACTAATAGCTGTGACTGCTACTTTGGGTCTGTGCTCATTGCTGTGACTGCTGCTATTTTGTCTGTACATATTGCTGTGACAGCTGCTTTTGTGTCTGTACACACAGCTGTGACTGATGCTCTTGGACCTTTACTCTTTGCTGTGACTGCTGCTTTTAGGCCTGTACTCATTGCTGTGACTGCTGCTTTTTGGCCTTTTCTAATTGTTGTGACTTCTGCTTTTGAGCCTGTACTTATTGCTGTGACAGCAACATTTGGGCCTGTACCTATTGCTGTGACAGCTGCTTTTCAGTTTGTACTCATTGCTGTGATTGCTGCTTGAGGGACTGTACTCATTGCTGTGACTGCTTCTTTTGGGGCTGTACTCATTGCTGTGGCTGCTGCTTTTGTTTCTGTACTCATTGCTGTTACTGCAACTTTTGAGTCTTTACTCATTACTGTGACTACTGCTTTAGGACCTGTACTCATTGATATGACTTCTGCTTTAGAGGAGTACTCATTGCTGTGACTACTGCTTTTGGGACTGTACTCATTGATATGACTGCTGGTTTAGGGCCTGAACTCATTGCTGTAACTGCTACTTTTTCATCTGTACTCATTGCTGTGTTGCTGCTTTTGGACTGTGCTCATAGTTGTGATTGCTGCTTTTGGCATAGTACTCATATCCTGTGACTTCTGCTTTTGAGTCTTTACTCATTACTGTAACTACTGCTTTTGGGTCTGTACTCATTGCTGTGACTGCTGCTTTTGAGTCTGTACTCATTGCTTTGGTTGCTGCTTTTGTTTCTGTTCTCATTGCTGTTACTGCAGCTTTTGAATCTTTACTCATTACTGTGACTACTGCTTTAGGGCTTGTTCTCTTTGACGTGACTGCTGCTTTTGAGCTGTACTTATTGCTGCAGTTACTGCTTTTGGTTCTGTACACATTGCTTTCACTGCTGGTTTTGGGCTTGTACTCACTGCTGTGACTGCTACTTTTTCATCTGTAGTCCATTGCTGTGTACTGCTGCTTTGGGTCTATGCTCATTGTTGTGAGTGCAGCTTTTTTGTCTCTATGAATTGCAGTTACTGCTGCTTTTGGATCTGTACTCATTGCTGTGACTGCTACTTTTATATCTGTATTCATTGCTGTCACTGCAGCTTTTGGGTCTGTACTCATTGCAGTTACTGCTGCTTTTGGGTCTGTACTCAGTGCTGTGAAAGCTGCTTTTGGGTCTGTACTGATTACTGTGACTGCTACTTTTATTCCTTTACTCATTGCTGTGACTGCTGCTTTTTCATCTATACTCATTGCTGTGACTGCGGCTTTGGGTCTGTGCACATTATTGTGACTGCTGCTTTTTTGTCTTTACGCATTGCTGTGACTGCTTCTTTTGTGTTGTATACACAGCTGTGACTGATGCTTTTGGGCCTTTACTCATTGCTGTGACTGCTGCTTTTTGGCCTGTTCTCATTGCTGTGACTTCTGCTTTTGAGCCTGTACTTATTGCTGTGACAGCTACATTTGGGCCTGTACTTATTTCTGTGACAGCTGCTTTTGGGTTTGTACTCCTTGCAGTGATTGCTGCTTTTGGATCAGTACTCATTGCTGTGATTGATGCTTTTGGTACTGAACCAATTGCTCTGACTGCATCTTTTGGAGCAGTACTTATTGGTGTGAAAGCTGCTTTTGGGACTGTACTGATTACTGTGACTGCTGCTTTTATTCCTGTTCTCATTTCTTAGACTGCTGCTTTTTCTTCTGTTCTCATTGCTGTGACTGCTGCTTGAGGTCTGTGCTCATTGTTGTGACTGTTGCTTTTTTGTCTGTACGCATTGCTGAGATTGATACTTTTGTGTCGGTACACACAGCTGTGACTGATGCTTTTGGACCTTTACTCTTTGCTGTGACTGCTACTTTTGTGCCTGTACTTATTGCTGTGACAGCTACATTTGGGCCTGTACTTATTGCTGTGACAGCTGCTTTTAGGTTTGTACTCATTGCTATGATTGCTGCTTTTGGGACAGTTCTCATTCCTGTGACTTCTGCTTTTGAGTCTTAACTCATTACTGTGACTACTGCTTTTGGGTCTGTACTCATTGCTGTGACTGCTGATTTTGAGTCTGTACTCATTGTTTTGGCTGCTGCTTTTGTTTCTGTACTCATTGCTGTTACTGCAGCTTTCGAATCTTTAATAATTACTGTGATTACTTCTTTAGGGCTTGTTCTCATTGACGTGACTGCTGCTTTTGAGCTGTACTGATTGCTGCAATTACTGCTTTTGGGTCTTTACACAATGCTTTGACTGCTGGTTTTGGGCTTGAACTCATTGCTGTGATTGCTGCTTTTTCATCTGTACTCATTGCTGTGTACTGCTGCTTTGGGTCTATGCTCATTGTTGTGACTGCAGATTTTTTGTCTCTATGCATTGCAGTTACTGCTGCTTTTGGATCTGTACTCATTGCTGTGACTGCTACTTTTATATCTGTATTCATTGCCGTCACTGCAGCTTTTGGGTCTGTACTCATTGCAGTTACTGCTGCTTTTAGATCTGTACTCATTGTTGTAACTGCAGCTTTTGGGTCTGTACTCATTGCAGTTACTGCTGCTTTTGGATCTGTACTCATTACTGTGACTTCTGCTTTTCGTACTGTATCTATTGTTCTGAATGCAGCTTTTGGGGCTGTACTCATTGCAGTTAAAGCTGCTTTTGGGTCTGTACTCATTGCTGTGACTGCAGCTTTTATTCCTGTACTCATTGCTGTGACTGCTGCTTATTCTTCTGTACTAATACCTGTGACTGCTACTTTGGGTCTGTGCTCATTGTTGTGACTGCTGCTTTTTGTCTGTACATATTGCTGTGACAGCTGCTTTTGTGTCTGTACACAGCTGTGACTGATGCTCTGGACCTGTACTTTTGCTGTGACTGCTGCTTTTAGGCCTGTACTCATTGCTGTGACTGCTGCTTTTGGCCTTTCTAATTGCTGTGACTTCTGCTTTGAGCCTGTACTTATTGCTGTGACAGCAACATTTGGGCCTGAACCTATTGCTGTGACAGTTGCTTTTGGGTTTAGACTCATTGCTGTGATTGCTGCTTTTGGTACTGTACTCATTGCTGTGACTGCTGCTTTTGGGGCTGTACTCATTGCTGTGGCTGCTGCTTTCGTTTCTGTACTCATTGCTGTTACTGAAGCTTTTGAGTCTTTACTCATTACTGTGACTACTGCTTTAGGACCTGTACTCATTGATATGACTTCTGCTTTTGAGGTGTACTCATTGCTGTGACTACTGCTTTTTCATCTGTACTCATTGCTGTGTTGCTGCTTTTGGTCTGTGCTCATTGTTGTGATTGCTGCTTTTGGGATAGTACTCATTCCTGTGACTTCTGCTTTTGAGTCATTACTCATTACTGTAACTACTGCTTTTGGGTCTGTACTCATTGCTGTGACTGCTGCTTTTGAGTCTGTACTCATTGCTTTGGCTGCTGCTTTTGTTTCTATTCTCATTGCTGTTACTGCAGCTTTTGAGTCTTTACTCATTACTGTGACTAGTGCTTAGGGCTTATTCTCATTGACGTGACTGCTGCTTTTGAGCTGTACTCATTGCTGCAATTACTGCTTTTGGGTCTGTACGCATTGCTTTCACTGCTGGTTTTGGGCTTGTATTCACTGCTGTGACTGATGCTTTTTCATCTGTAGTCATTGCTGTGTACTGCTGCTTTCGGTCTATGCTCATTGTTGTGACTGCAGCTTTTTTGTCTCTATGCTTTGCAGTTACTGCTGCTTTTGGATCTGTACTCATTGCTGTGACTGCTACTTTTATATCTGTATTCATTGCTGTCACTGCAGCTTTTGGGTCAGTACTCATTGCAGTTACTGCTGCTTTTGGGGCTGTACTCATTGCTGTGAAAGCTGCTTTTGGGTCTGTACTGATTACTGTGACTGCTGCTTTTATTCCTGTACTCATTACTGTGACTGCTGCTTTTTAATCTATACTCGTTGCTGTGACTGCGGCTTTGGGTCTGTGCACATTATTGTGACTACTGCTTTTTTGTCTTTACGCATTGCTGTGACTGCTTCTTTTGTGTTGTACACACAGCTGTGACTGATGCTTTTGGGCCTGTACTCATTGCTGTGACTGCTGCTATTTGGCCAGTTCTCATTGCTGTGACTTCTGCTTTTGAGCCTGTACTTGTTGCTGTGACAGCTACATTTGAGCCTGTACTTATTGCTGTGACAGCTGCTTTTGGGTTTGTACTCCTAGTAGTGACTGCTGCTTTTGGATCTGTACTCATTGCTGTGACTGCTGCTTTTGGTACTGTACCCATTGCTGTGACTGCAGCTTTTGGAATAGTACTTATTGCTGTGAAAGCTACTTTTGAGCCTGTACTCTATTGCTGCACAGCAATTTAAGGTAGTACTTATTGCTGTGACAGCTACTTTAGTTTAGTTCTCATTGATGTGGATTGCTGCTTTGGGACAGTACTCTTTCCTGTGACTTCTGCTTTTGAGTCTTAACTCATTACTGTGACTACTGCTTTGGGTCTGTACTCATTGCTGTGACTGCTGCTTTTGAGTCTGTACTCATTGCTTTGGCTGCTGCTTTTGTTTCTGTACTCACTGCTGTTACTGCTGCTTTTGAGTCTTTAATCATTACTGTGACTACTGCTTTTTAATCTATACTCGTTGCTGTGACTGCGGCTTTGGGTCTGTGCACATTATTGTGACTGCTGCTTTTTTGTCTTTACGCATTGCTGTGACTGCTTCTTTTGTGTTGTACACACAGCTGTGACTGATGCTTTTGGGCCTGTACTCATTGCTGTGACTGCTGCTATTTGGCCAGTTCTCATTGCTGTGACTTCTGCTTTTGAGCCTGTACTTAGTTGCTGTGACAGCTACATTTGAGCCTGTACTTATTGCTGTGACAGCTGCTTTTGGGTTTGTACTCCTAGTAGTGACTGCTGCTTTTGGATCTGTACTCATTGCTGTGACTGCTGCTTTTGGTACTGTACCCATTGCTGTGACTGCAGCTTTTGGAGTAGTACTTATTGCTGTGAAAGCTACTTTTGAGCCTGTACTTATTGCTGTGACAGCTACATTTGGGCCAGTACTTATTGCTGTGACAGCTACTTTTAGTTTAGTTCTCATTGATGTGATTGCTGCTTTTGGGACAGTACTCTTTCCTGTGACTTCTGCTTTTGAGTCTTAACTCATTACTGTGACTACTGCTTTTGGGTCTGTACTCATTGCTGTGACTGCTGCTTTTGAGTCTGTACTCATTGCTTTGGCTGCTGCTTTTGTTTCTGTACTCACTGCTGTTACTGCTGCTTTTGAGTCTTTAATCATTACTGTGACTGCTGCTTTAGGGCTTGTTCTCATTGACATGGCAGCTGCTTTTGAGCGGTACTCATTGCTGCAATTATTGCTTTTGGGTCTGTATGCATTGCTTTGACTGCTGGTTTTGGGCTTGTACTCATTGCTGTGATTGCTGCTTTTTCATCTGTACTCATTGCTGTGTACTGCTGCTTTGGGGCTATGCTCATTGTTGTGACTGCAGCTTTTTTGTCTCTCTGCATTGCAGTTACTGCTGCTTTTGGATCTGTACTCATTGCTGTGACTGCTACTTTTATATCTGTATTCATTGCTGTCACTGCAGCTTTTGGGTCTGTACTCTTTGCAGTTACTGCTGCTTTGGGTCTGTACTCATGCTGTGACTACTGCTTGGGTCAGTACTCATTGCAACTTCTGCGCAATCTAAATCTATTGTTCCGAATGCAGCTTTGGGGTTGTACCTCTATTGCTGTTAAAGCTGCTTTTAGTGTACCATTGGCTGTGACTGCAGCTTTTATTCCTGTACTCATTGCTGTGACTGCTGCTTTTCTTCTGTACTTATAGCAGTGACTGCTACTTTGGGTCCGTGTTCATTGTTGTGACTGCTGCTTTTTTGTCTGTACATATTGCTGTGACAGCTGCTTTTGTGTCTGTACACACAGCTGTGACTGATGCTCTTGGACCTGTACTCTTTGCTGTGACTGCTGCTTTTAGGCCCTTACTCATTGCTGTGATTGCTGCTTTTTGGCCTTTTCTAATTGCTGTGACTTCTGCTTTTGAGCCTGTACTTATTGCTGTGACAGCTGCTTTTCAGTTTGTACTCATTGCTGAAATTGCTGCTTTTGGAACTGTACTCACTGATGTTACTGTTTCTTTTGGGTTTGTACTCATTGCTGTGGCTGCTGCTTTTGTTTCTGTACTGATTGCTGTTACTGCAGCTTTTGAGTCTTTACTCAGTGCTGTGACTACTGCTTTAGGACCTGTACTCATTGATATGACTTCTGCTTTTGAGCTGTACTCATTGCTGCGACTACTGCTTTTGGGACTGTACTCATTAATATGACTGCTGGTTTAGGGCCTGTACTCATTGCTGTAACTGCTGCTTTTTTATCTGTACTCATTGCTGTGTTTCTGCTTTTGGTCTGTGCTCATTGTTGTGATTGCTGCTTTTGGGATAGTACTCATTCCTGTGACTTCTGCTTTTGAGTCTTTACTCATTACTGTGACTACTGCTTTTGGTTCTGTACTCATTGCTGTGACTGCTGCTTTTGAGTCTGTACTCATTGCTTTGGCTGCTGCTTTTGTTTCTGTTCTCATTGCTGTTACTGCAGCTTTTGAGTCTACTCATTACTGTGACAATTGCTTTAGGGCTTGTTCTCATTGATGTGACTGCAGCTTTTGATCTGTACTCATTGCTGCAATTACTGCTTTTGGGTCTGTATGCATTGCTTTGACTGCTGGTTTTGGGCTTGTACTCACTGCTGTGACTGCTGCTTTTTCATCTCTATACATTGCTGTGTACTGCTGCTTTGAGTCTATGCTCATTGTTGTGAGTGCAGCTATTTTGTCTCTTTGCATTGCAGTTTCTGCTGCTTTTGGATCTGTACTCATTGCTGTGACTGCTACTTTTATATCTGTATTCATCGCTGTTACTGCAGCTTTTGAGTCTTTACTCATTGCAGTTACTGCTGCTTTTGGGTCTGTACTCATTGCTGTGAAAGCTGATTTTGGGACTGTACTGATAACTGTGACTGCTGCTTTTATTCCTTTACTCATTGCTGTGACTGCTGCTTTTTCATCCATACTCGTTGCTGTGACTGCGTCTTTGGGTCTGTGCACATTGTTGTGACAGTGGCTTTTTTCTCTGTACTCATTGCTGTGACTGCTTCTTTTGTGTTGTACACACAGCTGTGACTGATGCTTTTGGGTCTGTACTCATTGCTGTGACTGCTGCTTTTTGGCCTGTTTTCATTGCTGTGACTTCTGCTTTTGAGCCTGTACTTAGTGCTGTGACAGCTACATTTGGGCCTGTTCTTAGTGCTGTGACAGCTGCTCGGGTTTGTATTCCTTGTAGTGATTGCTGCTTTTGGATCTGTACCCATTGCTGTGACTGCTGCTTTTGGTACTGTACCCTTTGCTCTGACTGCAGCTTTTGGAGCAGTACTTATTGCTCTGAAAGCTGCTTTTGGGTCTGTACTGATTACTGTGACTGCTGCTTTTATTCCTGTTCTCATTGCTGTGACTGCTGCTTTTTCGTCTGTTCTCATTGCTGTGACTGCTGCTTTGGGTCTGTGCTTATTGTTGTGACTGTTGCTTTTTTGTCTGAACGCATTGCTGAGATTGATGCTTTTGTATCGGTACACACAGCTGTGACTTATGCTTTTGGACCCTTACTCTTTGCTGTGACTGCTACTTTTTAGCCTGTACTTATTGCTGTGACAGCTACATTTGGGCCTGTACTTATTGCTGTGACAGCTGCTTTTAGGTTTGTACTCATTGCTGTGATTGCTGCTTTTGGGACAGTACTCATTCCTGTGATTTCTGCTTTTGAGTCTTAATTCATTACTGTGACTACTGCTTTTGGGTCTCTACTCATTGCTGTGACTGCTGCTTTTGAGTCTGTACTCATTGCTTTGGCTGCTCCTTTTATTTCTGTACTCATTGCTGTTACTGCAGCTTTTGAGTCATTAATCATTACTGTGACTACTGCTTTAGGGCTTGTTCTCATTGACGTGACTGCTGCTTTTGAGCTGTACTCATTGCTGCAGTTACAACATTTGGGTCAGTACGCATTGCTTTGACTCCTGGTTTTGGGCTTGTACTCATTTATGTGATTGCTGTTTTTTCATCTGTACTCATTGCTGTGACTGCTGCTTTTCGGACAGTACTCATTCTTGTGACTTCTGCTTTTGAGTCTTAACTCATTACTGTGACTACTGCTTTTGGGTCTGTACTCATTGCTGTGACTGCTGCTTTTGAGTCTGTACTCATTGCTTTGGCTGCTGCTTTTGAGTCTTTAATCATTACTGTGACTACTGCTTTAGGGCTTGTTCTCATTGACATGACTGATGTTTTTGAGCTGTACTCATTGCTGAAATTACTGCTTTTGGGTCTGTACGCGTTGCTTTGACAGCTGGTTTTGGGCTTATACTCATTGCAGTGATTGCTGCTTTTACATCTGTACTCATTGCTGTGTACTGCTGCTTTGGGTCCATGCTCATTGTTGTGACTGCAGCTTTTTAGTCTCTATGCATTGCAGTTACTGCTACTTTTGGATCTGTACTCATTGCTGTGGCAGCTACTTTTATATCTATATTCATTGCTGTCACTACAGCTTTTGGGTCTGTACTCATTGCAGTTACTGCTGCTTTTGGGTCTGTACTCATTGCTATAACTGCTGCTTTTAGGTCTGTACTCATTGCAGTTACTGCTGCTTTTTCATCTGTACTCATTGCTGTGACTGCTGCTTTTGGGACAGTACTCATTCTTGTGACTTCTGCTTTTGAGTCTTAACTCATTACTGTGACTACTGCTTATGGTTTGTGCTCATAGTTGTGATTGCTGCTTTTGGGAAAGTACTCATATCCTGTGACTTCTGCTTTTGAGACTTTACTCATTACTGTGACTACTGCTTTAGGGCTTGTTCTCTTTGACGTGACTGCTGCTTTTGAGCTGTACTCATTGCTGCAATTACTGCATTTGTTCTGTACGCATTGCTTTGACTGCTGGTTGCGGGCTTGTACTCACTGCTTGACTGCTGCTTTTTCATCTGTAGTCATTGCTGTGTACTGCTTTGGGTCTGTACTCATTGTTGTGACTGCAGCTTTTGTCATTATGCATTTGCAGATACTGCTGCTTTGGATCTGTACTCATTGCTGTGACTGCTACTTTTATATCTGTAATCATTGCTGTCACTGCAGCTTTTGGGTCTGTACTCATTGCAGTTACTGCTGCTTTGGGTCTGTACTCATTGCTATAACTGCTGCTTTTAGGTCTGTACTCATTGCAGTTACTGCTGCTTTTGGATCTGTACTCATTGCTGTGACTTCTGCTTTTAGTACTGTATCTATTGTTCTGAATGCAGCATTTTTGGGCTGTACTTATTGCTGTTAAAGCTGCTTTTGGGTCTGTACTCATTGCTGTGACTGCAGCCTTTATTCCTGTACTCATTGCTTTGACTGCTGCTTTTTCTTCTGTTCTAATAGCTGTGACTGCTACTTTGGGTCTGTGTTCATTGTTGTGACTGCTGCTCTTTTGTCTGTACATATTGCTGTGTCAGCTGCTTTTGTGTCTGTACACACAGCTGTGACTGATGCTCTTGGACCTGTACTCTTTGCTGTGACTGCTGCTTTTAGGCCTGTACTCATTGCTGTGACTGCTGCTTTTTGGCTTTTTCTAATTACTATGACTTCTGCGTTTGAGCCTGTACTTATTGCTTTATATGCAACATTTGGGCCTGTACCTATTGCTGTGACAGCTGCTTTTGGGTTTGTACTCATTGCTGTGATTGCTGCTTTTGGGGCTGTACTCATTGCTGTGGCTGCTGCTTTCGTTTCTGTACTCATTGCTGTTACTGCAGCTTTTGAGTCTTTACTCATTACTGTGACTACTGCTTTAGGACCTGTACTCATTGATATGACTTCTGCTTTTGAGGTGTTCTCAATGCTGCGACTACTGCTTTTGGTCTGTACTCATTGATATGACTGCTGGTTTAGTGCCTGTACTCATTGCTGTAACTGCTGCTTTTTCATCTGTACTCATTGTTGTGTTGCTGCTTTTGGTCTGTGCTCATTGTTGTGATTGCTGCTTTTGAGATAGTACTCATTCCTGTGACTTCTGCTTTTGAGTCCTTACTCATTACTGTAACTACTGCTTTTGGGTCTGTACTCATTGCTGTGACTGCTGCTTTTGATCTGTACTCTTTGCTTTGGCTGCTGCTTTTGTTTCTTTTCTCATTGCTGTTACTGCAGCTTTTGAGTCTTTACGCATTACTGTGACTACTGCTTTAGGGCTTGTTCTCATTGACGTGACTGCTGCTTTTGAGCTGTACTCATTGCTGCAATTACTGCTTTTGGGTCTGTACGCATTGCTTTGACTGCTGGTTTTGGGCTTGTACTCACTGCTGTGACTGCTGCTTTTTCATCTTTAGTCATTGCTGTGTACTGCTGCTTTTGGTCTATGCTCATTGTTGAGACTGCAGCTTTTTTGTCTCTATGCATTGCAGTTACTGCTGCTTTTGGATCTGTACTCATTGCTGTGACTGCGACTTTTATATCTGTATTAATTGCCGTCACTGCAGCTTTTAGGTCTGTATTCATTGCAGTTACTGCTGCTTTTGGGTCTGTACTCATTGCTGTGAAAGCTGCTTTTGGGTCTGTACAGATTACTGCAACTGCTGCTTTTATTCCTGTACGCATTACTGTGACTGCTGCTTTTTCATATATACTCATTGCTGTGACTGCTGCTTTTGAGTCTGTACTCATTTCTCTTACTGTATCTTTTTAGTCTTTAATCATTACTGTGTCTACTGCTTTAAGGCTTGTTCTCATTGACATGACTGATGCTTTTGAGCTGTACTCATTGCTGAAATTACTGCTTTTGGGTCTGAACGCATTGCTTTGACAGCTGGTTTTGGGCTTGTACTCATTGCTGTGATTGCTGCTTTTTCATCTGTACTCATTGCTGTGTACTGCTGCTTTGGGTCCATGCTCATTGTTGTGACTGCAGCTTTTTAGTCTCTATGCATTGCAGTTACTGCTACTTTTGGATCTGTACTCATTGCTGCGACAGCTTCTTTTATATCTATATTCATTGCTGTCACTACAGCTTTTGGGTCTGTACTCATTGCAGTTACTGCTGCTTTTGGGTCTGTACTCATTGCTATCACTGCTGCTTTTAGGTCTGTACTCATTGCAGTTACTGCTGCTTTTGGATCTGTACTCATTGCTGTGTCTTCTGCTTTTAGTACTGTATCTATTGTTCTGAATGCAGCTTTTTTGGGCTGTACTTATTGCTGTTAAAGCTGCTTTTGGGTCTGTACTCATTGCTGTGACTGCAGCCTTTATTCCTGTACTCATTGCTGTGACTGCTGCTTTTTCTTCTGTACTAATAGCTGTGACTGCTACTTTGGGTCTGTGCTCATTGTTGTGACTGCTGCTTTTTTGTCTGTACTTATTGCTTTGAAAGCTGCTTTTGTGCCTGTACACACAGCTGTGACTGATGCTCTTGGACCTGAAGTCTTGGCTGTGACTGCTGCTTTTAGGCCTTTACTCATTGCTGTGATGGCTGCTTTTTGGCCATTTCTAATTGTTGTGACTTTTGCTTTTGAGCCTGTACTTATTGCTTTATATGCAACATTTGGGCATGTACCTATTGCTGTGACAACTGCTTTTGGGTTTGTACTCATTGCTGTGATTGCTGCTTTTGGGACTGTACTCATTGCTGTGACTGCTGCTTTTGGGGCTGTACTCATTGCTGTGGCTGCTGCTTTCGTTTCTGTACTCATTGCTGTTTCTGCAGCTTTGAGTCTTTACTCATTACTGTTACTACTGCTTTAGGACCTGTACTCATTGATATGACTTCTGCTTTTGAGGTGTACTCATTGCTGCGACTACTGCTTTTGGGACTGTACTCATTGATATGACTGCTGGTTTAGGGCCTGAACTCATTGCTGTAACTGCTGCTTTTTCTTCTGTACTCATTGATGTGTTGCTGCTTATGGTTTGTGCTCATAGTTGTGATTGCTGCTTTTGGGAAAGTACTCATATCCTGTGACTTCTGCTTTTGAGACTTTACTCATTACTGTAACTACTGCTTTTGGGTCTGTACTCATTGGTGTGACTGCTGCTTTTGAGTCTGTACTCATTGCTTTGGCTGCTGCTTTTGTTTCTGTTCTCATTGCTGTTACTGCAGGTTTTGAGTCTTTACTCATTACTGTGACTACTGCTTTAGGGCTTGTTCTCTTTGTCGTGACTGCTGCTTTTGAGCTGTACTCATTGCTGCAATTACTGCATTTGGTTCTGTACGCATTGCTTTGACTGCTGGTTATGGGCTTGTACTAACTGCTGTGACTGCTGCTTTTTCATCTGTAGTCATTGCTGTGTACTGCTGCTTTGGGTCTGTACTCATTGTTGTGACTGCAGCTTTTTTGTCTCTATGCATTTGCAGATACTGCTGCTTTTGGATCTGTACTCATTGCTGTGACTGCTACTTTTATATCTGTAATCATTGCTGTCACTGCAGCTTTTGGGTCTGTACTCATTGCAGTTACTGCTGCTTTTGGGTCTGTACTCATTGCTATAACTGCTGCTTTTAGGTCTGTACTCATTGCAGTTACTGCTGCTTTTGGATCTGTACTCATTGCTGTGACTTCTGCTTTTAGTACTGTATCTATTGTTCTGAATGCAGCTTTTTTGGGCTGTACTTATTGCTGTTAAAGTTGCTTTTGGGTCTGTACTCATTGCTGTGACTGCAGCCTTTATTCCTGTACTCATTGCTGTGACTGCTGCTTTTTCTTCTGTACTAATAGCTGTGACTGCTACTTTGGGTCTGTGCTCATTGTTGTGACTGCTGCTTTTTTGTCTGTACTTATTGCTGTGACAGCTGCTTTTGTGCCTGTACACACAGCTGTGACTGATGCTCTTGGACCTGTAGTCTTGGCTGTGACTGCTGCTTTTAGGCCTGTACTCATTGCTGTGACGGCTGCTTTTTGGCCTTTTCTAATTGTTGTGACTTCTGCTTTTGAGCCTGTACTTATTGCTTTATATGCAACATTTGGGCCTGTACCTATTGCTGTGACAGCTGCTTTTGGGTTTGTACTCATTGCTGTGATTGCTGCTTTTGGGACTGTACTCATTGCTGTGACTGCTGCTTTTGGTGCTGTACTCATTGCTGTGGCTGCTGCTTTCGTTTCTGTACTCATTGCTGTTTCTGCAGCTTTTGAGTCTTTACTCATTACTGTTACTACTGCTTTAGGACCTGTACTCATTGATATGACTTCTGCTTTTGAGGTGTACTCATTGCTGCGACTACTGCTTTTGGGACTGTACTCATTGATATGACTGCTGGTTTAGGGCCTGAACTCATTGCTGTAACTGCTGCTTTTTCATATGTACTCATTGCTGTGTTGCTGCTTATGGTTTGTGCTCATAGTTGTGATTGCTGCTTTTGGGAAAGTACTCATATCCTGTGACTTCTGCTTTTGAGACTTTACTCATTACTGTAACTACTGCTTTTGGGTCTGTACTCATTGGTGTGACTGCTGCTTTTGAGTCTGTACTCATTGGTTTGGCTGCTGCTTTTGTTTCTGTTCTCATTGCTGTTACTGCAGGTTTTGAGTCTTTACTCATTACTGTGACTACTGCTTTAGGGCTTGTTCTCTTTGACGTGACTGCTGCTTTTGAGCTGTACTCATTGCTGCAATTACTGCATTTGGTTCTGTACGCATTGCTTTGACTGCTGGTTATGGGCTTGTACTCATTGCAGTTACTGCTGCTTTTGGGTCTGTACTCAGTGCTGTGAAAGCTGCTTTTGGGTCTGTACTGATTACTGTGACTGCTGCTTTTATTTCTGTACTCATTGCTGTGACTGCTGCTTTTTCATCTATACTCATTGCTGTGACTGCGGCTTTGGGTCTATGCACATTGTTGTGACTGCTGCTTTTTTGTCTGTACGCATTGCTGTGACTGCTTCTTTTGTGTTGTACACACAGCTGTGACTGATGCTTTTGGGCCTGTACTCATTGCTGTGACTGCTGCTTTTTGGCCTGTTCCCATTGCTGTGACAGCTGCTTTTGAGCCTGTACTTATTGCTGTGACAGCTACATTTGGGCCTGTTCTTATTGCTGTGACAGCTGCTTTTGGGTTTGTACTCCTTGCAGTGATTGCTGCTTTTGGATCTGTACCCATTGCTGCGACTGCTGCTTTTGGTACTGTACCCATTGCTCTGACTGCAGCTTTTGAAGCAGTACTTATTGCTGTGAAAGCTGCTTTTGGGTCTGTACTGATTACTGTGACTGCTGCTTTTATTCCTGTTCTCATTGCATTGACTGCTGCTTTTTCTTCTGTTCTCATTGCTGTGACTGCTGCTTTAGGTCTGTGCTCATTGTTGTGACTGTTGCTTGTTTGTGTGTACGCATTGCTGAGATTGATACTTTTGTGTCAGTACACACAGCTGTGACTGAAGCTTTTGGACCTTTACTCTTTGCTGTGACTGCTGCTTTTGAGCCTGTTCTTATTGCTGTGACAGCTACATTTGGGCCTCTACTTATTGCTGTGACAGCTGCTTTTAGGTTTGTAATCATTGCTATGATTGCTGCTTTTGGGACAGTACTCATTCCTGTGACTTCCGCTTTTGAGTCTTAACTCATTACTGTGACTACTGCTTTTGGGTCTGTACTCATTGCAGTTACTGCTGCTTTTGGGTCTGTACTCATTGCTGTGAAAGCTGCTTTTGGGTCTGAACTGATTTCTGTGACTGCTGCTTTTATTCCTGTACTCATTACTGTTACTGCTGCTTTTTCATATATACTCATTGCTGTGACTGCTGCTTTTGAGTCTGTACTCATTGCTTTGGCTGCTACTTTTGTTTCTGTACTCATTGCTGTTATTGCAGCTTTTGAGTCTTTAATCATTGCTGTGACTACTGGTTTAGGGCTTGTTCTCATTGACATAACTGATGCTTTTGAGCTGTACTCATTGCTGAAATTACTGCTTTTGGGTCTGTACGCATTGCTTTGACTGCTGGTTTTGGGCTTGTACTCATTGCTGTGATTGCTGCTTTTTCATCTGTACCCATTGCTGTGTACTGCTGCTTTGAGTCCATGCTCATTGTTGTGACTGCAGCTTTTTTGTCTCTATGCATTGCAGTTACTGCTGCTTTTGGATCTGTACTCATTGCTGTGACTGCTACTTTTATATCTGTATTCATTGCTGTCACTGCAGCTTTTGTGTCTGTACTCATTGCAGTTACTGCTGCTTTTGGGTCTGTACTCATTGCTGTAACTGCTGCTTTTTTGGTCTGTTCTCATTGCAGTTACTGCTCCTTTTGGATCTGTACTGATTGCTGTGACTTCTGCTTTTAGTACTGTAGCTATTGTTCTGAATGTAGCTTTTTTGGGTTGTACTTATTGCTGTTAAAGCTGCTTTTGGGTCTGTACTCAATGTTGTGACTGCAGCTTTTATTCCTGTACTCATTGCTGTGACTGCTGCTTTTTCTTCTGTACTAATAGCTGTAACTGCTACTTTGGGTCTGTGCTCATTGTTGTGACTGCTGCTTTTTTGTCTGTACATATTGCTGTGACAGCTGCTTTTGTGTGTCTGTACACACAGCTGTGACTGATGCTCTTGGACCTGTACTCTTTGCTGTGACTGATGCTTTTAGGCCTGTACTCATTGCTATGACTGCTGCTTTTTGGCCTGTACTCATTGCTTTGACTGCTGCTTTTTGGCCTTTTCTAATTGCTGTGCAGGGTTTTAAATAATTGATTAGCAGTTTTTTCTTGGGACAATACTAACTGTATAGAAAGCATTTATATAGGTTTTATAGAAGTGTCATGTTTGTTAAGCACAGTGAGGCAAGTGATATGCATTTTCACAATGTTTTAGAACTTTTATGAGCAAAACGCTAATCAATTTTTAAAGTTATTTAAAACCCTGCTGTGACTTCTGCTTTTGAGCCTGTACGTATTGCTGTGACAGCAACATTTGGGCCTGTTCCTATTGCTGTGACAGTTGCTTTTGGGTTTGTACTCATTGCTGTGATTGCTGCTTTTGGGACTGTACTCATTGCTGTGACAGCTGCTTTTGGGGCTGTACTCATTGCTGTGGCTGCTGCTTTCATTTCTATACTCATTGCTGTTTCTGCAGCTTTTGAGTCTTTACTCATTACTGTGACTACTGCTTTAGGACCTGTACTCATTGATATGACTTCTGCTTTTCAGGTGTACTCATTGCTGCGACTTCTGCTTTGGGACTGTACTCATTGATATGACTGCTGGTTTAGGGCCAGAACTCATTGCTGTAACTGCTGCTTTTTCATCTATACTCATTGCTGTGACTGCGGCTTTGGGTCTATGCACATTGTTGTGACTGCTGCTTTTTTGTCTGTACGCATTGCTGTGACTGCTTCTTTTGTGTTGTACACACAGCTGTGACTGATGCTTTTGGGCCTGTACTCATTGCTGTGACTGCTGCTTTTTGGACCTTTACTCTTTGCTGTGACTGCTGCATCTGAACCTGTACTTATTGCTGTGACAGCTACATTTGGGCCTGTACTTATTGCTGTGACAGCTGCTTTTGGGTTTGTACTCCTTGCAGAGATTGCTGCTTTTGGATCTGTACTCATTGCTGTGACTGCTGCTTTTGGTATTGTACCTGTTGCTCTGACTGCCACTTTTGGAGCAGTACTTATTGCTGTGAAAGCTGCTTTTGGGTCTATACTGATTATCGTGACTGTTGCTTTTATTCCTGTTCTCATTGCGTTGACTGCTGCTTTTTCTTCTGTTCTCATTGCTGTGACTGCTGCTTTAGGTCTGTGCTCATTGTTGTGACTGTTGCTTTTTTGTCTGTACGCATTGCTGAGATTGATACTTTTGTGTCAGTACACACAGCTGTGACTGATGCTTTTGGACCTTTACTCTTTGCTGTGACTGCTGCTTTTGAGCCTGTACTTATTGCTGTGACAGCTACATTTGGGCTTGTACTTATTGCTGTGACAGCTGCTTTAAGGTTTGTACTCATTTCTGTGATTGCTGCTTTTGGGTCTGTACTCATTTCTGTGACTGCTGCTTGTGGGGCTGTACTCATTGCTGTGGCTGCTTCTTTTGTTTCTGTACTCATTGCTGTTACTGCAGCTTTTGAGTCTTTACTCATTACTGTGACTACTGCTTTAGGACCTGTACTCATTGATATGACTTCTGCTTTTGAGGTGTACTCATTCCTGCGACTACTGCTTTTGGGACTGTACTCATTGATATGACTGCTGGTTTAGGGCCTGTACTCATTGCTGTAACTGCTGCTTTTTCATCTGAACTTATTGTTGTGTTGCTGCTTTTGGTCTGTGCTCATTGTTGTGATTGCTACTTTTGGGACAGTACTCATTCCTGTGACTTCTGCTTTTGAGTCTTTACTCATTACTGTAACTACTGCTTTTGGGTCTGTACTCATTGCTGTGACTGCTGCTTTTGAGTCTGTACTCATTGCTTTGGCTGCTGCTTTTGTTTCTGTTCTCATTGCTGTTACTGCAACTTTTGAGTCTTTACTCATTACTGTGACTACTGCTTTAGGGCTTGTTCTCATTGACGTGACTGCTGCTTTTGAGCTGTACTCATTGCTGCAATTACTGCTTTTGGGTATGTACGCATTGCTTTGACAGCTGGTTTTGGGCTTGTACTCACTGCTGTGACTGCTGCTTTTTCATCTGTAGTCATTGCTGTGTACTGCTACTTTGGGTCTATGCTCATTGTTGTGACTGCAGCTTTTTTGTCTCAATGCATTGCAGTTACTGCTGCTTTTGGATCTGTACTCATTGCTGTGACTGCTACTTTTGTATCTGTATTCATTGCTGTCACTGCAGCTTGTGGGTCTGTACTCATTGCTGTGAAAGCTGCTTTTGGGTCTGTACTGATTACTCTGACTGCTGCTTTTATTCCTGTACTCATTACTGTGACTGCTGCTTTTTCATCTATACTCATTGCTGTGACTGCGGCTTTGGGTCTGTGCACATTGTTGTGACTGCTGCTTTTTTGTCTGTACGCATTGCTGTGACTGCTTCTTTTGTGTTGTACACACTTCTATGACTGATGCTTTTGGGCCTGTACTCATTGCTGTGACTGCTGCTTTTTGGCCAGTTTTTATTGCTGTGACTTCTGCTTTTGAGCCTCTACTTATTGCTCTGACAGCTACATTCGGGCCTGTTCTTATTGCTGTGACAGCTGCTTTTGGGTTTGAACTCATTGCAGTGATTGCTGCTTTTGGATCTGTACTCTTTGCTGTGACTGCTGCTTTTGGTACTGTGCCCATTGCTGTGACTGCAGCTTATGCAGCAGTACTTATTGCTGTGAAAGCTGCTTTTGGGTCTGTACTGTTTACTGTGACTGCTGCTTTTATTCCTGTTCTCATTGCTGTGACTGCTGCTTTAGGCCTGTGCTCATTGTTGTGACTGTTGCTTTTTTGTCTGTACGCATTGCTGAGATTGATACTTTTGTGTTAGTACACACAGCTGTTAATGATGCTTTTGGACCTTTACTCTTTGCTGTGACTGCTTCATTTGAGCCTGTACTTATTGCTGTGACAGCTACTTTTTGGGCCTGTACTTATTGCTGTGACAGCTGCTTTTAGGTTTGTACTCATTGCTATGATTGCTGCTTTTGGGACAGTACACATTCCTGTGACTTCTGCTTTTGAGTCTTAACTCATTTCTGTGACTACTGCTTTGGGTCTGTACTCATTGCTGTGACTGCTGCTTTTGAGTCTGTACTCATTGTTGTTACTGCAGCTTTTGAGACTTTACTCATTACTTTGACTACTGCTTTAGGGCTTGTTCTCATTGACATGACTGCTGCTTCTGAGCTGTAATCATTGCTGCAATTACAGCTTTTGGGTCTGTACGCATTGCTTTGACTGCTGGTTTTGGGCTTGTACTCATTGCTGGGACTGCTGCTTTTTCATCTGTAGTCATTGCTGTGTACTGCTGCTTTGGGACAATGCTCGTTGTTGTGATGCAGCTTTTTGTCTCTATCGTACAGTTACTGCTGCTTTTGGATCTGTACTCATTGCTGTGACTGCTACTTTTATGTCTCTATTCATTGCTGTCTCTGCAGCTTTTGGGTCTGTACTCATTGCAGTTACTGCTGCTTTTTGGTCTGTACTCATTGCTGTGAAAGCTGCTTTTGGGTCTGTACTGATTACTGTGACTGCTGCTTTTATTCCTGTACTCATAACTGTGACTGCTGTTTTTTCATCTATACTCATTGCTGTGACTGCGGCTATGGGTCTGTGCACATTGTTGTTACTGCAGATTTTTTGTCTGTACGCATCGCTTTGACTGCTTCTTTTGTTTTGTACACACAGCTGTGACTTATGCTTTTGGCCCTGTACTCATTGCTGTGACTGCTGCTTTTTGGCCAGTTTTTATTGCTGTGACTTCTGCTTTTGAGCCTGTACTTATTGCTGTGACAGCTACATTTGGGCCTGTACTTATTGCTGTGACAGCTGCTTTTGGGTTTGTACTCCTTGCAGTGATTGCTGCTTTTGGATCTGTACTCATTGCTGTGACTGCTATTTTTGGTACTGTACCTATTGCTGTGACTGCAGCTTTTGGAGCAGTACTTATTGCTGTGAAAGCTGCTTTTGGTTCTGTACTGATTACTGTGACTGCTGCTTTAGTTCCTGTTCTCATTGCTGTGACTGCTGCTTTTTCTTCTGTTCTCATTGCTGTGGCTGCTGCTTTAGGTCTGTGCTCATTTTTGTGACTGTTGCTTTTTTGTCTGTACACATTGCAGAGATTGATACTTTTGTGTCAGTACACACAGCTGTGACTGATGCTTTTGGACCTTTACTCTTTGCTGTGACTGCTGCTTTTAAGCCTGTACTTATTGCTGTGACAGCTACATTTGGGCCTGTACTTATTGCTGTGAAAGCTGCTTTTAGGTTTGTACTCATTGCTATGATTGCTGCTTTTGGGACAGTACTCATTCCTGTGACTTCTGCTTTTGAGTCTTAACTCTTTACTGTGACTACTGCTTTTGGGTCTGTAATCATTGCTGTGACTGCTGCTTTTGAGTCTGCACTCATTGCTTTGGCTGCTGCTTTTGTTTCTGTACTCATTGCTGTTACTGCAGCTTTTGAGTCTTTAATCATTACTGTGACTACTGCTTTAGGGCTTGTTCTCATTGACATGACTGATGCTTTTAAGCTGTACTGATTGCTGCAATTACTGCTTTTGGGTAAGTACGCATTGCTTTGACTGCTGGTTTTGGGCTTGTACTCATTGCTGTGATTGCTGCTTTTTCATCTGTACTCATTGCTGTGTACTGCTGCTTTGGGTCCATGCTCATTGTTGTGACTGCAGCTTTTTTGTCTCTATGCATTGCAGTTACTGCTGCTTTTGGATCTGTACTCATTCCTGTGACTGCTACTTTTATATCTGTATTCATTGCTGTCACTGCAGCTTTTGAGAATTTACTCATTGCAGTTTCTGCTGCTTTTGGGTCTGTACTCATTGCTGTAACTGCTGCTTTTGGGTCTGTACTCACTGCAGTTACTGCTGCTTTTTGGCCTGTTCTAATTGCTGTGACTTCAGCTTTTGAGCCTGTACTCATTGCTGTGACTGCTGCTTTTTCTTCTGTACTAATAGCTGTGACTGCTACTTTGGGTCTGTGCTCATTGTTGTGACTGCTGCTTTTTTGTCTGTACATATTGCTGTGACAGCTGCTTTTGTGTCTGTTCACACAGCTGTGACTGATGCTCTTGGACCTGTACTCTTTGCTGTGACTGCTGCTTTTTGGCCTGTTCTAATTGCTGTGACTTCTGCTTTTGAGCCTGTACTTATTGCTGTGACAGCAACATTTGGGCCTGTACCTATTGCTGTGACAGCTGCTTTTGGGTTTGTACTCATTGCTGTGACTACTGCTTTTTGGGCTGTTTTCATTGCTGTGGCTGCTGCTTTCGTTTCTGTACTCATTGCTGTTACTGCAGCTTTTGAGTCTTTACTCATTACTGTGACTACTGCTTTAGGACCTGTACTCACTGATATAACTTCTGCTTATGAGGTGTACTCATTGCAGTGACTACTGCTTTTGGGACTGTACTCATTGATATGACTGTCTGGTTTAGGGCCTGCACTCATTGCTGTAACTGCTGCTTTTTCATCTGTACTCATTGCTGTGTTGCTGCTTTTGGTCTGTGCTCATTGTTGTGATTGCTGCTTTTGGGATAGTTCTCATTCCTGTGACTTCTGCTTTTGAGTCTTTACTCATTACTGTAACTACTGCTTTTGGGTCTGTACTCATTGCTGTGACTGCTGCTTTTAGGTCTGTACTCATTTCTTTGGCTGCTGCTTTTGTTTCTGTTCTCATTGCTGTTACTGCAGCTTTTGAGTCTTTACTCATTACTGTGACTACTGCTCTAGGGTTTGTTCTCATTTACGTGACTGCTGCTTTTGAGCTGTACTCATTGCTGCAATTACTGCTTTTGGGTCTGTACGCATTGCTATGACTGCTGGTTTTGGGCTTGTACTCACTGCTGTGACTGCTGCTTTTTCATCTGTAGTCATTGCTGTGTACTGCTGCTTTGGTTCTATGCTCATTGTTGTGACTGCAGCTTTTTTGTCTCAATGCATTGCAGTTACGGCTGCCTTATATCTGTACTCATTGCTGTGACTGCTACTTTTAGATCTGTATTCATTGCTGTCACTGCAGCTTTTGGGTCTGTACTCATTGCAGTTACTGCTGCTTTTGGGTCTGTACTCATTGCTGTGAAAGCTGCTTTTGGGTCTGTGCAGATTACTGTGACTGCTGCTTTTATTCCTGTACTCATTAGTGTGACTGCTGCTTTTTCATCTATACTCATTGCTGTGACTGAGGCTTTGGGTCTGTGCACATTGTTGTGACTGCTGCTTTTTTGTCTGTATGCATTGCTGTGACTGCTTCATTTGTGTTGTACACACAGCTGTGACTGATGCTTTTGGCCTGTACTCATTGCTGTGACTGCTGCTTTTTGACCAGTTCTCATTGCTGTGACTTCTGCTTTTGAGCCTGTTCTTATTGCTGTGACAGCTACATTTGAGCCTGTACTTATTGCTGTGACAGCTGCTTTTGGGTTTGTACTCCTTGCAGTGATTGCTGCTTTTGGATCTGAACTCATTGCTGTGACAGCTGCTTTTGGTACTGTACCCATTGCTGTGACTGCAGCTTTTGGAGTAGTACTTATTGCTGTGAGAGCTGCTTTTGGGTCTGTACTGATTACTGTGACTGCTGCTTTAATTCCTGTTCTCATTGATGTACTGCTGCTTTTCTTCTGTTCTTATTGCAAGGACTGCTGTTTTAGGTCTGTGCTCATTGTTGTGACTGTTGCTTTTTTGTCTGTATGCATTGCTGAGATTGATACTTTTGTGTCAGTACACACAGCTGTGACTGATGCTTTTGGACCTTTACTCTTTGCTGTGGCTGCTGCTTTTGAGCCTGTACTTATTGCTGTGACAGCTACATTTGGGCCTGTACTTATTGCTGTGTCAGCTGCTTTTAGGTTTGTGCTCATTGCTATGATTGCTGCTTTTGGGACAGTACACATTCCTGTGACTTCTGCTTTTGAGTCTTAACTCATTTCTGTGACTACTGCTTTGGGTCTGTACTCATTGCTGTGACTGCTGCTTTTGAGTCTGTACTCATTGTTGTTACTGCAGCTTTTGAGACTTTACTCATTACTTTGACTACTGCTTTAGGGCTTGTTCTCATTGACATGACTGCTGCTTCTGAGCTGTAATCATTGCTGCAATTACAGCTTTTGGGTCTGTACGCATTGCTTTGACTGCTGGTTTTGGGCTTGTACTCATTGCTGTGACTGCTGCTTTTTCATCTGTAGTCATTGCTGTGTACTGCTGCTTTGGGACAATGCTCGTTGTTGTGACTGCAGCTTTTTTGTCTCTATGCATTGCAGTTACTGCTGCTTTTGGATCTGTACTCATTGCTGTGACTGCTACTTTTATGTCTCTATTCATTGCTGTCTCTGCAGCTTTTGGGTCTGTACTCATTGCAGTTACTGCTGCTTTTTTGGTCTGTACTCATTGCTGTGAAAGCTGCTTTTGGGTCTGTACTGATTACTGTGACTGCTGCTTTTATTCCTGTACTCATAACTGTGACTGCTGTTTTTTCATCTATACTCATTGCTGTGACTGCGGCTATGGGTCTGTGCACATTGTTGTTACTGCAGATTTTTTGTCTGTACGCATCGCTTTGACTGCTTCTTTTGTTTTGTACACACAGCTGTGACTTATGCTTTTGGCCCTGTACTCATTGCTGTGACTGCTGCTTTTTGGCCAGTTTTTATTGCTGTGACTTCTGCTTTTGAGCCTGTACTTATTGCTGTGACAGCTACATTTGGGCCTGTACTTATTGCTGTGACAGCTGCTTTTGGGTTTGTACTCCTTGCAGTGATTGCTGCTTTTTGGATCTGTACTCATTGCTGTGACTGCTATTTTTGGTACTGTGCCTATTGCTGTGACTGCAGCTTTTGGAGCAGTACTTATTGCTGTGAAAGCTGCTTTTGGTTCTGTACTGATTACTGTGACTGCTGCTTTAGTTCCTGTTCTCATTGCTGTGACTGCTGCTTTTTCTTCTGTTCTCATTGCTGTGGCTGCTGCTTTAGGTCTGTGCTCATTTTTGTGACTGTTGCTTTTTTGTCTGTACACATTGCAGAGATTGATACTTTTGTGTCAGTACACACAGCTGTGACTGATGCTTTTGGACCTTTACTCTTTGCTGTGACTGCTGCTTTTAAGCCTGTACTTATTGCTGTGACAGCTACATTTGGGCCTGTACTTATTGCTGTGAAAGCTGCTTTTAGGTTTGTACTCATTGCTATGATTGCTGCTTTTGGGACAGTACTCATTCCTGTGACTTCTGCTTTTGAGTCTTAACTCTTTACTGTGACTACTGCTTTTGGGTCTGTAATCATTGCTGTGACTGCTGCTTTTGAGTCTGCACTCATTGCTTTGGCTGCTGCTTTTGTTTCTGTACTCATTGCTGTTACTGCAGCTTTTGAGTCTTTAATCATTACTGTGACTACTGCTTTAGGGCTTGTTCTCATTGACATGACTGATGCTTTTAGCTGTACTGATTGCTGCAATTACTGCTTTGGGTAAGTACGCATTGCTTTGACTGCTGGTTTTGGGCTTGTACTCATTGCTGTGATTGCTGCTTTTTCATCTGTACTCATTGCTGTGTACTGCTGCTTTGGGTCCATGCTCATTGTTGTGACTGCAGCTTTTTTGTCTCTATGCATTGCAGTTACTGCTGCTTTTGGATCTGTACTCATTCCTGTGACTGCTACTTTTATATCTGTATTCATTGCTGTCACTGCAGCTTTTGAGAATTTACTCATTGCAGTTTCTGCTGCTTTTGGGTCTGTACTCATTGCTGTAACTGCTGCTTTTGGGTCTGTACTCATTGCAGTTACTGCTGCTTTTTGGCCTGTTCTAATTGCTGTGACTTCAGCTTTTGAGCCTGTACTCATTGCTGTGACTGCTGCTTTTTCTTCTGTACTAATAGCTGTGACTGCTACTTTGGGTCTGTGCTCATTGTTGTGACTGCTGCTTTTTTGTCTGTACATATTGCTGTGACAGCTGCTTTTGTGTCTGTTCACACAGCTGTGACTGATGCTCTTGGACCTGTACTCTTTGCTGTGACTGCTGCTTTTTGGCCTGTTCTAGTGCTGTGACTTCTGCTTTTGAGCCTGTACTTGTGCTGTGACAGCAACATTTGGGCCTGTACCTATTGCTGTGACAGCTGCTTTTGGGTTTGTACTCATTGCTGTGACTACTGCTTTTGGGCTGTTTTCATTGCTGTGGCTGCTGCTTTCGTTTCTGTACTCATTGCTGTTACTGCAGCTTGAGTCTTTACTCATTACTGTGACTACTGCTTTAGGACCTGTACTCACTGATATAACTTCTGCTTATGAGGTGTACTCATTGCAGTGACTACTGCTTTTGGACTGTACTCATTGATATGACTGTCTGGTTTAGGGCCTGCACTCATTGCTGTAACTGCTGCTTTTTCATCTGTACTCATTGCTGTGTTGCTGCTTTGGTCTGTGCTCATTGTTGTGATTGCTGCTTTGGGATAGTTCTCATTCCTGTGACTTCTGCTTTTGAGTCTTTACTCATTACTTACTACTGCTTTTGGGTCTGTACTCATTGCTGTGACTGCTGCTTTTAGGTCTGTACTCATTTCTTTGGCTGCTGCTTTTGTTTCTGTTCTCATTGCTTACTGCAGCTTTTGAGTCTTACTCATTACTGTGACTACTGCTCTAGGGTTTGTTCTCATTTACGTGACTGCTGCTTTGAGCTGTACTCATTGCCGCAATTACTGCTTTCGGTCTGTACGCATTGCTATGACTGCTGGTTTTGGCTTGTACTCACTGCTGTGACTGCTGCTTTTCATCTGTAGTCATTGCTGTGTACTGCTGCTTGGTTCTATGCTCATTGTTGTGACTGCAGCTTTTTGTCTCAATGCATTGCAGTTACGGCTGCCTTATATCTGTACTCATTGCTGTGACTGCTACTTTTAGATCTGTATTCATTGCTGTCACTGCAGCTTTTGGGTCTGTACTCATTGCAGTTACTGCTGCTTTTGGGTCTGTACTCATTGCTGTGAAAGCTGCTTTTGGGTCTGTGCAGATTACTGTGACTGCTGCTTTTATTCCTGTACTCATTAGTGTGACTGCTGCTTTTCATCTATACTCATTGCTGTGACTGCGCTTTGGGTCTGGTCACATTGTTGTGACTGCTGCTTTTTGTCTGTATGCATTGCTGTGACTGCTTCATTTGTGTTGTACACACAGCTGTGACTTATGCTTTTGGCCTGTACTCATTGCTGTGACTGCTGCTTTTGGCCAGTTCTCATTGCTGTGACTTCTGCTTTGAGCCTGTTCTTATTGCTGTGACAGCTACATTTGAGCCTGTACTTATTGCTGTGACAGCTGCTTTGGGTTTATTACTCCTTGCAGTGATTGCTGCTTTTGGATCTGAACTCATTGCTGTGACAGCTGCTTTTGGTACTGTACCCATTGCTGTGACTGCAGCTTTGGAGTAGTACTTATTGCTGTAGACTGCTTTTGGGTCTGTACTGATTACTGTGACTGCTGCTTTAATTCCTGTTCTCATTGATGTGACTGCTGCTTTTTCTTCTGTTCTTATTGCAAGGACTGCTGTTTTAGGTCTGTGCTCATTGTTGTGACTGTTGCTTTTTTGTCTGTATGCATTGCTGAGATTGATACTTTTGTGTCAGTACACACAGCTGTGACTGATGCTTTTGGACCTTACTCTTTGCTGTGGCTGCTGCTTTGAGCCTGTACTTATTGCTGTGACAGCTACATTTGGCCTGTACTTATTGCTGTGTCAGCTGCTTTTAGGTTTGTGCTCATTGCTATGATTGCTGCTTTTGGGACAGTACTCATTCCTGTTACTTCTGCTTTTGAGTTTTAACTCATTACTGTGACTACTGCTTTTGGGTCTGTACTCATTGCTGTGACTGCTGCTTTTGAGTCTGTACTCATTGCTTTGTCTGCTGATTTTGTTTCTGTACTCATTGCTGTTACAGCAGCTTTTGAGTGTTTAATCATTTCTGTGACTACTGCTTTAGGGATTGTTCTCATTGACATGACTGATGCTTTTGAGCTGTACTGATTGCTGAAATTACTGCTTTTGGGTCCTACGCATTGCTTTGACTGCTGGTTTTGGCTTGTACTCATTGCTGTGATTGCTGCTTTTCATCTGTACTCATTGCTGTACTGCTGCTTGGGTCCATGCTCATTGTTGTGACTGCAGCTTTTTGTCTCTATGCATTGCAGTTACTGCTGCTTTGGATCTGTTCTCATTGCTGTGACTGCACCTTTTATATCTGTATTCATTGCTGTCATTGCAGCTTTTGGGTCTGTACTCATTGCAGTGACTGCTCCTTTTGATCTGTACTCATTGCTGTGACTTGCTTTAGTACTGTATCTATTGTTCTGAATGCAGCTTTGGAGCTGTACTTATTGCTGTTAAAGTTGCTTTTGGGTCTGTACTCATTGCTGTGACTGCAGCTTTTATTCCTGTACTCATTGCTGTGACTACTGCTTTTTCTTCAGTACTAATAGCTGTGACTGCTTCTTTGAGTCTGTGCTCATTGTTTTGACTGCTGCTTTTTTCTCTGTACATATTGCTGTGACAGCTGCTTTGGTGTCTGTACACAGAGCTGTGACTGATGCTCTTGGACCTGTACTCTTTGCTGTGACTGCTGCTTTTAGGTCTGTACTCTTTGCTGTGACTGCTGCTTTTTGGTCTTTTCTAATTGCTGTGACTTCAGCTTTTGAGCCTGTACTTATTGCTGTGACAGCAACATTTGGGCCTGTACCTATTGCTGTGACAGCTGCTTTTGGGTTTGCACTCATTGCTGTGATTGCTGCTCTTGGGACTGTACTCATTGCTGAGATTGCTGCTTTTGGGGCTGTACTCATTGCTGTGGCTGCTGCTTTTGTTTCTGTACTCATTGCTGTTATTGCAGCTTTTCAGTCTTTACTCATTACTGTGACATCTGCTTTAGGACCTGTACTCATTGATATGACTTCTACTTTTCAGGTGTACTCATTGCTGCGACTACTGCTTTTGGGACAGTACTCATTGATAGGACTGCTGGTTTAGGGCCTGTACTCATTGCTGTAACAGCTGCTTTTTCATCTGTACTCATTGCTGTGTTGCTGCTTTTGGTCTGTGCTCATTGTTGTGATTGCTGCTTTTGGGATAGTTCTCAGATCCTGTGACTTCTGCTTTTGAGTCTTTACTCATTACTGTAACTACTGCTTTTGGGTCTGTACTCATTGCTGTGACTGCTGCTTTTGAGTCTGTACTCATTGCTTTGGCTGCTGCTTTTGTTTCTGTTCTCATTGCTGTTACTGCAGCTTTTGAGTCTTTACTCATTACTGTGACTACTGCTTAAGGGCTTGTTCACTTTGACGTGACTGCTGCTTTTGAGCTGCACTCATTGCTGCAATTACTGCTTTTTGTTCTGTACGCATTGCTTTGACTGCTGGTTTTGGGCTTGTACTCACTGCTGTGACTGCTGCTTTTTCATCTGTAGTCATTGCTGGTACTGCTGCTTTGGGTCTATGCTCATTGTTGTGAGTGCAGCTTTTTTGTCTCTATGCATTGCAGTTACTGCTGCTTTTGGATCTGTACTCATTGCTGTTACCGCTACTTTTATATCTGTATTCATTGCTGTCACTGCAGCTTTTGGGTCTGTACTCATGGCAGTTTCTGCTGCTTTTGGGTATGTACTCAGTGCTGTGAAAGCTGCTTTTGGTCTGTACTGATTACTGTGACTGCTGCTTTATTCCTTTACTCATTGCTGTTACTGCTGCTTTTCATCTATACTCATTGCTGTGACTGCGGCTTTGGGTCTGTGCACATTGTTGTGACTGCTGCTTTTTGTCTGTATGCATTGCTGTGACTGCTTCTTTTGTGTTGTACACACAGCTGTGACTGATGCTTTTGGGCCTGTACTCATTGCTGTTACTGCTGCTTTTTGGTCTTTTCTCATTGCTGTGACTTCTGCTTTTGAGCCTGTACTTATTGCTGTGACAGCTACATTTTGGCCTGTACTTATTGCTGTAACAGCTGCTTTTGGGTTTGTACTCCTTGCAGTGATTGCTGCTTTTGGATCTTTACTCATTGCTGTGACTGCTGCTTTTGGTACTGTTCCCATTGCTCTGACTGCAGCTTTTGGAGCAGTACTTATTGCTGTGAAAGCTGCTTTTGGGTCTGTACTGATTACTGTGACTGCTGCTTTTATTCCTGTTCTCATTGCTGTGACTGCTGCTTTTTCTTCTGTTCTCATTGCTGTGACTGCTGCTTTAGGTCTGTGCTCATTGTTGTGACTGTTGCTTTTTTTTCTGTATGCATTGCTGAGATTGATATTTTTGTGTCAGTACACACTGCTGTAACTGATGCTTATGGACCTTTACTCTTTGCTGTGACTGCTGCTTTTGAGCTTGTACTTATTGCTGTGACAGCTACTTTTGGGCCTGTATTTACTGCTGTGACAGCTGCTTTTAGGTTTGTACTCGAAGCTATGATTGCTGCTTTTGGGACAGTACTCATTCCTGTTACTTCTGGTTTTGAGTCTTAACTCATTACTGTGACTACTGCTTTTGGGTCTCTACTCATTGCTGTGACTGCTGCTTTTGAGTCTGTACTCATTGCTTTGGCTGCTGCTTTTGTTTCTGTACTCATTGCAATTACTGCAGCTTTTGAATCTTTAATCATTACTGTGATTACTGCTTTAGGTCATGTTCTCATTGACGTCATTGCAGCTTTTGAGCTGTCCTCATTGCTGCAATTATTGCTTTTGGGCCTGTATGCATTGCTTTGACTGCAGGTTTTGGGCTTGTACTCATTGCTGTGATTGCTGCTTTTTCATCTGTACTCATTGCTGTGTACTGCTGATTTTGGTCTATGCTCATTGTTGTGACTGCAGCTTTTTTGTCTCAATGCATTGCAGTTACTGCTGCTTTTGGGTCTGTTCTCATTGCTGTGACTGCTACTTTTATATCTGTATTCATTGCTGTCACTGCCACTTTTGGGTCTGTACTCATTGCAGTTACTGCTGCTTTTGGGTCTGTACTCATTGCTGTGACTGCTGCTTTTGGTTCTGTACTCATTGCATTCTGCTGCTTTTCGATCTGTACTCATTGCTGTGACTTCTGCTTTTAGTACTGTATCTATTGTTCTGAATGCAGTTTTTGGGGCGGTACTTATTGCTGTTAAATCTGCTTTTGGGTCTGTACTCATTGCTGTGACTGCAGCTTTTGTTCCTGTATTCATTGCTGTGACTGCTGCTTTTTCTTCTGTACTAATAGCTTTGACTGCTACTTTGGGTCTGTGCTCATTGTTGTGACTGCTGCTTTTTTGTCTGTACATATTGCTGTGACAGATGTTTTTGTGTCTGTACACACAGCTGTGACAGATGCTCTTGGACCTGTACTCTTTGCTGTGACTGCTGCTTTTAGGCCTGTACTCATTGCTGTGACTGCTGCTTTTTGGCCTTTTCTAATTGTTGTGACTTCAGCTTTTGAGCCTGTACTTATTGCTGTTACAGCAACATTTGGGCCTGTACCTATTGCTGTGACAGCTGCTTTTGGGTTTGCACTCATTGATGTGTTTGCTGCTTTTAGGACTGTACTCATTGCTGTGACTCCTGCTTTTGGGGCTGTACTCATTGCTGTGGCTGCTGCTTTTGTTTCTGTAGTCATTGCTGTTACTGCAGCTTTTGAGTCTTACTCATTACTGTGACTACTGCTTTAGGACCTGTACTCATTGATATGACTTCTCTTTTGAGGTGTACTCATTGCTATGACTACTGCTTTTTGACTGTACTCATTGATATGACTGCTGGTTTTGGGCCTGTACTCGTTGATGTAACTGCTACTCTTTTATCTTTACTGATTGCTGTGATTGCTGCTTTTGGTCTGTGCTCATTGTTGTTATTGCTGCTTTTGGGACAGTACTCATTCCTGTGACTTCTGCTTTTGAGTTTTTACTCATTATTGTGACTACTGCTTTTGTGTCTGTACTCATTGCTGTGACTGCTGCTTTTGAGTCTGTACTCATTGCTTTAGCTGCTGCTTTTGTTGCTGTTCTCATTGCTGTTACTGCTACTGGAGTCTTTCCTCATTACTGTGACTACTGCGTTAGGGCTTGTTCTCATTGACATGACTGCTGTGCTTTTGAGCTGTACCCATTGCTGCAATTACTGCTTTTGGGTCTGTATGCATTGCTTTGACTGCTGGTTTTGGGCTTGTACTCATTGCTGTGAGTGCTGCTTTTTCATCTGTGCTCATTGCAGTGTACTGCTGCTTTGGGTCTATGCTCATTGTTGAGACTGCAGCTTTTTTGTCTCTATGCATTGCAGTTACTGCTGCTTTTGGGTCTGTACTCATTGCTGTGACTGCTGCTTTGGGGTCTGTACTCATTGCAGTTACTGCTGCTTTTGGATCTGTATTCATTGCTGTGACTTCTGCGCTTGTACTGTATCTATTGTTCTGAATACAGCTTTTGTGCTGTACTTATTGCTGCACAGCTGCTTTTGGTCTGTACTCATTACTGTGACTGTAGCTTTTATTCCTGTACTCATTGCTGTGACTGCTGCTTTTTCTTCTGTACTAATAGCTGTGACTGCTACTTTGGGTCTGTGCTCATTGTTGTGACTACTGCTTTTTGTCTGTACATATTGCTGTGACAGCTGCTTTTTGTGTCTGTACAGCACAGCTGTGACTGATGCTCTTGGACCTGTATCTCTTTGTTGTGACTGCTGCTTTTAGGCCTGTACTCATTGCTGTGACTGCTGCTTTTGGCCTTCTCAAATTGTTGTGACTTCTGCTTTTGAGCCTGTACTTATTGCTGTGACAGCAACATTTGTGCCTGTACCTATTGCTGTGACAGCTGCTTTTGGGTTTGTACTCATTGCTGTGATTGCTGCTTTGGGACTGTACTCATTGCTGTGACTGCTGCTTTTGGGGCTGTACTCTGCTTACGTGGCTGCTGCTTTTGTTTCTGTACTCATTGCTGTTACTGCAGCTTTTGACTCTTTACTCATTACGTGACTACTGCTTTAGGGCTTGTCTTCATTGACTATGACTGATGCTTTTGAGCTGTACTGATTGCTCGCAATTACTGCTTTGGGTCTGTACGCATTGCTTTGACTGCTGGTTTTGGGCTTGTACTCATTGCTGTGATTGCTGCTTTTCATCTGTACTCATTGCTGTGTACTGCTGCTTTGGGTCCATGCTCATTGTTGTGACTGCAGATTTTTTGTCTCTATGCATTGCAGTTACTACTGCTTTTGGATCTGTATTCCTTGCTGTCACTGCAGCTTTTGGGTCTGTACTCATTGCAGTTACTGCTGATTTTGGGTCTGTACTCATTGCAGTAACTGCTGCTTTTGGGTCTGTACTCATTGCAGTTACTGCTGCTTTTGGTTCTGTACTCATTGCTGTGACTTCTGCTTTTAGTACTGTTTCTATAGTTCTGAATGCAGGTTTTTTGGGCTGTACTTATTGCTTTTAAAGCTGCTTTTGGGTCTGTACTCATTGCTGTGACTGCAGCTTTTATTCATGTTCTCATTGCAGTGACTGCTGCTTTTTCTTCTGTACTAAGAGCTGTGACTGCTACTTTTGGTCTGTGCTCATTGTTGTGACTGCTGCTTTTTGTCTGTACATATTGCTGTGACAGCTGCTTTTGTGTCTGTACACACGCTGTGACTGATGCTCTTGACCTGTACTCTTTGTTGTGACTGCTGCTTTTAGGGCCTGTACTCATTGCTGTGACTGCTGCTTTTGGCCTTTTCTAATTGCTGTGACTTCTGCTTTTGAGCCTGTACTTATTGCTTTGACAGCAACATTTGGCCTGTACCTATTGCTGTGACAGCTGCTTTTGGGTTTGTACTCATTTCTGTGATTGCTACTTTTGGGACTGTACTCATTGCTGTGACTGCTGCTTTTGAGGCTGTACTCATTGCTGTGACTGCTGCTTTCGTTTTTGTACTCATTGCTGTTACTGCAGCTTTTGAGTCTTTACTCATTACTGTGACTACTGCTTTTGGACCTGTACTCATTGATATGACTTCTACTTTTGAGGAGTACTCATTGCTGCGACTACTGCTTTTGGGACTGTACTCATTAATATGACTGCTGGTTTAGGGCCAGTACTCATTGCTGTAACTGCTGCTTTTTCATCTGTACTCATTGCTGTGTTGCTGCTTTTGGTCTGTGCTCATTGTTGTGATTGCTGCTTTTGGGATAGTTCTCATTCCTGTGACTTCTGCTTTTGAGTCTTTACTCATTACTGTAACTACTGCTTTTGGGTCTGTACTCATTGCTGTGACTGCTGCTTTTAGGTCTGTACTCATTTCTTTGGCTGCTGTTTCTGTTCTCATTGCTGTTACTGCAGCTTTGAGTCTTTACTCATTACTGTGACTACTGCTCTAGGGTTTGTTCTCATTTACATGACTGCTGCTTTTGAGCTGTACTCATTGCTACAATTACTGCTTTTGGGTCTCTACGCATTGCTATGACTGCTGGTTTTGGGCTTGTACTCACTGCTGTGACTGCTGCTTTTTCATCTGTAGTCATTGCTGTGTACTGCTGCTTTGGTTCTATGCTCATTGTTGTGACTGCAGCTTTTTTGTCTCAATGCATTGCAGTTACGGCTGCCTTTTATCTGTACTCATTGCTGTGACTGCTACTTTTAGATCTGTATTCATTGCTGTCACTGCAGCTTTTGGGTCTGTACTCATTGCAGTTACTGCTGCTTTTGAGTCTGTATTCATTGCTGTGAAAGCTGCTTTTGGGTCTGTGCAGATTACTGTGACTGCTGCTTTATTCCTGTACTCATTGCTGTGTACTGCTGCTTTTCATCTATACTCATTGCTGTGACTGCGGCTTTGGGTCTGTGCATTGTTGTGACTGCTGCTTTTTTGTCTGTATGCATTGCTGTGACTGCTTCATTTGTGTTGTACACACAGCTGTGACTGATGCTTTGGGCCTGTACTCATTGCTGTGACTGCTGCTTTTTGGCCAGTTCTCATTGCTGTGACTTCTGCTTTTGAGCCTGTTCTTATTGCTGTGACAGCTACATTTGAGCCTGTACTTATTGCTGTGACAGCTGCTTTTGGGTTTGTACTCCTTGCAGTGATTGCTGCTTTTGGATCTGAACTCATTGCTGTGACAGCTGCTTTTGGTACTGTACCCATTGCTGTGACTGCAGCTTTTGGAGTAGTACTTATTGCTGTGAAAGCTGCTTTTGGGTCTGTACTGATTACTGTGACTGCTGCTTTAATTCCTGTTCTCATTGATGTGACTGCTGCTTTTTCTTCTGTTCTTATTGCAAGGACTGCTGTTTTAGGTCTGTGCTCATTGTTGTGACTGTTGCTTTTTTGTTTGTATGCATTGCTGAAATTGATACTTTTGTGTCAGTACACACAGCTGTGACTGATGCTTTTGGACCTTTACTCTTTGCTGTGGCTGCTGCTTTTGAGCCTGTACTTATTGCTGTGACAGCTACATTTGGGCCTGTACTTATTGCTGTGTCAGCTGCTTTTAGGTTTGTGCTCATTGCTATGGTTGCTGCTTTTGGGACAGTACTCATTCCTGTTACTTCTGCTTTTGAGTTTTAACTCATTACTGTGACTACTGCTTTTGGGTCTGTACTCATTGCTGTGACTGCTGCTTTTGAGTCTGTACTCATTGCTTTGGCTGCTGATTTTGTTTCTGTACTCATTGCTGTTACAGCAGCTTTTGAGTGTTTAATCATTTCTGTGACTACTGCTTTAGGGCTTGTTCTCATTGACATGACTGATGCTTTTGAGCTGTACTGATTGCTGAAATTACTGCTTTTGGGTCTGTACGCATTGCTTTGACTGCTGGTTTTGGGCTTGTACTCATTGCTGTGATTGCTGCTTTTTCATCTGTACTCATTGCTGTGCTACTGCTGCTTTGGGTCCATGCTCATTGTTCTGACTGCAGCTTTTTGTCTCTATGCATTGCAGTTACTGCTGCTTTTGATCTGTTCTCATTGTGTGACTGCTACTTTATATCTGTATTCATTGCTGTCATTGCAGCTTTGGTCTGTACTCATTGCAGTGACTGCTCCTTTTGGATCTGTACTCATTGCTGTGACTTCTGCTTTTAGTACTGTATCTATTGTTCTGAATGCAGCTTTTGGGGCTGTACTTATTGCTGTTAAAGTTGCTTTTGGGTCTGTACTCATTGCTGTGACTGCAGCTTTTATTCCTGTACTCATTGCTGTGACTACTTCTTTTTCTTCAGTACTAATAGCTGTGACTGCTTCTTTGAGTCTGTGCTCATTGTTTTGACTGCTGCTTTTTTGTCTGTACATATTGATGTGACAGCTGCTTTGGTGTCTGTACACAGAGCTGTAACTGATGCTCTTGGACCTGTACTCTTTGCTGTGACTGCTGCTTTAGGTCTGTACTCTTTGCTGTGACTGCTGCTTTTGGTCTTTTCTAATTGCTGTGACTTCAGCTTTTGAGCCCTGTACTTATTGCTGTGACAGCAACATTTGAGGCCTCATACCATGTGCTGTGACAGCTGCTTTTGGGTTTGCACTCATTGCTGTGATTGCTGCTCTTGGGACTGTACTCATTGCTGAGATTGCTGCTTTTGGGCTGTACTCATTGCTGTGGCTGCTGCTTTTGTTTCTGTACTCATTGCTGTTATTGCAGCTTTTCAGTCTTTACTCATTACTGTGACATCTGCTTTAGGACCTGTACTCATTGATATGACTTCTGCTTTTCAGGTGTACTCATTGCTGCGACTACTGCTTTTGGGACAGTACTCATTGATAGGACTGCTGGTTTAGGGCCTGTACTCATTGCTGTAACAGCTGCTTTTTCATCTGTACTCATTGCTGTGTTGCTGCTTTTGGTCTGTGCTCATTGTTGTGATTGCTGCTTTTGGGATAGTTCTCAGATCCTGTGACTTCTGCTTTTGAGTCTTTACTCATTACTGTAACTACTGCTTTTGGGTCTGTACTCATTGCTGTGACTGCTGCTTTGAGTCTGTACTCATTAGCTGGCTGCTTTTGCTTTGTGTTCTCATTGCTGTTACTGCAGCTTTTGAGTCTTACTCATTACTGTGACTACTGCTTAAGGGCTTGTTCACTTTGACGTGACTGCTGCTTTTGAGCTGCACTCATTGCTGCAATTACTGCTTTTTGTTCTGTACGCATTGCTTTGACTGCTGGTTTTGGGCTTGTACTCACTGCTGTGACTGCTGCTTTTCATCTGTAGTCATTGCTGTGTACTGTTGCTGGGTCTATGCTCATTGTTGTGGTGCAGCTTTTGTCTCTATGCATTGCAGTTACTGCTTTTGGATCTGTACTCATTGCTGTTGTTTTTATATCTGTATTCATTGCTGTCACTGCAGCTTTTGGTCTGTACTCATTGCAGTTTCTGCTGCTTTTGGGTATGTATCCAGTGCTGTGAAAGCTGCTTTTGGGTCTGTACTGATTACTGTGACTGCTGCTTTTATTCCTTTACTCATTGCTGTTACTGCTGCTTTTTCATCTATACTCATTGCTGTGACTGCGGCTTTGGGTCTGTGCACATTGTTGTGACTGCTGCTTTTTTGTCTGTATGCATTGCTGTGACTGCTTCTTTTGTGTTGTACACACAGCTGTGACTGATGCTTTTGGGCCTGTACTCATTGCTGTTACTGCTGCTTTTTGGTCTTTTCTCATTGCTGTGACTTCTGCTTTTGAGCCTGTACTTATTGCTGTGACAGCTACATTTTGGCCTGTACTTATTGCTGTAACAGCTGCTTTTGGGTTTGTACTCCTTGCAGTGTTTGCTGCTTTTGGATCTGTACTCATTGCTGTGACTGCTGCTTTTGGTACTGTTCCATTGCTCTGACTGCAGCTTTTGAGCAGTACTTATTGCTGTGAAAGCTGCTTTGGGTCTGTACTGATTACTGTGACTGCTGCTTTTATTCCTGTTCTCATTGCTGTGACTGCTGCTTTTTCTTCTGTTCTCATTGCTGTGACTGCTGCTTTAGGTCTGTGCTCATTGTTGTGACTGTTGCTTTTTTTTTTGTATGCATTGCTGAGTTGATATTTTGTGTCAGTACACACTGCTGTAACTGATGCTTATGGACCTTTACTCTTTGCTGTGACTGCTGCTTTTGAGCTTGTACTTATTGCTGTGACAGCTACTTTTGGGCCTGTACTTATTGCTGTGACAGCTGCTTTTAGGTTTGTACTCCATGCTATGATTGCTGCTTTTGGGACAGTACTCATTCCTGTTACTTCTGGTTTTGAGTCTTAACTCATTACTGTGACTACTGCTTTTGGGTCTCTACTCATTGCTGTGACTGCTGCTTTTGAGTCTGTACTCATTGCTTTGGCTGCTGCTTTTGTTTCTGTACTCATTGCAATTACTGCAGCTTTGAATCTTTAATCATTACTGTGATTACTGCTTTAGGGTCATGTTCTCATTGGCGTCATGCCAGCTTGAGCTGTCCTCATTGCTGCAATTATTGCTTTTGGGCCTGTATGCATTGCTTTGACTGCAGGTTTTGGGCTTGTACTCATTGCTGTGATTGCTGCTTTTCATCTGTACTCATTGCTGTGTACTGCTGATTTTGGTCTATGCTCATTGTTGTGACTGCAGCTTTTTGTCTCAATGCATTGCAGTTACTGCTGCTTTGGGTCTGTTCTCATTGCTGTGACTGCTACTTTTATATCTGTATTCATTGCTGTCACTGCCACTTTTGGTCTGTACTCATTGCAGTTACTGCTGCTTTTGGGTCTGTACTCATTGCTGTGACTGCTGCTGGTCTGTACTCATTGCTGTAACTGCTGCTTTTTGGTGTGTACTCATTGCTGTTATTGCTGCTTTTGAATCTGTATCTATTGCTTTGACTGCAGCTTTTTGTGACTGTTTCTATAGTTCTGAATGCAGCTTTTGGCTGTACTTATTGCTATTAAAGCTGCTTTTGGTCTGTACTCATTGCTGTGACTGCTGCTTTTTCTTCTGTACTAATAGCTGTGACTGCTACTTTGGGTCTGTGCTCATTGTTGTGACTGCTGCTTTTTTGTCTGTACATATTGCTGTGACAGATGTTTTTGTGTCTGTACACACAGCTGTGACAGATGCTCTTGGACCTGTACTCTTTGCTGTGACTGCTGCTTTTAGGCCTGTACTCATTGCTGTGACTGCTGCTTTTTGGCCTTTTCTAATTGTTGTGACTTCAGCTTTTGAGCCTGTACTTATTGCTGTTACAGCAACATTTGGGCCTGTACCTATTGCTGTGACAGCTGCTTTGGTTTGCACTCATTGATGTGTTTGCTGCTTTAGGACTGTACTCATTGCTGTGACTCCTGCTTTTGGGCTGTACTCATTGCTGTGGCTGCTGCTTTTGTTTCTGTAGTCATTGCTGTTACTGCAGCTTTGAGTCTTTACTCATTACTGTGACTACTGCTTTAGGACCTGTACTCATTGATATGACTTCTGCTTTTGAGGTGTACTCATTGCTATGACTACTGCTTTTTGACTGTACTCATTGATATGACTGCTGGTTTTGGGCCTGTACTCATTGATGTAACTGCTACTCTTTTATCTTACTGATTGCTGTGATTGCTGCTTTTGGTCTGTGCTCATTGTTGTTATTGCTGCTTTTGGGACAGTACTCATTCCTGTGACTTTTGCTTTGAGTTTTTACTCATTATTGTGACTACTGCTTTTGTGTCTGTACTCATTGCTGTGACTGCTGCTTTTGAGTCTGTACTCATTGCTTTGGCTGCTGCTTTTTGTTACTGTTCTCATTGCTGTTACTGCACCTTTTGAGTCTTTCCTCATTACTGTGACTACTGCGTTAGGGCTTGTTCTCATTGACATGACTGCTGCTTTTGAGCTGTACCCATTGCTGCAATTACTGCTTTTGGGTCTGTATGCATTGCTTTGACTGCTGGTTTTGGGCTTGTACTCATTGCTGTGAGTGCTGCTTTTTCATCTGTGCTCATTGCAGTGTACTGCTGCTTTGGGTCTATGCTCATTGTTGTGACTGCAGCTTTTTTGTCTCTATGCATTGCAGTTACTGCTGCTTTTGGGTTTGTACTCATTGCTGTGATTGCTGCTTTTGGGACTGTACTCATTGCTGTGACTGCTGCTTTTTGACCTTTCTAATTGCTGTGACTTCTGCTTTTGAGCCTGTACTTATTGCTTTGACAGCAACATTTGGCCTGTACCCATTGCTGGACAGCTGCTTTTGGTTTGTACTCATTTCTGTGATTGCTACTTTTGGGACTGTACTCATTGCTGTGACTGCTGCTTTTGAGGCTGTACTCATTGCTGTGACTGCTGCTTTGGTTTTGTACTCATTGCTGTCACTGCAGCTTTGAGTCTTTACTCATTACTGTGACTACTGCTTTTGACCTGTACTCATTGATATGACTTCTACTTTGAGGAGTGCTCATTGCTGCGACTACTGCTTTTGGGACTGTACTCATTAATATGACTGCTGGTTTAGCCAGTACTCATTGCTGTAACTGCTGCTTTTTCATCTGTACTCATTGCTGTGTTGCTGCTTTTGGTCTGTGCTCATAGTTGTGATTGCTGCTTTTGGGATTGTACTCATATCCTGTGACTTCTGCTTTTGAGTCTTTACTAATTACTGTAACTACTGCTTTTGGGTCTGTACTCATTGCTGTGACTGCTGCTTTTGAGTCTGTACTCATTGCTTTGGCTGCTGCTTTTGTTTCTGTTCTCATTGCTGTTACAGCAGCTTTTGAGTCTTTACTCATTACTGTGACTACTGCTTTTTTACCTGTACTCATTGATATGTCTTCTGCTTTTGAGGTGTACTCATTGCTGCGACTACTGCTTTTTTGTCTGTACTCATTGATATGACTGCTGGTATTGGGCCTCTACTCATTGCTGTAACTGCTGCTTTTTCATCTGTACTCATTGCTGTGATTGCTGCTTTTGGTCTGTGCTCATTGTAGTGATTGCTGCTTTTGGGACGTTACTCATTCCTGTGACTTCTGCTTTTGAGTCTTTACTCATTTGTGTGACTACTGCTTTTGGGTCTGTACTCATTTCTGTGACTGCTGCTTTTGAGTCTGTACTCATTGCTTTGGCTGCTGCTTTTGTTTCTGTTCTCATTGCTGTTACTGCAGTTTTTGAATCTTTACTCATTACTGTGACTACTGCTTTAGGACTTGTTCTCATTGGCCGTGACTGCTGTTACAGGCTATTCTCATTGCTGCAATTACTGCTTTGGGTCTTTATGCTTTGCTTTGACTGCTGGTTTTGGGCTTGTACTCACTGCTGTGACTGCTGCTATTTCATCTGTAGTCATTGCTGTGTACTGCTGCTTTGAGTCTATGCTCATTGTTGTGACTGCAGCTTTTTTGTCTCTATGCATTGCAGTTACTGCTGCTTTTGTATCTGTACTCATTGCTGTGACTGCTACTTTTATATCTGTATTCATTACTGTCACTTCAACTTTTGGGTCTGTACTCATTGCAGTTACTGCTGCTTTTGGGTATGTACTCATTGGTGTGAAAGTTGCTTTTGGGTATGTACTCATTGGTGTGAAAGTTGCTTTTGGGTCTGTACTGATTACTTTGACTGCTGCTTTTATTCATGTACTCGTTACTGTGACTGCTGCTTTTTCATCTATACTTATTGCTGTGACTGTGGATTTGGGTCTGTGCACATTGTTGTGACTGCTGCTTTTTTGTCTGTACGCATTGCTGTGACTGCTTCTTTTGTGTTGTACACACAGCTGTGACTGATGCTTTTGGGCCTTTATTCTTTGCTGTGACTCCTGCATTTTGGCCAGTTCTCATTGCTGTGACTGCTGCTTTTGGGGCTGTACTCATAGCTGTGGCTGCTGTTTTTGTTTCTGTACACATTGCTATTACTGCAGCTTTTGAGTCTTACTCATTACTGTGACTACTGTTTTAGGGCTTGTTCTCATTGACATGACTGATGCTTTGAGTTGTACTGATTGCTGCAATTACTGCTTTTGGGTCTGTACGCATTGCTTTGAATGCTGGTTTTTGGCTTGTACTCATTGCTGTGATTGCTGCTTTTTCATCTGTACTCATTGCTGTGTACTGCTGCTTTGGGTCCATGCTCATTGTTGTGACTGCAGATTTTTTGTCTCTATGCATTGCAGTTACTACTGCTTTTGGATCTGTATTCCATGCAGTTACTGCTGCTTTTGGGTCTGTACTCATTGCTGTAACTGCTGCTTTTGGGTGTGTACTCATTGCAGTTATTGCTGCTTTTGGATCTGTACTCATTGCTGTGACTTCTGCTTTTTGTACTGTTTCTATAGTTCTGAATGCAGCTTTTTGGGGCTGTACTTATTGCTATTAAAGCTGCTTTTGGGTCTGTACTCATTGCTGTGACTGCTGCTTTTTCTTCTGTACTAATAGCTGTGACTGCTACTTTGGGTCTGTGCTCATTATTGTGACTGCTGCTTTTTGTCTGTACATATTGCTGTGACAGCTGCTTTTGTGTCTGTACACAGCTGTCACTGATGCTCTTGACCTGTACTCTTTGCTGTGACTGCTGCTTTTAGGGACTGTACTCATTGCTGTGACTGCTGCTTTTTGGCCTTTTCTAATTCCTGTGACTTCTGCTTTTGAGCCTGTACTTATTGCTGTTACAGCAACATTTGGCCTGTACCTATTGCTGTGACAGCTGCTTTTGGGTTTGCACTCATTGATGTGTTTGCTGCTTTAGGACTGTACTCATTGCTGTGACTCCTGCTTTTGGGCTGTACTCATTGCTGTGGCTGCTGCTTTTGTTTCTGTAGTCATTGCTGTTACTGCAGCTTTGAGTCTTTACTCATTACTGTGACTACTGCTTTAGGACCTGTACTCATTGATATGACTTCTGCTTTTGAGGTGTACTCATTGCTATGACTACTGCTTTTTTGACTGTACTCATTGATATGACTGCTGGTTTTGGGCCTGTACTCATTGATGTAACTGCTACTCTTTTATCTTTACTGATTGCTGTGATTGCTGCTTTTGGTCTGTGCTCATTGTTGTTATTGCTGCTTTTGGGACAGTACTCATTCCTGTGACTTCTGCTTTTGAGTTTTTACTCATTATTGTGACTACTGCTTTTGTGTCTGTACTCATTGCTGTGACTGCTGCTTTTGAGTCTGTACTCATTGCTTTGGCTGCTGCTTTTGTTACTGTTCTCATTGCTGTTACTGCACCTTTGAGTCTTTCCTCATTACTGTGATTCACTGCGTTAGGGCTTGTTCTCATTGACATGACTGCTTGCTTTTGAGCTGTACCCATTGCTGCACTACTGCTTTTGGGTCTGTATGCATTGCTTGACTGCTGGTTTTGGCTTGTACTCACTGCTGTGACTGCTGCTATTTCATCTGTAGTCATTGCTGTGTACTGCTGCTTTGGGTCTATGCTCATTGTTGTGACTGCAGCTTTTTTGTCTCTATGCATTGCAGTTACTGCTGCTTTTGTATCTGTACTCATTGCTGTGACTGCTACTTTTATATCTGTATTCATTACTGTCACTTCAACTTTTGGTCTGTACTCATTGCAGTTACTGCTGCTTTTGGGTATGTACTCATTGGTGTGAAAGTTGCTTTTGGGTATGTACTCATTGGTGTGAAAGTTGCTTTTGGGTCTGTACTGATTACTTTGACTGCTGCTTTTATTCATGTACTCGTTACTGTGACTGCTGCTTTTTCATCTATACTTATTGCTGTGACTGTGGATTTGGGTCTGTGCACATTGTTGTGACTGCTGCTTTTTTGTCTGTACGCATTGCTGTGACTGCTTCTTTTGTGTTGTACACACAGCTGTGACTGATGCTTTTGGGCCTTTATTCTTTGCTGTGACTCCTGCATTTTGGCCAGTTCTCATTGCTGTGACTGCTGCTTTTGGGGCTGTACTCATAGCTGTGGCTGCTGTTTTTGTTTCTGTACACATTGCTATTACTGCAGCTTTTGAGTCTTTACTCATTACTGTGACTACTGCTTTAGGGCTTGTTCTCATTGACATGACTGATGCTTTTGAGTTGTACTGATTGCTGCAATTACTGCTTTTGGGTCTGTACGCATTGCTTTGAATGCTGGTTTTTGGCTTGTACTCATTGCTGTGATTGCTGCTTTTTCATCTGTACTCATTGCTGTGTACTGCTGCTTTGGGTCCATGCTCATTGTTGTGACTGCAGATTTTTTGTCTCTATGCATTGCAGTTACTACTGCTTTTGATCTGTATTCCATGCAGTTACTGCTGCTTTTGGTCTGTACTCATTGCTGTAACTGCTGCTTTTGGTGTGTACTCATTGCAGTTATTGCTGCTTTTGGATCTGTACTCATTGCTGTGACTTCTGCTTTTTGTACTGTTTCTATAGTTCTGAATGCAGCTTTTTGGGCTGTACTTATTGCTAAAGCTGCTTTGGGTCTGTACTCATTGCTGTGACTGCTGCTTTTTTCTTCTGTACTAATAGCTGTGACTGCTACTTTGGGTCTGTGCTCATTATTGTGACTGCTGCTTTTTGTCTGTACATATTGCTGTGACAGCTGCTTTTGTGTCTGTACACACAGCTGTCACTGATGCTCTTGGACCTGTACTCTTTGCTGTGACTGCTGCTTTTAGGACTGTACTCATTGCTGTGACTGCTGCTTTTTGGCCTTTTCTAATTCCTGTGACTTCTGCTTTTGAGCCTGTACTTATTGCTGTTACAGCAACATTTGGGCCTGTACCTATTGCTGTGACAGCTGCTTTTGGGTTTGCACTCATTGATGTGTTTGCTGCTTTTAGGACTGTACTCATTGCTGTGACTCCTGCTTTTGGGGCTGTACTCATTGCTGTGGCTGCTGCTTTTGTTTCTGTAGTCATTGCTGTTACTGCAGCTTTTGAGTCTTTACTCATTACTGTGACTACTGCTTTAGGACCTGTACTCATTGATATGACTTCTGCTTTTGAGGTGTACTCATTGCTATGACTACTGCTTTTTTGACTGTACTCATTGATATGACTGCTGGTTTTGGGCCTGTACTCATTGATGTAACTGCTACTCTTTTATCTTTACTGATTGCTGTGATTGCTGCTTTTGGTCTGTGCTCATTGTTGTTATTGCTGCTTTTGGGACAGTACTCATTCCTGTGACTTCTGCTTTTGAGTTTTACTCATTATTGTGACTACTGCTTTTGTGTCTGTACTCATTGCTGTGACTGCTGCTTTTGAGTCTGTACTCATTGCTTTGGCTGCTGCTTTTTGTTACTGTTCTCATTGCTGTTACTGCACCTTTTGAGTCTTTCCTCATTACTGTGACTACTGCGTTAGGGCTTGTTCTCATTGAGATGACCTGTTGCTTTTTGAGCTGTACCCATTGCTGCAATTACTGCTTTTGGTCTGTATGCATTGCTTTGACTGCTGGTTTTGGCTTGTACTCATTGCTGTGAGTGCTGCTTTTTCATCTGTGCTCATTGCAGTGTACTGCTGCTTTGGGTCTATGCTCATTGTTGTGACTGCAGCTTTTTGTCTCTATGCATTGCAGTTACTGCTGCTTTGGGTTTGTACTCATTGCTGTGATTGCTGCTTTTGGGACTGTACTCATTGCTGTGACTGCTGCTTTTGACCTTTCTAATTGCTGTGACTTCTGCTTTTGAGCCTGTACTTATTGTTTGACAGCAACATTTGCCTGTACCTATTGCGTGACAGCTGCTTTGGGTTTGTACTCATTTTGTGGATTGCTACTTTGGGACTGTACTCATTGCTGTGACTGCTGCTTTTGAGGCTGTACTCATTGCTGTGACTGCTGCTTTGGTTTTGTACTCATTGCTGTCACTGCAGCTTTTGAGTCTTACTCATTACTGTGACTACTGCTTTGGACCTGTACTCATTGATATGACTTCTACTTTGAGGAGTGCTCATTGCCGCGACTACTGCTTTTGGGACTGTACTCATTAATATGACTGCTGGTTTAGCCAGTACTCATTGCTGTAACTGCTGCTTTTTCATCTGTACTCATTGCTGTGTTGCTGCTTTTGGTCTGTGCTCATAGTTGTGATTGCTGCTTTTGGATTGTACTCATATCCTGTGACTTCTGCTTTTGAGTCTTTACTAATTACTGTAACTACTGCTTTTGGGTCTGTACTCATTGCTGTGACTGCTGCTTTTGAGTCTGTACTCATTGCTTTGGCTGCTGCTTTTGTTTCTGTTCTCATTGCTGTTACAGCAGCTTTTGAGTCTTACTCATTACTGTGACTACTGCTTTTTACCTGTACTCATTGATATGTCTTCTGCTTTGAGGTGTACTCATTGCTGCGACTACTGCTTTTTGTCTGTACTCATTGATATGACTGCTGGTATTGGGCCTCACTCATTGCTGTAACTGCTGCTTTTCATCTGTACTCATTGCTGTGATTGCTGCTTTTGGTCTGTGCTCATTGTAGTGATTGCTGCTTTGGGACGTTACTCATTCCTGTGACTTCTGCTTTTGAGTCTTTACTCATTTGTGTGACTACTGCTTTTGGTCTGTACTCATTTCTGTGACTGCTGCTTTTGAGTCTGTACTCATTGCTTTGGCTGCTGCTTTTGTTTCTGTTCTCATTGCTGTTACTGCAGTTTTGAATCTTACTCATTACTGTGACTACTGCTTTAGGACTTGTTCTCATTGACGTGACTGCTGCTTTTGAGCTATTCTCATTGCTGCAATTACTGCTTTTGGGTCTTTATGCTTTGCTTTGACTGCTGGTTTTGGGCTTGTACTCACTGCTGTGACTGCTGCTATTTCATCTGTAGTCATTGCTGTGTACTGCAGCTTTGGGTCTATGCTCATTGTTGTGACTGCAGCTTTTTTGTCTCTATGCATTGCAGTTACTGCTGCTTTTGTATCTGTACTCATTGCTGTGACTGCTACTTTTATATCTGTATTCATTACTGTCACTTCAGCTTTTGGTCTGTACTCATTGCAGTTACTGCTGCTTTGGGTATGTACTCATTGGGTGAAAGTTGCTTTGGCATGTACTCATTGGTGTGAAGTTGCTTTGGGTCTGTACTGATTACTTTGACTGCTGCTTTATTCATGTACTGCTACTGTGACTGCTGCTTTTTCATCTATACTTATTGCTGTGACTGTGGATTTGGGTCTGTGCACATTGTTGTGACTGCTGCTTTTTTGTCTGTACGCATTGCTGTGACTGCTTCTTTTGTGTTGTACACACAGCTGTGACTGATGCTTTTGGGCCTTTATTCTTTGCTGTGACTCCTGCATTTTGGCCAGTTCTCATTGCTGTGACTGCTGCTTTTGGGGCTGTACTCATAGCTGTGGCTGCTGTTTTTGTTTCTGTACACATTGCTATTACTGCAGCTTTTGAGTCTTTACTCATTACTGTGACTACTGCTTTAGGGCTTGTTCTCACGACATGACTGATGCTTTGAGTGTACTGATTGCTGCAATTACTGCTTTGGGTCTGTACGCATTGCTTTGAATGCTGGTTTTTGGCTTGTACTCATTGCTGTGATTGCTGCTTTTTCATCTGTACTCATTGCTGTGTACTGCTGCTTTGGGTCCATGCTCATTGTTGTGACTGCAGATTTTTTGTCTCTATGCATTGCAGTTACTACTGCTTTTGGATCTGTATTCCATGCAGTTACTGCTGCTTTTGGGTCTGTACTCATTGCTGTAACTGCTGCTTTTGGGTGTGTACTCATTGCAGTTATTGCTGCTTTTGGATCTGTACTCATTGCTGTGACTTCTGCTTTTTGTACTGTTTCTATAGTTCTGAATGCAGCTTTTTGGGGCTGTACTTATTGCTATTAAAGCTGCTTTTGGGTCTGTACTCATTGCTGTGACTGCTGCTTTTTCTTCTGTACTAATAGCTGTGACTGCTACTTTGGGTCTGTGCTCATTATTGTGACTGCTGCTTTTTGTCTGTACATATTGCTGTGACAGCTGCTTTGTGTCTGTTACACACAGCTGTCACTGATGCTCTTGGACCTGTACTCTTTGCTGTGACTGCTGCTTTTAGGACTGTACTCATTGCTGTGACTGCTGCTTTTTGGCCTTTTCTAATTCCTGTGACTTCTGCTTTTGAGCCTGTACTTAGTGCTGTGACAGCAACATTTGGGCCTGTACCTATTGCTGTGATAGCTGCTTTTGGGTTTGTACTCTTTTCTGTGATTGTTGCTTTTGGGACTGTACTCATTGCTGTGACTGCTGCTTTTGAGGCTGTACTCATTGCTGTGACTGCTGCTTTTGAGTCTTTTCTCATTACTGTGACTACTGCTTTTTTACCTGTACTCATTGATATGACTTCTGCTTTTGAGGAGTACTCATTGCTGCGACTACTGCTTTTGGGACTGTACTCATTGATATGACTGCTGGTTTAGGGCCTGTACTCATTGCTGTAGCTGCTGCTTTTTCATCTGTACTCATTGCTGTGTTGCTGGTTTTGGTCTGTGCTCATAGTTGTGATTGCTGCTTTTGGGATAGTACTCATATCCTGTGACTTCTGCTTTTGAGTCTTTACTCATTACTGTAACTACTGCTTTTGGGTCTGTACTCATTGCTGTGACTGCTGCTTTTGAGTCTGTACTCATTGCTTTGGATGCTGCTTTTGTTTCTATTCTCATTGCTGTTACAGCAGCTTTTGATTCTTTACTCATTACTGTGACTACTGCTTTTGGACCTGTACTCATTGATATGTCTTCTGCTTTTGAGGTGTACTCATTGCTGCGACTACTGCTTTTTTGACTGTACTCATTGATATGACTGCTGGTATTGGGCCTCTACTCATTGCTGTAACTGCTGCTTTTTTATCTGTACTCATTGCTGTGATTGCTGCTTTTGGTCTGTGCTCATTGTTGTGATTGCTGCTTTTGGGACAGTACTCATTCCTGTGACTTCTGCTTTTGAGTCTTTACTCATTTGTGTGACTCCTACTTTTGGGTCTGTACTCATTTCTGTGACTGCTGCTTTTGAGTCTGTACTCATTGCTTTGGCTGCTGCTTTTGTTTCTGTTCTCATTGCTGTTACTGCAGTTTTTGAATCTTTACTCATTACTGTGACTACTGCTTTAGGGCTTGTTCTCATTGACGTGACTGCTGCTTTTGAGCTCTACTCATTGATGCAATTATTGCTTTTGGGTCTGTATGCATTGCTTTGACTGCTGGTTTTGGGCTTGTACTCACTGCTGTGACTGCTGCTTTTTCATCTGAAGTCATTGCTGTGTACTGCTGCTTTGGGTCTATACTCATTGTTGTGACTGCAGCTTTTTTGTCTCTATGCATTGCAGTTACTGCTGCTTTTGGATCTGTACTCATTGCTGTGACTGCTACTTTTATATCTGAATTCATTGCTGTCACTGCAGCTTTTGGGTCTGTACTCATTGCAGTTACTGCTGCTTTTGGGTATGTACTCATTGCTGTGTCTGCTACTTTTATATCTGTATTTATTGCTGTCACTGCAGCTTTTGGGTCTGTACTCATTGCAGTTACTGCTGCTTTTGGGTCTGTACTCATTGCTGTTACTGCAGCTTTGAGTCTTACTCATTACTGTGACTACTGCTTAGGACCTGTACTCATTGATATGACTTTGCTTTTGAGGTGTACTCATTGCTGCGACTACTGCTTTTGGGACTGTACTCATTGATATGACTGCTGGTTTAGGCCTGAACTCATTGTTGAAACTGCTGCTTTTTTGACTGTACTCATTGATATGACTGCTGGTTTTGGCCTGTACTCATTGCTGTAACTGCTGCTTTTCATCTGTACTCATTGCTGTGATTGCTGCTTTTGGTCTGTGCTCATTGTTGTGATTGCTGCTTTTGGGACAGTACTCATTCCTGTGACTTCTGCTTTGGGTCTTTACTCATTACTGTGACTACTGCTTTGGTCTGTACTCATTGCTGCGACTGCTGCTTTTGAGTCTGTACCATTGCTTCTATTGCTGCTTTTGTTTCTATTCTCATTGCTGTTACGGCAGCTTTGATTCTTTACTCATTACTGTGACTACTGCTTTGGACCTGTACTCATTGATATGTCTTCTGCTTTTGAGGTGTACTCATTGCTGCGACTACTGCTTTTTTGACTGTACTCATTGATATGACTGCTGGTATTGGGCCTCTACTCATTGCTGTAACTGCTGCTTTTTTATCTGTACTCATTGCTGTGATTGCTGCTTTTGGTCTGTGCTCATTGTTGTGATTGCTGCTTTTGGGACAGTACTCATTCCTGTGACTTCTGCTTTTGAGTCTTTACTCATTTGTGTGACTCCTACTTTTGGGTCTGTACTCATTTCTGTGACTGCTGCTTTTGAGTCTGTACTCATTGCTTTGGCTGCTGCTTTTGTTTCTGTTCTCATTGCTGTTACTGCAGTTTTTGAATCCTTACTCATTACTGTGACTACTGCTTTAGGACTTGTTCTCATTTACGTGACTGCTGCTTTTGAGCTCTACTCATTGCTGCAATTACTGCTTTAGGGTCTGTATGCATTGCTTTGACTGCTGGTTTTGGGCTTGTACTCACTGCTGTGACTGCTGCTTTTTCATCTGTAGTCATTGCTGTGTACTGCTGCTTTGGGTCTATACTCATTGTTGTGACTGCAGCTTTTTTGTCTCTATGCATTGCAGTTACTGCTGCTTTTGGATCTGTACTCATTGCTGTGACTGCTACTTTTATATCTGAATTCATTGCTGTCACTGCAGCTTTTGGTCTGAACTCATTGCAGTTACTGCTGCTTTTGGTATGTACTCATTGCTGTGTCTGCTACTTTTATATCTGTATTTATTGCTGTCACTGCAGCTTGTCTGTACTCATTGCAGTTACTGCTGCTTTTGTCTGTACTCATTGCTGTTACTGCAGCTTTGTGAGTCTTTACTCATTACTGTGACTACTGCTTTAGGACCTGTACTCATTGATATGACTTCTGCTTTTGAGGTGTACTCATTGCTGCGACTACTGCTTTTGGGACTGTACTCATTGATATGACTGCTGGTTTAGGGCCTGAACTCATTGCTGAAACTGCTGCTTTTTTGACTGTACTCATTGATATGACTGCTGGTTTTTTGGCCTGTACTCATTGCTGTAACTGCTGCTTTTTCATCTGTACTCATTGCTGTGATTGCTGCTTTTGGTCTGTGCTCATTGTTGTGATTGCTGCTTTTGGGACAGTACTCATTCCTGTGACTTCTGCTTTTGAGTCTTTACTCATTTGTGTGACTCCTACTTTTGGGTCTGTACTCATTTCTGTGACTGCGGCTTTTGAGTCTGTTCTCATTGCTTTGGCTGCTGCTTTTTGTTTCTGTTCTCATTGCTGTTACTGCAGTTTTTGAATCTTTACTCATTACTGTGACTACTGCTTTAGGACTTGTTCTCATTTACGTGACTGCTGCTTTTGAGCTCTACTCATTGCTGCAATTACTGCTTTTGGGTCTGTATGCATTGCTTTGACTGCTGGTTTTGGGTTTGTACTCACTGCTGTGACTGCTGCTTTTCATCTGTAGTCATTGCTGTGTACTGCTGCTTTGTCTATACTCATTGTTGTGACTGCAGCTTTTTTGTCTCTATGCATTGCAGTTACTGTTGCTTTTGGATCTGTACTCATTTCTGTGACTGCTACTTTTATATCTGTATTCATTGCTGTCTCTGCAGCTTTTGGGTCTGTACTCATTGCAGTTACTGCTGCTTTTGGGTATGTACTCATTGCTGCGACTGTTACTTTTTTCTCTGTATTTATTGCTGTCACTGCAGCTTTTGGGTCTGTACTCATTGCAGTTACTGCTGCTTTTGCGTCTGTACTCATTGCTGTTACTGCAGCTTTTGAGTCTTTACTCATTACTGTGACTACTGCTTTAGGACCTGTACTCATTGATATGACTTCTGCTTTTGAGGTGTACTCATTGCTGCGACTACTGCTTTGGGACTGTACTCATTGATATGACTGCTGGTTTAGGGCCTGAACTCATTGCTGTATCTGCTGCTTTTTGACTGTACTCATTGATATGACTGCTGGTTTTGGCCTGTACTCATTGCTGTAACTGCTGCTTTTCATCTGTACTCATTGCTGTGATTGCTGCTTTGGTCTGTGCTCATTGTTGTGATTGCTGCTTTTGGGACAGTACTCATTCCTGTGACTTCTGATTTTGGGTTTTTACTCATTACTGTGACTACTGCTTTTGGGACTGTACTCATTGCTGCGACTGCTGCTTTTGAGTCTATACTCATTGCTTTGGCTGCTGCTTTTGTTTCTATTCTCATTGCTGTTACTGCAGTTTTTGAATCTTTACTCATTGCTGTGACTACTGCTTTAGGGTTTGTTCTCATTGATGTGACTGTTGCTTTTCAGCTCTACTCATTGCTGAAAATATTGCTTTTGGGTCTGTCTGCATTGCTTTGACTGCTGGTCTTGGGCTTGTCCTCACTGCTGTGACTGCTGCTTTTTCATCTGTAGTCATTGCTGTGTACTGCTGCTTTGGGTCTACGCTCATTGTTGTGACTGCAGCTTTTTTGTCTCTATGCATTGCAGTTACTGCTGCTTTTGGATCTGTTCTCATTGCTGTGACTGCTACTTTTATCTCTGTATTCAATGCTGTCACTGCAGCTTTTGGGTCTGTACCCATTGCAGTTACTGCTGCTTTTGGGTCTGGACTCATTGCTGTGAAAGCTGCTTTTGGGTCTGTACTGCTTACTGTGACTGGTGCTTTTATTCCTGTACTTATTACTGTCACTGCTGCTTTTTCATCTATACTCGTTGCTGTGACTTTGGTTTTGGGTCTGTGCACCTTGTTGTGACTGCTGCATTTTTTTCTGTACGCATTGCTGTGACAACTTCTTTCATGTTGAACACACAGCTGTGACTAATGCTTTTGGGCCTGTACTCATTGCTGTGACTGCAGCTTTTTGGCCAGTTCTCTTTGCTGTGACTTCTGCTTTTGAGCCTGTACTTATTGCTGTGATAGCTACATTTGGGCCTGTACTTATTGCTGTGACAGCTGCTTTTGGGTTTGTACTCCTTGCAGTGATTGCTGCTTTTGGATCTGTACTCATTGCTGTGACTGCTGTTTTTGGTACTGTACCCATTGCTGTGACTGCAGCTTTTGGAGCAGTACTTATTACTGTGAAAGCTGCTTTTGGTTCTGTACTGATTACTGTGACTGTTGCTTTTATTCCTGTTCTCATTGCTGTGACTGCTGCTTTTTCTTCTGTTCTCATTGCTGTGACTTCTGCTTTAGGTCTGTGCACATTGTTGTGACTTTTGCTTTTTTGTCTGTACGCATTGCTGAGATTGATACTTTTGTGTCAGTACACACTGCTTTGACTGATGCTTTTGGACCGTTACTCTTTGCCATGACTGCTGCTTTTGAGCCTGTACTTATTGCTGTGACAGCTACATTTGGGCCTGTACTTATTGCTTTGACAGCTGCTTTTAGGTTTGTACTCATTGCTATGATTGCTGCTTTTGGGACAGTACTCATTCCTGTGACTTCTGCTTTTGAGTCTTAACTCTTTACTGTGACTACTGCTTTTGGGTCTGTAATCATTGCTGTGACTGCTGCTTTTGAGTCTGCACTCATTGCTTTGGCTGCTGCTTTTGTTTCTGTACTCATTGCTGTTACTGTAGCTTTTGAGTCTTTAATCATTACTGTGACTACTGCTTTAGGGCTTGTTCTCATTGACATGACTGATGCTTTTGAGCTGTACTTATTGCTGCAATTACTGCTTTTGGGTCTGTACGCATTGCTTTGACTGCTGGTTTTGGGCTTGTACTCATTGCTGTGACTGCAGCTTTTATTCCTGTACTCATTGCTGTGACAGCTGCTTTTTCTTCTGTACAAATAGCTGTGACTGCTACTTTGGGTATGTGCTCATTGTTGTGACTGCTGCTTTTTTGTCTATACATATTGCTGTGACAGCTGCTTTTGTGTCTGTACGCACAGCTGTGACTGATGCTCTTGGACCTGTATTCTTTGCTGAGACTGCTGCTTTTAGGCCTTTTCTAATTGTTGAGACTTCTGCTTTTGAGCCTGTACTTATTGCTGTGACAGCAACATTTGGGCCTGTACCTATTGCTGTGACAGTTGCTTTTGGGTTTGCACTCATTGCTGTGATTGCTGCTTTTGGGACTGTACTCATTGCTGTGACTGCTGCTTTTGGGGCTGTACTCATTGATGTGGCTGCTGCTTTTGTTTCTGTACTCATTGCTGTTACTGCTGCTTTTGAGTCTTTACTCATTACTGTGACTACTGCTTTAGGACCTGTACTCATTGACATGACTTCTGCTTTTCAGGTGTACTCATTGCTGCGACTTCTGCTTTGGGACTGTACTCATTGATATGACTGCTGGTTTAGGGGCCTGAACTCATTGTTGTAACTTCTGCTTTTTGACTGTACTCATTGATATGACTGCTGGTTTTGGCCTGTACTCATTGCTGTAACTGCTGCTTTTCATCTGTACTCATTGCTGTGATTGCTGCTTTTGGTCTGTTCTCATTGTTGTGATTGATGATTTTGGGACAATACTCATTCCTGTGACTTCTGCTTTTGAGTCTTTACTCATTACTGTGACTACTGCTTTTGGGTCTGTACTCATTGCTGTGACTGCTGCTTTTGAGTCTGTACTCATTGCTTTGGCTGCTGCTTTTGTTTCTATTCTCATTGCTGTTACTGCATTTTTTGAATCTTTACTCATTGCTGTGACTACTGCTTTAGGGATTGTTCCATTGATGTGACTGCTGCTTTTGAGCTCTACTCATTGCTGCAATTACTGCTTTTGAGTCTGTATGCATTGCTTTGACTGCTGGTCTTGGGCTTGTACTCACTTCTGCGACTGCTGCTTTTTCATCTGTATTCATTGCTGTGTACTGCTGCTTTAGGTCTATGCTCATTGTTGTGACTGGAGCTTTTTTGTCTCTATGCATTGCAGTTACTGCTGCTTTTGGATCTGTACTCATTGCTGTGACTGCTGCTTTTGAGTCTGTAACTCATTGCTTTGGCTGCTTCTTTTGTTTCTGTACTCATTGCTGTTACTGCAGCATTTGAGTCTTTAATCATTACTGTGACTACTGCTTTAGGGCTTGTTCTCATTGACACGACTTATGCTTTTGAAGTTGTACTCATTGCTGCAATTACTGCGTTTCGGTCTGTACGCATTGCTTTGGCTGCTGGATTTGGGCTTGTACTCATTGCTGTGATTGCTGCTTTTTCATCTGTACTCATTGCTGTGTACTGCTGCTTTGGGTCCATGCACATTGTTGTTACTGCAGCTTTTTTGTCTCTATGCATTGCAGTTACTGCTGCTTTTGGATCTGTACTCATTGCTGTGACTGCTACTTTTATATCTGTATTCATTGCTGTCACTGCAGCTTTTGGGTCTGTACTCATTGCAGTTGCTGCTGCTTTTGGGTCTGTACTCATTGCTGTAACTGCTGCTTTTGGGTCTGTACTCATTGCAGTTACTGCTGCTTTTGGAGTAGTTCTCATTGCTGTGACTTCTGCTTTTAGTACTGTATCTATTGTTCTGAATGCAGCTTTTTGGGCTGTACTTATTACTGTTAAAGCTGTTTTCTGTCTGTACTCATTGATGTGACTGCTGCTTTTTGGCCTTTTCTAACTGTTGTGACTTCTGCTTTTGAGCCTGTATCTATTGCTGTGACAGCAACATTTGAACTGTACCTATTGCTGTGACAGCTGCTTTTGGTTTGTACTCATTTCTGTGATTGCTGCTTCTGGGACTGTACTCATTGCTGTGACTGCTGCTTTTGGATCTGTACTCATTGCTGTGACTTCTGCTTTTACTACTTTATCAATTGTTCTGAATGCAGCTTTTGGGGCTGTACTTATTGCTGTTAAAGCTGCTTTTGTGTCTGTACTCATTGCTGTGACTGCAGCTTTTATTCCTGTACTCATTGCTGTGACTGCTGCTTTTTCTTCTGTACTAATAGCTGTGACTGCTACTTTGGGTCTGTGCTCATTGTTGTGACTGATGCTTTTTTGTCTGTACATATTGCTGTGACAGCTGCTTTTGTGTCTGTACACACAGCTGTGACTGATGCTCTTGGACCTGTACTCTTTGCTGTGACTGCTGCTTTTAGGCCTGTACTCATTGCTGTGTCTGCTGCTTTTTGGCCTTTTCTAATTGTTGTGACTTCTGCTTTTGAGCCTGTACATATTGCTGTGACAGCAACATTTGGGCCTGTACCTATTGCTGTGACAGCTGCTTTTGGGTTTGCACTTATTTCTGTGATTGCTGCTTTTGGGACTATACTCATTGCTGTGACTGCTGCTTTTGGGGCTGTACTCATTGCTGTGGCTGCTGCTTTTGTTTCTGTACTCATTACTGTAACTGCAGCTTTTGAGTCTTTACTCATTACTGTGACTACTGCTTTATAACCTGTACTCATTGATATGACTTCTGCTTTTGAGGTGTACTCATTGCTGCGACTACTGCTTTTGGGACTGTACTCTTTGATATGACTGCTGGTTTAGGGCCTGAACTCATTGCTGTAAATGCTGCTTTTTTGACTGTACTCATTGATATGACTGCTGGTTTTTGGCCTGTACTCATTGCTGTAACTGCTGCTTTTTCATCTGTACTCATTGTTGTGATTGCTGCTTTTGGTCTGTGCTCATTGTTGTGACTGCTGCTTTTGGGAAAGTACTCATTCCTGTGACTTCTGCTTTTGAGTCTTTACTCATTACTGTGACTACTGCTTTTGGGTCTGTACTCATTGCTGTGACTGCTGCTTTTGAGTCTGTACTCAATGCTTTGGCTGCTGCTTTTGTTTCTATTCTCATTGCTGTTACTGCATTTTTTGAACCTTTACTCATTGCTGTGACTACTGCTTTAGGGTTTGTTCCATTGACGTGACTGCTGCTTTTGAGCTCTACTCATTGCTGCAATTACTGCTTTTGGGTCTGTATGCATTTCTTTGACTGCTGGTCTTGGGCTTGTACTCACTGCTGCGACTGCTGCTTTTTCATCTGTATTCATTGCTGTGTACTGCTGCTTTAGGTTTATGCTCATTGTTGTGACTGGAGCTTTTTTGTCTCTATGCATTGCAGTTACTGCTGCTTTTGGATCTGTACTCATTGCTGTGACTGCTACTTTTATATCTGTATTCATTGCTGTCACTGCAGCTTTTGGGTCAGTACTCATTGCAGTTACTGCTGCTTTTGGGTCTGTACTCTATGCTCTGAAAGCTGCTTTTGGGTCTGTAATGGTTACTGTGACTGCTGCTTTTATTCCTGTATTCATTACTGTGACTGCTGCTTTTACATCTATACTCGTTGCTGTGACTGCGGCTTTGGGTCTGTGCACATTGTTGTGACTGCAGCTTTTTTGTCTGTACGCATTGCTGTGACTGCTTCTTTTGTGTTGTACACACAGCTGTGACTGATGCTTTTGGGCCTGTACTCATTGCTGTGACTCCTGCTTTTTGGACAGTTCTCTTTGCTGTGACTTCTGCTTTTGAGCCTTTACTTATTGCTGTGACAGCTACATTTGGGCCTGTACTTATTGCTGTGACAGCTGCTTTTGGGTTTGTACTCCATGCAGTGATTTCTGCTTTTGGATCTGTACTCATTGCTGTGACTGCTGATTTTGGTACTGTACCCATTGCTGTGACTGCAGCTTTTGGAGCAGTACTTATTGCTGTGAAAAACTGCTTTTGGGTCTGTAATGATTACTGTGACTGCTGCTTTTATTCCTGTTCTCATTCCTGTGAATGCTTCTTTTTCTTCTGTTCTCATTGCTGTGACTTCTGCTTTAGGTCTGTGCACATTGTTGTGACTTTTGCTTTTTTTGTCACGCATTGCTGAGATTGATACTTTTGTGTCAGTACACACTGCTGTGACTGATGCTTTTGGACCTTTACTCTTTGCCATGACTGCTGCTTTTGAGCCTGTACTTATTGCTGTGACAGCTACATTTGGCCCTGTACTTATTGCATTGACAGCTGCTTTTAGGTTTGTACTCATTGCTATGATTGCTGCTTTTGGTACAGTACTCATTCCTGTGACTTCTGCTTTTGAGTCTTAACTCATTACTGTGACTACTGCTTTTGGGTCTGTACTCATTGCTGTGACTGCTGCTTTTAGTCTGTACTCATTGCTTTGGCTGCTGCTTTTGTTTCTGTACTCATTGCTGTTACTGCAGCTTTTGAGTCTTTAATCATTACTGTGACTACTGCTTTAGGGGCTTGTTCTCATTGACATGACTGATGCTTTTGAGGTGTTCTCATTGCTGCAATTACTGCTTTTGTGTCTGTACGCATTGCTTTGACTGCTGGTTTTGGGCTTTTACTCATTGCTGTGATTGCTGCTTTTTCATCTGTAATCATTGCTGTGTACTGCTGCTTTGGGTTCATGCTCATTGTTGTGACTGCAGCTTTTTTGTCTCTATGCATTGCAGTTACTGCTGCTTTTGGATCTGTACTCATTGCTGTGACTGCTACTTTTATATCTGTATTCATTGCTGTCACTGCAGCTTTTGGGTCTGTACTCATTGCTGTAACTGCTGCTTTTGGGTCTGTACTCATTGCAGTTACTGCTGCTTTTGGGTCTGTACTCATTGCTGTAACTGCTTCTTTTGGGTCTGTACTCATTGCAGTTACTGCTGCTTTTGGAGTAGTACTCATTGCTGTGACTTCTGGTTTTAGTACTGTATCTATTGTTCTGAATACAGCTTTTTTGGGGTGTACTTATTGCTGTTAAAGCTGCTTTTGGGTCTGTACTCATTGCTGTGACTGCAGCTTTTATTCCTGTACTCATTGCTGTTACTGCTGCTTTTGGATCTGTACTCATTGCTGTGACTTCTGCTTTTACTACTTTATCGATTGTTCTGAATGCAGCTTTTGGGGCTGTACTTATTGCTGTTAAAGCTGCTTTTGTGTATGTACTCATTGCTGTGACTGCAGCTTTTTTTCCTGAACTCAATGCTGTGACTGCTGCATTTTCTTCTGTACTAATAGCTGTGACTGCTACTTTGGGTCTGTGCTCATTGTTGTGACTTCTGCTTTTTTGTCTGTACATATTGCTGTGACAGCTGCTTTTGTGTATGTACACACAGCTGTGACTGATGCTCTTGGATCTGTACTCTTTGCTGTGACTGCTGCTTATAGGCCTGTACTCATTGCTGTGACTGCTGCTTTTTGGCCTTTTCTAATTGTTGTGACTTCTGCTTTTGAGCCTGTACTTATTGCTGTGACAGCAACATTTGGGCCTGTACCTATTGCTGTGACAGCTGTTTTTGGGTTTGCACTCATTGCTGTGATTGCTGCTTTTGGGACTGTACTCATTGCTGTGACTGCTGCTTTTGGGGCTGTTCTTATTGCTGTGGCTGCTGCTTTTGTTTCTGTACTCATTGCTGTTACTGCAGCTTTTGCGTCTTTACTTATTACTGTGACTACTGCTTTAGGACCTGTACTCATTGATATGACTTCTGCTTTTGAGGTGTACTCATTGCAGCGACTACTGCTTTTGGGACTGTTCTCATTGATATGACTGCTGATTTAGGGCCTGAACTCATTGCTGTAACTGCTGCTTTTTCATCTGTACTCATTGCTGTAATTGCTGCTTTTGGTCTGTGCTACTTGATGTGATTGCTGCTATTGTGACAGTAATCATTCCTGTGACTTCTGCTTTTGAGTCTTTACTTCTTTCTGTGACTACTGCTTTTTGGTCTGTACTCATTGCTGTGACTGCTGCTTTTGAGTCTGTACTCATTGCTTTGGCTGCTGCTTTTGTTTCTATTCTCATTGCTGTTACTGCTATTTTTGAATCTTTACTCATTGCTGTGACTACTGCTTTAGGGTTTGTTCTCATTGACGTGACTGCTGCTTTTGAGCCCTACTCATTGCTGCAATTACTGCTTTTGGGTCAGTATGCATTGCTTTGACTGCTGGTCTTGGGCTTGTACTCACTGTTATGACTGCTGATTTTTCATCTGTATTCATTGCTGTGTACTGCTGCTTTCAGTCTACGCTCATTGTTGTGACTGCAGCTTTTTTGTCTCTATGCATTGCAGTTACTGCTGCTTTTGGATCTGTACTCATTGCTGTGACTGCTACTTTTATATCTGTATTCATTGCTGTCACTGCAGCTTTTGGCTCTGTACTCATTGCAGTTACTGCTGCTTTTGGGTCTGTACTCAGTGCTGTGAAAGCTGCTTTTGGGTCCCTACTGTTACTGTGACTGCTGCTTTTATTCCGTACTCATTACTGTGACTGCTGCTTTTTCCATCTATACTGCTGCTGTGACTGTGGCTTTGGGTCTTTGCACAATGTTGGGACTGCTGCTTTTCTGTCTGTACGCATTGCTGTGACTGCTTCTTTTGTGTTGAACACACAGCTGTGACTGCTGCTTTTGGGCCTGTACTCATTGCTGTGAATGCTTCTTTTTGGCCAGTTCTCTTAGCTGTGACTTCTGCCTTTGAGCCTGTACTTATTGCTGTGACAGCTACATTTGGGCCTGTACTTATAGTTGTGACAGCTGCTTTTGGGTTTGTACTCCTTGCAGTGATTGCTGCTTTTGGATCTGTACTCATTGCTGTGACTGCTGCTTTTGGTACTGTACCCATTGCTGTGACTGCAGCTTTTGGAGCAGTACTTATTGCTGTGAAAACTGCTTTTGGGTCTGTAATGATTACTGTGACTGCTGCTTTTATTCCTGTTCTCATTCCTGTGAATGCTTCTTTTTCTTCTGTTCTCATTGCTGTGTCTGCGGCTTTAGGTCTGTGTACATTGTTGTGACTTTTGCTTTTTTGTCTGTACGCATTGCTGAGATTGATACTTTTGCGTCATTACACACTGCTGTGACTGATGCTTTTGGACCTTTACTCTTTGCCATGACTGCTGCTTTTGAGCCTGTACTTATTGCTGTGACAGCTACATTTGGCCCTGTACTTATTGCTTTGACAGCTGCTTTTAGGTTTGTACTCATTGCTATGATTGTTGCTTTTGTATAGTACACATTCCTGTGACTTCTGCTTTTGAGTCTTAACTCATTACTGTGACTAGTGTTTTGGTCTGTACTCATTGCTGTGACTGCTGCTTGAGTCTGTATTGCTTTGGCTGCTGCTTTTGTTTCTGTACTCATTGCTGTTACTGCAGCTTTTTCAGTCTTTAATCATTACTGTGACTACTGCTTTACGGCTTGTTCTTGACATGACTGATGCTTTTGAGCTGTACTGATTGCTGCAATTACTGCTTTTGGTTCTGCTACGCATTGCTTTGACTGCTGGTTTGGGCTTGTACTCACTGCTGTGACTGCTGCTTTTTCATCTGTAGTCATTGCTGTACTGCTGTTTGGGTCTATGCTCATTGTTGTGACTGCAGCTTTTGTCTCTATGCATTACAGTTACTGCTGCTTTTGATCTGTACTCATTGCTGTGACTGCTACTTTTATATCTGTATTCATTGCTGTCACTGCAGCTTTTGTCTGTACTCATTGCAGTTACTGCTGCTTTTGGGTCTGTACTCATTGCTGTAACTGCTGCTTTTCGGTCTGTACTCATTGCAGTTACTGCTGCTTTTGATCTGTACTCTTTGCTGTGACTTCTGCTTTTAGTACTGAATCTATTGTTCTGAATGCAGCTTTTTTGGGCTGTACTTATTGCTGTTAAAGCAGCTTTTGGGTCTGTACTCATTGCTGTGACTGCAGCTTTTATTCCTGTACTCATTGCTGTGACTGCTGCTTTTTCTTCTGTACTAATAGCTGTGACTGCTACTTTGGGTCTGTGCTCATTTTTGTGACTGCTGCTTTTTTGTCTGTACATATTGATGTGACAGCTGCTTTTGTGTCTGTACACACAGCTGTGACTGATGCTCTTGGACATGTACTCTTTGCTGTGACTGCTGCTTTTATTCCTCTACTCATTGCTGTGACTGCTCCTTTTTGGCCTTTTCTAATTGTTGTGACTTCTGCTTTTGAGCCTGTACTTATTGCTGTGACAGCAACATTTGGCCCTGTACCTATTGCTGTGACAGCTGCTTTTGGGTTTGTACTCATTTCTTTGATTGCTGCTTTTGGGACTGTACTCATTGCTGTGACTGCTGCTTTTAGTGCTGTACTCATTGCTGTGGCTGCTGCTTTCGTTTCTGTACTCATTGCTGTTACTGCAGCTTTTGAGTCTTTACTCATTATTGTGACTACTGCTTTAGGACCTGTACTCATTGATATGACTTTTGCTTTTGAGGTGCACTCATTCATGCAACTACTGCTTTAGGGACTGTACTCATTGATATGACTGCTGGTTTAGGCCCTTTACTCATTGCTGTAACTGCTGCTTTTTCATCTGTGCTCATTGCTGTGTTTGCTGCTTTTGGTCTGTTCTCATTTTTGTGATTGCTGCTCTTGGGATAGTACTCATACCCTTTGACTTCTGCTTTTGAGACTTTACTCATTACTGTAACTACTGCTTTTGGGTCTGTACTCATTGCTGTGACTGCTGCTTTTGAGTCTGTACTCATTGCTTTGGCTGCTGTTTTTGTTTCTGTTTTCATTGCTGTTACTGCAGCTTTTGAGTCTTTACTCATTACTGTGACTACTGCTTTAGGGCTTGTTCTCTTCGCCGTGACTGCTGCTTTTGAGCTGTACTCATTGCTGCAATTACTGATTTTGGTTCTGTACGCATTGCTTTGACTGCTGGTTTTGGGCTTGTACTCACTGCTGTGACTGCTGCTTTTTCATCTGTAGTCATTGCTGTGTACTGCTGCTTTGGGTCTTTGCTCATTGTTGTGACTGCAGCTTTTTTGTCTCTATGCATTACAGTTACTGCTGCTTTTGGATCTTTACTCATTGCTGTGACTGCTACTTTTATATCTATATTCATTGCTGTCACTGCAGCTTTTGGGTCTGTACTCATTGCAGTTACTGCTGCTTTTGGGTCTGTACTCAGTGCTGAGAAAGCTGCTTTTGGGTCTGTACTGATTACTGTCACTGCTGCTTTTATTCCTGTACTCATTGCTGTGACTGCTGCTTTTTCATCTATACTCATTGCTGTGACTGCGGCTTTGGGTCTGTGCACAATGTGGTGACTGCTGCTTTTTTGTCTGTACGCATTGCTGTGACTGCTTCTTTTGTGTTGTACACACAGGTGTGACTGATGCTTTTGGGCCTGTACTCATTGCTGTGACTGCTGCTTTTTGACCTATTCTCATTGCTGTGACTTCTGCTTTTGAGCCTGTACTTATTGCTGTGACAGCTACATTTGGGCCTGTACTTATTGCTGTGACAGCTGCTTTTGGGTTTGTACTCCTTGCAGTGATTGCTGCTTTTGGATCTGTACTCATTGCTTTGACTGTTGCTTTTGGTACTGTACCCATTGCTCTGACTGCAGCTTTTGGGAGCAGTACTTATTGCTGTGAAAGCTGCTTTTGGGTCTGTACTGATTACTGTGACTGCTGCTTTTATTTCTGTTCTCATTGCTGTGACTGCTCCTTTTTCTTCTGTTCTCATTGCAGTGACTGCTGCTTTACATCTGTGCTCATTGTTGTGACTGTTGCTTTTTTGTCTGTACACATTGCTGAGATTGATACTTTTGTGTCAGTAAACACAGCTGTGACTGATGCTTTTGGACCTTTACTCTTTGCTGTGACTGCTGCTTTTGAGCCTGTACTTATTGCTGTGACAGCTACATTTGGGCCTGTACTTATTGCTGTGACAGCTGCTTTTAGGTTTGTACTCTTTGCTATGATTGCTGCTTATTGTACAGTACTCATTCCTGTGACTTCTGCTTTTGAGTCTTAACTCATTACTGTGACTACTGTTTTTGGGTCTGTACTCATTGCTGTGACTGCTGCTTTTGAGTCTGTACTCATTGCTTTGGCTGCTGCTTTTGTTTCTGTACTCATTGCTGTTACTGCAGGTTTTGAGTCTTTAATCATTACTGTGATTACTGCTTTAGGGCATGTTCTCATTGACGTGACTGCAGCATTTGAGCTGTACTCATTGCTGCAATTACTGCTTTTGGGTCTGTATGCATTGCTTTGACTGCTGGTTTTGGGCTTGTACTCATTGCTGTGATTGCTGCTTTTATCTCTACTCATTGCAGTGTACTGCTGATTTGGGTTCATGCTCATTGTTGTGACTGCATCTTTTTTGGCTCTATGTATTGCAGTTACTGCTGCTTTTGGATCTGTACTCATTGCTGTGACTGCTACTTTTATATCTGTATTCATTGCTGTCACTGCAGCTTTTGGGTCTGTACTCATTGCAGTTACTGCTGCTTTTGGGTCTGTACTCATTGCAGTTACTGCTGCTTTTGGTTCTGTACTCATTGCTTTGACTTCTGCTTTTAGTACTGTTGTTCTGAATGCAGCTTTTGGGGCTGTACTTATTGCTGTTAAAGTTGCTTTTGGGTCTGTACTCATTGCTGTGACTGTAGCTTTTATTCATGTACTCATTGCTGTGACTGCTGCTTTTTCTTCTGTACTAATAGCTGTGACTGCTACTTTGGGTCTGTGCTCATTGTTGTGACTGCTGCTTTTTGTCTGTACATATTGCTGTGACAGCTGCTTTTGTGTCTGTACACAGCTGTGACTGATGCTCTTGGACATGTACTCTTTGCTGTGACTGCTGCTTTTAGGCCTGTACTCATTGCTGTGTCTGCTGCTTTTAGGCCTGTACTCATTGCTGTGACTGCTGATTTTTGGCCTTTTCTAATTGTTGTGACTTCTGCTTTTGAGCCTGTTCTTATTGCTGTGACAGCAACATTTGGGCCTGTACCTATTGCTGTGACAGCTGCTTTTGGGTTTGCACTCATTTCTGTGATTGCTGCTTTTGGGACTGTACTCATTGCTGTGACTGCTGCTTTTGGGGCTGTACTCATTGCTGTTACTGCAGCTTTTGTGTCTTTACTCATTACTGTGACTACTGCTTTAGGACCTGTACTCATTGATATGACTTCTGCTTTTGAGGTGTACTCATTGCTGTGACTACTGCTTTTTTGACTGTACTCATTGATATGACTGCTGGTTTTTGGCCTGTACTCATTGCTCTAACTGCTGCTTTTTCATCTGTACTCATTGCTTTGATTGCTGCTTTTGGTCTGTGCTCATTGTTGTGATTGCTGCTTTTGGGACAGTACTCATTCCTGTGACTTCTGCTTTTGAGTCTTTACTCATTACTGTGACTACTGCTTTTGGGTCTGAACTCATTGCTGTGACTGCTGTTTTTGAGTCTGTACTCAATGCTTTGCCTGCTGCTTTTGTTTCTGTTCTCATTGCTGTTACTGCAGTTTTTGAATACCTACTCATTACTATGACTACTGCTTTAGGGCTGTTCTCATGGGACGGACTGCTGCTTTTGAGCTCCACCATTGCGCAATTACTGCTTTTGGTCTGTATGCATTGCTTTGACTGCTGGTTTTGGGCTTGTACTCACTGCTGTGACTGCTGCTTTTTCATCTGTAGTCATTGCTGTGTACTGCTGCTTTGGGTCTATGCTCATTGTTGTGACTGCAGCTTTTTTGTCTCTATGCATTGCAGTTATTACTGCTTTTGAATCTGTACTCATTGCTGTGACTGCTACTTTTATATCTGTATTCATTGCTGTCACTGCAGCTTTTGGGTCTGAACTCATTGCAGTTACTGCTGCTTTTGGGTCTGTACTCATTGCTGTAACTGCTGCTTTTGGGTCTGTACTCATTGCAGTTACTGCTGCTTTTGGATCTGTACTCATTGCTGTGACTTCTGCTTTTATTCCTGTACCTATTGTTCTGAATGCAGCTTTTGTGGGCTGTACTTTATTGCCGTTAAAGCTGCTTTTGGTCTGGTATCATTGCTGTGACTGCAGCTTTTATTCCTGTACTCATTGCTGTGACTGCTGCTTTTCTTCTGTACTAATAGCTGCGACTGCTACTTTGGGTCTGTGCTCATTGTTGTGACTGCTGCTTTTTTGTCTGTACATATTGCTGTGACAGCTGCTTTTGTGTCTGTACACACAGCTGTGACTGATGCTTTTGGATCTGTACTCTTTGCTGTGACTGCTGCTTTTTGGCCTGTACTCATTGCTGTGACTGCTGCTTTTTGGCCTTTTCTAATTGTTGTGACTTCTGCTTTTGAGCCTGTTCTTATTGCTGTGACAGCAACATTTGGGCCTGTACCTATTGCTGTGACAGCTGATTTTGGGTTTGCACTCATTTCTGTGATTGCTGATTTTGGGACTGTACTCATTGCTGTGACTGCTGATTTTGGGGCTGTAGTCATTGCTGTGGCTGCTGCTTTTGATTCTGTACTCATTGCTGTTACTGCAGCTTTTGAGACTTTACTCATTACTGTGACTACTGCTTTTGGACCTGTACTCATTGATATGACTTCTGCTTTTGAGGTGTACTCATTGCTGTGACTACTGCTTTTTTGACTGTACTCATTGATATGACTGCTGGTTTTTGGCCTGTACTCATTGCTCTAACTGATGCTTTTTCATCTGTACTCATAGCTTTGATTGCTGCTTTTGGTCTGTGCTCATTGTTGTGATTGCTGCTTTTGGGACAGTACTCATTCCTGTGACTTCTGCTTTTGAGTCTTTACTCATTACTGTGACTACTGCTTTTGGGTCTGAACTCATTGCTGTGACTGCTGCTATTGAGTCTGTACTCATTGCTTTGCCTGCTGCCTTTGTTTCTGTTCTCATTGCTGTTACTGCAGTTTTTGAATCTCTACTCATTACTATGACTACTGCTTTAGGGCTTGTTCTCATGGACGTGACTGCTGCTTTTGAGCTCTACTCATTGCTGCAATTACTGCTTTTTGGGTCTGTACTCATTGCTGTGAAAGTTGCTTTTGGGTCTGTACTGATTACTGTGACTGCTGCTTTTATTCCTGTACTCATTACTGTGACTGCTGCTTTTTCATCTATACTAGTTGCTGTGACTGCGGCTTTGGGTCTGTGCACATTGTTGTTACTGCTGCTTTTTTGTCTGTACGCATTGCTGTGACTGCTTCTTTTGTGTTGTACACACAGCAGCTGTGACTGATGCTTTTGGGCCTGTACTCATTGCTGTGACTGCTGCTTTTTTGCCAGTTCTCATTGCTGTGACTTCTGCTTTTGAGCCTATAATTATTGCTGTGACAGCTACATTTGGGCCTGTACTTATTGCTGTGACAGCTGCTTTTGGTTTGTACTCCTTGCAGTGATTGCTGCTTTTGGATCTCTACTCATTGCTGTGACTGCTGCTTTTGGTAATGCCATTGCTCTGACTACAGCTTTTGGGCAGTATGACTTGCTGTGCGTCTTTTGGGTCTGTACTTGATTACTGTTACTGCTGCTTTTATTCCTGTTCTCATTGCAGTGACTGCTGCTTTTCATCTGTTTTTCATTGCTGTGACTGCTGCTTTGGGTCTGTACTCATTGTTGTGACTGTTGCTTTTTTGTCTGTACGCATTGCTGAGAATGCTGCTTTTGTTTCGGTACACACAGCTGTGACTGATGCTTTTGGAACTTTACTCTTTGCTGTGACTGCTGCTTTTGAGCCTGTACATATTTCAGTGACAGCTACATTTGGGCCTGTACTTATTTCTTGAGAGCTGCTATTAGGTTTGTACTTATTGCTGTGATTGCTGCTTTTTGGACAGTACTCATTCCTGTGACTTCTGCTTTTGAGTCTTAACTCATTACTGTGACTACTGCTTTTGGGTCTGTACTCATTGCTGTGACTGCTGCTTTTGAGTCTGTACTCATTGCTTTTGCTGCTGCTTTTGTTTCTGTACTCATTGCTGTTACTGCAGCTTTTACGTCTTTAATCATTACTGTGACTACTGCTTTAGGGCTTGTTCTCATTGACGTGACTGCTGCTTTTGAGCTGTACTCATTGCTGCAATTACTGCATTTGGGTCTGTACGCATTGCTTTGACTCCTGGTTTTGGGCTTGTACTCATTTCTGTGATTGCTGCTTTTTCATCTGTACTCATTTGTGTGCCTCCTGTTTTGAGTCTATGCTCATTGTTGTGACTGCAGCTTTTTTGTCTCTATGCATTGCAGTTATTGCTGCTTTTGGATCTGTACTCATTGCTGTGACTGCTGCTTTTGAGTCTTTAATCATTACTGTGACTACTGCTTTAGGGCTTGTTCTCATTGACATGACTGATGCTTTTGAGCTGTACTCATTGCTGCAATTACTGATTTTTGGTCTGTTTGCATTGCTTTGAGTGCTGGTTTTGGGCTTGTACTCATTGCTGTGATTGCTGCTTTTTCATCTGTACTCATTGCTGTGTACTGCTGCTTTGTGTCCATGCTCATTGTTGTGACTGCATCATTTTTGTCTCTATCCATTGCAGTTACTGCTGCTTTTGGATATGTACTCATTGCTGTGACTTCTACTTTTATATCTATTCAGTGCTGTCACTGCAGCTTTTTGGAGTCTGTACTCATTGTGCAGTTACTGCTGCTTTTTGATCTGTACTCATTGCGGTTACTGCTGCTTTGGATCTGTACTTTCATTGCTGTGACTTCTGCTTTTAGTACTGTATCTATTTTCTGAATGCAGCTTTTGGAACTGTACTTATTGCTGTTAAAGTTGCTTTTTGTCTGTACTCATTGCTGTGACTGCAGCTTTTATTCCTGTACTCATTGCTGTGACTGCTGCTTTTTCTTCTGTACTAATAGCTGTGACTGTTACTTTGGGTCTGTGCTCATTGTTGTGACAGCTGCTTTTTTGTCTGTATATATTGCTGTGACAGCTGCTTTTGTGTCTGTACACGCAGCTGTGACTGATGCTCTTGGACCTGTACTCTTTGCTGTGACTGCTGCTTTTAGGCCTGTACTCATTACTGTGACTGCTGCTTTTTGGCCTTTTCTAATTGTTGTGAATTCTGCTTTTGAGCCTGTACTTATTGCTGAGACAGCAACATTTGGGACTGTACCTATTGTTGTGACAGCTACTTTTGGTTTGTACTCATTTCTGTAATTGCTGCTTCGGACTTTTCATTGTTGCTGACTGCTGCTTTAGGGCTGTACTGCTTGCTGCTGCTGTTTATTTCTGTACTCATTGCTGTTACTGCAGCTTTTGAGTCTTTATCACATTGTGACTACTGCTTTTAGGACCTGTAATTGGCTGATATGACTTCTGCTTTTTGAATTGCACTCATTGCTGCGATTACTGCTTTTGGACTGTACTCATTGATATGACTGCTGGTTTTGAGGTGTACTCATTCCCGCGACTACTGCTTTTGGGACTGTACTCATTGATATGACTGCTGGTTTAGGGCCTGTACTCAATGCTGTAACTGCTGTTTTGTCATCTGTACTCATTTTCTGTGTTGCTGCTTTTTGGTCTGTGCTCATTGTTGTGATTGCTGCTTTTGGATAGTACTCATATCCTGTGACTTCTGCTTTTGAGTCTTTACTCATTACTGTAACTACTGCTTTTGAGACTGTACTCATTGCTTTGGCTGATGTTTTTGTTTCTGTTCTCATTGCTGTTACTGCAGCTTTGAGTCTTACTCATTACTGTGACTACTGCTTTAGGGCTTTTCTTTGACGTGACTGCTGCTTTTGAGCTGTACTCATTGCTGCAATTACTGCTTTAGTTCTGCACGCATTGCTTTGACTGCTGGTTTTGGGCTTGTACTCACTGCTGTGACTGCTGATTTTTCATCTGCGCGCGCTCGTTGGTGGTGTATTGCTGCTTTGGGTCTATGCTCATTATTTGTGACTGCAGCTTTTTGTCTCTATGCATTGCAGTTACTGCTGCTTTTGGATCTGTACTCATTGCTGTGACTGCTACTTTTATATCTGTATTCATTGCTGTCACTGCAGCTTTTGGCTCTGTACTCATTGCAGTTACTGCTGCTTTTGGGTCTGTACTCAGTGCTGTGAAAGCTGCTTTTGGGTCTGTACTGGTTACTGTGACTGCTGCTTTTATTCCTGTACTCATTACTGTGACTGCTGCTTTTTCATCTATACTCGTTGCTGTGACTGTGGCTTTGGGTCTTTGCACATTGTTGGGACTGCTGCTTTTTTGTCTGTACGCAGTGCTGTGACTGCTTCTTTTGTGTTGTATACACAGCTGTGACTGCTGCTTTTGGGCCTGTACTCATTGCTGTGAATGCTTCTTTTTGGCCAGTTCTCTTAGCTGTGACTTCTGCCTTTGAGCCTGTACTTATTGCTGTGACAGCTACATTTGGGCCTGTACTTATTGTTGTGACAGCTGCTTTTGGGTTTGTACTCCTTGCAGTGATTGCTGCTTTTGGATCTGTATCATTGCTGTGACTGCTGCTTTTGGTACTGACCCATTGCTGTGACTGCAGCTTTTGAGCAGTACTTAATGCTGTGAAAGCTGCTTTTGGGTCTGTAATGATTACTGTGACTGCTGCTTTTATTCCTGTTCTCATTCCTGTGACTGTTTCTTTTTCTTCTGTTCTCATTGCTGTGTCTGCTGCTTTAGGTCTGTGTACATTGTTGTGACTTTTGCTTTTTTGTCTGTACGCATTGCTGAGATTGATACTTTTGCGTCATTACACACTGCTGTGACTGATGCTTTTGGACCTTTACTCTTTGCCATGACTGCTGTATTTGAGCCTGTACTTATTGCTGTGACAGCTACATTTGGCCCTGTACTTATTGCTTTGAAAGCTGCTTTTAGGTTTGTACTCATTGCTATGATTGCTGCTTTTGGTATAGTACTCATTCCTGTGACTTCTGCTTTTGAGTCTTAACTCATTACTGTGACTAGTGCTTTTGGATCTGTACTCATTGCTGTGACTGCTGCTTTTGAGTCTGTACTCATTGCTTTGGCTGCTGCTTTTGTTTCTGTACTCATTGCTGTTACTGCAGCTTTTGAGTCTTTAATCATTACTGTGACTACTGCTTTACGGCTTGTTCTCATTGACATGACTGATGCTTTTGAGCTGTACTGATTGTTGCAATTACTGCTTTTGGGTCTGTACGCATTGCTTTGACTGCTGGTTTTGGGCTTGTAGTCATTGCTGTGATTGCTGCTTTTTCATCTGTATTCATTGCTGTGTACTGCTGCTTTGGGTCCATGCTCATTGTTGTGACTTCAGCTTTTTTGTCTCTATGCATTGCAGTTACTGATGCTTTTGGATCTGTACTCATTGCTGTGACTGCTACTTTTATATCTGTATTCATTGCTGTCACTGCAGCTTTTGGGTCTGTACTCATTGCAGTTACTGCTGCTTTTGGGTCTGTACTCATTGCTGTAACTGCTGCTTTTGGGTCTGTACTCATTGCAGTTACTGCTGATTTTGAATCTGTACTCTTTGATGTGACTTCTGCTTTTAGTACTGTATCTATTGTTCTGAATGCAGCTTTTTTGGGCTGTACTTATTGCTGTTAAAGCAGCTTTTGGGTCTGTACTCATTGCTGTGACTGCTGCTTTTATTCCTGTACTCATTGCTGTGACTGCTGCTTTTTCTTCTGTACTAATAGCTGTGACTGTTACTTTGGGTCTGTGCTCATTGTTGTGACTGCTGCTTTTTTGTCTGTACATATTGTTGTGACAGCTGCTTTTGTGTCTGTACACACAGCTGTGACTGATGCTCTTGGACATGTACTCTTTGCTGTGACTGCTGCTTTTATTCCTGTACTTATTGCTGTGACTGCTCCTTTTTGGCCTTTTCTAATTGTTGTGACTTCTGCTTTTGAGCCTGTACTTATTGCTGTGACAGCAACATTTGGGCCTGTACCTATTGCTGTGACAGCTGCTTTTGGGTTTGTACTCATTTCAGTGATTGCTGCTTTTGGGACTGTACTCATTGCTGTGACTGCTGCTTTAGTGCTGTACTCATTGTTGTGGCTGCTGCTTCGCTTTCTGTACTCATTGCTGTTACTGCAGCTTTTGAGTCTTTACTCATTGTTATGACTACTGCTTTAGGACCTGTACTCATTGATATGACTTTGCTTTTGAGGTGCACTCATTGCTGCAACCTTCTGCTTTAGGGACTGTACTCATTGATATGACTGCTGGTTTAGGCCTTTACTCATTGCTATAACTGCTGCTTTTTCATCTGTGCTCATTGCTGTGTTGCTGCTTTTGGTCTGTTCTCATTTTTGTGATTGCTGCTCTTGGGATAGTACTCATACCCTGTGACTTCTGCTTTTGAGACTTTACTCATTACTGTAACTACTGCTTTTGGGTCTGTACTCATTGCTGTGACTTCTGCTTTTGAGTCTGTACTCATTGCTTTGCTGTTTTTGTTTCTGTTTTCATTGCTGTTACTGCAGCTTTTGAGTCTTTACTCATTACTGTGACTACTGCTTCGCTGGCTTGTTCTCTTTGACGACTGCTGCTTTGAGCTGTACTCATTGCTGCAATTACTCTTTGGTTCTGTACGCATTGCTTTGACTGCTGGTTTTGGGCTTGTACTCACTGCTGTGACTGCTGCTTTTTCATCTGTAGTCATTGCTGTGTACTGTTGCTTTGGGTCTATGTTCATTGTTGTGACTGCATTGCTTTTGTCTCTATGCATTACAGTTACTGCTGCTTTTGGATCTTTACTCATTGCTGTGACTGCTACTTTTAATCTATTCTGTTGCTGTCACTGCAGCTTTTGGGTCTGTACTCATTGCGGTTACTGCTGCTTTTGAGTCTGTACTCAGTGCTGTGAAAGCTTGCTTTTGTGTCTGTACTGATTACTCGTCACTGCTGCTTTTATTCCTGTACTCATTGCTGTGACTGCTGCTTTTTCATCTATACTCATTGCTGTGACTGCGGCTTTGGGTCTGTGCTACAATGGTGAGCTGCTGCTTTTGTCTGTATGCATTGCTGTGACTGCTTCTTTTGTGTTGTACACACAGGTGTGACTGATGCTTTTGAGGCTTGTACTCATTGCTGTGACTGCTGCTTTTTGGCCTGTTCTCATTGCTGTGACTTGCTTTTGAGCCTGTACTTATTGCTGTGACAGCTAGCATTTGGCCTGTACTTATTGCTGTGACAGCTGCTTTGAGTTTTATTCCTTGCAGTGATTGCTGCTTTTGATCTGTACTCCATTTTTGTGACTGCTGCTTTGGTACTGTACCCATTGTTGCTCGACTGCAGCTTTTGGAGCAGTACTTTATTGCTGTGAAAGCTGCTTTGGTCTGTACTGATTACTGTGACTGCTGCTTTTATTTCTGTTCTCATTGCTGTGTACTGCCTTTTTCTTCTGTTCTCATTGCAGTGACTGCTGCTTTACATCTGTGCTCATTGTTGTGACTGTTGCTTTTTTGTCTGTACGCATTGCTGAGATTGATACTTTTGTGTCAGTAAACACAGCTGTGACTGATGCTTTTGGACCTTTACTCTTTGCTGTGACTGCTGCTTTTGAGCTTGTACTTATTGCTGTGACAGCTACATTTGGGCCTGTACTTATTGCTGTGACAGCTGCTTTTAGGTTTGTACTCTTTGCTATGATTGCTGCTTATTGTACAGTACTCATTCCTGTGATTTCTGCTTTTGAGTCTTAACTCATTACTGTGACTGCTGCTTTTGAGTCTGTACTCATTGCTTTGGCTGCTGCTTTTGTTTCTGTACTCATTGCTGTTACTGCAGGTTTTGAGTCTTTAATCATTACTGTGATTACTGCTTTAGGGCATGTTCTCATTGACGTGACTGCAGCATTTGAGCTGTACTCATTGCTGCAATTACTGCTTTTGGGTCTGTATGCATTGCTTTGACTGCTGGTTTTGGGCTTGTACTCATTGCTGTGATTGCTGCTTTTATCTGTACTAATTGCTGTGTACTGCTGATTTGGGTCTATGCTCATTGTTGTGACTGCAACTTTTTTGCCTCTATGTATTGCAGTTACTGCTGCTTTTGGATCTGTACTCATTGCTGTGACTGCTTCTTTTATATCTGTATTCATTGCTGTCACTGCAGCTTTTGGGTCTGTTCTCATTGCAGTTACTGCTGCTTTTGGGTCTGTACTCATTGCAGTTACTGCTGCTTTTGGATCTGTACTATTTGCTGTGACTTCTGCTTTTAGTACTGTTGTTCTGAATGCAGCTTTTGGGGCTGTACTTATTGCTGTTAAAGTTGCTTTTGGGTCTGTACTCATAGCTGTGACTGTAGCTTTTATTCATGTACTCATTGCTGAGACTGCTGCTTTTTCTTCTGTACTAATAGCTGTGACTGCTACTTTGGGTCTGTGCTCATTGTTGTGACTGCTGCTTTTTTGTCTGTACATATTGCTGTGACAGCTGCTTTTGAGCCTATAATTATTGCTGTGACAGCTACATTTGGGCCTGTACTTATTGCTGTAACAGCTGCTTTTGTTTTGTACTTACTGCAGTGATTGCCGCGTTTGATCTCTACTCATTGCTGTGACTGCTGCTTTTGGTAATGTACCCATTGCTCTGACTGCAGCTTTTGGAGCAGTACTTATTGCTGTGAAAGCTGCTTTTTGGTCTTTACTGATTACTGTTACTGCTGCTTTTATTCCTGTTCTCATTGCAGTGACTGCTGCTTTTTCATCTGTTTTCATTGCTGTGACTGCTGCTTTGGGTCTGTGCTCATTGTTGTGACTGTTGCTTTTTTGTCTGTACGCATTGCTGAGATTGCTGCTTTTGTGTCGGTACACACAGCTGTGACTGATGCTTTTGTACCTTTACTCTTTGCTGTGACTGCTGCTTTTGAGCCTGTACATATTGCAGTGACAGCTACATTTGGGCCGCCTGTACTTATTGCTTGAGAGCTGCTATTAGGTTTGTACTTATTGCTGTGATTGCTGCTTTTGGGACAGTACTCATTCCAGTGACTTCTGCTTTTGAGTCTTAACTCATTACTGTGACTACTGCTTTTGGGTCTGTACTCATTGCTGTGACTGCTGCTTTTGGTCTGTACCATTGCTTTTGTTGCTGCTTTTGTTTCTGTACTCATTGCTGTTACTGCAGCTTTTGTCTTTAATCATTACTGCTGACTACTGCTTTAGGGCTTGTTCCTCACTGACGTGACTGCTGCTTTTGAGCTGTACTCATTGCTGCACTTACTTTGCATTTAGGTCTGTACACATTGCTTTGACTCTGGTTTTGGGCTTGTACTCATTTCTGTGATTGCTGCTTTTTCATCTGTACTCATTTCTGTGTATTGCTGCTTTGGTCTATGCTCATTGTTGTGACTGCAGCTTTTTGTCTCTCTATGCATTGCGGTGTTACTGCTGCTGATCTGTACTCATTGCTGTGACTGCTGCTTTGAGTCTTTAATCATTACTGTGACTACTGCTTTAGGGCTTGTTCTCATTGACATGACTGATGCTTTGAGCTGTACTCATTGCTGCAATTATTGCTTTTGGTCTGTTTGTATTGGCTTTGAGTGCTGGTTTTGGCTTGTACTCATTGCTGTGATTGCTGCTTTTTCATCTGTAATTCATTGCTGTGTACTGCTGCTTTGTGTCCATGCTCGTTGTTGTGACCCTGCAGCTTTTTGTCTATCCATTGCAGTTACTGCTGCTTTTTGGATCTGTACTCATTGCTGTGGACTTCTACTTTATATCTGTATTCATTGCTGTCACTGCAGCTTTTGGGTCTGTACTCATTGCAGTTACTGCTGCTTTTGGGTCTGTACTCATTGCAGTTACTGCTGCTTTTGGATCTGTACTCATTGCTGTGACTTCTGCTTTTAGTACTGTATCTATTGTTCTGAATGCAGCTTTTTTGGGCTGTACTTATTGCTGTTAAAGCTGCTTTTTTGTCTGTACTCATTGCTGTGACTGCAGCTTTTATTCCTGTACTCATTGCTGTGACTGCTGCTTTTTCTTCTGTACTATAGCTGTGACTGTTACTTGGGTCTGGCGCTCATTATTTGTGACTGCTGCTTTTTGTCTGTATATATTGCTGTGACAGCTGCTTTTGTGTCTGTACACAGCTGTGACTGATGCTCTTGACCTGTACTCTTTGCTGCTGAGCTGCTGCTTTAGGGCCTGTACTCATTACTGTGACTGCTGCTTTTTGGCCTTTTCTAATTGTTGTAATTCGCTTTTGAGCCTGTACTTATTGCTGAGACAGCAACATTTGGGCCTGTACCTATTGCTGTGACAGCTGCTTTGGGTTTGTACTCATTTTGTGATTGCTGCTTTTTTGGACTGTACTCATTGCTGTGACTGCTGCTTTATAGGCTGTACTCATTGCTGTGGCTGCTGCTTTTATTTCTGTACTCATTGCTTTTTACTGCAGCTTTTGAGTCTTACTCATTACTGTGACTACTGCATTAGGACCTGTGCTCATTGATATGACTTCTGCTTTTTGAGGTGCACTCATTGCTGCGATTACTGCTTTTGGGACTGTACTCATACTGGGCATTGGTGCCAGGATCAGAGACTCAGGATCCTTCTTCCATACAATTCCGACGGTTCCTCTGGTTCTATTATTTTTCAGCATCTCTCTGTGCCTCATAGGCCTTCTTAATTAAAGCCGGAACTCTTTAAAGCTCTACTAGTCTTGACCCTGTTTTTCATAACATAACTGTGCCAGCCTTCCGAACATATGAGCATTTGTTCCAATCAACAAAGGTACACCATCATACAGTCCAGTGGGGGACACACTAAGGCTAGGGTCTCTACTTGTTCAGCCACTCCAGCCATGGAGGTGGGGAAAGACAGCCAAATTCGGATGTACCCGGAATAGGGGTAGGCCTTCTCACTTATCCCCCATACATGCAGTCCTTCTAATGGTTGTAAGGGTATGTCTGACAAATGCTTCTGATATCAATCTTGAAACATAATTGTCACTTGGGAGCCACTGTCTAATACAGCTCTTGTAGACACTCCATTCACCTTTACAGTGGTCTCCATGGAGGGACCCACTATTCTGGACCAGTCTGGAGGCGGTAGTGGGGGCCTGGGCAACTGACCTTGCCACAAAGGGACGTGAATTAGCATTTTTGGTGCCCTCACTGGGATCATTTGCACCTCTTAAGCACTGATTTGTTCTCCAAGCTCTCCTTGTAGCCTATATGCAACTTTGTCAGTGTCTTTTGGGGACCGGCATTCCCTTTTCATGTGCCCATCCTTCCCACAGTTATAGCAAAACATACTTTTTGGAGTTTGAGCTGGCCGAGGCACCACACTGGGAGCCAGGGCGGGGGTATTACTAACTGGAAACCTTGGTGCCATCTCTGTCTGCGGCGTGATAAGCATTTGGAGACATCTCATCAGTTTCTCCACTTCCATGGGCAAGGAATCAAGTTCAGAGCTGTTATCAGCAGGAGATACATGGGTGGGTACCCCCACCCCCATAGCAGATGCAGTTGGATATAGGTCAGGGCCCGTACTTGCAGGCGTGGCCTTCATAAAGGGACTGTTTTGAATTCCCGGATCTCTCTAAACAGTTCTACCCCATTGTGACATATCTTTTTCCTTGTCAGAGCACCTCATTGACTGTCAACCTCTGCCCTGAACTTCACTTGATGGGTCACCCTCAGTCACCGTGGTCGAGCCACAGCTGTTGGTGCAGGTCCTCCCGAGGTCACCTTTTCTCAACTCTCAAATTTCTCTCATTAACTCATCATAGGAGGGTGGGATTCCAATCGATTTGCCAGGCGTAACTGAAGCAACAGCAGTTCTGAGAAGGGGGCAGACTTAAGGATTCTGTCCAGTCTGGTTTGGTCCAGTTCAATCGCTGGCAAACTACCCTTTCTGAGGCATTCTTGCAACAATTTTTCCAGCCAAGATACATACACAGACAACAACTCCCCTTGGTACTGTTGTGCATTTCTTACTCTCCACCATAGGTCCTCATCAGAATCTGGGCTCCCATACACATTCTCCAAGGCCTCAAGATAGCCTGTGCAGTCGCTTCAGGGTTACTGGCCCGTTTGGCACAGATGGTAGCCAGGGCAGGACCTCGGAGGCTCTCACTAACCCTCTTTTAAGCTTTTCAGCTTCCGAGCATTGCCATTCTAGCACTTGGGAGGCAACATAGTCTATCCAGGTCTCCCAGTCATCCTCCCTTGGGGTGGGAGGTGCCAGAGAAGATCCTCAACCTTCGTAAGAGTCATGACTAATGGCAGGTGCAGAAATTGGAGTCTGCATTGGTTCCAGCCACCATTACGGGCACTGCAGCGGAGAGGGTGTTGGGGAGGAACACCTCAGGTGGCAAGAATAGTTTCTTCAAGTCCTCCACAGTTTTCCTTCTCCCAGCAACCATTTAGCAAATTTCTCCTCAAAAGTTTCAGATAGTGGTGGGGGCTCATTCCCCCGGTCTTTACTGTCCTTAGTTATCACTCTCCAAGCAGTGAGGGCTCCCTCTGGGGTAATAGTCTGTGGCACTTTGGAGCTATCTATGGGATCCTTAAACTCTACTAGGGCCAGAAAAGTGTGGGTGAGCAGATTAGCATGCCGACCCACCACCACAGGGTTTTGTAAACCTTCCACCTTGGAAAGTACTCCTGTACAATGTCCGTATTGATACCCAAGGGGATGTCCAGTATAAGCATAGCATTTTGGGGTCGATCTCCTCCCAGTACACCACTCCACCCGGTGCACAGCCACTTCTGTTGAGTACCCATTTTTCTTAACAGTGGTTTGTAAATATGGCCACTAGAGGACACACAATCCCAGCGGTGAGCCTCAAGATGTAACCCTAGATGGCGCTATCCCAGGGCTACTACCCCTGCCTGATTTGCCACCTAACAGGTTGAGGGGCCTGGATCCGATGGCGGTGCCTCCACCCAGAGGTCAGGGTTTGCAATAGTTAAACTTACTTGGTCACAGCCCTGGACACTGCAACCCCTTCTTCCCACTAGTGGCCCACATAATATATCAGAATTACCTTCACAGTATACACTTACCCCCAGGGCTGGTTCAGGCACTGGGACCTCCTGTAAAATAAGATACAGTGCAGCAATCACAGTACAATACTTTAACATAGACAAATACATCAGGCAGTATAACTTTGCTGAAACAAGCAGCTCTGATTTATTTAGGGGGAATATAACAAGGACAGGGGGAAATCAGGTTAATTACCTTATCACTTTACTCATCTACCTATGGCTCTGTGCACAGGCCTATCCCTACCAGTTACTGTCCCTGGGTACCCAAGCCCTAGTGGCTAGTCCAAACCATGGCAGCTAGTGGGGGCCCTTTACCACAGAGAAAAGAAAATTAGTTTAAACAGTCAGCAGTACAGTGATTCCATTTGGATTCAATGTAGCAATTCAACAGGGAGCGAACCTGAATTAGTACTCACGACCTCCAAACAAGATAGGGTCCTTCGATGTCAGCAGGGCTACTCTTGAGCTCCACGAGACTCCTCACACATTTATATGGCAAACTGCAACAGGCAAAAGTCCTTTAATGGCAGCAGGATTCACCTGAGGTACACAAGCCTCTTCACACATTTATATGGTAAAACAGAAAGTACTATACCAGGCAGGCTGCTTCTCTATCCCGATCGCAATTACTGCACAATACCCAGGAGAACACACAGCAGATTCAGTTCCTGACAGAGCGAGTGCAATTCCGCAATTTCTCCAGTCTTCTACAGGGTGAGCCTGGTTTCTACTCTTCAGATATCCTTTGATTCTCTTCACAGGACGGATTCAGTCCTAACAAGCAGTTACACAAGCTGCAGACCGGAACTCTGGGCCTTACACACATTTCCCAACTAAAACTGCACACTGAAAAAGCACAGGGCTCCTTCCTTCTTCACTGCCAAAGCTCAACTGAAACTCCAACAGACAAAACCGGGCACTTCCTTTGAGTTCCTCCCAGTTCTTGACTGGATTGGCTGTCACTCACAATAGACTGCTCCTGTTGGTCCAAAAAGGCGCCGAAGTCTAAACTACATCTCCCAGAGTCACTGCCCATACAATCCTCTTGGGGCTGGCTCAGATTATGAGTCTAAGTTCTGATCGTCCAAGGCACCATTTTAGAGCTAGCTTACCCCACACTGATTGGTCCAGTTCAGCAGTTCAAAACCAGAATGGGGAACTAGGCAGACACAGTTCTGACTGCAAAGAAAGCAGGTTAGACAAACTGTAATTTCATTATTACTCTAAATAGTTTCTGGCAAACAGTTACATCTTTCAGATAGGTTCCCTTTGCACTCCTAGTGACTGCAAAAATGGAGTGAATTGGCAGCAGCTTGAGTGGTACTCAATCAAAGAAACACACAGTCCCCCATACAAACTAATTATGTCAGCAAGCAGACAGCTCTTAAAGAGACAGTACCAGAGGTTCTAAAAACACTCACTGATAAATGGCTTAAACGCCAAACACCATTCAGGCTTGGAGCATTCAAGCAAGCTCCTGGAAGTCTTTTGGGAACCCCCATTTTCAGCGGGGTTACACTTGGATAATGGACCACAGTTCACATCTGTTGAATTCCAATCATTTTACCAGCAACGTGGTATCCACCATATTTTCTCACTTTCCTACCATCCAAGTTCAAATGGCGAAGTGGAATGCCTGGTTTAGACTTTTAAAAAGAGTATGGACAAAGCTAATCCTACTACACCGATGGCAATGCATATAGCCCTTTTGAACTGTCTTGTGATGTATTGGACAATGCCACATTGTGTCACGGGAATATCCCCTGCAGAATTGTTTTTTGGACATCAGATTCCAACTCAGTTGGACCTTCTTTACTCTTTACGCTATAAGTCAGTAACTGAAATGCTTCCTAAGACCAGATCCTTCAAGCCCAATGATCTTGTGTGGGTCAGGATGCATGCAGGCCTGAAGAGATGGATAGATTCCATGGTAGAAAAAATGTTTGGCAGTGTTGTTTGTAGTCTTTGATTGACTAACCAGAGAAGGGTGAAAATACATGTGGACCAATCAATCAATCATTCAATCAAAATCTTTATTTGTTGAGGTGAACATGATTGAGCAGAGCTCTTTTACAAGATGGACCTGGTTAGAACAGGGTCGGGTAACATCCATCATAAAAACATATAAATACATGTAAATAAGTATATAAACACAAACACAATGGTGCAGTAATAGGGGAGTCAAATGTTAAAAGGAAGACAAGGCAAGCCATAACAGAGGAGGATTGAAATACAAGGGGGCAGGTCCACCATTGAACCATGCAACTGTATATAAACCATGTTCTCTGTATAGAAGTACCACTTAGTTTATTTACCAGGGCAGTCACTAGTACTAGCAATGAAAATGGCTTGGAGAACCACCAGCTAATGGCAGATGGGGTACCAGGAGGGGTATGTAATATGTAAGCGAAAGATAAACATTGTGAGAAGTAAAGTCCCAAGGATAGGTCAGTAGAACTAATGTGGTGGTGGGGACCTACAGGGAGAGGGAAAGGGGAGTTAGGACTTTTATGGTATGATTGCTTGTAGATTGTGAATGAGTGCAGAATAGTGTTGTGAAAAGAAGGCTGGAGAAAGCGGGAAAATAGACCAGTATCAAAGGGAGGACAGAGGCATCAAGGTGTTACATGAAAGCAAGATAACAGACCAGGGCCAAGGAGGAGACAAGCACTAGAAGTAATTTATTCATGGTTAAATGGTACAGGTTACGTACTACATTTGAGACAGAACAAAAAAAGGGATACCCAGACTCAGGGTAGTTATCCAGCAATATTTGTTACAGAACAAGAACAGGAAGATATAGTGGAACCACAGCAATTGAGACAAGTTGTGGCTGATGCTAATCAGAATCCAGAGCAACAGCCTCCAGTATTACTACATCAGTCAGAATGTATAAGACATCCACCAAAGAGAATGTACCTATACAGATATAGTCTAATGACATAGACTAACTAAAAGGGACATCGCAGTAATAACTTTAATAGTTTCATATTATTTCTAAATTATTGACTTATGTATTTTCTAGTGAAGTCAGGAGGGATTGTTATGCGTAGCACAGCTTTAAGAACTGTTAGAGACAATACAGCTTTAAGAGAATGTACACTTCCTGTGTGTGTTGAAAAAAAATGTTATCCCTTGTGTCTGTGCTGAATGGAAGTAAACAGAGAAGGCCTAGATTTCTGTGTGATGTGTTTTCTTATTTACAAGACCCTGATGTGTTTAAGATAGTTATTTTTGGCCACCAAATACAACAACAGCCAGTGCCCCGCCACTGCCAACTATCAGTGGTAATGAGCTGTAGATTTGAAATAAAAATCACATTATGCTGCAGCTCAAGAAAATACAAATCACTGCAAAGAGATCTTTTACTTCCTTTCTTCATCCATGCTGTAGACCATGCACAGAGGAGGGTGACATCATCCGGCAGCAGCAGCAGATGGACTCCAAAGCAGGGATCTGGAAAATAGTCACAACAAAGCAATTCCTTGTAGAAACAGTACACGCTTATCAGTTTACATGCCCTTCAAGCATGTCCTCGGGTTTACAAGCAACTGTAGCAACACACATTAGGTGGCTGTACTTAGTGTTACAATGTACCTTGTGCCACGCACATTCCAAATGGCTACTTGATGATGATGATGACTTTTTAGCCAAGCAGGATAATCATAATGCCATCTGCCTATGCAAAGGACAGCTGTCCAGCAAATGAACACATCAATTTCCTGAACACGGTCATAAGGTGGCCTGCCCTGTAGTGACCAGTCATGCATGGTTCCACAATGCCAATTCAACAAAAAAAATCTGTCAACCATCATCACAATGATGGCATTATGTTGACTGCCATTGCAGTCAGCATTGTGTCATCAGAAAAGCAATGTGTTTTTTGTTGGAGGCTCTGTCCCCTGCACTCCCTCTATTTTATTATAATCAACTCCAAATCAGAGCTAATTCAGGGAGGGGGTACAATACCAAAAAAAGCCATGCCAGGGTCCTGAGTGGACTTTACAATGATCTGTCATTGTCGTCACTGTAGAAGACATCACTGTCAAGTTTTAGGTGTTGCATTTGGATACCATCATACATAGCTGCACAAATGGGGTGCAAGGCATATTGGGCAGAATAATACTAGGTAACCAGGACACGGAACTGAGTGTGGCATGAAGTCTGTATGTCCTTTTCTGAAGGGAATGAAAAATTCTCGGTGGGGAAAGGCACACTCATACGGCTGTGACTCATGTCTACCGAGGAGACAGGGACTGGAGGAAGCAGAAAGACACATTTGCTGGTGACCTCCCCAGGTAGTCATGGATTGCAGAGGAAGGGAAGGGGGAGAGGTAGAGGGAGGAGGAAAGTAGGTTATGCTTACGATCCGATGTCAACACCACAACAGTACATCGACACCTCCACAGCGCTGCTTTGACAGCATTAGGAATCTCCCTGACAGGTGTTACACAGTGACATGTGTCCTGCAGCGATATGTGCTACCTTTACAGTTGTGGGCTGCCAACATTGGTCTGCACAGAACGGCAACCCATCAGTGGTCAGTATGTCCGTGAAGGAGGTGCATACAACTAGGTATAGCACCCCCATAGTGACCTCTGAAATAATGAAAAGGCAGGACAGACATGTGAAAGAGTGGCTTGACAAAATCTTCCCTCACTAACCAAAGCAGTAGCAGACACCCAGTCAGATGCTCAGGGACAAACACAGCATCAAGGTGTGTGGCTGCACCTGTGCATACGTGGTGCAGGGCAATGTTGCTGACAGATGGTGCCAACATAGGGGAACATCTGTGTCACCTGTGTTCTATGTCTGGGTGCTCACCCATGGTTTGTTCCCCATGGGGTTCACCACCTATTGGGATTAGGTGTGGAGGGGGCTGCACTGCTGCACACCGCATATGTGATCATCAAGTGGTGCATCATGGCTGGTGCAGTGCCACCCGGGGGAGCTCCCCTGCAGCCTCTCTGCATTCCCCCTGCATCAGTCATGTTCTGCTGAGGAGGGTGCTGTAGGGGGTGTTATTCTGTCTGGGGAGGAGGGGCATTTGTAGTGGCTGGTTTTGGGATGCCCAAGATGATCCACCTTTGTCTCTGCTGCAGGGGGGTGATGCTCCGCAGGGGAAGGACCTGCTCCTCACTTGCCAGTTATGTTTCTGTTTCTATGTTTCTAAAATATTTCAAAGACAACACAATAAATTGGAAATATGGGCTAAAGAACACAAACTAGTGTTCGGTGTAACTGAGTGTAAGGTTATGCACCATGGAGCAAAAAATCCCAGAGCCTGGAACAGCATCAGTAAAATGCTGATTGTGTGTGCTGAAAATGAAAGATCTGGAGGGGATAAAGGACACCCTGAGTTTTTAAAGACAAAATACTGAATGTGTAAAAAAGGCAAACAGGATCCTGGGAAATATATTGAGAAATACAAAGAGTAGGAGAGAGGAAGTGTTGTTGCCTCTGAGACACAGAGATGTTTCTATGTTTAAAAGATGAGGTGATCTGGGAAACACCTGGTCTCACCAGAAAGGAAACTTTGGAAAGGGCCACTAGACTACATCCCTATCAATTGAAAGGAGATTTGTACAAGTCCATAAGAAGGGTAACGGATTTAGCCAGAGAGTGGTTAAACATAGAAAGGTTTGGCAGAGATGGTGGTGGGGGCCAATAGCATGGAATCTTTGAAACATCAGTTAGACATGTACCTGGGGGAAAGAAAATCAGAATACATCCACTGTTAGTGGCAAGTCTTCATATGACTGCATGAGCTACATGACTTGTAATTCCTAGCTAGAACCTATCTCACTCAGCTTGGAAACAGAATCATCAGCACCAAGCAATGGATTAATTCAGTGGAAAAGACTGCAGACTTGACCCATGCCCAGCTATGGGAACAAGATGCCACCACAAATTACATTCTTAAAAAAAATTGACATAGTAGAAAACAGCCAGAACATGAGGATCGTGGGATTCCTGGAGGGAGCTAAGCAGCCAGTGGTCCGCTTCCTACAAACCACAATTCCACAGCCCCTTAATGCATCAGACTGCCTACACATTTAATTTGAAATGGTGTACCACAGTCTAGCCCAGAGGCCCCGGCCTGGACAACCTCCCTGGCCTATAACAGCTAAACTGCTGTGATTCCCTGTTAAAGACAATATTCTCTGCTTGGCCCAGGAGAATGACCCATTGGTCTAGCAAGACCACACAATTAGATTTTTTCAAGACTTCTCAGCCAGACTCTACAACAGATGCCTAGCATTCATGTCAGCCTGCAGAAAACGAGCACAATTGGGCTATCATTATATAAGACATCCTGTCATTCTATATGTCACCATAAGTGTGGTGCAGCAAACCTTTATGACCACAGACAGCATGGAACAATTCTGTGAAATGAGGTCCTGTTCTAAAGCAGCAGTGCCTATGGACACACTCCCTCCCCTGGAGCATATACATACCACTGCTCATGATCCCAAAACCCCAGGTGCCAACAGACTCCCCCTGGCAACTGATGAAGTGGAACATGTGCAGGCGAAAGGTATTGGGGATCCACAAAACAGGAGATGCTGTCACTTAGCTGTAGCAGAAGCTCGGGTTCTCCAGACTCCTGTCACAGTCTAGACATCCACTCTGAGTCGAGCTGATATATAGCTTTAGGGATCGAACCTGCATCCAAAGCAGAGTAAGCTGTGGGCTCTTCTAGTTACTGGGAACCACACACTCCTGCAGAAGAGAATGTATTCTGGGCTGATCATGTGTCAGAAACCCCATTCCTGGTGGGTTCATCTTCTGACAATGAGGATTTGCTAACCCTGAAGAAAAAGGTTCCCACCTCCTGATTTGCTGGGTAAGATTTCTTTTCAATGACTTTCTGTATGCGGTTTAAAAATATACCCCAAGGCACATTGTACCTGCTTTTCTTTGCACTTTGAGATGTTACCAAGGCTTCACCTTTTTATGTTCATGTTAGATATGTAGCCCTTCCTTTTGTAAAAGCTGAGCACTCAGCTCCTATACACGTGATTGTTAAATGTTTAAAGACCTGCTATTTGTGTTGCCTCTCTAATTTTAGACAGGAAAGAAAACTATAGTGACTCAAAGAAATGAAAATTATGTACCTTCCGTAATTCTTGATCTTCCTGTGCATCTTCACCATTCATCACTGGTAGGTGGTTGGCCAGAGACAGGCACCCTGCAGGAGCTTTTCTTTTCTTTTCTTTTTTTTTTTAAGTAGGGCGGAGGAGCCGGCACCATTGGTGCCACCCGAGGCTGACACATTGTGTGACACACACAGGTTGGCCAGTAACAGCCTTTGGCACCTTCTCCACCTCAGTTCTGCATGCTGGAGATATAGAAGAAAACAGGATATTGAGAAAAATAAGGTGGGGCAAAGGAGCGCAGGAGACAGCTAAAGGAAAGGATGTAAACTAAAAAAGAAATAGGCTGACCAGAGAACAAAGGAGAAGGATGACCTGGGAGGTCATGAGCCAAAAGGCCCCAGTCCCTGGATCACCAAAAGAGCAGGAAGGAAGGAAAAGTAAAATAGAGGAATTAAGCGCACAGGAAAGAGAAGGAGGATCAAGACCCAGCCAGAATTAAGCTGGCAAAGGCAGATCTTCCAATGGTGATCATTCAGCAGGGAGATTCTGAAGGAACTCAGAGAATCCTGTTAATATGGGTAAGGCCCAATCCCCACCTCGCATCTCAATCCTCAGGAGGATTTCCACCCTCCCATTACCAGTTATCAGGAGAACCCACTGGGTTCTGGGGAGGAACCCCACTATAAAAGTGTCCCTCTTCATGGGAAGGGCACAGACAAATAATAGAATAACAAAGGGTAGGGAGTTTCAGTCAGTCCCAGAACTCCCCTCATCCCAGGGGACCCAAAGGTCGGCAACCCAAGGGGATTAGCCGAACCTCGAGATCAAACCCAGGATAAAGGAAGGGGCCCACCAGATGTCCCTATGATGGCCCAGACAGAGGCCCTACTCGTCCTCATTTGACACTCCCCCAGAGGTCTCTTAGTACGCCACCAGAGGGAAGAGAACCAAAACCCTGCAGAGTCAAAAGGAGGGGGATGAGCAGGTAAGGGGCATGGCTCAGGGATTGAGGCCTTGTGAGGGGAAGGTGGGTGGGATTCAGGGATGAATGGTGAAGATGCACAGGAAGATCAAGAATTATGGTAGGAACAGTACACAATTTTCATATCTTCCTGTGTCAGTCTTCACCAATCATGACTGGTACAGCACCCCCTCAAGGGGCCAGGAATCCCTAAGAAGAATAGCATACCTCAGCCACCCTGTGGGGAAAATGGGGGGAGACCCTCCACTGGTCAGTTAGGCCTGGGACTGGTCAGGATGAGGCAGTGTCCCTTAACCACTGGGGGGAAGAAAGGCACTCCTGCAATTCCCATCTCATCCAGCGGGAGGAGGCCAGTAACTTACGCCAGGCCAAAGATGACAACATCAAACGGCGAAGCTATGCCATCCACTGAATGCAGATTGCTGTCCCTACAAGTCATAAAGTTACTTCACTGGCACCGTAAGATGCCATTGACTGGTGTTTAGTGAGCTCCAGACCTATAGCAGAGAGGACTATGGCTTCCAGGTAGCTCCAAAGTGGGCAGTAATGCTACAGTCTGGCCCGACATTGCCCACAGATGCCTGTTATTGGCAGCATGGTGCACTTGATGTGAAACAGTGGCTACAGCCATCCGTGCAGAGGAGAAAACTCTCCACCCCAGATCAAACTCTGCAGAGTCAGGATCCAGGGGTCAGTCGCGGACTAGATGTTGATACTTGGAAGGAGTGTCCAGACACGTCAGTCCCAAAGTGGGATGAGGCAGAGAGCCTGGAGACCCTTGGGGTGCACAATACCATCTTCAACATTCCATGGGGGCTAGAACTGTGGCATATAGATGCTGCCAGGTGCTATACGATGCCTCCTGGAAGGAACTATCCAGGAGGGACCACCAAATGGTGTGTCCCAAACTTACCTAAGAAGGCTTGCATCACACACTCAGTACTGTGGTGGTCAAAGGGGAAATGTGAAGTCCCTGACAAGCCTCACCGGAAGTGCTGATACTGAGTTTGAACAGCTTCTGAAGGCACATGGACAGAAAATCCTCTTCCTCCTTGGAGGACAATAAGGAGGCTGAGGAGCCTGCAGAGTCAGACTCTGGCTGCTGAGGGGAACTGGTCAAAAGATCTTTTCATCCAAAGCCCTAACATACTGGGGGAAATCCACAGCCTGGGATCTGAACTGTTCCCAGGTCACAGGTCCCAAAGGATCAACATGGCCTGGTAGGAGGGAAGCTGGATGCAAAGGCATGGGCAAGCCAGTCAACATGAACAAATGTGACATGCCCCTGCCAGGGCTGGAAGACTCTACAGGCAAACCTGGCATAAGGAAAAATCCGAAGGTCTGCAAATTCACTGACCTGTTAAGAAACGTCAAGCATTCAGAACTTAGCCCTGCAGGAGAAGCTTCCTTATGAAGGGGCTGGGGCCACATGGATCCAGAAAGGCAGTCCCCAGCCCCACCCAATAAGGACTCCCTTGAAGGGAACAAAGGAGAGAAACTGGACTCAGCAGTGTGATTCCTCCCCAGGCCCCTGAAGGCCATGGAAGGATGCTGCCATCCCTCACCCCATCTTCTCAACCCCTCTGACTTCACAGAAGGCCTCTTCCTCACACCCTGTGCCAGGGAACTCCCTCAATTCTGGCAAGTCACAGAGGAAGGAAAGTTCGGTCTTGACCCCAACATAGAAGATAGCACCAGCAATGGCAGCCACCCCTTCCCCCAAAGTCTGGACCACCACTTCCACAGTAGCGGGGTTGCCAGCATGCACCTGACATGATGAGCCGGCGTGAGCCTCAGTCACCAGAGCCACAGGAGTGAGCACCTGGGGAGGTGGAAGAGTACTAGACCGTGCAGAACCGTCCGACTCTGAGGAGGCAGGCTGCCAGTCCGGATCAGCCTCCGAACCATCTAGCTCCAAAGAGGAGATGACCCAGAGGAGCTCTGAACTGGTGGCCCTGGGGGTTCTCCTGTCCATGGCACCACAAGTGGCACCGCGGGCCAGCCTCATACCCCTTACAGCATTGCCCTGATCACCGGAGTTGTACACGGTGCCAGGATTTGAGCTGGCACTGACAGGTGGCACTGAGAAATGCCCCATGCCAGGACCCGCAGCTATGGGTCCCAACAAAGAGGGAGACTGCACCTTCAAAGAGGTGACTGCTAGAAGTGCTCCCAGCCCTGAGTGGAGCCAGACTGGATACTGACACTGCAGCATGAATCTCCTCTATGGCAAGGCAAGAGGAAGAAGAGGCCCCCTCTTCACCAGACCGTGTAGGTCCGGGAAGTGACCTGGAGGAATGGCCAAGAGTCCTACGTTTGGAATGTTGAGAATGGCACTTTTCCCTGAAAGTCCACAGAGTCCTACCTACCTTTAATGAGCGGTGCTCCAGAACATGGCATTCCCTAGAGAAGCAGGCATCACAGTTGTCCATGTCATGCTGGGGTCCAAGGCAGTTGAGGCAAACATCGTGGCAGTCATTAATGAAAATCTATCAGTTGCAAGGACACTGACATATAGGAGGCCGACTCATTTTCTTCAAATGTTTCTTGTCCCAGGGACCAGGCATGATGCAATGGTAATAAAACACAAAAACAGGAAAAGATTCAATGCTGCCTAATAAAAGGAAAAATCTTACTAGATTGGAAGATAAATGGTGTTGAGTGGGCTGCAGAACCAAGGCAGAGTCACAGTGGAGTTAAAGGAAACTACGTTGAATGACCTCAAGGAACAATGGCTCCAGAAAGAGGCATTGAAGCTGGACTAGGTCACCATGTCACAGTGAAGAACTCCAAGCTACTTGGTGAGGTGCTGTCTCAATGGTGGGGGAAGCAGAACTAAGGTGGAGGAGGAGCCAGCGGCTGTTACTAGCCAACCAAGAGCGCCACACAGTGTGTCGGCCTTTGTGGGCAGTACCATGGCACCGCTTGTCCATCCTACTAAAAATACTTTTAAGAAAAGCTCCCACGGGTTCCTGTCTCCAGCCAACCACCCATCAGTGGTGAATGGTGAAGACTGTCACAGAAAGATCATCTCACTGAACAAGCTTCAGGACAGGGTCTGATGTATCAGAAAATAGATTCATTAAAATGTGTGCAAACGGTAAGACACGCTTCCTGGAATTGGCTGTTCAGAGGCACAGCTTCCCTCTGGAATAACTAAGATGTTTTTTTTCCAGAAAATGCCTATGCTGAGATTACCAGGTAACTTTCCGTGTTATTGTTACACATTCAGCAGTTTAAGCGTCTCCGTTAGGTGTTTCATAATGTGGGGAGAGGTCTAATTTCTTTCATCGGATCCCTCCTATAATCAATCATCAAAACCTAACAAAATGTTTCTGCTTTAATCATAGTGGCCTATATCTGAAGTATATGCTTAGGTATGCACATATAAGGTAGACTTTTCTTTTATACATACTGTTGCTTAGACTCTGTAGAATGTTCCTGCTCCCTCTCTTTCTTTCTCTGAATAAGTTCAAGTTGTGAGAATTTACCTGACTACTTTCTCCCTCCCCTCCATTAGACCAAAGTACAATGCCGTGTTCTATCCCACAACGGATCGAGGAACCTGGTTATAAAATGGCACACCTGAATGACGTGGATAAATATCATCCCACGTTAGCAGCCTGGCCACTGCCTTCCTTGATCTCTGTCCCACAGTACCATGACCCAATCTCAGGAGGTTTAATATAGCTTGGTAACAGATTGCTAGCTTGCTGGGTTCAGGGTCAAACTTGTGTTCAAGAAAGTATCTCATTTTACTTTCACTTCTAACATGTGCGTGAATACACTGTGTTATTGGGCAAACTTGTCCCCTCAACTTACAGTTGCCTCATATCCCCGGGATTCCACTTCTTTTTTTGTGGTGGGCTATCAGTGTTGCAAATAGCTCATTCCTCCTCCACTTCATCATATTCCCCCCTCGACTTAACTCTCTGAGATGCTCCTTGCCTATATGAGGGAAAGAATCTTCCCTGTTATCAGTTTCCTCCTACTAAATCTGAACAGAGTACCACTATCACAACTACTTTTATTCCCCATATGAGAGGGAATGACCTAACCTGGGAAGTGAATCACAGGATTCTGTCTGCCCCATTTTGTAATTAATCCTAAGGGGGCATGAATTATTTAAAGTCCATAGAAGTAATATTCACTATAAAGATTACATTCTAGGCCTTCCTACCTTAAAAATATGTTGATACCAGCATGATGATTTTCTTCCTACCTACCTGCTAGTGGTATTTCTACCTATAGCTTTTATGGCACTGGATCTGAACAGCTGTCAATAATAGCACCATGTTAACAGTGCTATCCACAACAGTGGCAGTAAACAATGCCATCACTAACAACTGCGCAAATGGTATTGGTCATACACCACCTCAATGACTGCTACCATTATCAAACAGTAGCATTATGCAACCTCCTTGCCTGTGGGGGTTCCTAAAAGCCTGCCTGGGCTTACCTAAGCCCTGACATTTCTGTCTCCCTCTGCTGTCTCCCGGGCTTCACTCAAATGCTGTCACCATTTTTTTTTGTGTCCCAGGTCTTGTTTCCTGCTCTCCGGTGCCCCAGCTGCTGCCCAAATGAAAATCCAGCCCCTTAGGGTTCAAAACCTCGAGTGCCGTCTCCCACTCTAAAAGTGTTGCCTCCAGGGCAGTGGGAATCACTTGGGGTGCAAAAAGTGGATAAAACAATGGGGCCTGATGGATTCACCCCAGAACTCTAAAAGAACTAAGGGAAAAACTAGTAACACCACTGACTACCCTTTTTAATAAATCATGGGAGGATGGTGTGGTACCTGAGGACTGGAGGAGGGCAGATGTGATTCCCCTTCACAAAAGTGGGAGTAAGATAGATGCAGAAAACTACAGACCTGTCAGTTTGACCTCAGTGGTAGGGAAAATGATGGAATCACTTCTGAAGGGAATAATTGTTGCATACCTAGAGGCCAGTGGGGCACATGACCCAAGGCAGCATGGATTCACAGCAGGAAGGTCATGTCACAAATCTAACTGATTTCTTTGACTGGGTGACCAAAGTAGTAGACCAGGGAGGGGCTGTGGACATTGTGTACCTAGACTTTAGCAAGGCATTTGACACAGTCACGCACAAAAGATTAATAAACAAATTAGCCAGCCTGGGAGTGGATCTCAAGATGGTAGCCTGGGTCAAACACTGGCTTGGACAACAGGACACAGAGCGTAGTAGTAAATGGAGTCCACAGTGAAGAAAGGGGGATTACTAGTGGGGTACCACAGGGTTCAGCACTGGGGCCGGTCCTTTTTTATGTCTTTGTAAGTGACACTGCAGAGGAACTAGAAGGAAAAATATGTCTCTTGCAGATGACACAAAGATCTGCAATAGGGTTGATATGCAAGGTGGAGTGGAAAGGATGAAAAGGGACTTGGCAAGGTTGGAGGAATGGTCAAATGTATGGCAGCTTACATTCAACACAAAGAAGTGCGAAGTAATGCACCTGGGAAACAAAAACCTAGGGGAAGAGTACACAATGGGGGATGAGATACTGACAACAACAAAAATGGAAAGGGACCTGGGGGTAGTCATATCAGATTATTTATTTATTTAACAAACTTTAGGATTACAACCTTTGAGTCAGGAACTCATTTATAAAGGCTCTTCATCAGAAAAAACAAACACAAACACTTAATACATATGGACACAGAATGGCAGCTAAAGGTTTCAGTTTTTTCAATTATACAATATTGCAGAATCAAGATCAGCTATACACTGCATTGAACATGTTACCGACAGCTATATTTTACAGGTTTCAAGAGAACAATAAGTTTGCTAATAGAGGTAGGGTGTAACAGGTTTGATATTTTCCACAAAATAGAGAACAAGACAGATATCTTATGAGTGCAGCCAAAGGAGACACTGTTAATAAGTAATGTTTGGTAGCCCTATCGCTAGGAGCTCAGTGGCGGGGTGGTCCAGTAAGATGATAGATAGATGACCCGGCACTAGCTGGTACATTGGCAGTGCCATGAAGCAAGAATGTGCTCTCTGAGGGATGACTTGAAAGGTCCTAATTTGGAGATGGAGGAGACTATGGAGGGGAGTTCGTTGTACCAGATTGGGGCCCTGTGTGGGAATGACCTTTAGTCCAAGGAGGTTCTGACCCTCAGGATGGACCACACCTGTCGTTTGGCAGTGTGGGTGTTCACCGAGGTGTGGGAGGATAGGAGAGAGGCAGAAACCCCCAAGGGGTAAGCCCCAGGTGTATTTTTTTTTTGTGAGGAGACATGTTTGATAAAATAGCCTTTCATGCAGGGTGAAGAGATTTCTCAGGGCATATAGGGTACAGGTATGGGTACGCTTGTCTGCCCCGGTGAGGAGTCTGCACACTTTGTTTATGGTCAGGTGGATTTTCTTAAGGGTTGTGCGGTCAGCAGCTGAGTATATAATCAGCCCATAATCGACTAAAGAGAGGACTTAGGAGGTGACAGCCAGATTAAGGGCTTTCGGAGGTAGGCAATCCTTGTGCCATTACAATAGGCCTATTCAGACATTTATGGCTGATGACAGAGTGTCAATGTGTGAATGGAAGGAGAGGCTGGAATCAAATGTGTGGCCCAGGTATTTATATGTATAGACCTGTTCTAGAGGAAGGAGAGAGTGGGAGAAGATTGTTAGCTGGGCATTCTTGGCCTTATTCTGTTGGTGGGCACAGAGCATGGTCTTTGTCTTTTTTACATTTACCACAAGTCTTTGGTCTATGAACCAGTTTTCAGTCTGGTTAAATGCATGTTGAAGGGAGGACTGCAATACTGTGGATCTCAGTGCGAAGCAAAAAGAACTGCATCGTCTGCATAGAGTAGTAGGTTGCCAGAGCAGAAATTGGGCAAGGTGTTTAAGATGCTGAACAATAGAGGTCTGAGGATGGAGCCCTGGGGAACCCCAGAACAGACTGCCAGGGTGGCTGAGAGGGTGTTGTTTATTTTGACACATTGTGATCTAGCTGTGAGGTAACTGGTAAACCAGGAGACGGGTCCTTGGGACAAACCTATGTGGCGGAGTGTGCATAAGAGTAAGGGGTGAGAGGCTGTATCAAAGGCCTTTGACAGATCAATGAAGACAGCTCCAGCTAGGCATTTTCTATCGAGGGCAGAGTGGATAAAATTAGAGAACTCAGTGAGAGCTGTAGTTGTACTGTGCTCCCTGCAAAGTAGGTTATGAGCAAGCAGGTACTCGGTGAGTTGGGTGGCTATACTTTTTTCGAGGGCTTTCGAGAGTAGTGGGAGAATGGATATTGGATAGTAGCTACTGGGGGAGGTGCTGTCACCATTATTCAGTATTGGGGTGACTGTGGCAGTCTTCCAGGCTGTGGGGAACTGCCCCAGACATAGGGAGTGGTTAATGAGGTCAGTCAGTGGGGAGAGTACTGTATCTAGTACTAGATGTAGGATTCTCATATCAAAAGAATCTTTGCAATAGCAAGAGCCAGAGTACTTTCATGAGAAAAGGCCTTGCCTCATTTGTAGATTCACCCTGAGATGGAAGGGTGGATGCTGGGTGTTAGGGGATGAGGTTGCAGGAGTGGGGACGAAAAAGTTATTTTGGAGTACTGCACTGAGGTCAGAGAATGATGCGTTGAGTCAGTTAGCAATGGCCAGCGGTCGGATGACCTGAAGGTGGGAAAGCAATGTGAGAGGGCAGTAAGGAGTGCTGGGGTGATACTGGGATGCATAGGGAGAGGCATCACCAGTAGAAAACAGGAAATTGTTCCTTTTTACAGACAGTGGGTAAGACCATATCTGGAGTACAGTGTACAGTTCTGGAGACCCCATCTCCACAAAGACATAGACAGGGTGGAGGCAGTCCAGAGAAGGGCAACCAAAATAGTGCAGGGTCTGCACCAGAAGACATATGAAGAAAGACTAAAGGAGCTTAAGATGTATAGTCTCGAGGAAAGGAGGGAGAGGGGGGACATGATAGAAACTTTCAAATACCTCAAGGGAATCAACAAAGTCCAAGAGAGCAGCATCTTTCAGAAAAGGAGATGTGCAAGAACAAGAGGACACAATTTGAAGATAGAGGAGATACATCTAGAGGTAATGTGAGGAAGTATTTCTTCACAGAGAGGGTTGTAGTTGCATGGAACAGCCTTCCTGAGAAGATCGTTGAGTCAAAAACAATAGGGGAATTCAAGAATGCATGGGACAGACATAAGGCAATTCTAGTGGGGGGGGTAAGAGGAAGTAGGCTGTTGGTTAACTAGGATCTGCAGCTTATCCATTAGGTAAGAAAATGGGCAGACTAGGTGGGCCAAGTGGTCCTTATCTGCCATCAGATCCTATGTTTCTAAAGCACCTTGATCTTGACTGAGCTGTTTTGCAGTTGCCTCAGGGACTGTGCTATCGGTCCCAGGATCCCTTCCACCTATTTAGGACTCAGTGACCAAGGGCAGCCTGCTTGTGGGGGGTGCTCTAGTAAAATTGAGTGAGTTTGACTGGGGCTCATTTTAAACATGCCTAAGCAGGAACCGTGGTTATCTGTATAATTTAATATATGGGTCTGGCTTTCCCCATGGTAGCTGTTCTCGTCTCTGTCCGTAAAGATAGAATAGCAATATTTTTAATTGTTCTAATGTGTTGCTGCATATGAGGGAATCATTGTACATGTGGGTGAGAGAGTGTTTAACTGTAAAATAAATATTTTTTCCCTGGCTGAACCAGTATTTAGGACTCTTAAGTGTCAGCCTGTCAGCTGCTGCAGGAGGAGCTTACATATGTGCAGTAGCAACAGGAAAATCATGGAGCCACACCCTTCTGCCAGCAACTGCAAGTACAACAGCTGGGCTGCAGAACTATGGGGCACTGCGGCAAATATCTTTATTTCCCTGGCTGCACCAGGACATTATTCAGGACTGTATCTGATCTGCTGTAAGGGACAGTGGGTTAAGCACCATTGCAAGCAGCTACAGCCATTTGGAAAGCCAGGACTAGAAAGCTAGGACTTGTAGGACCTTCACTACACCTCATGGGTAAACTCCAAGTACTCAGGGGACTTACGGGGACATCATTTTAGGCATCAATTCATTAGACCAACTGTGCCTTGAGTATACTGATTGACAGATCCCCCAGCCATTTGAAGATCATCACATCTTCTCTACCAATCAGGAGTCCAAAAGGAGCCTTATACGAGACAGTGTTTGCCAACATTTCTTAAAATTTTGCCAGAGTCAGAAAAAGAGAGAGCAGGCTCTTGCTTGCTGTGGGCCCCCCACAGGGGTAGGGGCTCAGGCCCCTGCCATGCTTCCAGGCGTGTGCCACTTAACTAAATCCCTCCAGCCTGGAGGGGGTGTTTGTTTGTTATTTTCTAGTTAACATTTAAAGTTAAAGTAATGTTAATTTGTGCCGCAACCCCTAGTCTGGAGGTTGCCAGGATTGTCCTCCAGGTGCTAGCCCTTCCTTCCATGTTGGGGAAAGATGTAGAAAGAAGACCATCTATCCATGCCTGAGTTGTGAGAGGACTGAAGAACACCAGGATGCCTTTGATTGTGGATGTGACCCATGAAGAACCTGAGTGAGTACCTTTGTACCCACCCGTGCAAGGGAGAAACCTTTCAAGTAATCTTGGTGGGCCTCAAGCCTCTCTACTAGATGTTTTCTGCTGACTGTGGGATGAGATCTTGAAGCTATTGGTCTGGGTCGCTAAGCCCCATCAGAGACTGCATTGTTGGAAAATGGTGTGGATGCATCTTGTCTGCTGACCTAAATGGTCCATTGTAGGTGTGTCAGAATGTTGAATAGTTAATCGTATAAATGTGCTAATATTTGACGTTGCCCTATGGGTTAAGTTTCTGCCTTTGTGGAGCTGTCAGCCACGTCGCATTTGCCACTTCATGGGGTGGGAGGTCCTAGAGCTTATATGATACTGATTTATTCTGGAGATAACCAGTTTCTGTCTTAGCCGGACTTCATCTGATATTGCTTGACAAAAGTGTTTAATATCTAGACGTGCTGGATGAGACTTTGTCTAAGGATGCCTTGCTTGGTATTTAAAGGTACTGAATGTGACTTCATGCAAATGTACATGGATGTTTGATAAAAGTGTTACCTTCTGTTTCTGGTAAATGGATACCTGTTTGTTATTTAAATGTACTGGAGATGACCTCGTTTCAAAGAAATACTGGATGCTTGATAAAAGTATCATCTTTTAATTACACTAGATGGGACGTTGAATTATTGTGCTGAATGTTCAGTATGTGAAATCCAAGACCTATCCATGTAGTTTGTCCTAAATATTGGTTTTGGTGATGTGTGAGGCAATCACTGGCTTTCTGTGACCAGCAGGGTCAAACCTGCTACTTTGATGAATGCAGGGCAATCCCTATTCGTCTTACCTAGTATCTACAGCTATTGTAGGAATGTAGTTCTCCAAGATCTCCCCCACCCTTCAAATCTTCAAATCAAAAACCAGCCAACTCAACCAGCTGCAACGTCCACTGGGCTTGCAACATCCAGGACTTAGGTATCTGGGTACATATGTAAATAGTAATCAGATAACCTCTACTCCACTTCTCCATTGCTAACTTTTTGTTCCCCTAAATAAACTGATTGTTTTTTAAATCTTTTGTGTGAGCATATTATTAGTGAGTCATTAAATGCAAATTGTTGAAATGTGAGGAAATGTTTATTGGGGCATGTTTGGGGAAGGGAAATTGTTAGGTATACACTTCTGGCAGTGACACCCTACAGCAACATATGCAGCTGCAGACAACTGTACCAAGTCACTGTAAGTGCGCTCAGACCCAGCACCACTCTTCCTGACCTGCACCCTGTCCCTAACCACTGACCTGGAGTTAAAACTTTAATACAGGGAGCAGAGGCAAAGCCCTTCATGTGGAGGGTTTTGGGGGCAAAGTTCCCCCAAACAAAATAACAGTCCCTGTTGTGCACGCTCCTGCTGACTGCAACTCACATTTGAGAAGGAGCCTGGTGCCAGATGCGGTCAGTGAGTTAGCTGACGACTCAGCATCGTAGCACCAATGATTATTGTGGGTGGTATAACATCTCAGGGAGTTATACCTAGTAACAGGTAGAACACGTAAAGCACTCTGAGTAGAGGTACTGTGCAAAGGTTTAGAATGGTTATCAGTTAGTGAATCCAAACCCCTTAGCCTGTTGTCTAGGGTAGTAGGCAGGGGTGTAACACTGGGAATAGCTCCACCCAAGGGTTACAATTACAATTCTGTTTTTATGTAGTGGGCTGAGCCCCAAACACCCTCGATGTGGGGGCTCTGGCCCTCACACCTCCAGTAAGTGAAAGATCCAACTCCGAGAAGGAGCAAATCACGGGGAAGAGTTACAATCTGTGGGGCCATGGAATTACTGTTTCTACAGTCCTTTAACAAAAAAATCAATTGCTGACTTGGGAGACCAGGATTAGAACCCTGGATTCTTCCCACTGCCCCTTAGTCATCCTCTTCTATCTTCAGATTGTGTCCTTTAGTTCTTGTTCATCTCTTTTTCTGAAAGATGCTACCGTCTTGGACTTCGTTGATTCCCTTGAGGTATTTGAAAGTTTCTGTCATGTCCTCCCTCTCCCTCCTTTACTTGAGGGCATACGTATTAAGCTCCTTTAGTCTCTCTTCATATGGATTCTGGTGCAGACCCTGCACCATTTTAGTTTCCCTCCTCTGTACTGCTTCCATCCTGTTTATGTCCTTGCAGAGATGGGGTGTCTCGAACTGCATGCAGTGCTCCAGACGGGTTCTCACCAACGGTTTGTACAGACGGATAACAACTTACTGTTTTTTACTGGTGCTGCTTCTCCCTATACATCCCAGTATCCCCCAGACCCTCCTTACTGCATTCTCACATTGCTTGCTTACCTTTAGGTCATCTGATATGATTACTCCCAGGCCCCTTTCCATTTTTGTTGTTGTTAGGACCCCCCAGTGTGTACTCTTCCCCTGGGTTTTTATTTCCCAGGTACATTACTTTGCACTTCTTCACATTGAATCTAGGTTGCCATACTTTTGACCATTCCTCCAACCTTGCCAAATCCCTTCTTATCTTTTTCACCCCCTCCCTGTGTATCAACCCTGTTACACATCTTTTGTCACCTGCAAAGAGGCATACTTTTCCTTCCAGTCCCTCTGCAATGTCACTTATAAAGACATTAAAGAGGACCGGTCGTGATACTGAACCCTGTGGTACCCCACTAGTATTCCCCCTTTCTTCTAAGTGGACTCCATTTACTATTACCCTCTGCATCCTGTTGTGCTGCCAATTTGTTACCCAGGCTACCACCCTGGGACCCACTCCCAGGCTGGGTAACTTGATTATTAATGTTTTGTGTGGGTCTGCGGCCAATGTCTTGCTAAAGTCTAGGTAGGCCATAACCATGGCCCCTCCTTGGTCTACTACTTTAGTCACCCAGTCAACTAAATCAATTAGATTTGTCTGACATGACCTTCCCACAGTGAATTCATGCTGCCTTGGGTCCTGTGCCCCACTGGCCTCTAAGTACTCAACTGTTCTTTCTTTCAGAAGTGATTCTATCATTTCCCCTACCACTGAGGTCAAACTAACAGGTCTGTAGTTTCCTGTTCCTGCTTTGCATATCACCGGACATAGATAAGTATCTCCATGCTATTGAACCATGCCCTAAGGCTGCTATTAGCTGTAATTAATATGATGAACAAGCACTCTATTCCTGACTTATGGAGGTCCTTCAACCCTATCGGCCAAGGACTTATAATCTCTGGTGCATGGTTCAGCAAGTCGATTGGACCTTTTACTGGGTTACCAGCTCTTAATTCAAAAAACTACAACCTGTGATACTGAACCCATGGTTGTATTAGACCATGCCCCAGTTTCCTCTCTGGTGATATGGGGATCATAAATCCCTAGGTCATCACAGTGGAAACTGGACCCCTTGCTTATGAATGATAAATCCTGCCATAAATGGGTTACTGAAGAGACCACTAGATTTTTTTCAAGAAAATGACACAGGAGATGGCACCATTACCATTCTCTTGGAGGCCTTTATTTAATAATTGCTGAGATCAATGACTGGTTGGCCTCCAGCTGGTTATAACTGAACCTCAATAACATGGAGGTACTGGGGGTGAAGTCGAACAGAGGGCGTTATAGGTTGGCCTCTGGTGCAGAGACAGGGATTTTTCTTGGCTCTGTACCACTGAAGGTCTCCTTTAGTATGCATGATCTGGACATTATTCTTGACAGAGGATCGACACTTGAGCTTTAGGTGGCGTCCGTTGTCCGTAGCAGTTTTTATCATCTGAGGAATAACGCCGGATAAAGCGCCTAGTTCCGCTGCTGGACCGCCCCATTTTGGTGCATGCCTCTGTGACATCCAGGCTTGACTACTGTTATGCACTTTATCTTGGGATCTCTGGGGGTACCCTACGCCGACTGTAGCTGGTGCAGAATGTGGCAGCGAGGCTGTTGACAGGACAGCCTAAGTATTGTCACATCACTCCGGTGCTGCGTCAACTGCACTGGTTCCTGATTAGGTGGAGGATCCTCTTCAAGGTGGGTTTGCTCACCTTTAAGGACTTACATGGCCTGGGCCCTGGTTACCTGAAGGACCTCCTTACACCTGCTGTCTTAGTCCACTCCCTCCACTTCTCCTTTAGGGGCCTCCTCGTGATTCCCAGGACAAGGTTAAAAACAGCTGGCGACAGAACATTTAGCGTTGCCACCCCCATCCTGTGGAATTCACTTTCTTTAGCTGCTAGGGATGCCCCTTCTCTGTAGGTATTTAAAGCCCTCCACAAGACCTTCCTGTATACTGAGGCCTTCTCATATTGTGTTTTATAGCCCATAACTTCCTGGACTGTGTTTTATAGTCCTTACCTTCTCAGACTGTGGTTTATAGTCCTTACCTTCCTGGACTGTATTTCATAGTCCTTACCTTCTCGGACTATGTTTTATACTCCTCACCTTCCCAGACTGTGTTTTATAGCCCTTACCTTCCAAGACAGTGTTTTATAGTCCTTACCTTCCAGGACTGTGTTTTATAGTCCATAACTTCTCGGACTGTGTTTAATAGCCCTTACCTTCCTGGACTGTGTTTTATACCCCTCACCTTCCCGGACTGAGTTTTAAAGCCCTTACCTTCCCGGATTGTGTTTTATAGCTCTAACCTTCCCGGACTGTGTTTTATACTCCTTATCTCCCACGACTATGTTTTATAGCCCTTACCTTCCTGGACTGTGTTTTATAGCCCTTACCTTCACGGACTGTGTTTCATAGTCCTTACCTTCCTGGACTGTGTTTTATAGCCCTTACCTTCACGGACTGTGTTTTATAGTCCTTAACTTCCGGGACTGTGTTTTATAGTCCTTACCTTCCACAACTGTGTTTTATAGCCCTTACCTTCCTGGACTGTGTTTTATAGCCCTTACCTTGCTGAACCTTGTTTTATAGCCCTCACCTTCCCGGATTGTGTTTTATAGCCCTTACCTTCCTGAACTGTGTTTTACAGCCCTTACCTTCCTGGACTGTGTTTTATAACCCTTACCTTCCCGGACTGTCTTTTATAGCCCTTACCTTGCCAGACTGTGTTTTATAGTCCTTACCTTCCCAGACTGTGTTTTATGGTCCTTACATTCATGCACTGTGTTTTACAGCCCTTACCTTCCCGGACTGTGTTTTATAGTCCTTACATTCCTACACTGTGTTTTACAGCCCTTACCTTCCTGGACTGTGTTTTATAACCCTTAACTTCACAGACTGTGTTTTATAGTCCTTACCTTCCCGGACTGTGTTTTATAGTCCTTACCTTCCTGGACTGTATTTTATAGTCCTTAAATTCCTGCGCTGTGATTTACAGCCCTTACCTTACCGGAGTGTGTTTTACAGCACTTACCTTCCCAGACTGTGTTTCATAGTCCGTATTTTCCAGACTGTATTTTACAGTTCTTACCTTGCCGAACTGTGTTTTATAGTCCTTACCTTCCTGAACTGTTTTTATAGCCCTCACCTTCCCGGATTGTGTTTTATAACCCTTACCTTCCCGAACTGTGTTTTACAGCCCTTACCTTCCTGGACTATGTTTTATAGCCCTTACCTTCCTGGACTGTGTTTTATAGCCCTTACCTTGCCAGACTATGTTTTATAGTCCTTACCTTCCTGGACTGTATTTCATAGTCCTTACCGTCTCGGACCATGTTCTATACTCCACACCTTCCCAGACTGTGTTTTATAGCCCTTACCTTCCCGGACTGTGTTTTATAGCCCTTACCTTCCCGGACAGTGTTTTATAGTCCTTACCCTCCTGGACTGTTTTATAGTCCATAACTACTCGAACTGTGTTGTAGCCCTCACTTCCCTGGACTGTGTTTTATAGCCTCACCTTCCCAGACTGTGTTTTGAAAGCCCTTACCTTCCTGGATTGTGTTTTACAGCTCTAACCTTCCCGGACTGTGTTTTATACTCCTTACCTTCCACAACTGTGTTTTATAGTCCTTAACTTCTGGGACTGTGTTTTATAGTCCTTACCTTCCTGGACTGTGTTTTATAGCCCTTACCTTGCCAGACTATGTTTTATAGTCCTTACCTTCCTGGACTGTATTTCATAGTCCTTACCTTCTCGGACTATGTTCTATACTCCACACCTTCCCAGACTGTGTTTTATAGCCCTACCTTCGGACTGTGTTTTATAGCCCTCACCTTCCCGGACAGTGTTTATAGTCTTACCCTCCGGACTGTGTTTTATAGTCCATAACATCGAACTGTGTTTAATAGCCTTACCTTCCTGGACTGTGTTTTATAGCCCTCACCTTCCCAGACTGTGTTTTGAAGCCCTTACCTTCCCGGATTGTGTTTTATAACTCTAACCTTCCCGGACTGTGTTTTATACCTTACCTTCCACAACTGTGTTTTTATAGCCTTACCTTCCTGAACTGTATTTATAGCCTTACCTACGGACTGTGTTTTATAGTCCCAACTTCTGGGACTGTGTTTTATAGTCCTTACCTTCCTGGACTGTGTTTTATAGCCTACCTTCACGGACTGTGTTTTATAGTCCCTAACTTCCGGACTATGTTTTAGTAGTCCTTACCCACGACTGTGTTTCTATAGCCTTACCTTCCTGGACTGTGTTTTATAGCCCTTACCTTGCTGAACCTTGTTTAATAGCCCTCACCTTCCCGGATTGTGTTTTATAGCCCTTACCTTCCTGAACTGTGTTTTACAGCCCTTACCTTCCCGGACTGTGTTTTATAACCCTTACCTTCCCAGACTGTGTTTTACAGCACTTACATTCCTGGACTATGTTTTACAGCCCTTACCTTCCTGGACTGTGTTTTATAACCTTTAACTTCACAGACTGTGTTTTATAGTCCTTACCTTCCCGGACTGTGTTTTATAGTCCTTACCTTCCTGGACTGTATTTTATAGTCCTTACATTCCTGCATTGTGATTTACAGCCCTTACCTTACCGGAGTGTGTTTTACAGCACTTACCTTCCCAGACTGTGTTTCATAGTCCTTATTTTCCCGGACTGTATTTTACAGTTCTTACCTTGCCGAACTGTGTTTTAAAGTCCTTACCTTCCCGAACTGTGTTTTACAGCCCTTACCTTCCCGGACTGTGTTTTATAGTCCTTACATTCCTGCACTGTGTTTTACAGCCCTTACCTTCCTGGACTGTGTTTTATAACCCTTAACTTCACAGACTGTGTTTTATAGTCCTTACCTTCCCGGACTGTGTTTTATAGTCCTTACCTTCCTGGACTGTATTTTATAGTCCTTAAATTCCTGCGCTGGGATTTACAGCCCTTACCTTCACCGGACTGTGTTTTACAGCACCTACCTTCCCAGACTGTGTTTCATAGTCCGTATTTTCAGAGACTGTATTTCATACAGTTCTTACCTTGCCGAACTGTGTTTTATAGTCCCCTTCCTGGACTGTGTTTTATAGCCTCACCTTCCCGTTGTGTTTTATAACCTTACCTTCCCGAACTGTGTTTTACAGCCCTTACCTTCCTGGACTAGTTTTATAGTCCTTACCTTCCTGAACTGTGTTTTATAGCCCTTACCTTACAGACTATGTTTTTATAGTCCCTTACCTTCCTAGACTGTATATTCATAGTCCTTACTGTCTCAGGACCATGTTCTATAGCTCACACCTTCCCAGACTGTGTTTTATAGCCTCCTTACCTTCCCGGACTGTGTTTTATAGCCCCTTACCTTCCCGGACAGTGTTTTATAGTCCTTACCTCCCTGGACTGTGTTTATAGTCCACTAACCTTCCAGAACTATGTTTGTATAGCCTTACCTTCCTGGACTGTGTTTTATAGCCCTCACCTTCCAGACTGTGTTTTAAAGCTCTCACCTTCCCAGACTGTGTTTTACAGCCTAACCTTCCCGGACTGTGTTTTATACCCTTACCTTCCACAACTGTGTTTAGTAGTCCTTACCTTCCGGACTGTGTTTATAGTCCATAACTTCCAACTGTGTTTTATAGCCCTTACCTTCCTGGACTGTGTTTTATAGCCCTCACCTTCCCAGACTGTGTTTTAAAGCCCTTACCTTCCCGGATTGTGTTCTATAGCTCCAACCTTCCCAGACTGTGTTTTATACCCTTACCTTCCACAACTGTGTTTTATAGCCCTTACCTTCCCAGACTGTGTTTTATAGCCCTTACCTTCACGGACTGTGTTTTATAGTCCTTACCTTCTCGGACTGTGTTTTATAGTCCTTACCTTCCTGGACTGTGTTTTATAGCCCTTACCTTCCCGGACTGTGTTTTATAGTCCTTAACTTCCGGGACTGTGTTTTATAGTCCTTAACCTTCCACGACTGTGTTTTATAGCTCCTACTTTCGAGACTGTGTTTTATAGCCCTTACCTTCCTGGAACTGTGTTTAATAGCCCTCACCTTCCCGGATTGTGTTTTATAGCCCTTACCTTCCTGAACTGTGTTTTACAGCCCTTACCTTCCCGGACTGTGTTTTATAACCCTTACCTTCCCAGACTGTGTTTTACAGCACTTACATTCCTGGACTATGTTTTACAGCCCTTACCTTCCCGGACTGTGTTTTATAGTCCTTACATTCCTGCACTGTGTTTTACAGCCCTTACCTTCCTGGACTGTGTTTTATAACCTTTAACTTCACAGACTGTGTTTTATAGTCCTTACCTTCCCGGACTGTGTTTTATAGTCCTTACCTTCCTGGACTGTATTTTATAGTCCTTACATTCCTGCATTGTGATTTACAGCCCTTTCCTTACCGGAGTGTGTTTTACAGCACTTACCTTCCCAGACTGTGTTTCATAGTCCTTATTTTCCCGGACTGTATTTTTACATTTACCTTACCGAACTGTGTTTTAAAGTCCTACCTTCCGAACTGTGTTTTATAGCCTTACCTTCCCGGACTGTGTTTTATAGCACTTACCTTCCCGGACTATATTTTAGAGTCCTTACCTTCCCAGACTGTGTTTATAGCCCGTACCTTGCCAGACTGTGTTTTATAGTCCTTACCACCCCGGACTGTGTTTTATGGTCCTTACATTCCTGCACTGTGTTTTACAGCCCTTACCTTCCCGGACTGTGTTTTATAGTCCTTAAATTCCCGGACTGTGTTTTATAGCCGTTACCTTCCTGGACAGTGTTTTATAGTCCTTACCTTCCCGGACTGTGTTTTATAGTCCTTACCTTCCTGGACTGTATTTTATAGTCCTTACAATCCTGCTCTGTGATTTACAGCCCTTACCTTACCAGAGTGTGTTTTACAGCACTTACCTGTCCAGACTGTGTTTCATAGTCTTTATTTTCCCGGACTGTGTTTTACAGTTCTTACCTTGCCAGACTGTGTTTTATAGTCCTTACCTTCCTGGACTGTGTTTTATAGCCCTTACCTTCCTGGACTGTGTTTTATAGTCCTTACCTTCCAGGACTATGTTTTATAGCCCTCACCTTCCCGGACTGTGTTTTAAAGCCCTTACCTTCCACGACTGTGTTTTATAGCCCTTACCTTCCCGGACTGTATTTTATAGTCCTAACCTTCTGGGACTATAGTTTATAGCCCTTACCTTGCCGGACTGTGTTTTATAGCCCTTAACTTCTGGGACTGTGTTTTATAGTCCTTACCTTCCTGGACTGTGTTTTATAGCCCTTACCTTGCCAGACTATGTTTTATAGTCCTTACCTTCCTGGACTGTATTTCATAGTCCTTACCTTCTCGGACTATGTTCTATACTCCACACCTTCCCAGACTGTGTTTTATAGCCCTTACCTTCCCGGACTGTGTTTTATAGCCCTTACCTTCCCGGACAGTGTTTTATAGTCCTTACCCTCCCGGACTGTGTTTTATAGTCCATAACTTCTCGAACTGTGTTTAATAGCCCTTACCTTCCTGGACTGTGTTTTATAGCCCTCACCTTCCCAGACTGTGTTTTAAAGCCCTTACCTTCCTGTATTGTGTTTTACAGCTCTAACCTTCCCGGACTGTGTTTTATACTCCTTACCTTCCACTACTGTGTTTTATAGCCCTTACCTTCCTGGACTGTGTTTTATAGGCCTTACCTTCACGGACTGTGTTTTATAGTCCTTAACTTCTGGGACTGTGTTTTATAGTCCTTACCTTCCTGGACTGTGTTTTATAGCCCTTACCTTCACGGATTGTGTTTTATAGTCTTTAACTTCCGGGACTGTGTTTTATAGTCCTTACCTTCCACGACTGTGTTTTATAGCCCTTACCTTCCTGGACTGTGTTTTATAGCCCTTACCTTGCTGAACCTTGTTTAATAGCCCTCACCTTCCCGGATTGTGTTTTATAGCCCTTACCTTCCTGATCTGTGTTTTACAGCCCTTACCTTCCCGGACTGTGTTTTATTGCCCTTACCTTGCCAGACTGTGTTTTATAGTCCTTACCTTCCCGGACTGTGTTTTATAACCCTTACCTTACCAGACTGTGTTTTACAGCACTTACATTCCTGGACTATGTTTTACAGCCCTTACCTTCCCGGACTGTGTTTTATAGTCCTTACATTCCTGCACTGTGTTTTACAGCCCTTACCTTCCTGGACTGTGTTTTATAACCTTTAACTTCACAGACTGTGTTTTATAGTCCTTACCTTCCCGGACTGTGTTTTATAGTCCTTACCTTCCTGGACTGTATTTTATAGTCCTTACATTCCTGCATTGTGATTTAAAGCCCTTACCTTACCGGAGTGTGTTTTACAGCACTTACCTTCCCTGACTGTGTTTCATAGTCCTTATTTTCCCGGACTGTATTTTACAGTTCTTACCTTGCCGAACTGTGTTTTACAGTCCTTACCTTCCCGAACTGTGTTTTATAGCCCTTACCTTCCCGGACTGTGTTTTATAGCACTTACCTTCCCGGACTATATTTTAGAGTCCTTACCTTCCCAGACTGTGTTTTATAGCCCGTACCTTGCCAGACTGTGTTTTATAGTCCTTACCATCCCGGACTGTGTTTTATGGTCCTTACATTCCTGCACTGTGTTTTACAGCCCTTACCTTCCCGGACTGTGTTTTATAGTCCTTACATTCCCGGACTGTGTTTTATAGCCGTTACCTTCCTGGACAGTGTTTTATAGTCCTTACCTTCCCGGACTGTGTTTTATAGTCCTTACCTTCCTGGACTGTATTTTATAGTCCTTACATTCCTGCTCTGTGATTTACAGCCCTTACCTTACCAGAGTGTGTTTTACAGCACTTACCTGTCCAGACTGTGTTTCATAGTCTTTATTTTCCCGGACTGTGTTTTACAGTTCTTACCTTGCCAGACTGTGTTTTTTAGTCCTTACCTTCCTGGACTGTGTTTTATAGCCCTCACCTTCCCGGACTGTATTTTAAAGCCCTTACCTTCCACGACTGTGTTTTATAGCCCTTACCTTCCCGGACTGTATTTTATAGTCCTAACCTTCTGGGACTATAGTTTATAGCCCTTACCTTGCCAGACTGTGTTTTATAGCCCTTACCTTGCCGGACAGTGTTTTATAGCCCTTACCTTCCTGGACTGTGTTTTATAGTCCTTACTTTCCTGGACTGTGTTTTATAGTCCTTACCTTCCCGGACTGTGTTTTATAGTCCTAACCTTCTGGGACTATGGTTTAGAGCCCTTACCTTGCCAGACTGTGTTTTATAGCCCTTACCTTGCCGAACTGTGTTTTATGGTCCTTACCTTCCTGGACTGTGTTTTATAGTCCGTACTTTCCTGGACTGTGTTTTATAGTCCTTACCTTCCCGGACTGTGTTTTATTCTCCTTACCTTCCATGACTGTGTTTTATAGCCCTCACCTTCCTGGACTGTATTTTATAGTCCTAACCTTCTGGGACTATAGTTTATAACCCTTACCTTGCCAGACTGTGTTTTATAGCCCTTACCTTGCCGGACTGTGTTTTATAGTCCTTACTTTCCTGGACTGCGTTTTATAGTCCTTACCTTCCTGGACTGTGTTTTATAGTCCTAACCTTCTGGGACTATGGTTTAGAGCCCTTACCTGGCCAGACTGTGTTTTATAGCCCTTACCTTGCCAGACTGTGTTTTATAGCCCTTACCTTCCTGGACTGTGTTTTATAGTCCTTACTTTCCTGGACTGTGTTTTATAGTCCTTACCTTCCCAGACTGTGTTTTATAGTCCTTACATTCCTGCACTGTGTTTTACAGCCCTTACCTTCATGGACTGTGTTTTACAGCCCTTACCTTCCTGGACTGTGTTTCATAGTCCTTACTTTCCCATACTGTGTTTTGCAGTTCTTACCTTGCCGGACTGTGTTTTATAGTCCTGACTTTCCCAGATTGAGTTTTATAACCCTTACCTTCCTGGACTGTGTTTTATAGTCCTAACCTTCTGGGACTATGGTTTAGAGCCCTTACCTGGCCAGACTGTGTTTTATAGCCCTTACCTTGCCAGACTGTGTTTTATAGACCTTACCTTCCTGGACTGTGTTTTATAGTCCTTACTTTCCTGGACTGTGTTTTATAGTCCTTACCTTCCCGGACTGTGTTTTATAGTCCTTACATTCCTGCACTGTGTTTTACAGCCCTTACCTTCATGGACTGTGTTTTACAGCCCTTACCTTCCTGGACTGTGTTTCATAGTCCTTACTTTCCCATACTGTGTTTTGCAGTTCTTACCTACCCGGACTGTGTTTTATACTCCTTACTTTCCTGGACTGTGTTTTATAGCCCTTACCTTGCCGGACTGTGTTTTATAGTCCTTACCTTCTCGGACTGTGTTTTACAGCCCTTACCTTGCCGGACTGTGTTTTATAGCCCTTACCTTGCCAGACTGTGTTTTATAGCCCTTACCTACCCGGACTGTGTTTTATAGTCCTAACCTTCTGGGACTATGTTTTATAGCCCTTACCTTGCCGGACTGTGTTTTATAGCCTGTACCTTACTACATACTAACATACTAAAATGCCAGCAGAATAGGCCTAACGGTCTTTCGTGTCTGCTCGTTTGGTCAGCCCCCACCCTGGGTGCTGACCTTGCTGCTCCCCTTTCCTTCTCTGGCTTCTCCCTTCCCAGTTCCGGATATTCATGCTGCATTGGATTTTGTTTCCAGAACCCTTCCCCTGTAACTGTCCCACCCCCTCTTAAACTCCTCCACTGTCTCTGCCTCCACCAGCCCCCTAGGCAGCGCAGTCCATGGCTCCTCCACCCTCTCAGTGAAGTAGCACCTCCTCCTTTCTCCCCTGAATCTTCCCCCCTCCAACTTCCACCCATGCCCTCTAGTGGCCCCCTCCTCCTTCCTTCGAAGCACCCTGACTGTTCCTCCCCTATTTACCCTCTTCATGTACCTGAAGACTCTATCATGTCCCCCGGTCCCTTCTTTCTTCCAATGTGTACATATTTAGCTCTTCGAGCCTCTCCTCATAGGTCCTGTCCCCAAGCCCCAAATCATTTTGGTTGCCCTCCTCTGACCCTCTCCAGGAGGTTAATGTCCTCTTAAGTGTGGCCTCCAAAACTGCATGCAGTACTCAAGGTGCGGCCTCACCAAGCAGTTATACAGAGGGAGTATCACTTCCCTCCTTCTGGAGATAATCCGCCTAGCGATGCATCCCAGCATCCTGTTGGCCATGGCTGCTGCCCTCCTTCAAGTATCAGAGTTGTTCATCTTGACATCCACCAACACCCCTAGGTCCCTCTCAGCCATTGAGACTTGCAGCATTTCCCCCCAATGGTGTACACTTGGCCCGGGTTTCTGGCCCCCAGGTGGAGTACCTTGCATTTCCCTGCATTGAACCTCAGCTTCCACTTTCTAGACCATCTTTCCAGAACCTCCAGGTCCCCCTGTAGGGCCACCCTCCCCTACTCCCCATACACCACTGCCCCCAGTTTCGAGTCATCCGCAAAGAGACTCATCTCACTCCTGATTCCTGTCCTTATGTCAGAGATGTAGGTGTTGAACAGAAGGGGCCCAAGGACTGATCCCTGTGGGACCCCACTAATGATCCTCCTTGGGGATGAGACTATCCCACCAACTATGACCCTCTGGGTCCGGTCCTGGAGCCAATTGTCTATCCATCTGATCATCTGTTCCCCACCCCATTTCTCCCAGCTTATCCAACAGGCCCACGTGAGGAACAGAGTCAAATGCCTTGCTGAAGTCTAGAAAGAGGACATCCACTGGTCTACCCAGGTCCAAGGCACTGCCACCCAGTCATAGAACTCCACCAGGTTTGTCTAACACGATTTCCCTGGGATGAATCCATGCTGTCTATTGTCCAGGCACCCTGACTTATTCAGGTCCCCCCCAGCCTCTCCTTAACAATGCCCTCCATCACCTTGCCCACCACCGATGTCAGGCTGACAGGCCTGTAGTTCCCTGCCACCTCCCTTGATCCCTCCTTGTGGATAGGCACTATATGCGCCACCTTCCAGTCCTGGGGCACCCACCCTGTCCTCAGAGAGATGGTGAAAAGCTCCGCCAAGGGTTTCGCCAGGACATCCGCAAGTTCCTTCAGCACTCTGGGATGTAATTTATCTGGCTTGGTGCTTTCTCCTTGCCGGACTGTGTATTATTGCCCTTACCTTCCTGGACTGTGTTTTATAGTCCTTACCTTGCCTGACTGTGTTGTATAGTCCATAACTTCCCGGGCTGTGTTTTATAGTCCTTACCTTTCTGGACTGTGTTTTATAGTCCATAACTTCCCTGACTGTGTTTTATAGCCCTTACCTTCCCAGACTGCATTTCATAGTCCTTACCTTCCCAGACTCTGTTTTATTGCCCTTACCTTCCCGGACTGAGTTTTACAGTTCATAACTTCCTGGACTGTGTTTTATAGCCCTCACCTTGCTGGACTGTGTTTCATAGTCCTTACCTTTCCAGACTCTGTTTTATTGCCCTTACCTTCCCGGACTGAGTTTTACAGTTCATAACTTCCCAGACATTGTTTTATAGCCCTTACCTTCCCAGACTGCATTTCATAGTCCTTACCTTCCCAGACTCTGTTTTATTGCCCTTACCTTCCTGGACTTTGTTTTATAGTCCTTACCTTCCCGGACTGTGTTTTATAGTCCTTACCTTCTCGGACTATGTTTTATAGCCCTTACCTTGCCTGACTGTGTTTTATAGCCCTTACCTTCATGGACTGTGTTTTATAGTCCTTTCCTTCCCGGACTGTGTTTTATAGCCCTTACCTTGCCAGACTGTGTTTTATAGCCCTTACCTTCCTGAACTGTATTTTATAGTCTTACCTTCCTGGACTGTGTTTTATAGCCCTTATCTTCCTGGACTGTGTTTTATAGTCCTTTCCTTCCCAGACTGCGTTTTATAGCCCTTACCTTCCCAGACTGTGTTTTATAGTCCTTACATTCCCAGACTGTTTTATAGCCCTTACCTTCTTGGACTATGTTTTACAGCCCTTGCCTTCCCAGACTTTGTTTTATAGTCCTTACCTTCCCAAACTGTTTTACAGCCCTTATCTTCCCGGTCTGAGTTTTATACTCCTTACCTTCCCGGACTGTGGTTTACAGCCCTTACCTTCCTGGTCTGAGTTTTACTGTCCTTACTTTCCCGCACTGTGTTTCTGAGTCCATAACTTCCCGGACTGTTTTATAGTCCTTACCTTCCTGGATTGTGTTTTCTCGTCCTTATCTTGCCAGACTGCGTTTTATAGTCCTTACCTTCCTGGACTGTGTTTTATAGTTCATAACTTCTCTGACTGTGTGTTATAGACCTTACCTTCCCAGACATTGTTTTATAGCCCTTACCTTCCCAGACTGCAATTCATAGTCCTTACTTTCCCAGACTCTGGTTTATAGTCCTTACATTCCCGGACTATGTTTTATAGCTCTTATCTTCCAGGACTGTGTTTTATAGCCCTTACCTTGCTGGACTGTGTTTTATAGTCCATACCTTGCCAGACTGTGTTTTATACTCCTTACTTTCCTGGACTGCGTTTTATAGCCCTTACCTTGCCGGACTGTGTTTTATAGCCTTTACCTTACTACATACTAACATACTAAAATGCCAGCAGAATAGGCCTAACGGTCTTTCGTGTCTGCTCATTTGGTCAGCCCCCACCCTGGGAGCTGACCTTGCTGCTCCCCTCGCCTTCTCTGGCTTCTCCCTTCCCAGTTCCGGATATTCTTGCTGCATTGGATTTTGCTCCCAGAACCCTTCCCCTGTACCTGTCCCACCCCCTCTTAAACTCCTCCACTGTCTCTGCCTCCATCAGCCCCCTAGGCAGCACATTCCATGACTCCACCACCCTCTCAGTGAATTAGCTCCACCTCCTTTCTCCCCTGAATCTTCCCCCCTCCAGCTTCCACCCTTGCCCTCTAGTGGCCCCCTCCTCCTTCCTTTGAAGCACCCTGACTGTTCCTCCCCTATTTACCCTCTTCATGTACCTGAAGACCTCTATCATGTCCCCCCTGTCCCTTCTGTCTTCCAATGTGTACATATTTACCTCTTCGAGCCTCTCCTCTTAGGTCCCGTTCCATCAAGCCCCAAATCATTTTGGTTGCCCTCCTCTGGACCCTCTCCAGGAGGTTAATGTTCCTCTTAAGTGTGGCCTCCAAAACTGCACACGCAGTACTCAAGGTGCGCCTCACCAAGCAGTTATACAGAGGGAGTATCACTTCCTCCTTCTGGAGGTAATCCCCTAGCGATGCATCCCAGCATCCTGTTGGCCTTGGCTGCTGCCCTCCTACAAGTCTCAGAGTTGTTCATCTTGACAACCACCAACACACCTAGGTCCCTCTCAGCCATCGAGACTTGCAGCATTTCCCCACCAAGGGTGTACACTTGGCCCGGGTTTCTGGCCCCCAGGTGGAGTACCTTGCATTTCCCTGCATTGAACCTCAGCTTCCACTTTCTAGACCATCTTTCCAGATCCTCCAGGTCCCCCTGTAGGGCCACCCTCCCCTCCTCCCCATCCACCACTGCCCCCAGTTTCGAGTCATCCGCAAAGAGACTCATCTCACTCCTGATTCCTGTCCTTATGTCAGAGACGTAGGTGTTGGAACAGAAGGGCCCAAGGACTGATCCTGTGGGACCCCACAATGACCCTCCTTGGGGATGAGACTATCCCGCCAACTATGACCCTCTGGGTCCGGTCCTGGAGCCAATTGTCTATCCATCTGATCATCTGGTTCCCCACCCCCATTTCTCCCAGCTTATCCAACAGGCCCACTTGAGGAACAGAGTCAAATGCCTTACTGAAGTCTAAAAAGAGGACATCCACTGGTCTACTCAGGTCCAAGGCACTCATCACCCAGTCATAGAACTCCACCAGGTTTGTCTGACATGATTTCCCTGGGATGAATCCATGCTGTCTATCGTCTAGGCACCCTGACTTATTCAGGTCACCCCCAGCCTCTCCTTGACAATGCCCTCCATCACCTTGCCCACCACCGATGTCAGGCTGACAGGCCTGTAGTTCCCTGCCACCTCCCTTGATCCACCCTTGTAGATAGGCACTATATGCGCCACCTTCCAGTCCTGGGGCACCACCCTGTCCTCAGAGATGGTGAAAGTCTCCGCCAGGGGTTTCGCCAGGACATCCGCAAGTTCCTTCAGCACTCTGGGATGTAATTTATCTGTCCTGGTGCTTTCTACTTGCCGGACTGTGTATTCTAGCCCTTACCTTCCTGGACTGTGTTTTATAGTCCTTACCTTCCCGGGCTGTGTTTTAAAGTCCTTACCTTGCCAGACTGTGTTTTATAGTCCTTTCCTTCCTGGAATGTGTTTTATAGCCCTTACCTTCTTGAACTGTGTTTTATAGCCCTTATCTTCCCAGACTGTGTTTTATAGTCCTTACCATCCTGTACTTCATTTTATAGCCCTTTCCTTCCCGGACTGTGTTTTATAGCCCTTACATTCCCAAACTGTTTGATAGCCCATACCTTCCCGGACTGTGTTTTACAGCCCTTGCCTTCCCAGACTTTGTTTTATAGTCCTTACCATCCCAGACTGTTCTATAGCCCTTACCTTCCTGGACTATGTTTCATAGTCCTTACCATTTCAGACTGTGTTTTACAGTTCTTTCCTTGCCGGACTGTGTTTTATAGTCCTAACCTTCCAGGACAGTGTTTTATAGCCCTTACCTTGCCTGACTGTGTTTTATAGCCCTTACCTTCCTGGACTGTGTTTTATAGTCCTTTCCTTCCTGGACTGTGTTTTATAGTCCTTACCTTCTCGGACTGTGTTTTATAGCCCTTACTGTGCCGGACTGTGTTTTATAGCCCTTACCTTCACGAACTGTGTTTTACAGCCCTTACATTCCCAGTCTGAGTTTTATAGTCCTTACCTTCCTGGACTGTGTTTAATAGTCTTTATCTTCCTGGACTGTGTTTTATAGTCCTTCCCTTCTCAGACTATGTTTTATAGCCCTTACCTTGCCGGACTGTGTTTTATAGTCCTTACCTTCCTGGACTGTGTTTTATAGTCCTTTCCTTCCCTTACTGTGTTTTATAGTCCTTACCTTCTCGGACTGTGTTTTATAGCCATTACCTTGCTGGACTGTGTTTTATAGCCCTTACCTTGCCGGACTGTGTTTTATAGTCCTTACCTTCTCGGACTGTGTTTTATAGCCCTTACCTTGTTGGACTGTGTTTTATAGCCCTTACCTTCCCGGTCTGTGTTTTGTAGTCCTTACATTCCTGCACTGTGTTTTACAGCCCCTATCTTCCTGGACTGTGTTTTATAGTCCTTACGGTCCCAGACTGTGTTTTATAGCCCTTACCTTCCTGGACTGTGTTTTATAGCCCTTACCTTCACAGACTGTTTTATAGCCTTGCCTTCCCGGACTGTGTTTTATAGCCTTTACCTTCCCAGACTGTGTTTTACCGCCCTTACCTTCCCGGTCTGAGTTTTATAGTCCTTACCTTCCTGGACTGTGTCTTCTAGCCCTTACTTTCCCGGATTGTATTTTATAGGCCTTACCTTCCCAGACTGTGTTTTATAGCCCTCACCTTCCCATTCTGTGCTTTATAGCCCTTCTCTTCCTGGACTGTGTCTTCTAGCCCTTTCCTTCCTGGATTGTGTTTTATAGTCCTTACCTTCCAGGACTGTGTTTTTTAGTCCTTACCTTGCCGGACTATGTTTTATAGTCCTAACCTTCCCAGACTGTGTTTTATAGCCCTTACCTTCCTGGACTGTGTTTTATAGCCCTTACCTTCACAGACTGTTTTATAGCCCTTGCTTTCCCGGACTGTGTTTTATAGCTATTACCTTCCTGGACTGTGTTTTTTAGCCCTTACCTTCCCGGATTATGTTTTATAGCCCTGACCTGTTTTCAGAGTTCTATGCTTAAGTTAGCCTTTGGCTATTTTGAGTTTAGTTGCTGCTGTTGAGGGTAGTATTTATAAAAAAATCTTGTTTTAATTGCTAGAATATTATATGTTTATGTTCAATAGCATGTTGTTTATGTATTTATTACAATTTCTTGTATGACATTTTAATATGTTCAGTGCCCAGACCCTCCGGGATGGGTGTTTCTTAAATCACATTTGCCTTGCCTTGCCTAATGTAATTTATTTTTTTGTTTATTTATTTGGTATTCAGAAAATAGCTTTGAGCACAAGCTGTTTTACAAAGGTTCCAAGTCAGATTACCAAAACAATTACAGTATGACGAATTACAGTACATAAAACATTAAAAATACGATTGATTACAATACTACAGTATTTATCACTAGACGAAGTACAGTATCTGACACAGTTATAAGTCATTTATCTATAATACTATGGCGAGTATCAGTAGTTCTGTGGGTTTGGTTCTGCGACGGTAAGTGAGATGGCAGTGGTTACAGGATGTGGGGGGTGGATAGTAGCCTCAAATTAGGGCCTTGTAAAGATAGGAGGTTGAAGATATGGCTGTTGGGTGCAGGGGAGAGGGGTGAGAGAGGGAAGGGGCACCAAAGTGAAGTGCTTAACTAAATGGTTGGATAAGGGCATGGTGTGATAAGCTACTTGAACTAAAGAAGGACATGCAGTTCATGGTGTGAAAAATTGGGGCACACTCGTGCCAAAGGAGTATGAGTATCTGCTACAACGGGTAGCCACTGGCACATCGGAGGGGAGTGGTGCTGCAGTGCTGCCTTAGGGCAAACTAGGAGGACTGTGGAGTCAGGGAGCTAGTCTTCAGAGGCAGTCACACTCTGACTGATTTAAGGTGCTGTCCGAGACCAGTTTTGAATTAACCCAGGTATTTGGAGACCACAATGGGCACAGGGATTTCATTAATCCACTGGGGTGCCCAATAGGCAAAAGGCACATTGCCCGAGCATGGTTTGACAGAAGGGAGTAGACAGGACCCCTCTCATTCTACGTCTGGTGATATGCAAGGTGGTGGCCAGTGAGATGATGGTAGTTACACAGCATGGGGTTTTAAGGCAACAAGTCAAGGTGGGATTTTGGGCTTCACAGCAAGGCACAGGTGAGAAACAGAGGCCACACTTAAAACCCTTATAACCAACCTGGCCCAGAAAGATCAAGAATATAAGAAAACCAAGACTCAGAAACAAGCAAAGTCTCTCCTGGTGGAAATAATGAGGATCTTCATCCCAATAAACTACCTACTGGCACCAGTGGTGGATCCATGATTTTACAATGGGGGTGCTGTGGTGGTGTGCCTACTTGATGTGCAACTTTTTCTGTTTTTAATCCTTTATACTATCCTTTTCATTACACTTTTGACTAAAAATATAAACCTAATCTATAGTTTTAAATGTATGTTTTCTTACTATCAGTATATTGAATGTCTTCAGCAAATATAAGGAAGGCTGGGGGGATACTGGGATGTATAGGAAGAGGCATCATTAGTAGAAAACAGGAAGTTGTTATCCCTCTGTACAGACAGTTGGTGAGACCCCATCTGGAGTACTGTGTGCCCTTCTGGAGACCCAGTCTCCGCAAAGACTTAGGCAGATTGGAGGCTGTCCAGAGGAGGGCAACCAAAATGGTGCAGGGTAAACACCAGAAGACATATGAAGAGAGACTAAAGGAGCTTAACATGTATACCCTTGAGGAAAGAAGGGAGAAAGGGGATGTAATAGAAATGTTCAAGTACCTCAAGGGAATCAACAAAGTCCAAGAGGGTAGCATCTTTCAGAAAAAGAGATGTGCAGGAACAAGGGGGCACAATTTGAAGATGGAGGGGGGAAGGCTCAGAGGTAATGTGAGGAAGTATTTTTTCATGGAGAGGGTTGTGGATGCATAGAACAGCTTCCCTGAGGAGGTAGTGAAGTCAAGAACAGTGGGGGAATTCAAGAATGCATGGGACAGACATAAGGCAGTCCTAGTGGGGGGTAGGAGGAAGTAAGCTGTTGGTTAACTAGGATCTGCAGCTCATCTGTTAGGAAGGAAAATGGGCAGACTAGGTGGGCCAAACTGTCCTTATCTGCCATCAAATTCTATGTTTCTATGTTTCTAAGTGAAATGCAGCAGCAGTAAGCAAGTTGCAATGGGGTGGGGGTGCACCTGCATCCTCTAACCCCCCCCCCCAAGATCTGCTACTGATTAGCAGAGAAAGCAGAGCTGGCCATTCTTCACTCCAGACACAGATACTGGGGTGTAGGAGAAAAAAAAACAGGTAGCTTGTTATCCTATCATCTAAAAACACAACAAGAAATACACCTTATCTCTGAGTTGAAAGATACCGCAAGTGTGCCCCACTATAAACCAACACCAATAAATAAGACTGCAACCTATGAAAAGCTACACAGCACCTCAGTGTCAGATCAAAATACCCAAATTGGGACTTTTCTGCCCAAAGTTATCTCTCTCACCCCAGCTGTCACCCCAAATCAGGCTATGTTGGACAACCCCCTCCATCTCCAAGAAGCAAAAAGTCATCCACTCCTTATATGGAGGAGACAGCATATCCATAGATCTTTACACCCATTCTGATCCCATAATAAACTCTAATCTCCATAAGATGTGTTCAGAAGCATGTGCATCTGTATCTCTTCTCCCAGCATTCAGGGAGGCTGCAATAACATTCCTACCCAAAGAAGGGTGAGATCCATAACTCCCAGCCAGCTACCACCCTATATCATTGAGAAATGCCAATGCCAAGTTACTAGCCAAGGTCTTGGCACACCGAGGGGATTTGATCCTCTCTATGCTTATCCTCCGGACCAGCAGTTTTCACAAAAGAAAGATTAGCTTCAGACCATCCCTGTTCTCTGTTCTTCATTTTTATACTGCCAATCAACTGCCATCTTCCATGGCAAGTGTCACCACTGATTTTGGAAAGGTCTTTGATTCGGTGGAATGGGAGTACCTTCATAAGGTTCTCCATTACATGGGATTGGGGCTTTATTTCTCCACCTGGGTAAACACTTTGCATCATTCCCCAATGGCACATATTCAGATGAACTCCACTTTATCACCCCCTCCACTCCAAAAGGCACCTGATAAGGCTGTCTTTATCCGACATGTTATTTGTTTTGGCTATTGAGTCCTTGGGGATTGCAATTCACAATCATTCTGATATGAAGGTTGTCTCTGTTAATGAGGTCTGACTGCACCAGAACCTTTTCCCTCACTGGTGTCTGCACCACTGCTGGTAAACTCTCCTTCTCCTATAGATTTCCTTCACTTTAAAACAGCCTTCTCTCCCTACCTCACCTCTCTCCCTCCTTCCCTGCTCTTAACCACGTGCTCAGGCCCACCATCAAGCTTCCCGCTCCCCTCCTAGTCCCCATTACTGTAACAATGTTTATTTTCCTTTGTTGCTGCGTACCGTCGTAAATATGCAGTTCTTTTTACTGTATTGTGTACCACTGCAAATACCTTTTCCACTGTAAATACCGATTCCTGTAATGTTTTATATTATTTTAAAACCCTTGTAAATATCTTTTACAATTTGTCTTCTCCTACATATATATCCTCACTTTTTGTTCATAACACCAGTGTTTTAGTTTTGAATTTACTGTTTTTTACTATTTGCTTGAATTTCTGCTTTGATTCCTGTACCCCCTCCTCTAGGTCTCATTTGGAAACAAGCTTTGACTCATGATGACTTTCCCAGTTATCAACTTTTAAATGAAATAAAAATAAATAAACTCACTCCACCTCATCCTCCCTTCTCTGGCTAACTGATACCATTCTCACAGGTATGGATCAAAGCCAAATCACCTTCACCATCTTTGTCGACTTGGCCAAAACCTTTGACAGTGTCACCCACCGCCTTCTCCTGTCTAAGCTGTCAGCAGCAGGACTCTCCACCTTGGTGATCAACTGTTTTTGCTCCTTCCTTGCAGGTAGGTCTCATAAGTGTGTATTGGTGACTGTCTTTCCCTGCCTCCCCCCAATCAGCACCAGTGTCTCCCAGGGCTCACTATTTGGTCCTATTTTATTCTTGATCTTTCTGTATGACCTTCCTGCTGCCTGCATCTCAGCATCCATCCACATGTATGCTGATGACACAGTCCTATTTGCATCCAGCTACTCCCCTTCTCATTTGAAGACCTGAATTCAGCAAGACTTTGACAACATCCAACTCTGGTTCCACTGAAATCCACTGGCTCTTAATGCCATTAAAACTGTCCCAATTACCTTTGACACAAACTAAAAGCTCTGCTGGATTGGTATTCCCACCACCTTCTGCACACTGGAAGGGTCCACCATTGAGAATGTGCTATCCTTCAGGTAGCACAGAGTCTAGTGTGATGACCACCTCAACTTTTCAGAACACATTGACTCTATACGCAAAAAAAATGACACCCTACATTAGGAGCACTTTACCACCACCGCATTTGCTCTCCTTTGATGGCCTGCAAATTTGTTGTTCAGAAAATGATCATCTCCATATTCAATCAATCAATCAAAATCTTTATTTTTCCAGGTGGAGCATCATTGAGACAAGCTCATTTACAAGATGGACCTGGGGCAAAACAATTGCCAACAGGGTTAAGACATCACAGGTTGGGTGAATATGCATAACAATTAAATAGTAATAATAACAACATAATAACATACAACCATTGCATGTGACAAGATACTTGCACCAGAACATTGTAATAAGTCCAACAGGAGGTAGTTCCATTTAAATACAATTGCATGGATACAGATATTTGCACCTAAGGTAATGAGCTAAAGTTTATATAGTAAACATCACTGGAGGAGTCTTAGTGAGCAGGAGTGGCAGTTCCTCTAGCGTCAAAGTGTGAAGAAAATTGAGATGTAAGAGTCCTTTGATAAGTACTGTAGGCATGGCCTGGCAAGTGGGGTGGGAAAGGGAGGGGGGTATAGAGTGGGGAGGAAAGGTCAGCCAAGATAGGAGAGAGTTGGAAATGATAGCCTAGGTTGGAAGGACTGTTTGAAGGGAGAACATGACAGATGCCACAGGCAGTGGTTGGGGTTTCACTCCAATATTTGAAGCAAAGACAGATTATGATGTTGGGACCTTGATTTGGACAATGAATGAAGGGAGGACTCAAATGACACATCAGGTAGTGGTTGAGGTTTAAGTCCAGAATTTAGAGCAGCAACTAATCATGATATTAAGACCTTGACTTGAAACAATGACAGACCTCAGAGAAGATTCTTGGGAACAAAGATTTGAAGAGGGAGAACATGACAGGAGAAGTGAGCCTTAAGGTTTTCTGGATCTTACTCCAGAGTGTAGGAGCAGTGAAATTTATTGAGGCTCTATCAAAGCACATTTTAAATTTAGGGATAGCCAGAGATAAGGTGGTAGGACTTCTGAGAGAATAGACACTAAGGATGCAGGGAGTTAGGCAGTTTGTGAGGTACTGAGGTAATTTATGGGTGATTGCCTCATATGTACATAGAATAGCATTCTTTTGCCTGCTGAAGCTAAGGGAGTTCCAGCATATGGAAGAATAGAGGCTGCAGTGGTGTGTGTCATAAGCAGCATTTAAAATTAACATCAGGGCTCTGTGGTATAGGGTATCATTCTTGGAAAGAGCTGTGCTAGTAATATGGCCATATAAGAAGTCCGCATAGTTTAGGAGAAGCAAGAAGGTAGCTTGGACTAGGAGTTTTTTTGCCTCCTGGGTTAGTAAGTGCTTGATCTTGAAGAAAATACTGAGCCTTTGATGCAGTTTCTTAGTGAGTTCTTCAATGAGATCAATAAAGGACAATTTGTAGTCAATTCAGACCCAGAGGTATTTAAATTTTTCCACAAACTGCAGGGCTTCTCCAAAAGGGTGCTTATGTAAGGAACCTTATCTGTTTTTTTTGTTGTTTTTTTGAGATGAGGGGCTGATGGAGAGAAAATCATGGCCTAATTTTTTTTGGCACTGAGCAGGAGTTTCAAGCTAAGTCATTTTTTTCGAGGATGTGAAAATCATTCTGGAGCTCCAAAATGGCTTGATCCAGAGTTGATCTGTCAATGTATAGCATTGTATTATCAGCAAAGAGGTGAATACTAGATGTCTTTAGGCCAGTATCAAGTTGATTAATATAAATGGCAAAGAGAAGTGGACCCAGTATGGATCCTTGGGGACATTTATAGGGAATATTTTTTTTGGTGATAGGTCTCATTCAACCTTGACCAGCTGCTCTCTATCCACATGATAGTTTGTGAGCCAGCTTAGAGCCAGGTTGTCCACCCCAGCTTTCTTCAGGACCACCAAGAGTAAATCATTGTCCACCATGTCAAAAACCTTGCTAAGGTCCAGAAATAAGATGCATATGTATTGTTTATTATCAAGTCATTTATAACCTTAGCAAGGGCAAGTGGAAGAACTATGCATGGGATGGAAACCAAATTGAATTGGGTTTAGTAGATTAAAACTTTCCAGATGAGACTTCAGCTGTTCATTTGCTACCTTCTCCAATAGTTTTGACAAGGATGGGAGCAAGGAGAGTGGGTGATAATTATTTAGGTCACAGGGTCCCCTGATTTGAAAAGAGGTATGACATGGGCTGTCTCCCAGACCTTGGAGAGGGAACCCTGATTGAGAGACATACTGAAAAGGTGGGTAATAGGGGAGCCAAAATATAGTAGGCAAACTTTAGGAAGAAAAGCTCAATCATATCCGCACCCACACTTTTCTTTGCATCGTATTAAAGAAGGAGGTCCTCAACCTGTTTGACAGTGACGGGACAGAAGGAAAAGAGTGGTAAAGGTCAATAGATTCTGGATCATGGAAATCAGATGACTGACTAAGGAACTGTGCCCTGATGGCATTTGGTGGAGGTATCAAGCCATCCCTGCAGTGGCAAAGTGATAGCTAAGGAGGTCAAGGGTCTCAATTTTATCTGTAGTGTGGGTACCACCAGTTGAAATCATTTGGGGAAGTGTGCCAGCACTGTTATGGCCTTCTACCTCCCTTAAAGGTTTCCAGAAGCAGAATTAGTGGATGCGTTAAGTTCAGAGTTGATATAACTAGATGTCACAGCTCTGATAGTTTTCGTGCAGAAATTCCTTGTGGTTTGGAAAGCAAATTTAGACTTTCTGGCTGTTTTCTAAAGAGCATTCCTATGCCATAAGGCAGTCTTTAGATTATCTGTGAACCAGAGACAGGATTTTCTTTGGGTTCTGCTTTTGGTAACTGGGGCATGGAGTTCTAGGTTCTGGTGAGTATTTCATGAAGTACCTCATGTGCCTCTTCCACAGAAGATGAGAGGCAAAATATCTGCCAGTTGGCATACTGGAAGTCATGGAGGAAAGCATCTGGGCAGAAGTTCTGTTTACATCTCTTATGGATGTATTTAGAGGAAGAGGAGGTTTGGAGTTGAGCCAACCTTATGCATGCAATGGTATAGTGGTAGCTGATATCATTAAAGAATACACCTGATTGAGTGGAAAAGAGGCAGGTTTGATTGCAAGGATTAGGTCAGGAAGAGAGCTATGCTCTGGTTTTGGTGTTTGGGTGGGTAGCTTTCATTAATGATCTGGGTAAGTCCATGGGCATCACAGAATTCTTTCAATGGTAAGGAGATTGGAGAGAGATAGTCAAGGTTGAGGTCAACAATTATGGATACCTCTGATGAGATGGTAGCTAGTATGTCACTTAGGTGTTTGAGTAGATTGAAGCTAGATGGGGGGACCTATAGCATCCACTGTCCTGGGCATAGATGGCTACTCCCCCTCCCCAGGATTTTCTATCAGTACAAAACAAGTTGTATGAAGGAATGTTAACCTCATAGTCCAGGGTAGTTGGTCTTAGCCAAGTTTCAGAGATTACAAGAACATCAGGAGAGCAGTGGTGGGTCCAAGTTTTGATAGCATCAAGCTTTTTCAGATGGATGCAGGCATTCAAATGCAAAAATGATAACCCTTTTAGCAAAGGTATGTTGGCTGGGGCAGGAATGGAGAGGGGGGGTGCCCGGGGTTTAATTTGACATTGCCAGCACAGGTGAGTAGCAGCAGGATCATCTTTTTTATAGCACTAAGAAGCAGTCAGAATGGCCAAATTTTGCCCCTGAGGTGTGCATAGTTTCTCATACTTTTCTCCAAGGCCAAACAGTAATGTGAGGGGTGATAGTAAGCTTACAGAATTGCTTTAATCGAAAGAGCAAACCCATGAGAGAGAGAGAGAGAGAGGCAGTTGGTACCCGATGTGAGTACAGCAATGTATGGTAGTATAGCGGCCAGGTTGGGTAAGTGGCAGTGGGAGGGAAACATTTAGAAATTTGTGTATAAGATTTAGGTGACTGTGAATATGCCTGGGTGTTGAAAATGTTGTGGGTTTAGAGACCCATGGAATGTGGTGGTTACTTTAATAAGTAGAAATCATATGCTGAATGGATGAAGGAGCATTTTTGCAGTTAAACTTTAGCACAAGAGAGGATCACCTCTTTCAGAAGTTGCAGGAAAGGAGGCTATGGCAATACAATCTACTACCCCCAAATCCACCCTCTCCAGACTGGACTTCATCTTTCAGTTATTCTGTCATTTTGCTCTGGACTGCCCACCCCGCACTCATCACTGCACTTTCTATATGTCCCTCTCCTTTCCTTCCCTTGAAGCCAGATGCTTGGCACACTGTTCTTCTTTTATTGCCAAATACTAGTTTGGCTCCCTCCCTTCCTGTCTCTCCTCTTCTCTCTTTCAGCCCTCCCCAAACTTATACTTCCTATGCAACTGCCATTTCGGCTCCCTTGCACTCCCCACTCAGACCTCCTCAGCTGATCAGGCTGCTTTCTCCTATAAACTGTCTAAACTCTGAAACTCTCTTTCCCACCCTATCTGCTCTGCCTTCTTCCCCCTTTCCTAAGATAGTGGCCATGCTGAGCTAGCTGCCGGAAGCAGGATTAGAGCTGTGCTTTTAATTTAGTTTAATTCATGTTTTTCATTTATTTTTGTTTTTATTCATAAGTTCACCAGTTTTGTTTTGTTTTCGGTTAAACGTCTTTCTGTTATTCAGGTCCCTATATGAGAACTGTTTTGTTTTCTACAAATGGTAAAACTGGAGTAGTGGATGTTTTATCATCATTTGCATTTTGTCTACAATTTGTGACTGGAAAGAGGCACAACCTGCAGAGTCCCTGATATCGTCGTGGAGAGGAGTGTGGAGAGCAGGCAGGAGTGTGGAGATCAGGACATGGAGTCCCGGTGGCGGTATGAAGAGTGAATCATATTAAGCAGCAACTTGACCTGGTGGCAGATGCCGGTGGACCGTGGGGAGGAGTTTCTTCCTGGCCCTGACCCCGACCTAGTGGTGTGCTGTGGTGCTGCTGCTATTGGGCAGCCATATCTGTGGCACTTCTACTTTTGCCGCTTGGTAGCTGGTGGGTAGCCATAGTGGTGAGCGGGTCTAGGAATAGGTCTTGGGGACTGGGTGGGACCCTTCCAGGATTGTCTCATTATCGGTTTCTAACTAGGCATCTTTAGCACCTGGAGTGCAGTTTCAGTCCTGTTATTGGCTGGTATGAGGAATCCAGTGGAATGGTGAACTGGAATTTTGGTTTCCTGGGTGCCTTTGCTTGCTTTCCTTGTTCTCCGACTTGGATTTTGCAGTGAGTTTTGTTTTCGGCTGCAGACTGTATGACCTTGGAGTATTTTTTCTGGGATTTAAGATCACTATTGGGGCTCTGTCGATTCACAAGTGGAGATGAGAGCCCATGAGAGAAATTGAACAGTGCTACCATTCTCTGGAGGTGTGAGCTCCTGGGTACATTCCATGACCAGTCAGAGAGGTCCACCATTCTTTGTTTTCAAACTGGCATCCACTTGTGAGGGGGTGAGTTATGTTTTGGCTGACCCTGTGCTTCAATTAACTTGTGACTCTGGGATTTTAACTCCTTAGCCCTTATTGGAAACAGGCAGTGTTGAGCACCTTTTTCTTCTTACTGTGAGATTTAGAGCTCATTTGTTTGGACTTAGACTTGGATTATTTGTTAGCTAATTTTAGCCATGTAGTTTTCTTTTTGGAAAGAGTATTCTGTTTTCAGTATATTTGTACTGTATGAGACTTTTTCTTTGTAGGGGAGGGTTGATAGTATTTAGGCATTTTAAAATATAGTTGTTGGGTGGGTTAGTTCAAGGTGGGGGTAGGTTGGGTTTTGAGCTACTAGTGTATGTGTGGGTGCATGAGTTCAATGTGCAATGCAGAGTGTGTTTGTGGGTCATGTTTTGGGCTATGGTTTACATTGTCAGGGATGTGTCTGGGAAGGTATGAGGGCCTGGGGTGGGCTAGAATAGTGTACGGGACCCCCCAGCTGTACGATCTATGACCTTTTGTCAGCCTCCCAGTGTCTGCTAGTATGGCTAGGCACTGTAAGGAGGTTGGAATAAGGAGGAACTGTGTGACTCGTCTGGATTGGGGTGCCCCTTGCACTGTGATTGGTAGTAGGATCAAGGTAGTGGGGTGTACAAGGTGCCCTGGGGTTAGCCAGGTTCTGGAGAGAGGTCAGACGTGTTTAGTTCCCATCACTAGGGTTCCCACCAGACTGAGTGGGCAGGTAGCCAGAGGGGCTGCACTATCCACCAGTCCCCTGAGGCCGGTGCTTTGCAATGCCAGATCAGTGAGAAACAAGACTGCAATTACAGTGGACTTGGTTTCTTCAGCAAATGTGGCTTGCATTATGGAGACCTGGATTGGTGACGATGCTGGCCCGGTTTTTGAGGCTGCCATCCCATCCAGTTATATTGTGGTGCACTGCCCCAGAGTGGAATGCAGAGGAGGGGGTAGCCATCTGTTTTAGATCCAAAGTAGGCTTCACCCTACACCCAGTGAGAACACCACATTCATTTGAATGTGTGGCCCTCCATGGGGATCCAGGAGCAGGTTGCCTGATTCTTTTGATTTACTGCCCCTCTGGGACAGTGAGAGACTTTCTGCAGGAGGTGGCTGATTTCATGGTCAGTGAGATGTTGGAGGCCCCCAGATGTTTAGTGCTGGGGGACTTCAACGTCTGAGCCAACAACAAATCTTCTCGGCTTGGTTCCAACTTCCTCCAGATGATGTCTTCTTTGGGCTTTATGCAGAGTGTTTTCTCCGTAACTCATCTGCGTGGCCACATTTTGGATCTGGTGTTATCACTGGGGCTTGGGATTAATTGTCTCAGGACTGGTTGGGTCATTTGGTCCAATCATTATATGGCGAAATTCTTGTTCGGGCCCCCCCGGTAGCCCTCCCCCTGCAGAGATGGTTAGCTATCGCCCTTTGTGGGGGTTGACCCCTGAGGGTTTTTTGGAGGTGGCTGACCTATCTAGTTTGCATAGTGCATGCGTTAGGGGTGTGTGCATGGCTGTGGATGCCTATAATAAGGCGCTTGCTGGTGCACTCAACTCCCTCACACCAGTCCGTGTACAACGCAGTCTTCTCACTTGAGGTCCCCTTGGTATGATGGGGAGCTTAAGGGGATGAAGACCTTGCGTTGCAGATTGGAGCACTGCTGGCGGAGGTCTGGCCCGGAGGTGGACAAACTGGCCCTGCGTGTGCATTACAGTGCTTACAAGGGAGCAATCAATGGTAAGAAGGCAGAATTTCTGTCTAGGGAGATTGCTGCCAGGAGGAACCGATCAACTGTGCCCTTTCAGGCTGTGGACAGGCTTCTCCATCCTTCCTGTCTACAGCTGAAGATAGCTTTTCCTAATGCATTGTGTGAAGAGCTTGCTTGGTTCTTCTCAGACAGGGTGTCTGTCATCAGGCAGGAAGTTCTGCCAGTGACTCAAAGTTTGGCCGACAGTGGTCGCATGGGCATCCAGAGAGCTCTCCACCTGGTTGGGGCAAGTTTAGACCAGTGGAGATGGCTGAGATCACTGAGATTGCTTCCAAACTTCGGCACACCTTTTGTGAACTGGACCCGGTGCCAACTCATTTCTTAATGAGATGTGTTGACTCCGTTGACCTGGTATTTGCCTTGATTGTCCGGTGTTCCTTGTCGGAGGGTGTCTTTCCTGATGTCTTGAAGGAGGCATTGGTGAAACCTCTTCTGAAAAAAACATCATTGGACCCTGAGATCAAAGCAAATTACCATTATCTTCAATCTTCCATTTTTTGTAAGATTGTGGAGAAAGTGATGGCACTTAAGCTTGAGTAGTATCTCATGGCCCATGATTTATACGATCCACTCCAGTCTGGTTTTGTGGGAGTCTTAGCACAGAAACTGTACTGGTTCAGGTGCATAATGACCTCCTTAGGGTTAGAGATCAAGAGGAGGGGACAATCCTTGTTCTTCTTGATATCTCTTCAGCATTTGACATGGTCAACCATCGGGTGTTACTTGACCACCTAAGGGAATTCTGTTGACTTGCCAGCATAGTCATCTGATGGTTTGAGTCCTTTCTATCTAACAGGAGGCAGAGGGTGGTGATGGGGAATTTCTCCTCCTCCCCTGGCCACCTGTTATGCAGGGTTCCCCAGAACTTGGTCTTGTCACCAATATTGTTTGCCGTGTATGTGCTGCCCCGGGAGAGCTCATTAGGAAGTACAGTCTAGATTTTCATTGCTATGCCGATGATACCCAGCTGTATTTTTCCTTTGCCCCAGAACATCTCACACAGTGGAAGTGCTTAATAGCTGCCTAGCTGAAATCAGTGACTGGATGGCCTCCAGCTGATTATGACTGAACCCTGATAAGACGGAGGTACTGGTGGTGGAGTCGAACAGAGAGTGTGATAGGTTGGCCTCTGGTGCAGAGACAGGGCTTTTTCTTGGATCTTTACCATTGAAGGCCTCCTCTAGGGTGCAGGATCTGGGTGTTATTCTGAACAGTGGATTGACATTTGAGTTTTAGGTGTCTTCCACTATCTGTACTAGCTTTTATCATCTGAGGACTGTCACCAGGATAAAGGCCCTAGTTCCACTGCAGGACCTCCCCACCTTGCTGCATGCCTTCATGATGTCCAGGTTGGACTACTGTAATGTGCTGTATCTCAGGGTCTCTGGGGTACCATGCGCTGACTGCAGCTGGTGCAGAATGCAGCAGCGAGGTTGTTGACTGGACAGTCTAAGTACTGTCATATCACTCCGGTGCTGCGTCAACTGCACTGGTTGCCAGTTAGGTGGAGGCTTCTCTTTAAGGTGGGTTTACTCACCTTTAAGGCCCTACACAGCCTGGGCCCTGGTTACCTGAAGGATCTTCTCATTCCTGCTGTCTCAACCCGCCCCCTCTGCTTCTCCTCCTTTAGGGGTCTTCTTACGATTCCCAGGGTGATGTTAAAAACAGCAGGCAACAGAGCATTTAGTGTTGTCACTCCTGTCCTATGGAATTTGCTTACTCCAGTTGTTTGCGAGGCCCCTTCTGTGGAGGTATTTAAGGCCTGCCTCAAGGTTTTCTTGTATAATCAGGCCTTCCTAGATTGCGTATTATAGTCCCTGCTGTTTTAGAACCTATGTTTAGGTTAGCCCTGGCTTTTTGGGCATTGCTTCTTATTGCCTAGGCTATTGTATATTTAAATTCTGTTTTTTGTATTGTGTTATATCTGAGATATCGTTATGTTTTTCTTTTTATGACGTATAGTATTTATTTTTTAAATGTTCATCACCCAGAGCCTCAGGGATGGGTGTCTCTAAAATAAAAGTTGCCTTGCCTTGCCTTGACAATCCTCCCTACTGCGTAACGTCCCCTGCCATAACTACACCAGCAACTGACTTTCTCCTTTTCCCTGTGTCCTACTGTCTTCCCTTCCCCTCTCCCCCCCTCTGTGCTTTAAACATCCTCCATCCTAACTTCTTAACACCTTTTTTATAATCCCCCTCTCTTTGAAAACCCCTCCCCATCCCTCCATAATCCATAATCCCTCCCCATAGCCATCATCTCCCCTTCTGCTGTCCCAGGTCCTCCCTTCTCCACAGCTTCCTCTTCCTCCTCCTTATGTCCACTTCTCCCTGCCTTTTCTCCCCTACCCTTCCATTTATTGGCCAGAAATCCAGCCCCTTGTTGATGATCTACCCCCTCCTCCTTCACCTTTCTCATCCCAGTTACTGCCTGCCCTGGCATGTCAGGCATAGCAAGAGTAGAAGGAAACCAAAGAAAGTAAGTGTGTTGTTACAGTGAGTACTAAACAAGCAGTGTGGTGCAGTTGACATAGAAAACAGAATAAGAGTGGAACAGAACAATGACATAAACATGGTGCTAACAAATCTTTGTGATAAAGGGGTTTTAATTAAATGTACGAAGTGACAGATGTATACCCTGAGTAAAAAGCTAGGCACCACTGGACAAGAATGTAATAAATGTATACAGCTTGAATTAACACTGTACAAACTAAAAAATACTCAGATAGGGATAAAGAATCTAAAGGACATTATGACTCTTGAAATAGACTGTGGGATAATTAACAAGAGAAATGCTAGCCTGGCCCACAGTAACTTAACTGAAACAATACACACAGAGGAGAGCCTAAAGCTCCAGAAACCTAAAATAACACAAAATCAAAGCTCAATATGAGAAAAAAGAACAAGAGAGAACAACAACACAGAGTACCCTGACCATTAACTGTTGTCCCAGACTAGAAATATAAATAAAGAATCAAAACATATGACTACAGACTATGACAATGAGTGAACTACAGTTAGCAGTAACAAACAACTGAAAAAAGTTTGGAGGGCCCTAACAATGTTTGAAATCGAAACAAATAATAGATTACGCAGATTGCCTTTTGAAAACAAATCAATGGAACTTACTCCATGAAGGTCAGATGTTCTAGAAATGATATTGATGGGGAATTCAGTAATAAAGCAATGTAACTCAGCTGTGTGTGACAAAAATAAAGAACACAATATGGTACTATGTTACCCCGGTGCTCAAATTACTGATATTCACAAGGAAACATTAAGAACCTTAGAAAACTAAAACACAGAAAAAATAGTTACAATCCACGTGGGGACTAATGATGTTGGAAAAAGCCAAGAAAAATACATCTGCTGTGACTTAATATATGTAGCAAAGGATATTAGTAAAACAAGTGCACATGTTGTAGTATCAGGCATTCTCCCTGTACCAAGAGCCATAAAAAAAAATCAAACCAATTTCAGAATAAATTCAAGATTACAAAATAAGTGTGCAAATTAAGCCATTGCATTTCTTGATAACTGGTCAACATTTTATGGGAAAAGACTTCTCTTTAGAAAAGACAGACTTCACCTAAACAAACAAGGGGCAGACACATTGGGGCATTTAATTATAAACAAAATGAGAGCTGTCAGTTTAAACTGCTAAATAAGAGGAATGGGATATCTGCTGATAATTCAAAACCAACAAATAAAAATATATTTAAATCAATCCAGTTCATTCTGAGTAATGTAAGAAGCTTAAATAAAAACATTGAAGAATTCAGAGCAGTTCTAAGTACAGAGAAAATTGATGTAGCCATGTTAACTGAAACCTGACTGAATAATGCTAACAAATGGGGATTCAGCATTGAGGGATATAACACAATCACACAAGAAAGACAAGAAAAAAAGGTGGAGGAATAGCAATCTATATTGCCAAAAACAAATACACCGAAATCAATGACAAAATAAAACAATTTAATGCATACACTACGGAAACTATTTGGTTACAACTTTTACATAGTTAAAAAGATTATATATTAGGTTTATGCTATAGGCCTCCAAATACAAATCTGGCCATAAACAGTACGTTGATAGATGAAATTCAAACAGCATTGGAGATGGGTAATGTTATTTTGGCAGGTGACTTAAATCTACCAGATATTGACTGGAGAACAAAAAAATGCACAAACAAAACAGAGTAAAGATTACCTAGATTTCTGTCTAGAAAATAATATAAATCAACATGTGATGTCTCCAACTAAAAGAAATAATTTATTTGATCTGTGTTTTAATAACAGAAGATATACAAATTACTAATTGCAAAATGACTTCACCTATAGGTAACAGTGATCATTCCTCAATAATATTTTCTACAGAAAAGTTTTTGCAATTAAACACAGGAATTACAAAAATATATTCATATAAAAAAAGCAGACAAAATTGGAATCGTTAATGAACTTGAAAAAATAAATTGGGAAAGTATGATGGAAGGTAAAACAATCGAACAATCCTGGAATCTCTGTAAACATACAATACACAGTATTGTACATAAACTTGTCAAACAAATAAATATAAAGCAAATGTCAGGAAACTAAAATGGCTTAGTACTAAAATCATTAAACATAAAAAAAATAAATAAATAAATATTGGTCCAAATATTCAAACTGCGCCCAAAAAGTGCACAATAGCAGGAGCAAGCAGAAGTCCATTGCACCCATGCGCAAGAGGCGTGATATTCAAAAACTGAGCTGGCCAACCTGCGCCTACAGCCGATGACTGAATATCGCACCACCTGTGCCATAGCACAACTAGGGAGGGGAAGCTGAGGAGATCTGATGCGCCATAGCGCAACAATGGATGTTCAGCTGAGCAGTCCAGAGGTGACATAGCACAACCAGGGATGCCCCCCAGCAGCAGGACAGCAATGCAACTGCACAACCAGGGAGGTAAGGGCCCACCATCCATGCCACAGATGGGCAGAGGAACACACAGTGGAACAGACATCGTCCCCCCACACCCCATGCACTGCACAACTGGGGGAAGGCTGGAATAACCACTGGCCCATGGAGACAAGCAACCAACCCACAGTCGGGTCATGGTGCCCCATCACACCCCCTGGCAAGCTGTGACTGGCACACAAGGAGGGCTGACCACCCCATGCCACACCATCGCCCCCAATGTAGATCACACACTGCACTGTGACCCCCAGAGACCCTTCCCAGGAACAGCGTCCACCACTGCAGGAAACCCCATGCATCCCACCACCCCCACTATGACAATGCAACCCTGTGCACCACAGAACTATGCAAGGCAGCCCCACCATAAGCACCCATCATTGGGTGGCAGCACACAGCGATGCAATGATGACATACACAGTGCCACCACACACAGCCCCCCGAGGTACAGCTGTGAGACTGACCATGCATTGGCACGAGAGGTACCACGCACGGGGACAGGGCATGCCCCGAACACCACCACCAGTGGTACAGCACCCTGCACGCTCTCCCAAGGACACACCCAACCCAGCACTGGCCACAGCAGCCAGCGCAGACACCACAGTGGTGCATGGAAGCATGCACCACACCAGATTACACACAGTACATGGACAGACACCCACCCATACCCAAGGGCACAGTAACACAGGAACTTAGAAGGACAACCAAGCTCTCATCGTGGCCCATGTAAACTGTGTACACATAAGCTGTAGTCCTCCATGGCACAGGAGTGGCAGATACCCTGTGCAGGCACTGTAGACCTGTATGCCACCATCATTTGCCCAGAGCACAAGTCACAGACAGTGGTGCACATCCCCTGCAACACACACAAGCCATAGCATGGAGGTGGGTCAACAACTGTGGAGGCCACAGTGTCACTCGAGGCAGACATGCACCACAGAAGTGACAGAAGGCAACCTAGCATTGTGACGGGTACAGTGGCTGCCCTGCATGGACAGCCACCACTGACATGCCAGCAGACCATGCAGGTCACAGACATGCATGGGTGTCAGCTGCACAGGCCATGGACGGGCTGACAGGGGTGCCATGGACACAGAGCATGCACCATGGACCACTGCACACAGTCATCCAATGCACAGGGCACAACACACACACCACAGACACTGACTGATAGCTACCCCCACACCATAGTCACCTCCCCATGGACACACACACATACCCATGACTGCACCACCCCTAACGCCATGCACACCACTGCAGCTGAGCACCTATAACCCACTGCAAATCAGAGACCACCACGGTATTCATATCAAAAGATCTGTATTCCAAAACAATATCAAAATGAACTATATACAATACTATATACAAAGTTGGGAGGAGGGCCACAAACAAGGTGGGGGTGGGTAAGGGGCAGGGGTGAACAAATGGGACAGGAAAGGAGGGGTGTGAGGGTGAGTCCTGGGGGGTAGGGAATATCAGGGGCAGAGGGATTGTTAATGGGAGCCCCACTCCCCGCTCTGGCTGCTCCGCCTCCGGTGCCTCCTGCAAACCCCAAGCTGGTCGATCCGTTGTAGGATCTCCAATGATGCCCTTGCCCCAGTCAAGATCTCCCTCAATGCCTCCCAGATCTCTATCAGCTGGCTGACACCTAGGACAAGGGATCACAGTCAATAGGTGTGAATGCACAGCCCCATACAGCCCACCCACTTTGCATGGCATAAGGCCGTGGGACATGCCTCTGTGATGGTATGTGACCACCCACAGTGATCACATCCACAAGATCTGCCCGCCCAGGTGCATGCAGCCATGCAGAATGCTGCACACACCCACTGGCCAAGTCATGCACAGCACCACCGTGGCTGTTTAGTGACATGGCTATGTGGTACAAAGGCAGTGGCACAGCCATGTACCTGGTGCATGCACGGACCACCATCGATGCAATCCCAGACATGCAGTGCCAGTGGACAGTGTTGACTGTAACAAGTTGCTTGCATGGCAGTGGTGTCAATGGATGGTGGCCATGCCCCGATGTCCACACTGTTACACAGCATGCAATAGTAATCATGGAGGTATGGCACTCACCATCATCGGGCCGGTCCCTCGCGTGCTGTGGACCGTCGTCCCTCCTCGCGTCCCTGTCTTCCAGGTTGCACCGCATCTCATGGGCTAGACGCTGCTCCTCCAGCCCTGTGGTGCAAACATGGAGAGAGGAACATCAGTACAATCCTGTAGCAAAATCCCCCTGCCCCCCAGGAGTTGTGTGCCCTCCCACCCAGCCAGACCCACCCACGCCACACCCTGATAACACCACCACAGCCAACACTGGATGGTCCCTCCCCCATGTGCTGGACACATACAACCGTGATACCCATATGGAAGATAAAAGTGTGTGGATGTAACACCTACCTGGCCGTGGCACCATGCCCCTCCTGGCATGTCCCCGCAGGCGGGCAAGCAGGTCTGGTTCCCTCCTGTGCAGGTTGCTATACCTGTGGCGGCACTGCTCCACTGTCCACCCCATTCCTGTGGCCTCCTCCAGTGCAGTGGCCACCTCCTCCCACACCTGGCTCCTGGACCTGTCCAGGGGGTGCCTCCCCAAACAGTGGTCCATGGAGTGGCTCTACTATGGCCACAAGGTTGGCCAGTTCTACTTGGCTGCACTGTGCAGCTCTCCTCCGCACCATTCTTCTGGCTCAGTCAGCCAAAATGGCATTCTGCAGTGCGACTCCACCATGTGCAGATGCTGCGCGGCACAGCGCTGTCATTTCCTATCGCACTGTCACTGAACAGCGCAATAGTGGTGCACCCATGCCTGACACATGACGCCTAGGGGGCAAAGGTTGGGCACAGGGTCAAGGGGCTCTGGTGCACGGACAGGCACAGCGCCATTGGAACCCAATGAGTGTAGCGTGATTGGATGCCTGTGTGCTACCTCCAGTAATGGCCTACCTCGCTGTTGCCCCAGTGCGTCTATGATGGCCCAGTGCCACAGCGCCATATAGGTGAACATCGCTGTAGTGCCACTGGCAAAATGGTAGCCATGCCCTGCATTGCTTCCCGCGCACAGCACATCAGCAGCACGGCAGACGCTCTTGTCAACAACATGGGCATTTGCAGTGAGGTGTGTACTGCGCATGTCACAGAACTGCGCCCTAAGCTCAGCACACTCAACACAATTGCGTAAAGCGCAACAGCATGATATTCAGTCATCATATGCAGAACAGCTAATCAGCCATTCAATGGCGCAGCACTGCAATTTGCACCCACTTAAAGTTGCACCTCACCTCATTTGCATGGGTTGCGCTATAAAAGTGTGACATTGGGCTGCACTGGCCATAGTCGGTTACTGCAGTCTATTGGGAGATGCATGCTGTTTGGGAGTGTAGACTGTGGATTTTGGGACATGCATGGGACTGCACAGTCAGGTAACAACTGTCATTCTTACAGGCTAAATAATGACCGAGCGAGTTGTGGGAGAGGAGGAACACAGTGGTGGGAGGAGGAGGAGGCCTAATTTCACCAAGGCTGAGACCGATGCCCTGTTTGAGGCCTACCTGGATCAGGAGCCACTTCTCAGTGGACGGCAGGGAACACCTCAGGCCAATGCTGCTGCATGGGAGGAGGTGGCACGTGCAGTGAACCTGCATGGCAGCCACCAGTGCTCCATGCAGGAGTACAAGAAGAAGATGGGCACAGACAGGAGGAGGATAAAGGAGAAGGTGGCTGCCATCAGGGCAGCATGAGCTGCGATAGGTGGGGGACAGCCAGAGGTGGTACACCTGACCCCACAGGAGGAGAGGGTTGCTGGAAGCATGCAGCATTGTGCCAGTGAGGGTGTTCCGGGTGGTGGCTTCCAGACAGGTGGTAGCCCATCACTGCATGGTAGGTCATGGTCTGTCTATGGGGGGCAGGGTAGGTCACATGCAGTAATGTCACTTTGTTTTCCCTTACAGATCCTGAGCATCTGCATGGGTCAGTGGTGGTGGGCCTGTCCACTGAGGACAGTCAGCTGGAGATGGAGGAGGGCCCACCCACCTCCACAGGTATACGTGGCTCAGTGTGACAGTGGGCCAGCCTGGCTGTCCACACTGATCTTGTTGGAACAGGTGCGGAGGAGGCCCTGCCCGTGTCCCAGTGTGCCAGCATCCCCGGATGCCAGCATGCTGTGACTTGGGCTGGTGCCGGGTCCGTCACTGATGATGATGTTGCTAACGTCATGGGCAGTGATATGTGTGTGTGCCATGGGATGGCCACACAGCAGGTGACATCACAGCCATGGCTGGGGGTGGTGCTGCCATGGTGGCCTGCGTGTCATCACAGTCCCAGCCTGTGCCTATCAGCACCAGTGGGGCAGCACTGGTGTGTGTACAGGACAATGGGACTGTTGCAGCCACTGTGGCAGCACCAGTGAGCCCTGGGGAGTGGCAGCCAGAGGGGCAGCATCAGCAGTTGGCCAATGGGCTTGGGGGTACAGGGTCAAGAGGCGCCATCTGTGCACTGCCTGTGGACACACCCAGACCTGGTCCTGGTGTGCAGCACCCATCCTCAAGGGGTGCTGAGCATCAGGGCCGCGCATACCCTGAGGGACAGGATGCTGAGGAGGCTGATGGCCTCTTGGACGAGTACACCCACCTACTGCAAGCATCAGTCCAGCAGCAGATGTGACTTGCGACATCGGTGGATGGACTGCGTGCGGCTCTGGAGCGGATAGAGGAGCGTCACAGCAGAGACACTGCTCTGATCCTGGCAGGGATGGACTGGTTGCGGGAGGATATGACTGCTGCCATTGACAGGCAGACACAGGCATTCACTGCTGTCATGGCCACAATGGTCACATAGTCATGTGCCCATGCATCACAGACACCATGCAGTGCACTGTCCACCCCCCAATTTTTGGCATCCTGCCACACCCTCTCTGTCGACACCAGGTTCAGCTGTGGGCATCCCGAGCACATCTGGCACAGGCATGTTTGGTGTGCTGCTGACCCCTGTGTGAGCACGGTCGTGTTCACACAGTGGAACCCTTGGGGGACCATTGGTGCCACCCCATGAGGCCAGTAATCATCCTGTCAGTGCTGGTGGGTCACAGCTGGGCTGCCCACGCATCTGTGGTGGCTGGGGCACTGTGTTGTGTGTCTGACCTGTCTCCCAACGCAGCTACTGTCTGGTGCTGCCCTGTGTGCATTGTGTCTTTCAGTGGGCATTGCACGGGTGGGTACCCGGCCCTGCATGCAGACACACAGTCCATCTGCACACCCTCCTGGCTGCTGTCTGCAGTTGCGTGTGCATGATGATGCCTGCATTGTGCTGTACACCAATGTGTACTGCTGCTCAGCATCTGACACATGCACATGGAGAGGCAGTGGCCGTGGTGATCTGTGGACATGTGTGTGGTTAGGTGGCACCCCGGGTCAGTGTGCCTCCTACCCTTTGTGCATGTCTGGTGCATTGTGTGTGTGTGTGTGTGTGTGTGTGTGTGTGTGTGTGTGTGTGTGTCCATCCATGTGGCATGTTAGACCTCACCCATCCCTGGTTGTGTGTGTGGCTCCATGCCCGGCCACTTCCCTTGATGGAATGCACCCCTGGTGTGCGCCCATGCATGTTTGTGGGTTGTCTAGCCACTGTTGGTTACATATGCCCCATAACTTACCTGGGTTGGTGACGTGCTCCTCCATGGATGGTGTCCCAGTGCAGCTGTGCCAGCCGGAGCAGTCGGGGTCCCGCTCACCAAGCGGGGCTGTCCATCACCATTGTCACTAGTGACCCTCATCGTCCCCATCACTGTCTCCCTCTTCAACCTGTAGTGCTATCCCACATTCATTGGCCATGTTGTGCAGGATGCAACAGGCTGTGAATAGCCTGCCACTTGAAGGTTGTACTGTAGGGTACCACCAGAGGTGTACAGGCAATGGAAATATGCCTTAGCATCCCAAACACCTGCTCGATGACATTATGTATGGTGGTGTGTGCCTCATTGTAGCATTGCTGTGATGGGGTCCTGGGCCACCGGTAGGGTGTGAGCAGCCAGGGACAGAGTGGATATCCACTGTCACCTGTGTGTAGAGGGTGGTGGTTAGTTTGGTAATCAGTATTGCTCTGACCTGGGCCATGTAGGCCACTACCCATGTCACCTCTGCCCATGCCTCTCCAGGCCCTATGACTGTCCATGTGGTTTGCTTACTCACCCACTAGGTGGCCAGTGGGGATATCCCCACTCTTGAATCTGTGGCACAGTGCTGACTGGTGCCAGATGAAGGCATCATGTGCTCCCCAGGGTTTGTGGCACAGACATTGATTATGCACCTCCTGGCATTGCACACCACCTGGCAGTTGAAGCTGGCATAGCCCTTGCGATTTATGTATGCGGCCGCCTCGGGGCCAGGTGGTGTGCGAATGGCCACATGGGTGCAGTCTATTGCCCCTAGCATACCAGGCATATGTGCTACTCTGTGAAACTCCTGTATGTTTGCTGTGCGCTCCGCCGGTGTGCTGGGGAAATGGATGTACTCCACAGCATGTGGCAGCAGTGCACTGAGGAATTGGGTGAGGTGGATGATGTGGCCAACTGGGTTATGCCTGTGTGTCCCCAGTTGGTCTCTCTGAAGGTACCCGTGGTGAGCAAGCACATGCAAGCTGTACTTTCGTCTCCACTGACAGGCATGGGTCTGTCAGTGGGTGCCTGCATCACATCACTGCACAGCTCACAAACCACCTCAGAATTGCCTGATTCAGGCAGTGCCAGCACAGAATCTTGGTATCACTGTACAACTTGAAGCTGGTGCAGGCACGGTATTGCCTGTTGGGGCCATACCACTGATGGGCCATTCCACGGCCACACACCCCTGCTGCCCACCTTCTCACCCCCCTCATTACAGCCTCCATCTGGAAGGTGGCACTGGCCATGTCCCTGACTTGTGTTCACACCCCCTGGCAGCTGTTTCTGTATTCCCCCACTGTCCTGGCTGCTACTTCCCCTGCACTGGGAACACCTGCCTGTGCTGGCCTCACTGCTGTGTGGTGTACTTCCCCCTTCTGCACTGTCTCCCACACCTTCCCCTTTGCCTGTTGCTTCCAGGTGCCCTTTCCTGCCTGGCCCTGTGTGTCCCTGCTGCCCAGTTTTCCCTGCTATCTTTGGCTCTCATGTGGCTTCCCTGTAGTGTTCTTGTGCCTCTTCCTTGCTCCCTTTTATTTTGGCTCATTTCCGCTATGGCGCAACTTCCGCTTGCTCCCCTGTTGCGCATGGCGCATGTTGTTGAATATCGCACTACTCCATTCATGCATGGCTCCTCCCCTTCAGTTGTGCATGCATTCATTATCATTGCACTTTTGCTCAGCTTGATTTGGGGGGCGTAACTGCCTCCTGCTGAATATTGCAGAATGGCACATTTTCGGACTTGTGCAGGCGCAACCCTACTGCGCATGGCTCAACTCTTCTGAATATTTGGGCCATTATGTGCAATATTTAGCAGAAAAATCTGATAAATAGAATATCTTCACAGAATTCCAAAAGAAATGTAAACAAAAGATTAATAAGGCTAAAAAGTGCATTGAAATAAATTTAGCAAAGACAGCAACAAAAACAAACAGTACACAATTTATAACTATATTAACTAATTGAAGAATAATAAGAAGGAATGATCATGTTTAAACAAAAATAATACAATTATAACCAACCCTACTAAAATGGCAAACACATTTAATAATTACTTTTGTTCATTTTTCAACATAGTACCTGTGCACTGATAGAGAAGGGAGAGGGGAGACTCGGGGGAGTGTTTGGTATCCTTCATCTGGAAGGGTGGGGGGTCGCTGGTGGGCAACAATAGCAATGGGTAGGGTGGTAGGCTGCAACAACTGCAGTGCACCAATCTTTCTAAAAATTGCCTGGAGTGTGGGGGATGTTTAGTGTGCAACCACATAGAGAAACTTAGAAAGGAGATTGAGGGTTTGCAGGAGGAACTAAGACAGGAAATGCATACTGAGGGTGTGTTTAGCCCAATACTGGAGGGAGGAAGGAGGGGAGATCAGGGAGGGTGATTTGAGCCAACAGTGCTGAGGAGAGGGTCAGAAGAAGGAAAGCAGAGACAAAGGGCCCAGGCCAGGAAGAACGATTGCTGGGACAACCAGGTCAGAGACAATAGACAAATGGAGGAGGAGATAGGGACTTGTGAGGGAGGTGAAGAAGTGGCAAAAGTCATGGAGTGAAAAGGAGAGAACAGGTTACTATGAAGAGAAAGGGAGAGGCATTTGTGAAGGGTCTTCAGAAAATAGTTGTGCACTGCCAGAGAAGAAGAAGGAGCAGGAGAGAAATGATGAAATTAGGAGGAGTCATTGACAAATGCCTGACCAAACTGGAGCAGGTGGAAGTTCTGCTGAGAATTGCAATGGGGCAAAAGGAGAAAATAATGTGCAGGAGGAAGAAGAGGAGCCGGAAATGAGAGGGAGATGAATGGAAGCAAGCAGTGAGTAAGAAGGTGGAATCTTAGTCCTGTGGGACTCAATACTAAGAGGAGTCAGGTGGGGTAGCAAGGGGGAGAGGCATAGTTGCATTTGGGTGGAGACCATGCCTTGAATGCCAGTGGAAAGGGTGGGACAATCTGTTTTGAAATATGTTAGAAGGGGTAGGGACAAGCCTCATTTAATTATACATCTTGGGATGAACAACCTGGTTGACAAGACAATAGATATAGTCCAGAGGAGGTATGAGAAACTAGGGCAATTATGTGAGGGGGCACGAAGATCAGTAACTTTTTCAGAGATACTTCCAGCGCCCAAGGCAAGCACAACAAGAAATCTGAGAATAGAGGAATTTAACAAATGGCTAAAAACCTAGTGTTGTGCTAAAGGGTATGGGCTATTGGGGGGGGTGGGGAGGAACCTGGGAGGACAGTAGTCTCTATGCCAAGAACAGACTACACTTGAGTGAGGAGGGAAAGAAACTGTTGAAACAGAGGATAGAGGAGTACTTAGAGGAAGCTGGGAATTTAAACTAGGAGGGGGGGTGGCAATTGGGCAAGAGACTTGCAGAGACCACAGGTTGGGAAACCATATGAGCTTACCCCCCATAACAGTGACAAAGGACAAATGGCAAGTGCTATTGGTGATGCTAGTAAGGGAGGGCAGGATGGGGGGGTGGAATGTGGTTACCCTTAATGCTAGGAGCCTTGGGAGGATAACTGGAGAGTTACAGGTGCTCATGGCAGAGGGAGAGGTGGACATTGCAGCCATCACAGAAACATGGGCCACCCAATACAATGACTGGGACCTGTCTGTACCAGGATACAGATTATTTCGTAGGGACAGGGTGATTGGGAAAGGAGGGGGTGTGGCACTATATGTGAAGGAAGGACTGAAGTGTGTAAGGGAGGAAGGAGAGGAGGGTAGTACAGAGTCACTTTGGATGCAAATCCAGGATTTCAAGAATAGGAATCTCAGAATGGGAGTGGTGTACAGGCCACCATCTCAGATGGAGGAGTTAGACAAGGAACTAGCGGGACAGATCAGAAGGACCTGCGAAAAGGGTAGTGTGGTGACTGTGGGGGAATTCAACATGCCAGGAGTGGACTGCAGCACCCCAACAACCAGGAACAGAAGGAAGCAGGTACTGCTGGATGCCTTCTAGGATAGCTTCCTGCTGCAAATGGTCAGTGAACCAGCCAGGTTAGGGAATACCCTTGACCTTGTGCTGGCAAATAGAGACTTTGTGAGAGAACTTACAGTGGAGGAACCACTGTCAGGGAGTGATCACCACTCAGTATGGCTCACATTGGATATGGGCAAGGAAGGAGTGGAATTTGGCACAAGAGTGCTGGTCTTCAGGATGGCCAACTTTGGGAGGATGGGGTAAGAGGCAAAAGGGTACCTGGCTAGAATTCAATCTAGTATGGACACTAACCAGAGGTGGGAGCTCATAAAGCTGGGGATAGTGGAGGCAACCAAAACCTGCTGCGAGGCTCAGAGCAAGAAGGCTAGGGCTAAGAAACCGAGCTGGTTGAGCAAGGAGGTCATGGAAAAGGTAAGGAGGAAAAGAGCTGCCTTTAGGAAGTACAAGAAAACAGGGAGGGGGAGGACAGGGAGGAGTACTTGACAGAATCGAAGGAGGTGACAAGGGCAGTAGGAGCCAAAGGATCTACGGAACTCAGGCTGACAAAAGGCATTAAGAAGGGGAGAAGGACTTCTTTAGGTACATCAGGAGAAAAGGAGCTGTAAGGACCACATGGTAAGGATTAGGAATGAGGGGTTGGGTGGCAGGAGGCGTATAAGGCAGAAGCACTAAATGATTGCTTCTGCTCAGTATTTACTAAGGAGAAGAGGGGGTGACACCCAAGGGAGGAGGAATGGCAGAAACGGGGGGGGGGGTGACAGATGGGGAAATCATGGAGGGCAGAGTTTGGGAGGGTTTGAAGGCACTGAGGGTGGACAAGGTGCCCGACCCAGATGGCATCCACCCCAGTGTACTGAAGGAACTGGAAGAGGTCCTTACAGGACCTTTGGCAAACCTATTTAATGCCTCACTACATTCCTGGTGTGTATCTCAGGACTGGAGGATGGCTCATGTGGTGCTCCTCCACAAGAGTGGCCCCAAGGATGAACCAGGAAACTACAGACCAGTGAGCCTCACATCCATCGTGGGTAAGCTAATGGAGACTATCCTGAAGGAGAGGCTGGTGGCCCTCCTAGAGGCCAAAGGACTACAGGACAGCAGACAGCATGGCTTCATATGAGGCAGATCCTGCCAAACCAACCTGGTGGAGTTCTATGACTGGGTAACTAGGCAACTGGACAGGGGCCTTGCAGTGGATGTCCTGTATCTGGACTTCAGTAAGGCATTTGACTCAGCGCTGCATGGAAGGCTGGGAAGTAAGTTAGAAGTCACAGGGGCAGGTGCAAAGCTGGTGAGATGGGTAGGGAACTGGCTACAGGGAAGGCAACAGAGGGTGGTGGTGGGTGGGGAACTCTCACACCCAAGGGTAGTGACAAGTGGTGTTCCACAGGGCTCGGTGTTGGGACCAGTGTTTTGGGGATATTCATTGCAGACATATCATTGGACATCAAGAGCAAGATCAGTTTGTTTGCTGATGATACCAAGGTAGGAGTGGTGGTGAATGACCTAGGGGGATGGCAGGGGTTGCAAGATGATCTGGCAAAGCTTGAAACCTGGTCAGACACCTGGCAACTGGGGTTTAATGCCAAAAAGTGCAAAGTGCTGCATTTTGGGATGAAGAACCCAAGGAGGAGTTACCAGCTGGGGGCAGTGCAGCTAGCCCAGACAGAATAGGAGAAGGATCTAGGGGTGCTCATTACAGCATCAATGAACAACTCGGCACAATGTAGGAAGGCAGCTGCAAAGGCGAACAAAATGCTGGGTTGTATTGCAAGGGTTATATCCTCGAGGAGGGAGGAGGTGATTCTGCCACTGTATAGGTCATTAGTTAGACCGCACCTGGAGTACTGCATGCAGTACTGGCACCTGTATCTGAAGTGGGACATTAAGTTACTGGATTGGGTGTAGCACAGGGCGACAAAGATGATCAAGGGGCTGGGGGACTTATCATACGAGAGGAGGCTAAGAAAGTTGAACACGTACTCGTTGGAGGAGAGGAGGGATGGGGGGACATGATTGAAACCTTTAAGTACATGAAAGGGATAAACAAGACAAGGTACTAAGGAGCTGTTCAAAGTAAGGGAGGGGAGAGACACCAGGGGCAATGATATGAGACTGGAGGAGAGAAGGTTCAGGAGGGAGATGAGGAGACACTTTTTTACAGAGAGGGTGGTGGCTGGGTGGAATGCGTTACCTGTAGAAGTGGTATCCAGTAGGACTGTGGACTGCTTCAAAAGGCGATGGGACCGTCCAAAGGGGGAAGGTCAAAGAAGGGGAAGGGTGGAAGGAAGGGGCAGCTGCAGAATAAGGGGTGCTAGCTGCACATTCGAGCAGACTTGATAGACCTCTATGCCTTTATCTCCTGGCAAATTTCATATGTTCATATGTTCATAAACATACACAACTTAAATTATAGCATGGCCCACACCAGTTTAGTAAACAAGACATTTTAGAACAAATAAACATATTAAAGGAACATAGTGCACCTGGTTTAGATAGCATTACACTAAAGATGCTCAAATTAACTAAAAGCCATATTTGTATTCCCCAAAAATTATATTTGAAAGATATTTGAATGAGGGGATACTCCCTGTTGATTGGAAGAAATCAAAAGTCACACCAATTTTCAAAAGGGGCATTAAAAGTCAAGTTTCAAATTATAGACCTATTAGTATAACTTTAATACTGTGCAAAATACAGGAAACATTAATAAAAAACAAAAATACAAGAACAAGTTAGAACCATTCCTTTATTTGACTCAGGACCACATGGCTTTAGACAGGAGCTATCATGTACTTCCAATCTTATTTGTTTCTAAGAATATGTAAGTAATATGTTAGATAAAGGGAAACCTGTTGATGTTATTCCTTTTGATTTCAGCAAGGCTTTTGATATGGTCCCACACTGGGCCAGACATGATCAGTTACTTAATTATGATCTAGACCCAAATATAATACAACAGGCAGACAACTGTCAGTCAGATCGAACACAAATGGTCTCCATTCATGGTCACCTTTCTACCAAGTGTCAGGTGACCAGTGGTGTTCTCCAGGAATCAGTTTTGGGACAAATAATTTCAGTTGTTCATTGCTGATTTAGAACATAAAATCACTAATAATATTATAAAATATTCAGATGACACTAAACTGTGTGGATCATCTGAAACTGACACTCAAACTATATCATTAAAATGTGACAGATAACATTGTAAATTGGACTCATAAGTGGGGTATGAGGTTTCGTTTGCATTACATTCAACAGCTGCACCAGTACTTACACTGCAGCACATCATATGTACCTTGTATTATTGTTATTTGTATCAAAAATGTACGAGGGTAGTGTGGAGCCCTGTCTGTAGACAGGAGGAGGAGGAGTCTGTAGTTTTCTTAGTCATTTTCGTCGAACTACAAACTCAAGCAGTGGGGGTAAATTGCTACTCAACACATGGAATTAGTTATGCACTTACATTTTTAGACCATGCATGAGTGGTTTCTGTAAAAACCTTTTGATTTTAACCTTTACTTAGTTAACTTGCAGCTCGTGACCTCGGAGTTGTACTTCCGGGTCACTTCTGAATATTTTAACAAGCCTTTCGGCAAGCATCTGCTTCGTTTGCATTACATTCAACTGCTGCACCGGTACCTACACTGCAGCACATCATATGCACCTTGTATTATTGTTATTTGTTTTGAAAACGTATAAGAGTAGTGTGAAGCCCTGTCTGCAGACAGGAGGAGGAGTTTGTAGTTTTCTATAGCCATTTTCGGCTAACTATAAACTCGAGCAGTGGGTAAATTGCTACTTAGCACATGGAATTAGTTGTGCACTTACATTTTTATACCATGCATGAGTGGTTTCTGTAAAAACTTCTAATTTTAACCTTCGTTTAGTTAACTTGCAACTCGTGACCTCAGAACTGTACTTCTGGGTCACTTCTGAGTATTTTAACAAGCCCTCCAGCGAGTAGGACGAACTCAGCCAGGGTGTGTGCATCTCCGTATGTGAAGACGCATGCTAAGACTCGTGTTTTAGTGCATGTCAAGCATGTCAGGTGGCTAAGGCGGATACCAGCACAGGTACTGCAGTGGATAATTCATATACAGTTATAGACCGTAATCTGTGTAAAGTTAATTTGAATAGCTGTATACTCTGGGTGGGTTAGGTAGTTCAGATCACTCAGTCAATCATGTCTGACACTATCATGACTATGGAGGGGGGATGTGGGTATTAGATGCTCTACATGTGATATGTACAATATAGTTTATGCTTCATTTCTGAAAGCCCCCACGCATGTAGTAAATGTAAAGAAAATGCTGAGCTACTCGAGGAGATTTCCTTGTTTAACACAAGGATGTCACTATTAGAGCAGAAACAAAAAGCTATGTTGGAGCACTTTCAGAGTACTGAAGCAATTCATAGGTCTGAAACCTCTATTGGCTCAGTGCCTGTTCTAAATCCCAATTCCCCACCCACTATTCGGTTGTCTATGTTCCCCAGTTTGGCGAACACATGTCATAGGCAGCCCTCTACCCCAGGTCCTTCTGTGTGTTGATGGTTTACTAATGGTATCCAAACAAAAAAAGAAATAGGGCACAATCTTAATTTAGTAACCCTGAGGAACCTTGGTCTATTGTGGCCCCCAAAAAAGGATGTAAGGCTGAAGTGTTTTCCTCACATTACACAATTCTTTGATCTTCAAGGTGACCTCTATTACTGATCTCTCCCACCAAGCAGCCCTAGTTGGCCATTCACAGGCACAACACAATGTACAACAGAAGCATCAAAGGCACAATATATATGTGCCAGTCCCTTTACAGGAATTAGTAATACTCACCTTAATAGTTTCACCTGGTTCAACTATAGCTGAACCAGGGATAGAAGAGGGAGTTTGAAACAGCCTCACTATGGAAACTGACACCTCGCCATAGAACATCAGTTATATGTCCTAGGGGACTCTATGATCAATCACTTAGATAAGCCATATGTAATCAAGATAAGTTTAATTGAACGTGTTCCTCCTTAGGGGTGTTAAAATTGCAGACATTACACTTATGATAGAGGATATCCTGCATAACTCTGGAGAAAATCCACTCATGATCATACATATAAGCACTAATGATATCTATGGGAATTCTATCTGCACTATTCAGGAAGACTTTGTGCCCCTTACTAATTTGTTGGTCTCAAGAGGATGTGTTATTTACCTGTCAGAAATCCTACCATGCCCAGTTGCCCCGTACTCTGTCGATAATAAAATTAAACATATTAATGAATGGCTCATAAAATGATGCATAAAGCAAGACATACATTGTATAACTCATTGGGAAGAATTTGATGGCAGCCATGAGCTGTTTTGTATGACGTGGTTCCATCTAAGTAGAAGGGTAATTCCTCTTGGGTAAGAAAATCTCAATGTGATTGATTTGAATTTAAACTAACAGATGGGGAGGAGAGGTCAAGCGAGCCACTCTTAATGTTAGATCTGGTAAAACTGTAACTTATGACAGATGTCAACTTAAGGTCCTAAGTCTACAGATGTCGTTATAATAAAACTGATGAGTTAAAAGCTAGAATGGCCATGGCAAAATCTAGCACAGTTGCTATTACAGAAACCTGGTAGGATTCCAGATCTGCTTGGGATCCTCATATACAAGGTCATAAGACTTTCTCACTTAACCATGAAGGTAGAAAAGAGGGCAGTGTGGCTCTTATCATCAGTGACTCATTGGATTGTCTAACTGTTATGGATAAGAGAAAATCACATAGTATTGAATCAGAATTTTTATGGGTTAAGATTTGTTTTGCCAAAGCTCGCCCCCTTTTAGTGGATACTTGCTACTGGCTCCCCAGCTCCCCCATAGAATATTTAAGTGTCTTAATCCAAGTGTTTGAATCAGCATGAGAACTTGGTAATATTTTAGTGCTGGGATACTTTAATTTTGGTGATATTGACTGGACTAACTTCTCAGCCAAATCTTCAGCAAGTCAACAATTTGAGACTGCCTGTTTTCAGTTTCAGTTAAAACAAAGCATTTTGTCCCCCACAAGAGATGGAAATATCTTGGACCTTGTATTGCACAGTGATATTCTTAATATTAGCAATGTACAGATTGAAGCCTCACTGGGCAATAGTGACCATAACTCTATCTCTTTTGACTTAATATTTATGTACACAATGGATATTGATGCCACTATGATATACACGTATGATAGGGTGGATATCTGGGTCATGGAACATGCCATCAGACAAATTGATTGGCATTAAGCACATACTGAATTGTCCATACAGAATTATTGGGAATTACTATATAGCACTCTATTACATATAAAAATCAGATACATTCCAGTGAAGGAAAAATACACCAAGGGAAAGCTTAATCCTAAATGGCTTAGTAAGCCAATTAAAAGACTTATTGAACTAAAAATAATAAATATGCTAGCTATTTGAAATCTAAAACCACAAACAATTGGGAAAATTATCTTCTTGACAAAAGAAGTGTAAATCAAGTATTAAAAAGCTAAAGAAAGTGAGAACTTAATCTGGCTGTAAATGCTAACAAATCCAATAGTAAGTTCTTTTTTTCATATATTAATTATCTAAAAAACTATGTAAGATTGGAGCGATCCTAGTTGGTGATAGTGTTATAGAACATCCTATTAATATGGCTACTGTCTTTAATTCAGAATTGAGATGGTATTTTCTGATGCAACTTCTACTGGTCCTAGCCTTCAGATCAATAACGATGCTCCAATTGCTTTTGCGCCTGAAACTATAGCAGACATATTATTAGCTCAAAAGGGCAAAACGAGCATGGGTTCTGACAGTCTAACTGGACATTTTCTATACTCACTGGCTGACACATTAGTGGTCCCTTTAAAACTATTTAGTGGTCCCTTTAAAACTATCATTTGAGTCATGTCTAACCTATAAAGTTGTGCCTAATGAATGGAAAAGGCTAATGTTATACCTATACATCAAAAAGGCATAACATCTGATTGGCCAAATTATTGTCCAATACGCTTAACATCGCTTTATGTAAAATGTTGGAAAGGCTGATAAAGGATGTAATTGAACCTACTCTAAACTTGGTAGACAAAGAACAACATGGTTTTAAGAAAAGGGGGAGAGGCTGTCTGACCAATTTTATGAATTTTTATGAAAACATTAGTCAACTAATTGATGGTAAAATACCCTGCGATATTGTGTTTATTGACTTTATCAAGGCATTTTATATCATGCCTCATTGGGCCTTAAGGTTAAAACTACAATATTTGGTCATCACTAGATATATTATAAACTGGATCCATAATTGGCTATCTAATTGCATACGAGTCATTATTAATAGATGTCACTCAGATATGGGTAATGTGACCAGTGGGGTACCACAGGGCTCTGTTTTGGGCCCCTGTCTGTTTCAGGCCTTTATCTCTGGGCTCAATACTAATTGTCACTCAATATCTGTCAAATATGCTGATGACATTAAGATTGGGGGTCCATGCTTGAGCCTTGATGAGACTGGAATTATACAGCAGGATCTGGATTTTGTCTCAGCTTGGGTTGTTACATGGGGCATGAAATTTAATAACAATAAATGCAAGGTCATGCACTTAGGCTTAAAAAATCCTGAGAGTGCATATGTTTTAGGTAACTGCATGCTGACTGTTAGCACAGATGAGAAGGACTTGAGCATTATTATCTCCAAGAATTTAGATTATGAACATCATATTAACAATGCCGTAAATAAAAGTAATATGATTATTTGGTCCATTAAACGTAACATCACATCCAGAGATCCCAGGGTATTGATGTCATTATTTAGAGCTTATGTCAGGCCACATTTGGAGTATGTGTCACAACTCTGGTGTCCATATAAAAAGTCCCACATCAATCAATTAGAGAAAGTACAGAGGAGATATACTAAACACCTAAATGGTATGTATTGTCTTTCTTATAAAGATAAACTTGACAGACTTAATCTATTATCTTTAGAAACACGTTGATTATGAATTGACATATTATTTTATGATATAGTTCAGGATCCTGAACTAATGACTGAATTAGGACTTGAGTTTAAAGATCATAGATATAACACCAGAGGTCACCCACTTCAACTCATAAGAAAATCTCACAACTATTTACATAGGAAGTTTTTCTTTACTCTTAGAACCATCAACCTATGGAATAGATTCTCCTTCATGTTACTATTAGTAAGAATAAAACTGAATTTAAAGTGAGACTGGACACTTATCTAACATCAGACACCCAGTTATCATGTTATAATTGTTTAGTATGGGAGCTCTTATGGGCTGTTGGCTCTCTTGTTCTCTAAGCAACCTTAGTATGAACCTTGGTACGAAGTTAAAAAAAAAAGAAACATGTTGTACAATACACATGGGTAAAAACAAAAAATATACCAATATATTACATATGGTACACCACTACCATGAAAAAGATCTGAAAAAAAAATAGGCATTATGACTGATGACAAATTTTCATTCAAAGAACAATGTACAACAGTAATAGCGAAAACCAATAGAACACTTATGGCTACAAAAAGAAACATTAAAAGCAGAAATAAAAAAGTTCTTCTAGCCTTGTATTTGGCCTATGTCTGATCAATTCTGGATTACAGAAGTCAGTTATGGTCTCCATACACAAAAAAAGAAATTAACAAACTTGAAAGGGTACAACAATGATTCACTAAAACAATACAAACTCTAAAAAATGACACCTATAATGATAGACTTAAAAACCTGAACCTACATAGCTTAGAACTGAGAAGACAAAGAAGAAACATGATCTTCTTCTTCTTTAACATATTAAATGATCCTGAACTTATGTCAGAACTAAATATTGATTATAGGAGGACAACATTGTGTTGAGATGGCACCCATTACAGATAAAGAATAGAACATTTAAATCAACTCATAAAAAATATTTTTTATACAGTATGTTCTTCTACTTTATGGAACAGACTTCCATTTCATGTAGTTAGCAGTACATCTAAAGAACAATTTAAAAAGACGTTAGAAAAACATATTTCAACACATGTGATTCTGAATTACTATATTGTATACTAATAGGCGCTACATTATGGACCTCTGTCTTTTTATGCTCCTTAGAACTCAGTGAACTCCGGAGCTCCCCCCAGTGACTTTGTATCTCTTGCCTGCACAGATTATATCTCCCCTGTCCAATTGTGTATAATTGTTGCTTTCATCTAAATGTTATTTAAATTGCCATTTTTTGTTATTATTTGTAATTGCTCATTGTGATACTTTATGCTGTCAGGTTGTACCTTCACTCTCTCCTTCCCCCAGGACGCATTTGGAAATGAGCTATCATTAGCTCAGTATGCCTTTCCTGGTGAATCTTTTCAAAATAAATCAGTATAGATCACCAGTCAGATTACATCCCATGGGCCTTTTTGCCCAAGACTCCTGGTGACATTGTAACTCACTTGGGAGAGACCTCCTTCATACCATATGAAATTACCCTGTTATCCAAACATATTGGTAAGACATTTTAGTAGTCTGCAAACAAGTAGTTGGAGCTTCTATTACACTAACCACCCAACCTGTGCTGCTGGGTATCCCATCCCCTCACATCCATTTTTTTCCCACTTATTTAACCAGGTGAGACACTAAGCTGTAAGCTTGCTTACAGGTGCAACCTGATTATACTAACCCTATGCTACGATGGTGCATTCAAGCTGGAGAGGAGGTAAAGCACCTACTCTTCTAAAACTGGTCTACCTCTAGCGTATCTCCCATGTACAGTAGGAGTGACAGCAAGCAATGAAACAAGTCACAACTCTCTCAAATGTCACATATAGTTAACAGAAAGATGAATCATTATCAGAGTGTGTGGTCCTCTATCTCTCTTCCCATTTTGTACAGTAGATCCCAGATGGACCTATATCTAAACTAATACCCTATATCACTATGAGGTAGGACCAGAATCATTGTTCTAAGAAATGTTTCCATACTTTTCAGACTTATAAAGCTCACTGTTGGCAAAGTTTATGTCATTGTACCAGAAAACATATCTGCATAATTCCTGCATAGAAACATAGAATGTGATGGCAGAAGGAGGCTGTGAGATCCATCTAGTCTGCCCCATTGAGACAAGCACCCACCCAGTGTGTTGCTTTCCTGAGGTTTCCACACTGTCTGTGTCAGGCTAGCCTAAAAGCTTTGACCATCTTGACTTCCACCACCTCTGGAGAGAGGCCATTACAAGGCTTTGCCACACTTTCAGAGAAGAAAACCTTTTTAATGTTGCTCCTGAACTGGCCACACTTTAGGTGCATGTCATGTCCTCTAGTCCAGTTGCAGTTTCTAACCTGGAGGGAGGTTATTTGCTTGTACTGCATTGCTCCCCTTAGGCTATTTGAAAGTCTCTATCAAGTCTCCCCTGTCTCTTCTTTATCCCAGGGAGCATAAGTTGAGATGCTGTAGTTGTACCTTGTGTGGCTTGTGGAGCATACCCTGCACCATCTTTGTCACCCTCCTGTGTACAGTCTCAAATCTGTCTGTATTCTTTCTGAGGTGTGCTCTCCAGAACTGGATACAGTACTCCAGGTGAGGCCTCACCAGGGACCTATATTGGGGTACAATCACATCTTGCTTTCTACTAGTGATGCCCTCCCTAGTGTTGCTTTCTTACATTGTTTGGTAACCTTCATGTCATCAGAGATGATTACCCTAGATCACACTGCTGCATGGTCATGACTAGCTGCTCACCTCCCAGGTAGTACTTCTCTGTTGGGTTGCATCTTCCAAGTGCATAACTTTACATTCTTAGCGTTGAATTTCAACCGCCAGTTTCCTGACCATTATTCCAATTTCTGTTAGGTCAGACTCCATTTTTGGGTCCCTTGAAACATGTATGCCCTGTCACAAAGCTTAGTGTCAGCTGCAGACAGGCACACTTTCCCATATAGTCCATCAGAGATGTCACTAATAAATATATTGAAGAAAATCAGTCCCAGAACTGAGCATCGTGGCACATTGTTAGTTATCTTACAATCTATTGAGAGAGTGCCATTTACCATTAACATCTGGGTCCTTTCCTCTAGACTACTTGAGATCCAGTTCATTGTCTTAAGCCCAATGCACATGTTCTCCATCTTGCTGATCAGCTTCCTATGAGTGATGGAGTCAAATGCTCTGCTAAAGTCCCAGTACACCCCATCAACTGCACCTCATTGGTCCACAGTTTGGGTAAGTCAATTGAAAAATTCAGTCATGTTAGTCTGGCAGGACCTCCCTACTGTGAAGCCAATTTGCTTTTGGTCTAGTTGCCCACTGGTTTCTAGGAATGACACTGTCTTTTTCTTTAATAGGGACTCCATTAGTTTTCCTACTATTGAGGTAATGCTGACTGGATCCCACTTTTTCCTTACTCCCACTCTTGTGGAGGGTCACTATAGTAGCTATTTTCCTATCTGTAGGGACCTCTCTAGTCTCCAATGATTTGTTGAACAGTTTTGACAGTGGGCAGCCAGATCTTCCACCAGCTGCTTCAGAATTCTTGGGTGTATTCTATCCGACCCCATTACTTTGTCCACCTTGAATTTATTGATTTCCTCTAGGACTCTTTGTTTTTTTAAGGTACTTGTGTCTGCCCCTCCTCTGACATGGTGCTCCTTCTTGCAGAAGGCAGGACCCTTGCTGCTTTCTTCCTGCTTGAAAACAGACACAAATAAACATTCAGGACCTCTGCTTTCTCCACATCATCCTCCACATGCTGACTTTCCTTTTGTTAATCTGACAATGTCCCTTTGCTCATCCTCTCTTTCACTTATATACCTATAGAAGTTCGTGTCACCTATTCCTCCCCCTTGTATCCTTTCCTCGGTTTGCACCTTCACAATCCTAACTGCTTTCCCAACTCTTTATGTTTTTCCTTGTATAATTTCCTTTCTCTGTTGCTTTTGGACTCCTTATACCTCCCGAAGGCCTTTTCCTTTTCTCTTATTTTGGATGCTGCTTCCTTGGTGAACCAGAGAGGAGTGCTTCTCCTTTTGGTTTTGCTAACCTGCTTGGTTAGTGAGAGGTGACTAAGTTATTTCTTCCTTTAGTTTCTCCCTGCTTTGTTCTACCCCTCCCCCCCCGTAACCATGAATATCACTAATACATTTTTTTCATTCTGGGTAAATCTGTTTTTCTGCAGTACAGTACCATTTGATATTCTGTGTAATATCTGCAATGAAAAATATGAATTGAAAAAAAAAACACAGTTGCATAAGTCAACACACACAGCCCCATTGTCAATGACATGGCTGTTCTGATGTTTTGGAAGCTGAAGTGATCTTGACACACGCTGCATGTTGGTGCCTTTATGGTTGCTTCTTGCCAGTACATTTGTCACTATGAGGGAGGCAATATCAAGAGATTTTTGATGCAGACAGTGCAAGACACAGTCCATGTACTCATTGCTGAGTAATGTTAGTATGAAATGTAGGAAGGGAGGAGAAGGTGATACTACCCGATGTGACAGGAGACTTTATGGGAACTGGGTATTGTTTGGCAGGGTGACTTGATCATCGGTTCTTGTATCGGGTGATAACCACACACGGTAGGTCATTGCCTTTATTTCAAACAGAAGCCACAGTGGTCAGCTCGTCATCTCTATATGGTGGTATGACAGCCCATAAGTGGCAGGTTAAAGATGTAACCTGACAGATGTAAGATGAAGAGTGTGAAACAATATCAGATCACCTGTTTACCGAGGATTTCTTGTGTCATTTGGGGGTGTGGAGCCTCAGCACAGCCCACACATTGTACAACTGAGAAGCAGATTCATACCATGTACTGTATTTGGGCTGTAAACCAACAGCAGCATAACAGAAGGATGATAGTCAAGTAGCAATGGAGGATGCAATGTAATGCGGGGGTATTCTATTTTTTGGAGGCTGTCCTGAACAGTGGGAGAGTGGGGCTTCAGGAATGAACAGTAATGCAAATGCATACTGTTTCTAAATGAAAAAGCTAGTTGCAGGACAGATGAAATATAGTGGACACACAACAGTATGCAATATTTTTTTTCCATTTGTTTTGTGTCTGTTTCAGTTTTCTGGAAGGTGAGGTCTAATTTGGGAGGTGGAGCCTGCATAGCTGCCAATTGAGAACCATAATATTAAAGATCAGATAACAATGTGTGCATATATATTTGATGGGGTTCTTAATGGTTTATTTTGGGAAAGGGACCTAAACAGTAGCCAATTTGTAAACATAACAAAGTTAACAGTACAGGACAGTGACAATGTCCACAGCAATCTTTTTTTTTTTTTTTTTTTAGTTTTCTTAAGGGAAGGGGGCTACACAGTGACCAACTGAGAGACTTAAAGATAAAAATATTAGAATGTTCTAACTACATAAATGTTGGCAACATTAGTGTGATTTTTCAGAATTAATCTCGGTGTAATAATTTTCCTGTCACCGACTTTTTTTCTAACAAAGCAGTCGATGACTTATGTATTGCACACTGACTCCTTGTGCCTTGCGTCTCTGTTCTGCTCATGTACTGTAACTTCAGACACAAACAGTTATCACAGCACCTCGCAAAAGAATTTGTGTGTACACCAGACAATGGCAGTAGTGCAACACATGTTCTGTCACCTGCTCAGGAGAACTCAACTCCCTCAGCTGTGTCTTCATCATCAGATGGCACTGTCATGCTATCCTCTTCTTCTGATGATTCCTGATGTGTATCACCTTTTTCTGCAGGATCAAAGTGTGCTGTAGACAGTGACAAACATTACTGCTAGGGGAGAAAATGGGAGTTTGTTTTTATAAAAGTGAGGTACTCAACATTCCTGTCAGGCAGATGGCTTTGCTGGTCAGTCACAGTGGCACCTGCAGCACTGAATATCCTTTTTGAACTGAAACTGGCACTGGGGCAGGTTAAATACTCAATGGTAATTGCTGCTAGCACAGGCCACATATCAGGTTTACTTCACCAATACTCCATGGGCTCATCATCTATGCTCAGCTGCAGTGGGCCATCCAACTCTGACTGCACCATATGGTGTGCAGAGAGCTGCAGTTGTGTGTTGCCCTTAGGTGGCTGACGCATAGAAAAAACAGTGTCCTTCAGCATGGCCCAGAGAGTATTTGTGCCACTGTTACATGATGCTAAGGGTGCAGGAGCAGACACTGTACTAGTAGAGTAGGAGGGGAAGGCGGATACTATCCAAAGGGCTGTTGCTGTTGCTTCTTCAGGTTTGTCACAGAAACCAATTTGTTTGACACTTTGCTCTGAGTGAGTCATGCAATATTCAACCTTGCCATGCAGGATCATAGCACTGTGCTCTAGATCAACCTTCCACCTGCAAGCAGTGATGTCATACCATGTTTGCACTATGGATCTTGCAGGGTTGCAGGATGTATGTCTCTGAGGTGTTAACATAAATCGCCCTAGGATCATCATCAAACTGCTGCATGATCCACTCAGCCAGCTCTACTCTAACACCATCTGCTGACAATTCAGTTGCCCCTGACATTGACCAGTGTCTTGCAAAGTGCACATAGTAGCATGGGTGGAGATTTGCCACCCCCCCGCCAAAATTTATTTAACACATAAAGTTTACATTATGTTTTGTATTCTTTTACGCAGCACCTTTAAGTAACAAACAACTTGTTGTGGCTTAGGTGCCGATGCTCGCATGCATGCAGAAGTGTCCATGGCTCTGCTGTGCACTGTGTATGCACAACTGGATGGATCATGGCCAAACTGGTGTGAGTGGGAGCCCAGCCATCCACCCAATGGGAACCATGTGATTGGCTCAGGGCTCCCACTTACATCATATGATGATACGACTAAAGGTGGGTTTGTTGTTTCCCCAGGCTCCTCCTGGGCAGGCCATGACTTCAGACAGTTCAGCAGTGTGTGGGCTGGTGGAGTTGGCATGAAGGGGAGAGACAGATGATTGAGATAGTCAATCATGCCAGGCACAGTTGATGGGGCAGAACTGCCACAGAAGGAACACAGCCAATGAATCAAGAGGAGGACTGTAAGTACTGTCCCCTTACTCGTCACGTCATCTACCAGCATGATGTTCAGAACTTCAGTGTGAGCACCATTGCAGAGAGTCAGAGCCAGCTGTGGTGTGAGACTTGTTTCTCTATGTGGAGCAGAAGCCAGCCTAAAGTTTAGACTATGTTTGCTCAGATAGTCGTAGAGTGTAGACCACTGTGTTGCGTTGCAGCCAGCGTGCAAGTGCAACTTTAGTCTGTACTCTCATTGTTGGAAAAACAATTAGAGTAAAATAAAACACTGACCTCACCTCAGGAGGATTTTGATTTTTTAATTAAAAAAAAAAGATATCAGCAGAGATCAAACATTGTGTGTGTTGAGGGGTGTGGGAGCCTGGGTAAGGAACTTAGGGGGGTCTGATGTTATGTGATTATTTTCTTCTTCTGGACAGTCATTGATTAAATATAAGTTAAACTACAAAATGTGGAGAGTTATAGTAGCAGAGTAGAGTACAGATCTCATTCTCAAGACGCAGTCACCTCTCATTCATTTCATCAGATGGTACTGTTTTGATGATAATGACAAAAATGTTATTTTTAAACAGGATGCAAAATGTTGGGTTTGAGGCCCATTTTCAACAATGTCCTGTGAATTCACTCTCCCATCAAACAATCATTCAACAATATGCAATGAAAAATTATCTAAGTACCAATAATATACATTAACACTCACTATATTATACAATCATATTGCGCATGTAAAATAATCTAATATCAGATCTCTCAGTAGCTATCTACTAGCTAAAGCAAGTACAATTCTCATGCAAATAACTTTTCAGAGCTCTTTTAAACTGTAGATGCCCCTAAATTAATTTTAGTTCTCTGGGTAATTTATTCCAATGTACCGCAAGGTTATTCTACAGGGTAGTATCCTCTATTTTGCTCCTGGATCTTACTTTAGGTATATATAACTCTGAATACCTTAGGGAGGTGGTTAATAATCATGAAGGTCCTAATAAAATATGTTGATTTAGGGGATGCATATGCATGTTATGAATCAATTTGTGGCACCAAGTCAACAGACAATATAGTCATTTTGACGATGGATTTAACCATCCAAGATTTCTGTAAATTTTACAAAGGTGAGTTCCAAATTTAGCATTAGACACAAATCTGACAAGCCTATAATAAGCCTGGTTTATTTTGTTTAAATAAATCTAGGGAGACTTCATATAGAGGCTAGACCCATATTCCAAGACAGGGATTAACAATTAATTCACCAACCTTTGCCTTGTTTTAGTTGTGAAATACCCAGACAACCTCCCCAGGATTCCCAATCTCTGATTAATGTTATTTACTTGATGACAAATATGTTCATAATATTTTAGTCTCAAGTCTAACACCACTATATATCTATAGGACTTTACATTTACTAATTGAGTACCATCTATCAATCTTAATTGTAGCAAAGCAATTTCAGGCTTACTGACACCTGGGCCTGGATATTCAAAAGGGTTGCGCCATGCGCAACAGGGTTGCGCGTGCGCAACTCCAAAAATGCGCCATTCTGCGATATTCAGAAGGGGCAAGTTGCGCCACCGAAAACATGCTGAGCAACAGCGCAATGGAAATGAAGGCATGCGCAACCGAAGGGGCCGGGTCCATGCATAAAGTGCGCAATGCGATATCTGAACACATACGCAATGCGCAAGAGTGGCTCAGCCGGAGGATGCGCAGTACCGGATGTGAGCCAAAATAAAAAGGCTCAAGGGAGCGGTGCAAGAACTCTAGCAGGCCACAAACTGGGGGAGAGAGACAGAGAGACAGAGAGAGAGAGAGACAGAGACAGGAGCAGGAAGGGCAGAGAGGGACAGTGGGTCCTGGAGGACAGAGAGGCCAGTGGGGGGTGCCCGGTGCAGTGGAAGCAGCAGTGGGGGCAGTGGGGGTAACACAGGAACAGCAGCTGGGGGCAGAAGCCAGGAGATGGACAGTGTCAGCTTCCACATGGAAGCTGTAATGAGGGTGAGACAGCATGCTGCAGGGGACGTGGCAGCGGAGGGGCCCGTCGGCCATATGCCCCCAACAGAGTGGTATCGTGCCGCATCAGCTACGAGCTGTACACAGATGTCGAGATTGTGGCCCGCTACCGCCTGAACAGGGCAATACTGAGACGGCTCAGTGAGCTGTGCAGTGATGTGATGCAGGCACCCTCACGACGGAGTCATGCTCTCTCCGTGGAGACCAAGGTGACAGCCTGCATGTGCCTGCTCGCCACGGGCACCTTCCAGAGGCCGACAGGGGACACCACAGGCATTACAGTCGGCCACGTCACGCATCCTCACCCAGTTTCTCAGGCACTGCTGCCTCATGCTGCGGAGTACATCCATTTCCCCAGCACCGCGGCAGAGCGCACAGCAAACATGCAGGAGTTCCACAGGGTAGCACATATGCCTGGCATGCAGGGGCCTAGACTGCACCCATGGCCATTCGCAGACGCCACCTGGCCCCGACCGCCAAGCTTATCGGAACCGGAAGGGCTTCGAGTGTCAACTGCCAGGTGGTGTGACGCCACTGGGGCATCATCAATGTCTGTGCCACACCCTGGCGGAGCACATGATGCCTTCATATGGCACCAATCTGCACTGTGCCATTGATTCGAGTGGGAACATCCCACGGGTCATCTAGTGGGTGAGTACACATGTATGGAATGCAAACTCTGTGCAAGGGTGGAATGACACAGGTGCCATGGTAGTGGCACACAAGTATATGGGCAATATGGACCTGACCTGACACTGATCTCCACTATCTCCACACAGGTGACTGTGGATACCCACTCCGTCCCTGGCTGCTCACACCATACCGACGCCCCACGACCCCAGCGCAGCACGGTTTCAAAGAGGCACATGCCGCAACACGGAACATCATAGATCGGGTGTTTGGGATACTCAAGGCATGCTTCCGATGCCTGGACACCTCCGGCGGAGCCCTACAGTACAGCCCCCAAAAGGCCTGTGGGATATTCCTGGCCTGTTGCATCCTACACAACATGGCCAAAGACCATGGGATAGCCGTACAGGTCCAAGAGGGGGACAGTGATGGGGACGCCAGTGGCGCCGGTGATGTGGGTGATGAGCCGCCCCCCCAGGACAGAGGGACCCCTGACTGACACAGCAGGCCCAGCTGCACCGGGACACCATTGCAGAAGAGCACTACGCACAACACAGGTAAGTCAAGGGGACATGTGCAGGCAACACTGTCCATACGCAAACCACAGGCACACAGGGGAACACACCGTGCATGAAGGTCAGGGGAGTTGAAGGGTCCAGGCATACCAACACACCATCAGAGAGGGGTGAGCACTCATATGGACACACACACACCAGGCAGCATACAGGGGCAGCAGCACAGCACTGCGGAAATGACACGCCAACACACAGCACCACCAACCACCCTCACCACCTGGACTGTCCACGTACGTGTGTCAGGACCTGGGCAACCTTGCACCTTGGTGTACAGTACAATGCAGGCATCATCATCCACACGCACCTGTGGACAGCAGTTGGGAGAGTGTGCAGGTGGTCCGTGTGTCAGCTTGGTGAGCAGAGCACCCAGCAGTGCACTGCCCACCATGACACATTGCAAACAGGGCAGCACCAGACAGGGCCTGCATTGGGAGACAGCTCAGTCAGGGAGCACTGTCCCATGGCCACCACGGATGCGCAGGCCCCGCTGCGGCTCAGCAGCACTGGCAGGCTGTGCAGGGGCTACATCGGGTGGTGCTAGTGCACCACCAGGGGTCTCAGTGCGTGACCGCGACCTGCCGCAACAGGGTCTGCATCCCGCCAAACAAACTTGCACCAGAGGTGCTCGGTGCCCACAGCAGAACCCGCATCGACAGGCCTGGTGTCGATGACGCAGGGAACGGGAGGAGCGCACTGTGTGGGGTGTGTGGTACAGGGTCACCAGACAGTGTGGTCAATGCGGTCGCCACAGAGACCACTGCCTGGGTCAGCCTGTCAATGGCAGCGGTCACATCCGTCCGCATATGGACCATCTCGGCCCGGTCCTGAGCACTACCCCTGCTATGCCGCCCACGGACACAGTCAGAGCCTCCACAGACCTTGAAACCCGCCCCTGCAGCTGTACCGACCCCTGCAGCAGGCGGGTGTGCGCTGGCCAAAGGTACTTTCAGCCCCAATGGCATCGTGGACCCTAGGTGGATGGTCCTGGTGCACAGCACCCTTGAGGGTGGCCGCTGTTTGCCAGGACCAGGTATGGGCAGATCTAAGGGCGGTGGACAAGTGCCACTGCTTGACGCTGTCCCCCCAGGCCTGGTGTGCAACTGCTGCTGCTGCCCCTCCAACTGCTGAGCCCCCAGGTCCACCTGTTCCACCCCTGTGCTGTCAACAGTGCCAGACACCTGCTCAGCCACCGATGCTGCCCCACCGGTGCTGACAGGCCCAGCCTGTGACTGTGCCAGCATGCTGGTACACAGGTGTGGAGCAGGATGGCCCAGGGGCACGTGCTGGCCTGCCATGTGTCCCTCGTGGGACACACACCTATCACTGGCCATTGCAGGCCTGCTATCATCAATAGTGCCGGTGCGTGCCACTGCCATAGGCACAGCATGCTGGCACACCTGCATGCCAGACTGCTGTGACACAGGCTGTGCACCCCCTGCACCCGTATCACTGCCGCCGGAGTTGTTGGGCCAGCCGGCCTGCTGCTGCAGTGCCTGCAGGCTGCTGGCGGAGGTGGATGGTCCCTCCTCCAGGTCCAGCAGGTCTGCCTCACTGTCAGCACCCACCACCACCATCTCCTGCAGACGAACAAGATCTGAAACAGAAAGAGAGTACATGTGAGTGCATGTGAACAACAACCCCCCCCCACAACATCACCATGTCATACCGTGCAGTGATGGGCTTCCACCTGTCTGGAATCCTCCGCCTGGAACACCCGCAATGGCACTCGGCTGCATGGCCGTGACCAGTGTCTCTCAGTCGGGTCAGCTGCAACACCACTGGTGGTCCCCACCAGTGGCGGCAGCATCGTGCCACCCTGAAGGCTGCCACCTCTCCTTCAGCCTCCCGCGGTCAGTCCCCATCTTTAGTGGCATTCCTGCACGGAGCGCTGGTGGCTTCTGTGCAGGTTGACAGCCAGAGCTACCCCCTCCCATGCAGCTGCACGCTGCTGAGGGGTGCCCCTCCGCCCACTCAAAAGTGGCTCATCCTCCAGGTAGGCCTGGAAGAGGGCCTCAGTCTCTGCCGTGGTGAAGTTCGGCCTCCTCCTACGCCCGCCATCCACAGCCTCAGCCTGGTTCTCGTCAGTCATGGTGATCTGTATGGGTGGAAGTGGACACCTGTCACTGTGCAGTCCACAGCATTTCCCATGAGCATAGCTGCAGGCCGGGGGCAGAAGCCCCCTTTCCTCTCCGCATGGCAGATACTGATGGAAAGGGTGCCCTCTGCCCTTTCTAAGTGCCCTCATCATGCTCAGCCCTCAACCTATAACATCCTCCAGCACCCTGCCCATGAGCATTGTCCTGAGCATCACACAGCATGTAACTCACCTCTCACCTGCAACAACCAAATCTCGGCCGCCACAACCCAGTGTCGCATTTTTATAGTGCAACACATGCAAATGAGGTGTGGCGCAACTTTAATGACATGTTAATCGCGCCACTGCGCCTTTGAATGGCTGATCGACTGACGGTATATGTCGGCTGAATATCGCGATTCGCTAGCACAATAGGGAAGGTCCGGCTGAGCCGATGGCGCATGTTTGTGGCTGTGTGCTTACACTGCATTGCGCATGCCCAGACAGGTTATGCATGCGCCGATCGTGCTGCAGACCTGCTGAGCGATAGGTGATTCTGGCCATGGTCACCATTGTGCCAGTGGCGCCACAACACTGGGCACCATATGGCGCTGTGGCACTTCTGCACGATAGTCCACTGTGGCACTGGTGCTCTGCTTAGCAGTCGCGAGGATGCCTATACATCCTATGGGCGCTGTGCGAGTGCCTTGCGCCATTGCCGTGACCTTGTGTATGCCCTCTGACCCTGGTGCTGTGGGCATGCCATGTGTGTATGCTCATTGCGCTGTCTGGTGACAGCGCCATGTAGTGACAGCGCTGTTCGAACAGCGATTGGAGCCTGTGCTGGTCTATTGCGCAACAACTCCACGCGGGTCATAGAGCAGTGGGCCATATTGCCTGCTGTAAAGTTGGTGCCATGGCTAGGAGGAGGCGGTGTCCTGCAGCCTGCTTGAAGTGGCCAACCTGGTGGCCCTAGTGGAGCCCCACTGTGAGGCTCCTATATGGTGAGCGCCCCTCACCATGCCTAGGACCCATGTGGGCAGCAAGTGGCCACTGACCTGGTGGGGGTCACTGGCCGGGGCCGGTCTGCTGAGCAGTGCCGGCACCGGTACAGTGACCTCCGCCGGAGGGAGCCGGACCTATTGACACGGCTGCGTTCACGTGCCAGGCGGGACCTGGTGCCTAGGCCATGTGAGTGTACCATCTATGCACCTATATTCTCTGTAGGGGTGTGTGTGTGCCTGGGTGGCTGAGCATCGGTGTGTCAGTGTGTGCAGCTGTGCGATGGATGGTTATGGCTGTGTGGGCAGGCAGTCTCACTGGGGCAGGGGGCACTCTGCTTTTGAGTCACACTGATGTTTGTCTCACCATATGTCTCCCACAGGCTGGATTGTGAGGACACCGGACCACAGTGATGTGGGCCATGCCAGGGCCCCAGTGCCACAGGATGTTGGGCCACAGCAGCAGCAGCAGCAGCTGCAGCTGCAGCAGCAGCAGCAGCAGCAGCAGCGGCAGACCGAGCTGCTGGAGGAGTGTGAGTATCATTACGTCATGGATGCTATTGCATGCTGGGGGGGCAGGACCACCAACCATGCTGGACACAACCAAAGGGGAGGTCATAGTTCCACTATATGAAACACTAGTGAGTCCCCACACTGGAGTACAGTGTACAGTTCTGGAGACCATACCTGCGTATGGACAGGGACTGGGTGGAGAGGGTTCACAAGAGGGCGACATGGATGGTGCATGGATTGCATCACAAGTCCTATGCAGACAGGTTGACGAACTGAACATGTACTCCTGGAGGGAGGAGGGTGGGGATATGATGGGGACATACAAGCATTGTACAGGGGAACAGAGTGCAGGAAAACAATATTTGTAAGCGTAAAGGATGTTCCAGGACTAGAGGGCATGGGATGCAGTTGGAGGGGCTCATTTAAGAAGAACATGAGAAAGTGTTTCTTCACATAATGGATGGTGGATAAGTGGAACACCCTGCCAGAGGATGTGGTGGGGCTGACTTGTCACGGATTTATGTATGCGTGGTTAGCCATGAAGGAATTCTGGAGGTCAGGGTGAGGGGGAACGGACTTATAGGACAACAGAGTGATCGTACAAGGCCAAATGGCCAGACTGGGTGTCCCATAGGCCCTTATCTGCCGACACTGTCTATGTATCCATGTATGTAGGCATGACACAGGTGACCTGCATCACAGTGCAGCATCACGACATGTCTGTGTATGCATCACAGGTGGTCCAAGCATGCACTGGGCACATAGCTGTGTAACTGGCATCGCACCACGCTGCCACATCACTTGACAGCCTAGTTTGTACTGTGATTGACGGGCAGTGTGTGGGCGGTGGTGCACATGGCTGGTGCCGCCTGTTTGTGATGGCCATGTGCATGTTCACTGTGGGTGGGTGCATGCCATCACAGGTGCAGGACATTGGGTTATATGGGTTGCAGGTTGGGTGCTGTTCAGGGTTGTGGTCAGTCTCAGCCATTGACTGTGTTCCCATTTTCCTAGGCCTCGGTGTGCTGTGACGCATCTCGCAGGATCTGCGGCGCCTGACCCAGGTGGGACTGGACAACCGGAGCTCCTGCAGGCCCTACAGCAGCCAGGGGAAATGGCGGCACCGGCACAGGAGGGGACGCCAGCAGGGGGAGGACCAGGAGCCAGCTGGGCTGTAGCCCACATTCCATTTCCACTTCTCCCATCCCTTTCACCCTGCCTTCCCTCTCCAAGTTTTTATTCCTTCCCCCTTGAACACCCCTGCCTTTTACCCGTCCCCCCCAACTTGTACATAGTTCCACCTTTATTATTAACTGTTGTTTTTGAAATATACATTTATATTTTGGTACAACTGCTGTGTTGGTGTCTGCTTTGCAACTGGCTCTGGGTGCTCCGTTGCAGGGGTGTACATGCCATCTGGGCTGCTATGGTCCTGGGTATATGTGTGTGTGTGTGTGTGTGTGTGTGTGTGTGTGTGTGTGTGTGTGTGTCCATGGGGAGGTATCACCAGCATAGCATTGCCTTTCTGTTGCTCTTGCCATCTGCTGCCACCCACTGCTGGGTGCACAGGGTGGGTCTGGCTGGTATGCTTCTCTGCAGCATGGGGTTGGACGTGGCACGGGGGTGCATGGTGTTTCCTGCAGTGCCTGTCACTGCACATGAGCGTGTCTGGGGCACGGTGCACGCTGTGCCAGCGACGGGGGTACTGATGTGCACTGTGGTTGTCAACCCCTGTGTGTGCACTCTCTGCCTGCCAGTGGTTGTGCTGGGGTGTCATGGCTCTGCTATGCTTTAGTTGGCTTGTCCCCATGGGCACGTGATCATCCGTCCCACCCCAGTGATGCTGTGCTTGGGTGTGCCAGTGTGGTGTGGGTTCTGCAGTGAGTTCCTGTGCCCATGTGTGGCATGGCTGGCGGTGGGCCCCAGCCTGCCTCCCTGATGTGCAGTTCCATTGCTCTGGGAGGGGGCTGTGCTTGTGCTATGGCAGCTCTGCAATGCTCAGCTGAGCTTCCATGGTTCGCCATAGCTCAGCATTTTAGCTCCAGCTTCTCCTTTCTGGTTGCATAATGGCGCGAGAGTATGTGCGATATTCAGATGTTGGTTGCTTCGCGCAATTTGCTCTGCTCCATGTTTGAATATCGTACCTGTTACGCATTTGCGAACTGGTTTGGCGCTTGCTCCTACTGTTGCGCCCAGTTTTCAGCGCAGTTTGAATATCCAGGCCCTGGTGTAAAAATCATGCGCTGAGTTTTCTTAACACTTATTTGCAAGGTAGAGTTAACTAACCACTCTTCCTTATGAGACAGATCATTCTCCAACTGCTTTTCCAATTGATCATAGCTATCAGCCGACGACACTAATACAGTGTCATCGGCAGATAGCCGAATTTCACTTTTAGACATTGTAGATACAATATCATTAACATAAATGTTGAACAATAGAGGACCCAATATTGAACCTTGGGGTACCCCTCTCCCAACTCCTACCAAATCTGAAAGTTCCTATGGAGACACACTGATATTGATCAGAAAGGTAAAACTTAAGCCAGTTATGCATATGAACTGAATTGGAGTCACCATACTTTTACTTTGTTACACTGACAAAATCAATAAAACCATACGTACAAGCCCAGACAGTGTAGCAGCAGAAAGGTGTTGTGTCTGGGGAGGGGCTGAAGGAAGTTTGTTTGAACTCAGCAGTTTTTGCAATTTTACTAATAGCCAACAAGCTATGTCTTAGTCTTATTTTAAAACACTACACATTCTGTTTTCTTCTATTCAGTCTCTTCCTCTCTGATTTCTGGAGTGCTGGATTTAATTTTTCATTTTCCTCCTCTCATTATTGTTGTGAACTGTGCAGCCTAACATATCATTAGAAAAGAATTACGATTGAAGAAAGAAAACCAGGCAGTGCTTCCTGCTTTAAAAAAGTAAAAAAAAAAAAACTGAATATATAATATAAATAAATATACTATACTACAGTTTGACATTACAAATCAGAATAAATGAAGGTAGCCTGAGTCATCTGGTCAGGTGTGCAGACTCTGGTGGTGTCTGGAGACTGTCTGTATTCTCTCATTCTGACAGGAGGGAAAAACACATTTTTTCCTGTGTAACTTTGATTTATATGTAATCCCAGCAGAAAACAGCCCAGTCTACTTCACTGTCTGTCTGTCTCTTTGAAAGGAAAGGAAATCTATATATCTCCCTAGTACGGGCAGGGATTTGACAAGCACTGGCAGATGCAGCCAGCTTGTTGGTTTAAAAAAAATGCCTTCTGTGTAACTTTGATTTCTATGTAATCTCATCAGTAAATGGCCAAATCTACTTCATAGTCTGTCTATCTGAGAGGAGAGGAAACCCATATGTCTCTCTAATACGGGCAGGGACTGGGCACTGGCAGACGCAGCCAGCTTGTTGTTTTAGCAGAGGGCAGCTCATATTATCCCTGAATTGATCTGGTTTATCACAGAACTAACCAGATAATTTTGGTTTATTAAAAAAAAAATTACAGAAAAAAGTACCCCATGGTACACTTCTTATATAGCTTTTCTAATGCATCTGTTTTGCCAAAGCTATTACTGAGCTAACAGCAGTCACACTTAGCCATAGTGAGCTAACTTTGAACCACTACTTAAATGAATGAAGTTTATTCAGCCTATTATTTCTAGCTGTGACCCGGCAGCTGAGTTGGCTAAAAATTTAATTAATAGTGGACATTCACAAGTTTTTGATTAAAACAAAAAATTATCTGAGCCACAGTGGCAGCAGCAGGATGTTACACCACCTCCAGATCCGACAGCATTAGCTTCTGCTGATCCCTTAGTTGCAGTAAGTGCACAGCAAGTGGATACTGTCATATCTTCAGAGGTAGCGACTGTGAGTAGGCCTTCACTTTCCTCTTCTATTACCACCGATACTACAGAAAAAGATGATTTGGGCAAGCCAACTGTCCCCTTGGATCTTGGTGAAAAATGCAATGGAGCTGATCAATCACATTTGCCTGATTTTCCAAGGATAATGTTTGGGGAAACAGAACTGATCATTTTCTGTTTTTCATTAGACAAAATGTCCTTGGATCAAATATTTAGTTCAACAAGATGTTGTACTTGCTTTTCTTGCCATCACTTTCATACATGAGACAGGCTATGTAGAAGAGTATTTATCAAAAAGGTGTGAGAGATTGGAAAAACTGTCAGAAAAGTTGAGTAAACATACGGTTTCTCAAGTTCATGTAAAATTTATGGAAAAGTGGCAATGCTTCAAACTTAATCAATTAATTAGTAGGCTGTATAGCGTAGTGGTTTAAGGCTCTGAGCTGCAAACCTGAGACCTGAGTTTGAATCCACAGCCCCCATTTGCATATACTGTGTGACCCTGAGCAAGACTCTTAATTTCCTTGTGCTCCCAGGTCACACCTGGAAACAAGCTTCAACTTAATGTGCCTTTCCTGGTTAAACAATTTCCCCTTTCCCTTAATCAGGAAACTGGTTCAGTGGCTATGAAGCTTTCAGCAAGACATGACATTCTTGTTGAAAGGAACCGTGATTATCTTGCACAGGTTTATGACATCATCAAGTTACTTTCAAAACTTTGCTTACCATTTAGAGGTCCCAATAAGGGAAAATAATCTAAACTGAAAAGAAATGTCCTTGAGTTTTGTGATTTCTTTTCAAAATATGGTGATTCTTTCAAGAAAATGCAGGACAGTTATTTTAACTACATTTGGCCTGACTTTCAAAATGAAGTGCTGCAGATCTGTGCAGATGGTAAACAGGGAGAAACGTGGTCTGTGGAAGCCACTGGTCTCTATCAGCATATGAGTGTTGTTCAGTTCATTGCTTGCTTAATGGTCTTTCAAAATATTCTTAAAGTAGTTCATATTGCTCACAAAGGACTTTGAGGCAGCAATATCAAGCTTGCAAAAGCTTCTTCCATAATAGAAAACCTGAACGGTACTTTGCTAAACACAGAACTGAAGAAGGCTGGAATGAAATGTGGAAAGAAATGACAGAATTTGCAGCAGGCATAATATTGCAGTGCCAGATGATCATGACGATACACAGCAAGGTGAGCAAGCAACAGCTCCAAAACGCAGGGTTGTACAAACCTCAGCACATCTTAAAGACTTCCTTATATCAACCACTTTGGGTCAAAGAGAGGGTGTGGAACTGGAAGAGGCTGCATCTACAAGTGCACGTGCCAGTGCATCTGAAAAACTCGGTGGCATCAGCAGTTATATTTACCTTTTTTGGATGCCATGATTGGAGAGTCAGGGAGGCGAGTCTCAAAAGAATCCATGGAAATTGCTGGAGCCTGTGATTCAGTGTAAAAGTGCACAATGGTGGCTGTTGCACAGTCCCAGCCTGTGCCTATCAGCACCAGTGGGCAGCACTGGTGTGTACAGGATAATGGGACTGTTGCAGCCACTGTGGCAGCACCAGTGAGCCCTGGGAGTGGCAGCCAGGGGCAGCATCAGCAGTTGGCCAATGGGCTTGGGGGTACAGGGTCAAGAGGCGCCATCTGTGCACTGCCTGTGGACACACCCAAACCTGGTCCTGTGTGCAGCACCTATCCTCAAGGGGTTGAGCATCAGGGCCGCGATACCCCGAGGACAGGATGCTGAGGAGGCTGATGGGCCTCTTGACCAGTACACCCACCTACTGCAAGCATCAGTCCAGCAGCAGATGACTTGCGACATCGGTGGATGGACTGCTGCAGTGCTCTGGAGCGGATAGAGGAGCCGCCACAGCAGAGACACTGCTCTGATCCCAGTGATGGACTGGCTATGGAGGATATGACTGCTGCCATTGACAGGCAGACACAGGTGTCTCACTGCTGTCATGTGCATTCAATGGTCACATAGTCATGTGCCCATGCATCACAGACACCATGCAGTGCACTGTCCACCCCCATTTTTTACATCCTGCCACACCCCCTCTGTTTCACACCAGGTTCAGCTGTGGCATCCCTAGTAATATCTGGCACAGTCATGTTTGTGTGTTGTTGACCCTGTGTGAGCATGGTCGTGTTCACACAGTGGAACCCTGGGGACCATTGTGCCACCCCATGAGGCCAGTAATCATCCTGTCAGTGCTGGTGGTCACAGCTGGGCTGCCCACGCATCTGTGGTGGCTGGGGCACTGTGTTGTGTGTCTGACCTGTCTCCCAACGAGCTACCGTCTGGTGCCGCCTTGTGCATTGTGTCTTTCAGTGGGCATTGCACGGTGGGTACCCGCCCTGCATGCAGACACACAGTCCATCTGCACACCCTCCTGGCTGCTGTCTGCAGTTGCGCATGATGATGCCTGCATTGTGTTGTACACCAATGTGTACGTTGCTTCAGCATCTGACACATGCACATGGGAGGAGGCAGTGGGCGTGGTGATCTGTGACATGTGTGTGGTTAGGTGGCACCGTGGGTCAGTGTACCCCTACCCTTTGTGTCATGTATTGTGTGTGTGTGTGTGTGTGTGTGTGTGTGTGTGTGCGTGTGTGTGTCCATCCATGGGCATGTTAGACCTCACCCATCCCTGAGCTGTGTGTGTGGCTCCATGCCCGGCCACTTCCCTGATGGAATGCACCCCTGGTGTGCGCCCATGCATGTTTGTGGGTTGTGCCTGCTTTGCCACTGTTGGTTACATATGGCCCCATAACTTACCTGGGTTGTTGACGTGTTCTCTGCATGATGGTGTCCGTCAGCAGCTGTGCCAGCCGGAGCAGTCGGGGTCCCGCCACCCAAGGGGGGCTGTCCATCACCATTGTCACTAGTGACCTCATCGTCCCCATCACTGTCTCCTCTTCAACTCAGTATGCTATCCCACATTCATTGGCCATGTTGTGCAGGATGCAACAGGCTGTGAATAGCCTGCCACTGAAGGTTGTACTGTAGGGTACCACCAGAGGTGTATGAAATGGAAATATGCCTTAGCATCCCAAACACCTGCTCGATGACATTATGTATGGTGGTGTGTGCCTCATTGTAGCATTGCTGTGATGGGGTCATGGGCCACCGGTAGGGTGTGAGCAGCCAGGGACAGAGTGGATATCCACTGTCACCTGTGTGTAGAGGGTGGTGGTTAGTTTGGTAATCAGTATTGCTCTGACCTGGGCCATGTAGGCCACTACCCATGTCACCTCTGCCCATGCCTCTCCAGGCCCTATGACTGTCCATGTGGTTTGCTTACTCACCCACTAGGTGGCCAGTGGGGATATCCCCACTCTTGAATCTGTGGCACAGTGCTGATGGTGCTAGATGAAGGCATCATGTGCTCCCAGGGTTTGTGGCACAGACATTGATTATGCACCTCCTGGCATTGCACACCACCTGGCAGTGTAGCTGGCATGGCCCTTGGATTTATGGTGCGGCGCCTCGGGGCCAGGTGGTGTGCGAATGGCCACATGGGTGCAGTCTATGGCCCCTAGCATACCAGGCATATGTGCTACTCTGTGAAACTCCTGTATGTTTGCTGTGCGCTCCGCCGGTGTGCTGGGGAAATGGATGTACTCCACAGCATGTGGCAGCAGTGCACTGAGGAATTGGGTGAGGTGGCATGATGTGGCCAACTGGGTTATGCCTTTGGTGTCCCCAGTTGGTCTCTGGAAGGTACCCGTGGTGAGCAAGCACATGCAAGCTGTAACTTTCGTCTCCACTGACAGGGCATGGGTCTGTCATGTGGGTGCCTGCATCACATCACTGCACAGCTCACAAAACCACCTCAGAATTGCCTGATTCAGGCAGTGCCAGCACAGAATCTTGGTATCACTGTACAACTTGAAGCTGGTGCAGGCACGGTACTGCCTGTTGGGGCCATACCACTGATGGGCCATTCCACGGCCACACACCCCTGCTGCCCACCTTCTCACCCCCCTCATTACAGCCTCCATCTGGAAGGTGGCACTGGCCATGTCCCTGACTTGTGTTCACACCCCTGGCAGCTGTTTCTGTATTCCCCACTGTCCTGGCTGCTACTTCCCTGCACTGGGAACACCTGCCTGTGCTGGCCTCACTGCTGTGTGGTGTACTTCCCCTTCTGCACTGTTCTCCCACACCTTCCCTTTGCCTGTTGTTTCCAGGTGCCCTTTCCTGCCTGGTCCCTGTGTGTCCCTGCTGCCCAGTTTTCCTGCTATCTTTGGCTCTCATGTGGCTTCCCTGTAGTGTTCTTGTGCCTCTTCCTTGCTCTCTTTATTTTGGCTCATTTCGCTTGCTATGGCGCAATCTCCGCTTGCTCCCTGTTGCAGCATGGCGATGTTGTTGAATATCGCACTACCCATTCATGCATGGCTCCTCCCCTTCAGTTGTGCGTGCATTCATTATCATTGCACTTTGCTCAGCTTGATTTGGGGCGTACTGTCTTCCTGCTGAATATTGCAGAATGGCACATTTTGGACTTGTGCAGGCGCTAACCCTACTGCGCATGGCTCAACTCTTCTGAATATTTGGGCTATTATGTGCATATTTGTAGAAAATCTGATAAATAGAATATCTTCACAGAATTCCAAAAGAAATGTAAACAAAAGATTAATAAGGCTAAAAGTGCATTGAAATAACTTAGCAAAGACAGCAACAAAAACAAACAGTACACAATTTATAACTATATTAACTAATTGAAGAATAATAAGAAGGAATGATCATGTTTAAACAAAAATAATACAATTATAACCAACCCTACTAAAATGTGCAAACACATTTAATAATTACTTTTGTTCATTTTTCAACATAGTACCTGAGCATTGATAGAGAAGGGAGAGGGGAGACTCGGGAGTGTTTGTATCCTTCATCTGGAAGTGGGGGTCGCCAGTGGCAACAATAGCAATGGGTAGGGTGGTAGGCTGCAACAACTGCAGTGCACCAATCTTCTAAAATTGCCTGGAGTGTGGGGATGTTTAGTGTGAACCACATAGAGAAACTTAGAAAGGAGATTGAGGGTTTGCAGGAGGAACTAAGACAGGAAATGCATACTGAGGGTGTGTTTAGCCCAATACTGGAGGGAGGAAGGAGGGGAGATCAGGGAGGGTGATTTGAGCCAACAGTGCTGAGGAGAGGGTCAGAAGAAGGAAAGCAGAGACAAAGGGGCCCAGGCCAGGAAGAACGATTGCTGGGACAACCAGGTCAGGAGACAATAGACAAATGGAAGGAGGAGATAGGGACTTGTGAGGGGAGGTGAAGAAGTGGCAAAAGTCATGGAGTGAAAAGGAGAGAACAGGTTACTATGAAGAGAAAGGGAGAGGGCATTTGTGAAGGGTCTTCAGAAAATAGTTGTGCACTGCCAGAGAAGAAGAAGGAGCAGGAGAGAAATGATGAAATTAGAGGAGTACAGTCATTGACAAATGCCTGGACCAAACTGGAGCAGGTGGAAGTTCTGCTGAGAGAATTGCAATGGGGGCAAAAGGAGAAAATAATGTGCAGGAGGAAGAAGAGGAGCCGGAAATGAGAGAGGGAGATGAATGGAAGCAAGCAGTGAGTAAGAAGGGTGGAATCTTAGTCCTGTGGGACTCAATACTAAGAGGAGTCAGGTGGGGTAGCAAGGGGGAGAGGCATAGTTGCATTTGGGTGGAGACCATGCCTTGAATGCCAGTGGAAAGGGTGGGACAATCTGTTTTGAAATATGTTAGAAGGGGTAGGGACAAGCCTCATTTAATTATACATCTTGGGATGAACAACCTGGTTGACAAGACAATAGATAGTCCAGAGGAGGTATGAGAAACTAGGTCATTATGTGAGGGGCACAAGATCAGTAACTTTTTCAGAGATACTTCCAGCCCAAGGCAAGCACAACAAGAAATCTGAGAATAGAGGAATTTAACAAATGGCTAAAACCTAGTGTTAAGCAAAGGGTATGGGCTATTGGGGTGGTGGAGGAACCTGGGAGGACAGTAGTCTCTATGCCAAGAACAGACTACACTTGAGTGAGGGGGAAAGAAACTGTTGAAACAGAGGACAGAGGAGTACTTAGAGGAAGCTGGGAATTAAACTAGGAGGGGGTGGCAATTGGGCAAGAGACTTGCAGAGACCACAGGTTGGGAAACCATATGAGCTAACCCCCCATAACAGTGACAAAGGACAAATGGCAAGTGCTATTGGTGATGCTAGTAAGGGAGGGCAGGATGGGGGGGTGGAATGTGGTTACCCTTAATGCTAGGAGCCTTGGGAGGATAACTGGAGAGTTACAGGTGCTCATGGCAGAGGGAGAGGTGGACATTGCAGCCATCACAGAAACATGGGCCACCCAATACAATGACTGGGACCTGTCTGTACCAGGATACAGATTATTTCGTAGGGACAGGGTGATTGGGAAAGGAGGGGGTGGCACTATAGTGAAGGAAGGACTGAAGGTGTAAGGAGGAAGGAGAGGAGGGTAGTACAGAGTCACTTTGGATGCAATCCAGGATTTCAAGAATAGAATCTCAGAATGGGAGTGGTGTACAGGCACCATCTCAGATGGAGGAGTTAGACAAGGAACTAGCGGGACAGATCAGAAGGACCTGCGAAAAGGGTAGTGTGGTGACTGGGGAATTCAACATGCCAGGAGGACTGCAGCACCCCAACAACCAGGAACAGAAGGAAGCAGGTACTGCTGGATGCCTTCTAGGATAGCTTCCTGCTGCAATGGTCAGTGAACCAGCCAGGTTAGGGAATACCCTTGACCTTGTGCTGGCAAATAGAGACTTTGTGAGAGAACTTACAGTGGAGGAACCACTGTCAGGGAGTGATCACCACTCAGTATGGCTCACATTGGATATGGGCAAGGAAGGAGTGGAATTTGGCACAAGAGTGCTGGTCTTCAGGATGGCCAACTTTGGGAGGATGGGGTAAGAGGCAAAAGGGTACCTGGCTAGAATTCAATCTAGTATGGACACTAACCAGAGGTGGGAGCTCATAAAGCTGGGGATAGTGGAGGCAACCAAAACCTGCTGCGAGGCTCAGAGCAAGAAGGCTAGGGCTAAGAAACCGAGCTGGTTGAGCAAGGAGGTCATGGAAAAGGTAAGGAGGAAAAGAGCTGCCTTTAGGAAGTACAAGAAAACAGGGAGGGGGAGGACAGGGAGGAGTACTTGACAGAATCGAAGGAGGTGACAAGGGCAGTAAGGGGAGCCAAAGGATCTACGGAACTCAGGCTGACAAAAGGCATTAAGAAGGGGGAGAAGGACTTCTTTAGGTACATCAGGGAGAAAAGGAGCTGTAAGGACCACATGGTAAGGATTAGGAATGAGGGGTTGGGAAGCAGGGTGTGGATCAAGGCAGAAGCACTAAATGATTGCTTCTGCTCAGTATTTACTAAGGAGAAGAGGGGTGACACCCAAGGAGGAGGAATGGCAGAAACGGGGGTGACAGATGGGGAAACTATGGAGGGCAGAGTTTGGAGGGTTTGAAGGCACTGAGGGTGGACAAGTGCCCGACCCAGATGGCATCCACCCAGTGTACTGAAGGATCTGGAAGAGGTCCACAGGACCTTTGGCAAACCTATTTAATGCCTCACTACATTCCTGGTGTGTATCTCAGGACTGGAGGATGGCTCTTGTGGTGCTCCTCCACAAGAGTGGCCCCAAGGATGAACCAGGAAACTACAGACCAGTGAGCTCACATCCATCGTGGGTAAGCTAATGGAGACTATCCTGAAGGAGAGGCTGGTGGCCTCCCAGAGGCCAAGGACTACAGGACAGCAGACAGCATGGCTTCATATGAGGCAGATCCTGCCAAACCAACCTGGTGGAGTTCTATGACTGGGTAACTAGGCAACTGGACAGGGCCTTGCAGTGGATGTCCTGTATCTGGACTTCAGTAAGGCATTTGACCAGCGCTGCATGGAAGGCTGGAAGTGTTAGAAGTCACAGGGGCAGGTGCAAAGCTGGTGAGATGGGTAGGGAACTGGCTACAGGAAGGCAACAGAGGTGGTGGTGGGTGGGGAACTCTCACACCCAAGGGTAGTGATAAGTGGTGTTCCACAGGGCTCGGTGTTGGGACCAGTGTTTTGGGGATATTCATTGCAGACATATCATTGGACATCAAGAGCAAGATCAGTTTGTTTGCTGATGATACCAAGGTAGGAGTGGTGGTGAATGACCTAGGGGATGGCAGGGGTTGCAAGATGATCTGGCAAAGCTTGAAACTGGTCAGACACCTGGCAACTGGGGTTTAATGCCAAAAGTGCAAAGTGCTGCATTTTGGGATGAAGAACCATGGAGGAGTTACCAGCTGGGGCAGTGCAGCTAGCCCAGACAGAATAGGAGAAGGATCTAGGGTGCTCTATTACGCATCAATGAACAACTCGGCACAATGTAGGAAGGCAGCTGCAAAGGCTAACAAAATGCTGGGCTATGTTGTAAGGGTTATATCCTCGAGGAGGAGGAGGTGATTCTGCCACTGTATAGGTCATTAGTTAGACCGCACCTGGAGTACTGCATGCAGTATACTGGCACCTGTATCTGAAGTGGACATTGTTACTGGATTGGGTGTAGCACAGGGCACAAAGATGATCAAGGGGCTGGGGGACTTATCATATGAGAGGAGGCTAAGAAAGTTGAACACGTACTGTTGGAGGAGAGGAGGGATGGGGGGACATGATTGAAACCTTTAAGTACATGAAAGGGATAAACAAGACAAGGTACTAAGGAGCTGTTCAAAGTAAGGGAGGGGAGAGACACCAGGGGCAATGATATGAGACTGGAGGGAGGAAGGTTCAGGAGGGAGATGAGGAGACACTTTTTTACAGAGAGGGTGGTGGCTGGGTGGAATGCGTTACCTGTAGAAGTGGTATCCAGTAGGACTGTGGACTGCTTCAAAAGGCGATGGGACCGTCCAAAGGGGGAAGGTCAAAGAAGGGGAAGGGTGGAAGGAAGGGGCAGCTGCAGAATAAGGGTGCTAGCTGCACATTCGAGCAGACTTGATAGACCCTCATGCCTTTATCTCCTGGCAAATTTCATATGTTCATATGTTCATAAACATACACAACTTAAATTATAGCATGGCCCACACCAGTTTAGTAAACAAGACATTTTTAGAACAAATAAACATATTAAAGGAACATAGTGCACCTGGTTTAGATAGCATTACACTAAAGATGCTCAAATTAACTAAAAGCCATATTTGTATTCCCCAAAAATTATATTTGAAAGATATTTGAATGAGGGGATACTCCCTGTTGATTGGAAGAAATCAAAAGTCACACCAATTTTCAAAAGGGGCATTAAAAGTCAAGTTTCAAATTATAGACCTATTAGTATAACTTTAATACTGTGCAAAATACAGGAAACATTAATAAAAAACAAAATACAAGAACAAGTTAGAACCATTCCTTTATTTGACTCAGGACCACATGGCTTTAGACAGGAGCTATCATGTACTTCCAATCTTATTTGTTTCTAAGAATATGTAAGTAATATGTTAGATAAAGGGAAACCTGTTGATGTTATTCCTTTTGATTTCAGCAAGGCTTTTGATATGGTCCCACACTGGGCCAGACATGATCAGTTACTTAATTATGATCTAGACCCAAATATAATACAACAGGCAGACAACTGTCAGTCAGATCGAACACAAATGGTCTCCATTCATGGTCACCTTTCTACCAAGTGTCAGGTGACCAGTGGTGTTCTCCAGGAATCAGTTTTGGGACAAATAATTTCAGTTGTTCATTGCTGATTTAGAACATAAAATCACTAATAATATTATAAAATATTCAGATGACACTAAACTGTGTGGATCATCTGAAACTGACACTCAAACTATATCATTAAAATGTGACAGATAACATTGTAAATTGGACTCATAAGTGGGGTATGAGGTTTCGTTTGCATTACATTCAACAGCTGCACCAGTACTTACACTGCAGCACATCATATGTACCTTGTATTATTGTTATTTGTATCAAAAATGTACGAGGGTAGTGTGGAGCCCTGTCTGTAGACAGGAGGAGGAGGAGTCTGTAGTTTTCTTAGTCATTTTCGTCGAACTACAAACTCAAGCAGTGGGGGTAAATTGCTACTCAACACATGGAATTAGTTATGCACTTACATTTTAGACCATGCATGAGTGGTTTCTGTAAAAACTTTTGATTTTAACCTTACTTAGTTAATTTAGGCTCGTGGACCGGAGTTGTACTCCGGTCACTTCTGAATATTTTAACAAGCTTCGGCAAGCATCTGCTTCGCTTTGCATTACATTCAACTGCTGCACCGGTACCTACACTGCAGCACATCATATGCACCTTGTATTATTGTTATTTGTTTTGAAAACGATAAGAGTGGTGTGAAGCCCTGTCTGCAGAGCAGGAGGAGGAGTTTGTAGTTTTCATAGCCATTTTCGGCTAACTATAAACTCGAGCAGTGGGGTAAATTGCTACTTAGCACATGGAATTAGTTGTGCACTTACATTTTTATACCATGCATGAGTGGTTTCTGTAAAAACTTCTAATTTTAACCTTCGTTTAGTTAACTTGCAACTCGTGACCTCAGAACTGTACTTCTGGGTCACTTCTGAGTATTTTAACAAGCCCTCCAGCGAGTAGGACGAACTCAGCCAGGGTGTGTGCATCTCCGTATGTGAAGACGCATGCTAAGACTCGTGTTTTAGTGCATGTCAAGCATGTCAGGTGGCTAAGGCGGATACCAGCACAGGTACTGCAGTGGATAATTCTACACAGTTATAGACCGAATCTGTGTAAAGTTAATTTGAATAGCTGTATACTTGGTGGGTTAGGTAGTTCAGATCACTCAGTCAATCATGTCTGACACTATCATGACTATGGAGGGGATGTGGGTATTAGATGCTCTACATGTGATATGTACAATATAGTTTATGCTTCATTTCTGAAAGCCCCCACGCATGTTGTAAATGTAAAGAAAATGCTGAGCTACTCGAGAGATTTCCTTGTTTAACACAAGGATGTCACTATTAGAGCAGAAACAAAAAGCTATGTTGGAGCACTTTCAGAGTACTGAAGCAATTATAGGTCTGAAACTCTATTGGCTCAGTGCCTGTTCTAAATCCCACCCCCACCCACTATTCGTTGTCTATGTTCCCCAGTTTGGCGAACACATGTCATAGGCAGCCCTCTACCCCAGGTCCTTCTGTGTGTTGATGGTTTACTAATGGTATCCAAACAAAAAAAGAAATAGGGCACAATCTTAATTTAGTAACCCTGAGGAACCTTGGTCTATTGTGGCCCCCAAAAAAGGATGTAAGGCTGAAGTGTTTTCCCTCACATTACACAATTCTTTTGATCTTCAAGGTGACTCCTCTATTACTGATCTCTCCCACCAAGCAGCCCTAGTTGGCCATTCACAGGGCACAACACAATGTACAACAGAAGCATCAAAGGCACAATATATATGTGCCAGTCCCTTTACAGGAATTAGTAATACTTCACCTTTAACAGTTTCACCTGGTTCAACTATAGCTGAACCAGGGATAGAAGAGGGGAGTTTTGAAACAGCCTTCACTATGGAAACTGACACTTCTGCCATAGAACATCAGTTATATGTCCTAGGGGACTCTATGATCAATCACTTAGATAAGCCATATGTAATCAAGATAAGTTTAATTGAACGTGTTCCTCCTTAGGGGTGTTAAAATTGCAGACATTACACTTATGATAGAGGATATCCTGCATAACTCTGGAGAAAATCCACTCAATGATCATACATATAAGCACTAATGATATCTATGGAATTCTATCTGCACTATTCAGGAAGACTTTGTGCCCTTACTAATTTGTTGGTCTCAAGAGGATGTGTTATTTACCTGTCAGAAATCCTACCATGCCCAGTTGCCCTGCATTTGTCGATAATAAAATTAAACATATTAATGAATGGCTCATAAAATGATGCATAAAGCAAGACATACATTGTATAACCTATTGGGAAGAATTTGATGGCAGCCATGAGCTGTTTTGTGGCGTTATCGGTTCCATCTAAGTAGAAGGGTAATTCCTCTTGGTAAGAAAATCTCCAATGTGATTGATTTGAATTTAAACTAACAGATGGGGAGGAGAGGTCAAGCGACGGCCACTCTAATGTTAGATCTGGTAAAACTGTAACTTATGACAGATGTCAACTTAAGGTCCTAAGTCTGAATGCCAGATGTCGTTATAATAAAACTGATGAGTTAAAAGCTAGAATGGCCATGGCAAAATCTAGCACAGTTATATTACAGAAACCTGGTAGGATTCCAGATCTGCTTGGGATCCTCATATACAAGGTCATAAGATTTTTCACTTAACCATGAAGGTAGAAAGAGGGAGTGAGGTTCTTATCATCAGTGACTCATTGGATTGTCTAACTGTTATGGATAAGAGAAAATCACATAGTATTGAATCAGAATTTTATGGGTTAAGATTTGTTTTGCCAAAGCTCGCCCCTTTTAGTGGATACTTGCTACTGGCTCCCCAGCTCCCCCATAGAATATTTAAGTGTCTTAATCCAAGTGTTTGAATCAGCATGAGAACTTGGTAATATTTTAGTGCTGGGATACTTTAATTTTGGTGATATTGACTGGACTAACTTCTCAGCCAAATCTTCAGCAAGTCAACAATTTGAGACTGCCTGTTTTCAGTTTCAGTTAAAACAAAGCATTTTGTCCCCCACAAGAGATGGAAATATCTTGGACCTTGTATTGCACAGTGATATTCTTAATATTAGCAATGTACAGATTGAAGCCTCACTGGGCAATAGTGACCATAACTCTATCTCTTTTGACTTAATATTTATGTACACAATGGATATTGATGCCACTATGATATACACGTATGATAGGGTGGATATCTGGTCATGGAACATGCCATCAGACAAATTGATTGGCATTACACATACTGAATTGTCCATACAGAATTATTGGGAATTACTATATAGCACTCTATTACATATAAAAATCAGATACATTCCAGTGAAGGAAAAATACACCAAGGGAAAGCTTAATCCTAAATGGCTTAGTAAGCCAATTAAAAGACTTATTGAACTAAAAATAATAAATATGCTAGCTATTTGAAATCTAAAACCACAAACAATTGGGAAAATTATCTTTCTTGACAAAAGAAGTGTAAATCAAGTATTAAAAAAGCTAAAAGAAAGTGAGAACTTAATCTGGCTGTAAATGCTAACAAATCCAATAGTAAGTTCTTTTTTTTCATATATTAATTATCTAAAAAAAACTATGTAAGATTGGAGCGATCCTAGTTGGTGATAGTGTTATAGAACATCCTATTAATATGGCTACTGTCTTTAATTCAGAATTGAGATGGTATTTTCTGATGCAACTTCTACTGGTCCTAGCCTTCAGATCAATAACGATGCTCCAATTGCTTTTGCGCCTGAAACTATAGCAGACATATTATTAGCTCAAAAGGGCAAAACGAGCATGGGTTCTGACAGTCTAACTGGACATTTTCTATACTCACTGGCTGACACATTAGTGGTCCCTTTAAAACTATTTAGTGGTCCCTTTAAAACTATCATTTGAGTCATGTCTAACCTATAAAGTTGTGCCTAATGAATGGAAAAGGGCTAATGTTATACCTATACATCAAAAAAGGCATAACATCTGATTGGCCAAATTATTGTCCAATACGTTTAACATCGCCTTTATGTAAAATGTTGGAAAGGCTGATAAAGGATGTAATTGAACCTACTCTAAACTTGGTAGACAAAGAACAACATGGTTTTAAGAAAAGGGGGAGAGGCTGTCTGACCAATTTTATGAATTTTTATGAAAACATTAGTCAACTAATTGATGGTAAAATACCCTGCGATATTGTGTTTATTGACTTTATCAAGGCATTTTATATCATGCCTCATTGGGCCTAAGGTTAAAACTACAATATTTGGTCATCACTAGATATATTATAAACTGGATCCATAATTGGCTATCTAATTGCATACGAGTCATTATTAATAGATGTCACTCAGATATGGGTAATGTGACCAGTGGGGTACCACAGGGCTCTGTTTTGGGCCCCTGTCTGTTTCAGGCCTTTATCTCTGGGCTCAATACTAATTGTCACTCAATATCTGTCAAATATGCTGATGACATTAAGATTGGGGGTCCATGCTTGAGCCTTGATGAGACTGGAATTATACAGCAGGATCTGGATTTTGTCTCAGCTTGGGTTGTTACATGGGGCATGAAATTTAATAACAATAAATGCAAGGTCATGCACTTAGGCTTAAAAAATCCTGAGAGTGCATATGTTTTAGGTAACTGCATGCTGACTGTTAGCACAGATGAGAAGGACTTGAGCATTATTATCTCCAAGAATTTAGATTATGAACATCATATTAACAATGCCGTAAATAAAAGTAATATGATTATTTGGTCCATTAAACGTAACATCACATCCAGAGATCCCAGGGTATTGATGTCATTATTTAGAGCTTATGTCAGGCCACATTTGGAGTATGTCACAACTCTGTGTCCATATAAAAGTCCCACATCAATCAATTAGAGAAAGTACAGAGGAGATATACTAAACACCTAAATGGTATGTATTGTCTTTCTTATAAAGATAAACTTGACAGACTTAATCTATTATCTTTAGAAACACGTTGATTATGAATTGACATATTATTTTATGATATAGTTCAGGATCCTGAACTAATGACTGAATTAGGACTTGAGTTTAAAGATCATAGATATAACACCAGAGGTCACCCACTTCAACTCATAAGAAAATCTCACAACTATTTACATAGGAAGTTTTTCTTTACTCTTAGAACCATCAACCTATGGAATAGATTCTCCTTCATGTTACTATTAGTAAGAATAAAACTGAATTTAAAGTGAGACTGGGCACTTATTCAACATCAGACACCCAGTTATCATGTTATAATTGTTTAGTATGGGAGCTCTTATGGGCTGTTGGCTCTCTGTTCTCTAAGCAACCTTAGTATGAACCTTGGCAGTTAAAAAAAAAAGAAACATGTTGTACAATACACATGGGTAAAAACAAAAAATATACCAATATATTACATATGGTACACCACTACCATGAAAAAGATCTGAAAAAAAAATAGGCATTATGACTGATGACAAATTTTCATTCAAAGAACAATGTACAACAGTAATAGCGAAAACCAATAGAACACTTATGGCTACAAAAAGAAACATTAAAAGCAGAAATAAAAAAGTTCTTCTAGCCTTATATTTGGCCTATGTCTGATCAATTCTGGATTACAGAAGTCAGTTATGTTCTCCATACACAAAAAAAGAAATTAACAAACTTGAAAGGGTACAACAATGATTCACTAAAACAATACAAACTCTAAAAAATGACACCTATAATGATAGACTTAAAACCTGAACCTACATAGCTTAGAACTGAGAAGACAAAGAAGAAACATGATCTTCTTCTTCTTTAACATATTAAATGATCCTGAACTTATGTCAGAACTAAATATTGATTATAGGAGGACAACATTGTGTTGAGATGGCACCCATTACAGATAAAGAATAGAACATTTAAATCAACTCATAAAAATATTTTTATACAGTATGTTCTTCTACTTTATGGAACAGACTTCATTTCATGTAGTTAGCAGTACATCTAAAGAACAATTTAAAAAGACGTTAGAAAAACATATTTCAACACATGTGATTCTGAATTACTATATTGTATACTAATAGGCGCTACATTATGGACCTCTGTCTTTTTATGCTCCTTAGAACTCAGTGAACTCCGGAGCTCCCCCCAGTGACTTTGTATCTCTTGCCTGCACAGATTATATCTCCCCTGTCCAATTGTGTATAATTGTTGCTTTCATCTAAATGTTATTTAAATTGCCATTTTTGTTATTATTTGTAATTGCTCATTGTGATACTTTATGCTGTCAGGTTGTACCTTCACTCTCCTTCCCCAGGACGATTTGGAAATGAGCTATCATTAGCTCAGTATGCCTTCCTGGTGAATCTTTTCAAAATAAATCAGTATAGATCACCAGTCAGATTACATCCCATGGGCCTTTTGCCCAAGACTCCTGGTGACATTGTAACTCACTTGGGAGAGACCTCCTCATACCATATGAAATTACCCTGTTATCCAAACATATTGGTAAGACATTTTAGTAGTCTGCAAACAAGTAGTTGGAGCTTCTATTACACTAACCACCAACCTGTGCTGCTGGGTATCCCATCCCCTCACATCCATTTTTTTCCCACTTATTTAACCAGGTGAGACACTAAGCTGTAAGCTTGCTTACAGGTGCAACCTGATTATACTAACCCTATGCTACGATGGTGCATTCAAGCTGGAGAGGAGGTAAAGCACCTACTCTTCTAAAACTGGTCTACCTCTAGCGTATCTCCCATGTACAGTAGGAGTGACAGCAAGCAATGAAACAAGTCACAACTCTCTCTCAAATGTCACATATAGTTAACAGAAAGATGAATCATTATCAGAGTGTGTGGTCCCTCTATCTCTCTTCCCCATTTTGTACAGTAGATCCCAGATGGACCTATATCTAAACTAATACCCTATATCACTATGAGGTAGGACCAGAATCATTGTTCTAAGAAATGTTTCCATACTTTTCAGACTTATAAAGCTCACTGTTGGCAAAGTTTATGTCATTGTACCAGAAAACATATCTGCATAATTCCTGCATAGAAACATAGAATGTGATGGCAGAAGGAGGCTGTGAGATCCATCTAGTCTGCCCCATTGAGACAAGCACCCACCCAGTGTGTTGCTTTCCTGAGGTTTCCACACTGTCTGTGTCAGGCTAGCCTAAAAGCTTTGACCATCTTGACTTCCACCACCTCTGGAGAGAGGCCATTACAAGGCTTTGCCACACTTTCAGAGAAGAAAAACTTTTTAATGTTGCTCCTGAACTGGCCACACTTTAGGTGCATGTCATGTCCTCTAGTCCAGTTGCAGTTTCTAACCTGGAGGGAGGTTATTTGCTTGTACTGCATTGCTCCCCTTAGGCTATTTGAAAGTCTCTATCAAGTCTCCCTGTCTCTTCTTTATCCCAGGAGCATAAGTTGAGATGCTGTAGTTGTACTTGTGTGGCTTGTGGAGCATACCCTGCACCATCTTTGTCACCCTCCTGTGTACAGTCTCAAATCTGTCTGTATTCTTTCTGAGGTGTGCTCTCCAGAACTGGATACAGTACTCCAGGTGAGGCCTCACCAGGGACCTATATTGGGGTACAATCACATCTTGCTTTCTACTAGTGATGCCCCTCCCTAGTGTTGCTTTCTTACATTGTTTGGTAACCTTCATGTCATCAGAGATGATTACCCCTAGATCACACTGCTGCATGGTCATGACTAGCTGCTCACCTCCCAGGTAGTACTTCTCTGTTGGGTTGCATCTTCCAAGGTGCATAACTTTACATTTCTTAGCGTTGAATTTCAACCGCCAGTTTCCTGACCATTATTCCAATTTCGTTAGGTCAGACTCCATTTTTTGGGTCCCTTGAAACATGTATGCCCTGTCACAAAGCTTAGTGTCAGCTGCAGACAGGCACACTTTCCCATATAGTCCATCAGAGATGTCACTAATAAATATATTGAAGAAAATCAGTCCCAGAACTGAGCATCGTGGCACATTGTTAGTTATCTTACAATCTATTGAGAGAGTGCCATTTACCATTAACATCTGGGTCCTTTCCTCTAGACTACTTGAGATCCAGTTCATTGTCTTAAGCCCAATGCACATGTTCTCCATCTTGCTGATCAGCTTCCTATGAGTGATGGAGTCAAATGCTCTGCTAAAGTCCCAGTACACCCCATCAACTGCACCTCATTGGTCCACAGTTTGGGTAAGTCAATTGAAAAATTCAGTCATGTTAGTCTGGCAGGACCTCCCTACTGTGAAGCCAATTTGCTTTTGGTCTAGTTGCCCACTGGTTTCTAGGAATGACACCGTTTTTTCTTTAATAGGGACTCCATTAGTTTTCCTACTATTGAGGTAATGCTGACTGGATCCCACTTTTTCCTTACTCCCACTCTTGTGGAGGGTCACTATAGTAGCTATTTTCCTATCTGTAGGGACCTCTCTAGTCTCCAATGATTTGTTGAACAGTTTTGACAGTGGGCAGCCAGATCTTCCACCAGCTGCTTCAGAATTCTTGGGTGTATTCTATCCGACCCCATTACTTTGTCCACCTTGAATTTATTGATTTCCTCTAGGACTCTTTGTTTTTTTAAGGTACTTGTGTCTGCCCCTCCTCTGACATGGTGCTCCTTCTTGCAGAAGGCAGGACCCTTGCTGCTTTCTTCCTGCTTGAAAACAGACACAAATAAACATTCAGGACCTCTGCTTTCTCCACATCATCCTCCACATGCTGACTTTCCTTTTTGTTAATCTGACAATGTCCCCTTTGCTCATCCTCTTTTCACTTATATACCTATAGAAGTTCGTGTCACCCTATTCCCTCCCCCCTTTGCTATCCTTTCCTCGGTTTGCACCTTCACAATCCTAACTGCTTTCCCAACCTCTTTATGTTTTTCCTTGTATAATTCCCTTTCTCTGTTGCTTTTGGACTCCTTATACCTCCCGAAGGCCTTTTCCTTTTCTCTTATTTTGATGCTGCTTCTGGTGAACCAGAGAGAGTGCTTCTCCTTTTGGTTTTGCTAACCTGCTTGGTTAGTGAGAGGTGACTAAGTTATTTCTTCCTTTAGTTTCTCCTGCTTTGTTCTACCCTCCCCGTAACCATGAATATCACTAATACATTTTTTCATTCTGGGTAAATCTGTTTTTCTGCAGTACAGTACCATTTGATATTCTGTGTAATATCTGCAATGAAAAATATGAATTGAAAAAACACAGTTGCATAAGTCAACACACACAGCCCCATTGTCAATGACATGGCTGTTCTGATGTTTTGAAGCTGAAGTGATCTTGACACACGCTGCATGTTGGTGCCTTTATGGTTGCTTCTTGCCAGTACATTTGTCACTATGAGGGAGGCAATATCAAGAGATTTTTGATGCAGACAGTGCAAGACACAGTCCATGTACTCATTGCTGAGTAATGTTAGTATGAAATGGTAGGAAGGGAGGAGAAGGTGATACTACCTGATGTGACAGGAGACTTTATGGGAACTGGGTATTGTTTGGCAGGGTGATTGATCATCGTTCTTGTATCAGGTGATAACCACACATGGTAGGTCATTGCCTTTATTTCAAACAGAAGCCATGTGGTCAGCTCTCATCTCTATATGATGATATGACAGCCATAAGTGGCAGGTTAAAGATGTAACCTGACAGAGACAAGATGAAGAGTGTGAAACAATATCAGATCACCTGTTTACCGAGGATTTCTTGTGTCATTTGGGGTGTGGAGCCTCAGCACAGCCCACACATTGTACAACTGAGAAGCAGATTCATACCATGTACTGTATTTGGGCTGTAAACCAACAGCAGCATAACAGAAGGATGATAGTCAAGTAGCAATGGAGGATGCAATGTAATGCGGGGGTATTCTATTTTTTGGAGGCTGTCCTGAACAGTGGGAGAGTGGGGCTTCAGGAATGAACAGTAATGCAAATGCATACTGTTTCTAAATGAAAAAGCTAGTTGCAGGACAGATGAACAATATAGTGGACACACAACAGTATGCAATATTTTTTTTTCCATTTGTTTTGTGTCTGTTTCAGTTTTCTGGAAGGTGAGGTCTAATTTGGGAGGTGGAGCCTGCATAGCTGCCAATTGAGAACCATAATATTAAAGATCAGATAACAATGTGTGCATATATATTTGTGCGGGGTTCTTAATGGTTTATTTTGGGAAAGGGACCTAAACAGTAGCCAATTTGTAAACATAACAAAGTTAACAGTACAGGACAGTGACAATGTCCACAGCAATCTTTTTTTTTTTTTTAGTTTTCTTAAGGGGAGGGGGCTACACAGTGACCAACTGAGAGACTTAAAGATAAAAATATTAGAATGTTCTAACTACATAAATGTTGGCAACATTAGTGTGATTTTTCAGAATTAATCTCGTGTAATAATTTCCTGTCACCGACTTTTTTCTAACAAAGCAGTCGATGACTTATGTATTGCACACTGACTCCTTGTGCCTTATGCTCTGTTCTGCTCATGTACTGTAACTTCAGACACAAACAGTTATCACAGCACCTAGCAAAAGAATTTGTGTGTACACCAGACAATGAGCAGTAGTAACACATGTTCTGTCACCTGCTCAGGAGAACTCAACTCCTCAGCTGTGTCTTCATCATCAGATGGCACTGTCATGCTATCCTCTTCTTCTGATGATTCCTGATGTGTATCACCTTTTTCTGCAGGATCAAAGTGTGCTGTAGACAGTGACAAACATTACTGCTAGGGGAGAAATGGGAGTTTGTTTTATAAAAGTGAGGTACTCAACATTCCTGTCAGGCAGATGGCTTTGCTGGTCAGTCACAGTGGCACCTGCAGCACTGAATATCCTTTTGAACTGAAACTGGCACTGGGGCAGGTTAAATACTCAATGGTAATTGCTGCTAGCACAGGCCACATATCAGGTTTACTTCACCAATACTCCATGGGCTCATCATCTATGCTCAGCTGCAGTGGGCCATCCAACTCTGACTGCACCATATGGTGTGCAGAGAGCTGCAGTTGTGTGTTGCCCTTTAGGTGGCTGGACGATAGAAAAAACAGTGTCCTTCAGCATGGCCCAGAGAGTATTTGTGCCACTGTTACATGATGCTAAGGGTGCAGGAGCAGACACTGTACTAGTAGAGGAGGAGGGGAAGGCGGATACTATCCAAAGGGCTGTTGCTGTTGCTTCTTCAGGTTTGTCACAGAAACCAATTTGTTTGACACTTTGCTCTGAGTGAGTCATGCAATATTCAACCTTGCCATGCAGGATCATAGCACTGTGCTCTAGATCAACCTTCCCACCTGCAAGCAGTGATGTCATACCATGTTTGCACTATGGATCTTGCAGGGTTGCAGGATGTATGTCTCTGAGGTGTTAACATAAATCGCCCTAGGATCATCATCAAACTGCTGCATGATCCACTCAGCCAGCTCTACTCTAACACCATCTGCTGACAATTCAGTTGCCCCTGACATTGACCAGTGTCTTGCAAAGTGCACATAGTAGCATGGGTGGAGATTTGCCACCCCCCCGCCAAAATTTATTTAACACATAAAGTTTACATTATGTTTTGTATTCTTTTGCACAGCACCTTTAAGTAACAAACAACTTGTTGTGGCTTAGGTGCCGATGCTCGCATGCATGCAGAAGTGTCCATGGCTCTGCTGTGCACTGTGTATGCACAACTGGATGGATCATGGCCAAACTGGTGTGAGTGGGAGCCCAGCCATCCACCCAATGGGAACCATGTGATTGGCTCAGGCTCCACTTACATCATATGATGATACGACTAAAGGTGGGTTTGTTGTTTCCCCAGGCTCCTCCTGGGCAGGCCATGACTTCAGACAGTTCAGCAGTGTGTGGGCTGGTGGAGTTGGCATGAAGGGGAGAGACAGATGATTGAGATAGTCAATCATGCCAGGCACAGTTGATGGGGCAGAACTGCCACAGAAGGAACACAGCCAATGAATCAAGAGGAGGACTGTAAGTACTGTCCCCTTACTCGTCACGTCATCTACCAGCATGATGTTCAGAACTTCAGTGTGAGCACCATTGCAGAGAGTCAGAGCCAGCTGTGGTGTGAGACTTGTTTCTCTATGTGGAGCAGAAGCCAGCCTAAAGTTTAGACTATGTTTGCTCAGATAGTCGTAGAGTGTAGACCACTGTGTTGCGTTGCAGCCAGCGTGCAAGTGCAACTTTAGTCTGTACTCTCATTGTTGGAAAACAATTAGAGTAAAATAAACACTGACCTCACCTCAGGAGGATTTTGATTTTTAATTAAAAAAAAAGATATCAGCAGAGATCAAACATTGTGTGTGTTGAGGGGTGTGGAGCCTGGTAAGGAACTTAGGGGGTCTGATGTTATGTGATTATTTTCTTCTGGACAGTCATTGATTAAATATAAGTTAAACTACAAAATGTGGAGAGTTATAGTAGCAGAGTAGAGTACAGATCTCATTCTCAAGACGCAGTCACCTCTTCATTCATTTCATCAGATGGTACTGTTTTGATGATAATGACAAAAATGTTATTTTTAAACAGGATGCAAAATGTTGGGTTTGAGGCCCATTTTCAACAATGTCCTGTGAATTCACTCTCCCATCAAACAATCATTCAACAATATGCAATGAAAAATTATCTAAGTACCAATAATATACATTAACACTCACTATATTATACAATCATATTGCGCATGTAAATATAAAATAATCTAATATCAGATCTCTCAGTAGCTATCTACTAGCTAAAGCAAGTACAATTCTCATGCAAATAACTTTTCAGAGCTCTTTTAAACTGTAGATGCCCCTAAATTAATTTTAGTTCTCTGGGTAATTTATTCCAATGTACCGCAAGGTTATTCTACAGGGTAGTATCCTCTATTTTGCTCCTGGATCTTACTTTAGGTATATATAACTCTGAATACCTTAGGGAGGTGGTTAATAATCATGAAGGTCCTAATAAAATATGTTGATTTAGGGATGCATATGCATGTTATGAATCAATTTTGGCACCAAGTCAACAGACAATATAGTCATTTTGACGATGGATTTAACCATCCAAGATTTCTGTAAATTTTACAAAGGTGAGTTCCAAATTTAGCATTAGACACAAATCTGACAAGCCTATAATAAGCCTGGTTTATTTTGTTTAAATAAATCTAGGAGACTTCATAGAGGCTAGACCTATATTCCAAGACAGGGATTAACAATTAATTCACCAACCTTTGCCTTGTTTTAGTTGTGAAATACCCAGACAACCTCCCCAGGATTCCTAATCTCTGATTAATGTTATTTACTTGATGACAAATATGTTCATAATATTTTAGTCTCAAGTCTAACACCACTATATATCTATAGGACTTTACATTTACTAATTGAGTACCATCTATCAATCTTAATTGTAGCAAAACAATTTCAGGCTTACTGACACCTGGGCCTGGATATTCAAAGGGTTGCGCCATGCGCAACGAAGTTCTCAGCGTCGCCAACTCAAAAAATGCGCCATTCTGCGATATTCAGAAGGGGCAAGTTACGCTCCGAAAACATGCTGAGCAACAGCGCAATGGAAATGAAGGCATGCGCAACCGAAGGGGGCGGGTCCATGCATAAAGTGCGCAATGCGATATCTGAACACTTGCGCAATGCGCAAGAGTGGCTCAGCCGGAGGATGCGCAGTACCGGATGTGAGCCAAAATAAAAAGGCTCAAGGGAGCGGTGCAAGAACTCTAGCAGGCCGCAAACTGGGGGAGAGAGACAGAGAGACAGAGAGAGAGAGAGACAGAGACAGGAGCAGGAAGGGCAGAGAGGGACAGTGGGTCCTGGAGGACAGAGAGGCCAGTGGGGGGTGCCCGGTGCAGTGGAAGCAGCAGTGGGGGCAGTGGGGGTAACACAGGAACAGCAGCTGGGGCAGAAGCCAGGAGATGGACAGTGTCAGCTTCCACATGGAAGCTGTAATGAGGGGGGTGAGACAGCATGCTGCAGGGGGACGTGGCCGCGGAGGGGCCCGTCGGCGGTATGCCCCCAACAGGTGGTATCGTGCCCGCATCAGCTACGAGCTGTACACAGATGTCGAGATTGTGGCCCGCTACCGCCTGAACAGGGCAATACTGAGACGGCTCAGTGAGCTGTGCAGTGATGTGATGCAGGCACCCTCACGACGGAGTCATGCCTCTCCTGGAGACCAAGGTGACAGCCTGCATGTGCCTGCTCGCCACGGGCACCTTCCAGAGGCCGACAGGGGACACCACAGGCATTACACAGTCGGCCACGCCACGCATCCTCACCCAGTTTCGAAGCGACTGCTGCCTCATGCCGCGGAGTACATCCATTTCCCCAGCACCGCCGCAGAGCGCATAGCAAACATGCAGGAGTTCCACAGGGTAGCACATATGCCTGGCATGCTAGGGGCCATAGACTGCACCCATGGCCATTCGCAGACGCCACCTGGCCCCGACGCCAAGCTTATCGGAACCGAAAGGGCTTCGAGTGTCAACTGCCAGGTGGTGTGACGCCACTGGGCGATCATCAATGTCTGTGCCACACACCTGGCGGAGCACATGATGCCTTCATATGGCACCAATCTGCACTGTGCCATTGATTCGAGAGTGGAACATCCCCACGGGTCATCTAGTGGGTGAGTCACATGTATGGAATGCAAACCTGTGCAAGGGTGGAATGACACAGGTGCCATGGTAGTGGCACACAAGTATATGGGCAATATGGACCTGACCTGACACTGATCTCCACTATCTCCACACAGGTGACTGTGGATACCCTCCGTCCCTGGCTGCTCACACCATACCGACGCCCCAGGCCCCCAGCGCAGCACGGTTTCAAAGAGGCACATGCCGCAACACGGAACATCATAGAGCTGGTGTTTGGGATACTCAAGGCATGCTCGATGCCTGGACACCCAAGCGGAGTTCTCACAGTACAGCCCCAAAGGCCTGTGGATATTCCTGGCCTGTTGCATCCTACACAACATGGCCAAAGACCATGGATAGCCGCAGGTCCAAGAGGGGACAGTGATGGGGACGCCAGTGGCGCCGGTGATGTGGTGATGAGCCGCCCCCAGGACAGAGGGACCCCTGACTGACACAGCAGGCCCAGCTGCACCGGGACACCATTGCAGAAGAGCACCACGCACAACACAGGTAAGTCAAGGGACATGTGCAGGCAACACTGTCCATACGCAAAACCACAGGCACACAGGGAACACACCTGCATGAAGGTCAGGGGAGTTGAAGGGTCCAGGCATACCAACACACCATCAGAGAGGGTGAGCACTCATATGGACACACACACACACCAGGCAGCATACAGGGGCAGCAGCACAGCACTGCGAAATGACACGCCAACACACAGCACCACCAACCACCCTCACCACCTGGACTGTCCACGACGTGTGTCAGGACCTGGGCAACCTTGCACCTTGGTGTACAGTACAATGCAGGCATCATCATCCACACGCACCTGTGGACAGCAGTTGGGAGAGGTGCAGGTGGTCCGTGTGTCAGCTTGGTGAGCAGAGCACCCAGCAGTGCACTGCCCACCATGACACACATTGCAAACAGGGCAGCACCAGACAGGGCCTGCATTGGGAGACAGCTCAGTCAGGGAGCACTGTCCCATGGCCACCACGGATGCGTGGGTGGCCCCGCCGTGGCCTAGCAGCACTGGCAGGCTGTGCAGGGGCCACATCGGGTGGTGCTAGTGCACCACCAGGGGTCTCAGTGCGTGACCGCGACCTTGCCGCACAGGGGTCTGCATCCCGCCAAACAAACTTGCACCAGAGGTGCTCGGGATGCCCACAGCAGAACCCGGCATCGACAGGCCTGGTGTCGCATGACGCAGGGAACGGGGAGTGGAGTGCGCACTGTGTGGGGTGTGTGGTACAGGGTCACCAGACAGTGTGGTCAATGCGGTCGCCACAGAGACCACTGCCTGGGTCAGCCTGTCAATGGCAGCGGTCACATCCGTCCGCATATGGACCATCTCGGCCCGGTCCTGAGCAACTACCCCTGCTATGCCGCCCACGGACACAGTCAGAGCCTCCACAGACCTGGAAACCCGCCTCCTGCAGCTGTACCGACCCCGCAGCAGGCGGGTGCTGGCCCAAAGGGTACTGTGCCCCAATGGCATCGTGACCCCAGGGGTGGATGGTCCTGGTGCACAGCACCCTTGAGGGTGGCCGCTGTTTGCCAGGACCAGGTATGGGCAGATCTAAGGGCGGTGGACAAGTGCCACTGCTTGACGCTGTCCCCCCAGGCCTGGTGTGCAACTGCTGCTGCTGCCCCTCCAACTGCTGAGCCCCCAGGTCCACCTGTTCCACCCCTGTGCTGTCAACAGTGCCAGACACCTGCTCAGCCACCGATGCTGCCCCACCGGTGCTGACAGGCCCAGCCTGTGACTGTGCCAGCATGCTGGTACACAGGTGTGGAGCAGGATGGCCCAGGGGCACGTGCTGGCCTGCCATGTGTCCCTCGTGGGACACACACCTATCACTGGCCATTGCAGGCCTGCTATCATCAATAGTGCCGGTGCGTGCCACTGCCATAGGCACAGCATGCTGGCACACCTGCATGCCAGACTGCTGTGACACAGGCTGTGCACCCCCTGCACCCGTATCACTGCCGCCGTAGTTGTTGGGCCAGCCGGCCTGCTGCTGCAGTGCCTGCAGGCTGCTGGCGGAGGTGGATGGTCCCTCCTCCAGGTCCAGCAGGTCTGCCTCACTGTCAGCACCCACCACCACCATCTCCTGCAGACGAACAAGATCTGAAACAGAAAGAGAGTACATGTGAGTGCATGTGAACAACAACCCCCCCCCACAACATCACCATGTCATACCGCAGTGATGGGCTTCACCTGTCTGGAATCCTCCGCCTGAACACCCGCAATGGCACTCGGCTGCATGGCCGTGACCAGTGTCTCCTCAGTCGGGTCACGGCAACACCACTGGTGGTCCCCACCAGTGGCAGCATCGTGCACCCTGAAGGCTGCCACCTTCTCCTTCAGCCTCCCGGGTCAGTCCCCATCTGTGCATTCCTGCACGGAGCGCTGGTGGCTTCCGTGCAGGTTGACAGCCAGAGCTACCCTCCCATGCAGCTGCACGCTGCTGAGGGGTGCCCTCCGCCCACCTCAAAAGTGGCTCATCCTCCAGGTAGGCCTGGAAGAGGGCCTCAGTCTCTGCCGTGGTGAAGTTCGGCCTCCCACGCCCGCCATCCACAGCCTCAGCCTGGTTCTCGCCAGTCATGGTGATCTGTATGGGTGGAAGTGGACACCTGTCACTGTGCAGTCCACAGCATTTCCCATGAGCATAGCTGCAGGTCGGGGGCAGAAGCCCCTTTCCTCTCCGCATGGCAGATACTGATGGAAAGGTGCCCCTGCCCCTTTCTAAGTGCCCTCATCATGCTCAGCCCCTCAACCTATAACATCCTCCAGCACCCTGCCCATGAGCATTGTCCTGAGCATCACACAGCATGTAACTCACCTCTCACCTGCAACAACCAAATTCTGGCCGCCACAACCCAGTGTCGCATTTTTATAGTGCAACACATGCAAATGAGGTGTGGCGCAACTTTAATGACATGTTAATCGCTCCACTGCGCCTTTGAATGGCTGATCGACTGATTTGCATATGTCGGCTGAATATCGCGAATTTGCGCTTAGCACAATAGGGAAGGTCCGGCTGAGCCGATGGCGCATGTTTGTGGCTGTGTGCTACACTGCATTGCGCATGCCCAGACAGGTTATGCATGCGTCGATCGTGCTGCAGACCTGCTGAGCGCGATCAGGTGATTCTGGCCATGGCACCATTGTGCCAGTGGCGCCACAACACTGGGCACTATATGCTGTGGCACTTCTGCACGATAGTCCACTGTGGCACTGGTGCTCTGCTTAGCAGTCGCGAGGATGCCTATACATCCTATGGCGCTGGCGTAGCTTCGCGCCATTGCCGTGACCTTGTGTATGCCCTCTGACCCTGGTGCTGTGGGCATGCCATGGGTATGCTCATTGCGCTGTCTGGTGACAGCGCCATGTAGTGACAGCGCTGTTCGAACAGCGATTGGAGCCTGTGCTGGTCTATTGCGCAACAACTCCACGGGGTCATAGAGCAGCGGGGCGCCATATTGCCTGCTGTAAAGTTGGTGCCATGGCTAGGAGGAGGCGGTGTCCTGCAGCCTGCTTGAAGTGGCCAACCTGGTGGCCCTAGTGGAGCCCCACTGTGAGGCTCCTATATGGTGAGGCCCCTCACCATGCCTAGGACCCATGTGTGGCAGCAAGTGGCCACTGACCTGGTGGGGTCACTGGTCGGCCGGCTGCTGAGCAGTGCCGCACCGGCACAGTGACCTCCGCCGGAGGGAGCCGGACTCATTGACACGGCTGCGCTCACGCACAGGCGGGACCTGTGCCTAGGCCATGTGAGTGTACCATCTATGCACCTATATTCTCTGTAGGTGTGTGTGCCTGGGTGGCTGAGCATCGTGTGTCAGTGTGTGCAGCTGTGCGATGGATGGTTATGGCTGTGTGGGCAGGCACTCTCACTGGGGCAGGGGCACTCTGCTTTTGGAGTCACACTGATGTTTGTCTCACCATATGTCTCCCACAGGCTGGATTGTGAGGACACCGGACCACAGTGATGTGGGCCATGCCAGGCCCCAGTGCCACAGGATGTTGGCACAGCAGCAGCAGCAGCAGCTGCAGCTGCAGCAGCAGCAGCAGCAGCAGCAGCGCAGACCGAGCTGCTGGAGGAGGTGAGTATCATTACGCCATGGATGCTATTGCATGCTGGGGGCAGGACCACCAACCATGCTGGACACAACCAAAGGGGAGGTCATAGTTCCACTATATGAAACACTAGTGAGTCCCCACACTGGAGTACAGTGTACAGTTCTGGAGACCATACCGCGGCTGGACAGGGACTGGGTGGAGAGGGTTCACAAGAGGGCTACATGGATGGTGCATGGATTGCATCACAAGTCCTATGCAGACAGGTTGACGAACTGAACATGTACTCCTGGAGGGAGGAGGGTGGGGATATGATGGGGACATACAAGTATTGTACAGGGGAACAGAGTGCAGGAAAACAATATTTGTAAGCGTAAAGGATGTTCCAGGACTAGAGGGCATGGGATGCAGTTGGAGGGGCTCATTTAAGAAGAAATGAGAAAGTGTTTCTTCACATAATGGATGGTGGATAAGTGGAACACCCTGCCAGAGGATGTGGTGGGGCTGACTTGTCACGGATTTATGTATGCGGTTAGCCATGAAGGAATTCTGGAGGTCAGGGTGAGGGGAACGGACTTATAGGACAACAGAGTGATCGTGACAAGGCCAAATGGCCAGACTGGGTGTCCCATAGGCCCTTATCTGCCGACACTGTCTATGTATCCATGTATGTAGGCATGACACAGGTGACCTGCATCACAGTGCAGCATCACGACATGTCTGTGTATGCATCACAGGTGGTCCAAGCATGCACTGGGCACATAGCTGTTAACTGGCATCGCACACGCTGCCACATCACTTGACAGCCTAGTTTGTACTGTGATTGACGGGCAGTGTGTGGGCGGTGGTGCACATGGCTGGTGCCGCCTGTTTGTGATGGCCATGCATGTTCACTGTGGTGGGTGCATGCCATCACAGGTGCAGGACATTGGGTTATATAGGGTTGCAGGTTGGGTGCTGTTCAGGGTTGTGGTCAGTCTCAGCCATTGACTGTGTTCCATTTTCCTAGGCCTCGGTGTGCTGTGACGCATCTCGCAGGATCTGCGGCGCCTGACCCAGGTGGGACTGGACAACCGGGAGCTCCTGCAGGCCCTACAGCGCCAGGGGGAACGGCGGCACCGGCACAGGAGGGGACGCCAGCAGGGGGAGGACCAGGAGCCAGCTGGGCCGTAGCCCACATTCCATTTCCACTTCTCCCATCCCTTTCACCCTGCCTTCCCCTCCAAGTTTTATTCCTCCCTTGAACACCCTGCCTTTTACCCGTCCCCCAACTTGTACATAGTTCCACCTTTATTATTAACTGTTGTTTTGAAATATACATTTATATTTTGGTACAACTGCTGTGTTGGTGTTCGCTTTGCAACTGGCTCTGGGTGCTCCGTTGCAGGGGTGTACATGCCATCTGGGCTGCTATGGTCCTGGGTATATGTGTGTGTGTGTGTGTGTGTGTGTGTGTGTGTGTGTGTGTGTGTCCATGGGGAGGTATCACCAGCATAGCATTGCCTTTCTGTTGCTCTTGCCATCTGCTGCCACCCACTGCTGGGTGCACAGGGTGGGTCTGGCTGGTATGCTTCTCTGCAGCATGGGGTTGGCGTGTGGCACGGGGTGCATGGTGTTTCCTGCAGTGCCTGTCACTGCACATGAGCGTGTCTTGGGGCACGGTGCACGCTGTGCTGGCGACGGGGGTACTGATGTGCACTGTGGTTGTCAACCCCTGTGTGTGGCACTCTCTGCCTGCCAGTGGTTGTGCTGGGGTGTCATGGCTCTGCATGCTTTAGTTGGCTTGTCCCCATGGGCACGTGATCATCCGTCCCACCCCAGTGATGCTGTGCTTGGGTGTGCCAGTGTGGTGGGTTCTGCAGTGAGTTCCTGTGCCCATGTGTGGCATGGCGTGGGCCCCAGCCTGCCTCCCTGATGTGCAGTTCCATTGCTCTGGGAGGGGCTGTGCTTGTGCTATGGCAGCTCTGCAATGCTCAGCTGAGCTTCCATGGTTGCGCCATAGCTCAGCATTTTGGCTCAGCTTCTCCTTTCTGGTTGCGCAATGGCGCAGTATGTGCGATATTCAGATGTTGGTTGCTTGCGCAATTTGCTCTGCTCCATGTTTGAATATCGCACCTGTTGCGCATTTGCGCAACTGGTTTGCGCTTGCTCCTACTGTTGCGCCAGTTTTCAGCGCAGTTTGAATATCCAGGCCCTGGTGTAAAAATCATGCGCTGAGTTTTCTTAACACTTATTTGCAAGGTAGAGTTAACTAACCACTCTTCCTTATGAGACAGATCATTCTCCAACTGCTTTTCCACTGATTATAGCTATCAGTCGATCGACACTAATACAGTGTCATCGGCAGATAGTCAATTTCACTTTTAGACATTGTAGATCAATATCATTAACATAAATGTTGAACAAGAGGACCCAATATTGAACCTTGGGGAACTCTCCCAACTCCTACCAAATCTGAAAGTTCCTATGGAGACACACTGATATTGATCAGAAAGGTAAAACTTAAGCCAGTTATGCATATGAACTGAATTGGAGTCACCATACTTTTTACTTTGTTACACTGACAAAATCAATAAAACCACTACGTACAAGCCCAGACAGTGTAGCAGCAGAAAGGTGTTGTGTCTGGGGAAGGGGGCTGGAAGGAAGTTTGTTTGAACTCAGCAGTTTTTGCAATTTTTACTAATAGCCAACAAGCTATGTCTTAGTCTTATTTTAAAACACTACACATTCTGTTTTCTTCTATTCAGTCTCTTCCTCTCTGATTTCTGGAGTGCTGGATTTAATTTTTCATTTTTCCTCCTCTCTGATTATTGTTGTGAACTGTGGCTGCCTAACATATCATTAGAAAAGAATTACGTATTGGAAGAAAGAAAACCAGGCAGTGCTTCCTGCTTTAAAAAAAAGTAAAAAAAAAAAAACTGAATATATAATATAAATAAATATACTATACTACAGTTTGACATTACAAATCAGAATAAATGAAGGTAGCCTGAGTCATCTGGTCAGGTGTGCAGACTCTGGTGGTGTCTGAGACTGTCTGTATTCTCTCATTCTGACAGGAGGAAAACACATTTTTCCTGTGTAACTTTGATTTATATGTAATCCCAGCAGAAAACAGCCCAGTCTACTTCACTGTCTGTCTGTCTCTTTGAAAGGAAAGGAAATTCATATATCTCCTAGTACGGGCAGGATTTGACAAGCACTGGCAGATGCAGCCAGCTTGTTGGTTTAAAAAATGCCTCTGTGTAACTTTGATTTCTATGTAATCTCATCAGTAAATGGCCAAATCTACTTCATAGTCTGTCTATCTGAGAGGAGAGGAAACCCATATGTCTCTAATACGGGCAGGGACTGGCACTGGCAGACGAGCCAGCTTGTTGTTTTAGCAGAGGGCAGCTCATATTATCCCTGAATTGATCTGGTTTATCACAGAACTAACCAGATAATTTGGTTTATTAAAAAAATTACAGAAAAAGTACCCTATGGTACACTTCTTATATAGCTTTTCTAATGCATCTGTTTTGCCAAAGCTATTACTGAGCTACACAGTCACACTTAGCCATAGTGAGCTAACTTTGAACCACTACTTAAATGAATGAAGTTTATTCAGCCTATTATTTCTAGCTGTGACCCGGCAGCTGAGTTGGCTAAAAATTTAATTAATAGTGGACATTCACAAGTTTTTGATTAAAACAAAAAATTATCTGAGCCACAGTGGCAGCAGCAGGATGTTACACCACCTCCAGATCCGACAGCATTAGCTTCTGCTGATCCCTTAGTTGCAGTAAGTGCACAGCAAGTGGATACTGTCATATCTTCAGAGGTAGCGACTGTGAGTAGGCCTTCACTTTCTCTTCTATTACCACCGATACTACAGAAAAGATGATTTGGGCAGCCAACTGTCCCTTGGATCTTGGTGAAAATGCAATGGAGCTGATCAATCACATTTGCCTGATTTTCCAAGGATAATGTTTGGGAAACAGAACTGATCATTTTCTGTTTTTCATTAGACAAAATGTCCTTGGATCAAATATTTAGTTCAACAAGATGTTGTACTCTGCTTTTCTTGCCATCACTTTCATACCGAGACAGGCTATGTAGAAGAGTCATTTATCAAAAAAGGTGTGAGAGATTGGAAAAAACTGTCAGAAAAGTTGAGTAAACATACGGTTTCTCAAGTTCATGTAAAATTTATGGAAAAGTGGCAATGCTTCAAACTTAATCAATTAATTAGTAGGCTGTATAGCGTAGTGGTTTAAGGCTCTGAGCTGCAAACCTGGAGACCTGAGTTTGAATCCCACAGCCCCCATTTGCATATACTGTGTGACCCTGAGCAAGACTCTTAATTTCCTTGTGCTCCCAGGTCACACCTGGAAACAAGCTTCAACTTAATGTGCCTTTCCTGGTTAAACAATTTCCCCTTTCCCTTAATCAGGAAACTGGTTCAGTGGCTATGAAGCTTTCAGCAAGACATGACATTCTTGTTGAAAGGAACCGTGATTATCTTGCACAGGTTTATGACATCATCAAGTTACTTTCAAAACTTTGCTTACCATTTAGAGGTCCCAATAAGGGAAAATAATCTAAACTGAAAAGAAATGTCCTTGAGTTTTGTGATTTCTTTTCAAAATATGGTGATTCTTTCAAGAAAATGCAGGACAGTTATTTTAACTACATTTGGCCTGACTTTCAAAATGAAGTGCTGCAGATCTGTGCAGATGGTAAACAGGGAGAAACGTGGTCTGTGGAAGCCACTGGTCTCTATCAGCATATGAGTGTTGTTCAGTTCATTGCTTGCTTAATGGTCTTTCAAAATATTCTTAAAGTAGTTCATATTGCTCACAAAGGACTTTGAGGCAGCAATATCAAGCTTGCAAAAGCTTCTTCCATAATAGAAAACCTGAACGTGTACTTTGCTAAACACAGAACTGAAGAAGGCTGGAATGAAATGTGGAAAGAAATGACAGAATTCTGCAGCAGGCATAATATTGCAGTGCCAGATGATCATGACGATACACAGCAAGGTGAGCAAGCAACAGCTCCAAAACGCAGGGTTGTACAAACCTCAGCACATCTTAAAGACTTCCTTATATCAACCACTTTGGGTCAAAGAGAGGTGTGGAACTGGAAGAGGCTGCATCTACAAGTGCACGTGACAGTGCATCTGAAAACTCGTGGCATCAGCAGTTATATTTACCTTTTGGATGCCATGATTGGAGAGTCAGGGAGGCGAGTCTCAAAAGAATCCATGGAAATTGCTGGAGCCCGTGATTCAGTGTAAAAGTGCACAAAAATGGCATTCAGCCACTCCTGCGGCAGTATGCAGACCCACTAAGTATAAAACTTCATCTTGCAGCTGCAGAAATGGAAATTGTTGTAAGTGGTAAAGCTCCCATTACTTTGAAGAGACTTCAAGAAGAAGTATTTCAAACCCTCTACCCAAACTACTACAAACTCATTCAGTTAGCTCTCACTTTGCCTGTCAGGACAGTCCCATCTAAACGAAGCTTTACTGCAATGGGACAGATTAGAAACTGGTTATGTTTAACCATGGGAGAAGAAAGATTTGCCTCAGTGGCTCTCCTTCACATAGAAGCTGATTTGACTACAAAGCTGATCCCAGAAAACATTGAAGACATTTATGGGAACTGAAGGGAGAGAAGAATGCAATTACATTAAAGTATTTCTTTATTAAGAAAGACAACGTAAAAGTATCTTTTAAACCACCTGTAAGACAGTTATACAGTCACATGTAACCTGTTAAGCCCCATCCCAGTCCACCACCTTCCCTGTCCCCTAGCCCCACCCCTGCCCCCCCAAATGTCAAAAGCAAACTATGCCTATGCCTAGCAGTGGCATAATCTGACTCTAGCATGCATCATCAGAGCTAACAACCTGCATAGCATGTTCAAGCTGATAGAGGATTTGGATGACATTATCATCAACATCCACTGGGGTGGACTCAGCGACATGGCTGACTGTTTCATGATCATGCATCTGCATGACATAGTCACTGATTGGCTTGTACTGCTCAAATAGCCTCTCAGGCATATAGAGCATTAATAGAAACATAGAAACATAGAGTGTGATGGCAGAAAAGTACCGCTTGGTCCACCTAGTCTGCCCATTTCCCTATCTAATGGATAAGCTGCAGATCCTGGTTAACCAACAGCCTACTTCCTCCTACCAGCATCCCCTAGAATTGACTTATGACTGTCCCATGGATTCTTGAATTCCCCCACTGTTTTTGATGCCACAATCTTCTTAGGAAGGCCATTCCATACATCCACAACCCTTTCCATGAAATAATACTTCCTCACATTACCTCTGAACAGTCCCCCCTCCAGCTTCGAACTGTGTCCCCTTGTTCTTGCACACCTCTTTTTTTGAAAGATGCTACCCTCTTGGACTTTGTTGAGTGCCTTGAGGTATTTGAAATTTTCTATCATGTCCCCTCTCTCCCGCCTTTCCTTGAGGGTATACATATTAAGCTCCTTAAGTCTCTCTTCATATGTCATCTGGTGCAGACCCTGCACCATTTTAGTTGCCCTCTTTTGGATGCCTCCATCCTGTCTATGTCTTTGTGGAGATATAGTCTCCAGAACTGCATGCAGTTCTCCAGACGGGGTCTCACCAGTTGTCTATACAGAGGGATAACAACTTCTTGTTTTCTACTGGTGATGCCTCTCCCTATGCATCCCAGTATTCCCCCAGCCCCCCTTATTGCCCTCTCTCATTGCTTGCCCAACTTGAGGTCATCTGACATAACTACCCCAGGTCTCTTTCCATTTTTGTTGTTGTCAGTATCTCACCCCCATTGTGTACTCTTCACCTGGGTTTCTGTTTCCCAGGTGCATTACTTTGCACTTCCTGGCATTGAATCTAAGCTGGCATACATTTGGTCATTCCTCCAACCTTGCCAAGTCTCTTCTCATCCTTCACACCCCACCTTGTGTATCAACCTTGCTGCAAATCTTTGTGTCATCTGCAAAGAGACATACTTTTCCTTCCAGTCCCTCTGCAGTGTCACTTATAAAAGACATTGAAGAGGACCGGTCCTAGTACTGAACCCTGCAGTACATCATTAGTAACCCCTCTTTCTTCAGAGTGGAATCTGTTTACTATTACCCTCTGTGTCCTGTTCTTTAGCCAGTTCTTTACCCAGGCTAACATCTTGGGACCCATTCCAAGGCTGGCTAACTTGTATATTAATCTTTTGTGTTGGACTGTGTCGAATGCCTTGCTAAAGTCCAGTTGAGCCATGTCCGCAGCCCCTCCCTGATCTACTACTTTGGTCACCCAGTCAAAGAAATCAATTAGATTCATCTGACTTGACCTTCCTACTGTGAATCCAAGCTGCTTTGGGTCCTGTGCCACTCTGGTCTCTAGGTACTGAACAGTTCTTTCCTTCAGAGATGATTCCATCATTTTCCCAATCACTGAGGTTAAACTAACAGGTCTGTAGTTTCCTGCTTCTGCCTACTCCCACTTTTGTGAAATGGAATAACATCTGCCCTTCTCCAGTCCTCAGATAATACACCATCCTCCCATGATTTACTAAAGAGGGTAGTCAGTGGTGTCACTAGTTCTACCCTTAGTTCTTTTAGAATTTTAGGATGAATCCCTTCAGGCCCCATTGCTTTGTTCACCTTCAGTTTTAAGAGTTCTTTTAGAACTCTTTCTTCTGTGAATGGTCTGGTATCAACTCCATATCCCAAGTGTTTCTATTGTTTGGTTTAGGTACTTCTCCCTCTTCATTTGTGAATACTGAGCAAAAATATTTGTTTAATATCTCTGCCTTTTCACTGTCCTTCTCTGCCCACCCCCACATTAAGCCTTACTATCCCTCCCTTGGTTTTCCTTCACTCCCTGATGTACCTATAAAAGGTTTTATCCCCCTTCTTAACTGAGTTGGCTATCTTTTCCTCAGTTTGGGCCTTGCTGTTCTGACTGCCTTCCCGGCTTCCTTTTGCTTTAACTGATACTGTTCTCTCTCCTGCTCCTTCTGTGATTCTTTGTACTTCCTGGATGCTTTCTTTTCCTCCCTAACCTTCCCTACCACCTCTTTGAGAACCATTGTGGTTTCTTACATAGTTTTGTTTTTTTTGCTTCACACAAAGGCTCGTTGCCTCTGTGATGGCAGTTTTGATTATTCCCCATTGTTCTTCCACCCCTGTAACAAGGGAAAAAGAAGCGTGTCCCTATATTTCAGGCTAACCTCTTTTTAGTCTAAAACATAATGTGTTTGTATAACAAATGTTGGCCTATATAATTGAATTATATAAAACTTGTAAAGCTACAAGTTTAACTGAGCCACACATTGCAATATTAAAGTGCCTTTTGATATTTGTATTGACCATGTGAGTAATAGAAAACAGGTGTCTTAAGTGTCTGCACAGACAGAAATACAGGGATAGAGTTCAAGTTACCCTTCTGACTATTATTATTAGGACAGGCCAAAATGCTTGTGTGCACATTCTTAAGTCCAAATCTATTTCTGCCTCCTAGACCTTGGTAACTGGTAGTGACAACTATTACTAGCCATATATAGTAATATAATTTACACTATCTATACATTTGTGCTGACCAAAGATAATCTCATACATATACTAAAAGGAGAATTGCCTTTTAAGTTGATGTTTATACTTGTTATGAACCAATCATAGACAACCATAGGAAATAATGATGCTGTGTTCTACTATATAAGCAAGCCAGCATACACTGTTAGTTTGAAGAATGAAGAATGAAAAATGTACCACTTGTAATCTCTCACTGTGATTATTGTTATAATCATTATATTCTTCCGCCATCAGCCTCATCTCCGTTCGTCTCATTTATGTAACCCCTTTGTTACTCTGGGTTACTAGAATCCCAGTAAGACCTTGTGGTAGGCAGGGAAGGCAGCTTGTGAAACTCCAGTTAAATGGGTTTCACACTGTCTCACTCTGTCCTCAGTCACAACTGAGACTGGAGAGATGACATCATTATATAGAATTGTTACAGCTGCATGAGCCACATTTGGAATCTTCAGCACAGAGAGTTCTTAGAACTTTCGGATTCAAAGAGAGAGTCAGTTTAGTTTTGTCCTTGAGCAAGAAGGAAGCATCAGTCTGTAGTTTGAGTTTTACCTCCAAACAGAAGGACGTTTTTCTGTGTTTCACCATTTATCAAGTAGTGGAGACCATCCCCTTGGTCTCAGTGCCCCCTCCCTCTGGGGGGTTAGGAAAAGGTCTCTGTGGGTTCCAGGGGCAATCCCCTTCTCCCACCAAGGAAAGAAGCTGCCTGATTTTGTGTTGGCTGTTCTACAATACAGCAAAAGTTTAAAGGACTTTGCCTGTGGTGCCCTGCAATGATTGGGTGTGTGTTTGGCTCCAGTTTAAGGGGCAAACAACTGTTTTTTTTCAGTCAGGAAATGTTATTGAGGACTGCTGTTTGGGAGGACTATATACACTAGGATGAACAAATGGAGCAGTCAATCCAGTTTCAAGTTTCAAATGGTTTTATTGGGGACTGCTGTTTGGGAGGACTATATACACTAGGACGAACAAATGAAACAGTCAGTTTAAAGTTTAAATGGATTTAGAGTTCGCAGTAGAGGGGGATCATCAGTTCATCCACCATGCAATCTACATGTTACAGTCCTAAAGTTTCTGTGTGTTCAGAGAAATGGCCGGGTATGGACTGTGGGAGCTAGAGGTGGATAAATCCCCATCTTTAGCAACCAGGTCCACCTCTATGGATTTCTTCTGTTTTTGCTACTCGCCTCATGTGCTTGGTCAGTGATGGGGTGGGTACCCAGACGTGGGTCTCAACATGAAAATCTCTCTAGAAGTCGATGACTTCAAGTGGTGAGGGGAGTCACAGGATGGGAAAATTACTCCTTGTTGGATGGGAGTACTCCTTGTTTGATGGGAGTTTCAATTTGGAATTACGAAACAAAATCCCTCTAGGAGTCGCAGACTTCAAGTGGTGTGGGGAGCCATAGTTGGGAGCCTCCTTGTGTGATAGGATGTCTTGCCAAGTAAAGTTTGGGTTCATTCTTCAAGTGGACCATCAGTCGAGTGGTCGGCAGGGGAGCCAGGCCAGTCGGGCTGTGTATCCAATGCACATGCAAAGTCCGAGCTGAGTTCCTGGTGGGTCCAAAGCCAGACAACTGTTGTAATGTGTTCATTCTCCAATGGACTGCTGTGTTTTAAAGTCTAATCTGTATTACAGTTATGTAGCCCTTTGGCAGACCATGCAGTACTTTGATTATGTTCAGTGAGTTAATAAATAAAGCCCCACTGAATAATCCCAATTCTGGTTCTGTACATTACAGTTATTGCTTCCTGTAGTTGGATTTACTGGGTGCCCCTGTGCAGAGTAGCCAAACCTAGGTCTCTTGTGCCAGGTAACCTCATCCTTCCCTGAACCTGTAGATACACATATGTAGATCCATATTACAAAAATGGACATATGGGTTACATTTGTAATTGATAATTTAAGTACAATAACACAATGCCTACATTTGGTGCCGTGACTCAGATCGCTGGTGCAGCATGCTGAGGAGGCTGCCTAACTACTGGTTGGTTAGTCTGTGGGCCCCAATAAGAAGTTGACGACGCTCGGAGACATGGTGCTGATGGCTTAAAGTGAGAGAAAAAGTTGCACACAGACAGTTTTAGCCATTTGCTAATCAGGTGAGGTACTCTTTCCAATTTCTTTAAATAAAAGTAATGCTTAACACTGTAGGAACTCATGCAGCAGAGTAGGTAAGTGAAGGTGCTGGGACTTGCAAGCTGGACCTCACAGGAGAGCCGTAAGACATAACCAGATGGACCAGGGCACCAGTGCACGAGTGCACCCAGCTGTAAAGGCTAGGCAGGCACAAAGTTGAAAATGAGTATGAAAACATTAATAGGTTGTTTCTAAGGGAAACACCTAAAGGGGGAGCATACAAACCATGATCAACAGGCACAGCAGTATTTTAATTAAAAAATAAAAAAAGAGAAACTAGCAAATACTGTACAAAGTCTGTGAAAATATAACCAGGTGGTAATTCGTTAACACATGAGACTTTAAAAAAAAAGGAAAGCTGCATGAGCAGTAAGATGTAATAATCCAGCTAAAATACATAGTTTAAAAATGCAAATAAGTCAAGAGCCAGAATCCCTGCAAGAGAAAAACCAGCAACTAAAGTTATAGTTAGTAAAGGTACAGGGAGACCGTTGTCTTTTAGATAGGGATAGTTCTCTTTTACTGATTGCAATATAAACTATAACACAGCTTCTGTTAATAAATAGCACGTTTGTAAGATGTAAATGTCTTACAATCTAAAAACAAGCACTTTACAGCATGCTAACTCCTGTATATGAGCAGTTAAAATGTAGGAGTAAAAAGTAAGATATGGCAAACTTGCGCTGTCAGCGAGAGGTATTGGCAAGGCATACTAACTTAATGCCCAAAAGACCTTGCCTCTTATAATGTTAAAGAGTTTGATTCTAAACTCAGTATGCTGTGGGGTGGACTAGAGTAAAGGCTAGCCACTTGTTCTTCTGTGATTGCTACCATAACCAAACAAACCACCAGGAGTTGTTTGGCATGATTAATAATGTTATCAGTAACACTAGCATTTCAGAAGGGACAACCCTGATTCTAAATGCCCATGGCTGTAATATTTTCAGCATCATATATCTAAAACACGTACAGTTTTGTAATAAAACTAAGGGGATTACCTCAGCAAATTGGTGTCAAATGATGTCAGTCTTATTTTATGTGAAGTATTTCTTGTTGTGGGTACTGTCTTGGCCAGCAGTTTCATTTCATGCTCTAGTATTATTTAAAGATATTTTAATATCAGTAGTGTTCAAGGACACTACAAAAATAACTGGGTTTGAGCGACCCTTGCATGCACACTATGTGACCTTTTGCATTTTATTTTACCTTCTTATGTTTCAACTACCAGTTCAGACTTGATGGCCCAGATATTCAACAGGGTTGCGCATGCTCAAGTCCTACATTGCGCCATTCTGCGATATTCAGCAGGAGGCAGTTGCGCCACTGAAAACAGGTTGAGCAACAGCGCAATGCAAATGAATACATGCTCAACAGGAGGGGGAGGAACCATGCATTAACTGCACAGCCCGATATTCAGTCGGGTTGTGCAGAGTTGTGCAGGTGCAACCCCCAACCAGCGCCTGCACCACTTTGAGCCAAAAAAAAAAGGATCAAGTTGAGGGCCACCCACAGGTGAGCTGCTGTATTGCAGGGCACAACACAGCAGCTGCCACCCGTGGCTGGCTCCCAACTCAGTCCCTGTGCCCCCCCACACAGCCCGATTGCGGGCAGAATGTAAAAGAACCCCCCACCCAAACATCTCCCTAATGCCCGATCAACGGGAAAAATGTATAATGACAACCCCCCAAACATCTCCCAATGCCCGATCGTGGCAGAATGTATACTGAAACCCCCCAAACATCTCCCAATGCCCGATTGCAGGCAGAATGTATAATGACAACCCCCAAACATCTCCCAATGCCCGATCGGGCAGAATGTATCTGACAACCCCCAAACATCTCCCTAATGCCGATAGAGTGGGCAGAAGGTATAATAATAACCCCTAGTGCCCGATCGTGGGCAGAATGTATAATGACAACCCCCAAACATCTCCCGATGCCCGATCATGGGCAGAATGTATACTGACAACCCCAAACATCTCCCAATGCCCTATCCCATTGGGAGATGCTTTGAAAGTCTTGCATTCCCGCGATAAAACTTCACAGCTAGGTCGGTCCCCTACGGCTGCTGCCTGGCAGGGTGGCCAGGTGCAAATCCTCGGGATCGGCACACCTACATGCTAATGGCATGCAAATGGGGCCATAATCAGATGCAAATGGCCCCTGCTGCTTGATGAATTATGGCCCCATTTGCATGTCACCGTTGAATATAGGAAATTTAGCATGGGCGCAATGGTCCTTATGCCACCGCAAGTTGAATACTCCACTCTGACAACTTGCGGTGGCGCAAGTTCCACTGCGCCATGCACAGTGGCTGTGGCTGGGGGTGATATTCAAAGGAGTTGCTCAATAGCGCAACTCCTTTGAATATCGCCTCGGCCACACCCCTGCGCAACTATTTTGAGCAGGGCAAGGGCTTGCACCTCAGAATGGCGCAGTTTGAATATCCAGGCCGATGTGCATTCCATACCTAAAGCACAATTTTTCACAAAATGTGTGTTTATATGAAAGCACACCAAGAGTGAACCATGCAATTTAACTTTTTATTACTGAATAATATCACGTGATTCCTATACTATGCAAGGCAGTCCAGCTGGACGGGGAGTATTATTCATCACCTCCTCATACTTTTTTTTTAACTTTTTTATATATGTATACAGTACACTTTAAAGAAAAAAACTATTACAGCTGTTTTTGAGAGTTTACCATCAATTAAAAACAATGGCTTTTGTTTTAATGTGTGACCATAGTATAATCATTTTTTTAAATGCATTCTAAAAAATATGTACGTACGGTATTACCATCAATCCGGATCTTTTATAAACTCAGCTGGCATTTTGTCATGCTTAGGATAAGAAAACCCAGGGATGCTTGGCTTCTTTTATCCTATGGAAATAATCTTGTTTTACAGTAGTTGAGCTGTCTCTTCCGCCAGTGGAAGCTCGGAGGGAGGGGGTAAGCTACCCTTCCTTCCTTCCAGTGTAATGTTCACAAAGGTTGCAAGGTACATTGCCATCTTCCCATAGGGGTAAATATCAAAAAATGTGTATTTGATTCTTCTTCAAAAACATATGCTTCAAGAATCAGTTAAGCTGAAGTGGGAGCTGTGTATGTATTTCCACATATTCATTCTTTTGATTGTCTTTTCAGCTTTCTTAGCCCGTTTTCAAGCTATATTTGTTTTGTGTTTAAAATGTATTTTCTGCATTGTGCTCAATACTAAAATTGTTCTATTGCAAAAATGCTTATGTTTCCTAATTGGTTCCACATAAGGACTACTGCATAAATCAAGTCATTATTACCTCTGCAAGTGTAATGTTTTAGCAAGATTACATCTATTTGTACAACTCTAAATCAGCTGAAAAGGTCTAGTCAGTTTAAACTCTACTATCAAGCTTATTGTTTCTACTTATTATGAAGTTAAGTCTGGGGTAGGGGCAATCCCCTAACTTCAGCCCAAGAAGATTCTTCTTCAATTGATCTTCAAGCAAGACGTCCATCTTCTTCACTGCTGTTTGTTCCAAACATGGCTGGTACTTTATGCAAACCTATTGCTTTACTATGGACTGTGTTTTTAATGGTTTATTGTAAACTATTACTTTTTTTTGGACTGTTAATATGTGTACCAGGGTGTAATCAACTACCACAACACAAATGCCATGCCAGTGTGTGTGGCTGCTCCATTAAAAGGACTCCATGCACAATCTAATGCACCCCTGACCAGTGTGTCTGCTAATCAGCCATCCAGCAGCCAGCACTATAAACACTGACTTTTCTACAAATTGGTGTGTGGACATACTTAACAGCTGGTCTAGCTGTGCCTCAGAGCTCAAGACTAGATCACAGCAAAGCTACATGGACTAAAAACAGAAAAAATGGGTCTCTTGTTATAAACAGAGCCACACCAAAGGACAATGATGTTTATGTGTTAACTCTGTCCTACTGTCTTTGGGGTGATAATAGTGTTTGTAACTACGCTGGTGTAAACAACTCATTATGTTTTGCAGTCTCAGATGCCATATATTTAACTGTAACACCAACCAAATGCCCAAATGTGACATGAGGGCCAGAGAGTGGACTTACATCAACACCTATTGATCAAATGCTTGTGAATAATGTAAAGTACAGTAGAGTGCATATAAACTTAGATTTCTCTGATTGGAATATAAATGTTAACAGTAGTTGTGCATACACTGGTGTGTCAAAGTTTTATGCCACTATGTTAATTGTCATGTTAAGTACCATCATTTGGAGCTGTGATACCTCTCCTGTCTCTTAAGTTACAGTCACTTTTGAATCAAAAATATACTCATTTGATATAAATTCATAAGGCACAAGTAGTTGTAAATAAATTGCTCGGTGAAAGTGATAATGAGCACTTGATTTATAGCTATGCAGGGGGACCCTTAGGAGTCCTGTCTTTTAAAGCTTTACTTGTGTTGCAAGTGATCTTAGTGTTCTTGGTAATCATAGGCCTGTGTCACTTAAGACTTACTATTCGTGAAGTACTAGTGAGATGTAAATGCTTCGAGGAGCTGCATTGTTGCACAAATAATAATTGGAAAATATTAGGCCAAGGGGGGCATGTAACAAGGCATATAGAAGTTTGTCCCTATATTTCAGGCTAACCTCATTTTGGTCTAAAACATAATGTGTTTGTGTAACAAATGATGGCCTATATAATTGAATTATATAAAACTTGTAAAGCTACAAGTTTAACTGAGCCACAAGTTGCAATATTAAAGTGCCTTTTGATATTTGTACTGACCATGTGAGTAATAGAAAACAGGTGTTTTAAGTGTCTGCAAAGACAGAAATACAGGGATTGAGTTCAAATTACCCTTCTGACTATTATTATTAGGACAGGCCAAAATGCTTGTATGCACATTCTTAAGTCCAAATCTATTTCTTCCTCCTAGACCTTGGTAACTGATAGTGACAACTGTTGCTAGCCATATATAGTAATATAATTTACACTATCTATACATTTGTGCTGACCAAAGATAAGCTCATACATATACTAAAAAGAGAATTGCCTTTTAAGTTGATGTTTGTACTTGTTATGAACCAATCATAGACAACCATAGGAAATAATGATGCTGTGTTCCACTATATAAGCAAGCCAGCATACACTGTTAGTTTGAAGAATGAAGAATGAAGAATGTACCACTTGTAATCTCTCACTGTGATTATTGTTATAATCATTAAATTCTTCCGCCATCAGCCTCATCTCCGTTTGTCTCATTTGTAATTGATAATTTAAGTACAATAACACAACGCCTACAACCCCTCCTTCCTGACTATTTGCTAATGCATTCCTTAGGCACTCACTCATTTGGCAAAGTCAGCCCTCCTAAAGTCCAACACCTTTGCCTTTATACAGCTTGACTCTACTGCTGTTTTTATCATGAACCATGCTGTTCAGTGGTCACTAGTTCCCAGATGGCTACCCACTTCTAAATCTATGATCCTGTCTCCACCTCCATTTGAGAGCACCAGGTCCAAGTTCCACTGTGCTTACATAGATACCAAGATGCTGATGGCAGACAAGAGCTACCTGCCCACATAGTCTTCCCATTTGTGCATGTAACTTTGCTTCTTTTAAGCTTCCCTGGAAATTGGTTGTCTCCTTCCCCCAAATACCAGGGTACCCTGATGCCTATCCCATGCATTCTTAAATCCTGAGGTAGTGCTTTGTTAGCCTTCTGTAGAATTATGAGCTCTGATCTTGCCAGTGCAGAGCAAATCAGATGGCTGCGGATTTTGTGACTGACAGTCAACATGCTGCTGAGTACTTCGTGCTTTGGAAAGGACCTCACAGTCAGGTTTAGGACATATCAAAGCACGGCACATGTTACAAACAGCGTTACTGATTGCTTTAATGACATTCCATGCATTGTCACTTGTGATGGAGCAAGCCTGGAAACCATGTGGCTTTAGTCAGTGCATAATGGCCTCATTGATTTGTGTGAGTATTCTGTCAGATGCATGTGACTCATAAACGCTCCATGTGGCATGCTGATGAGGAGTCCCACTGATACCGCTGCCACTGCTCTGGGGGTAACTAGATGATGGGCGTGGAAGCAAAGCATACACCCTAGGGAAATAGTCCCAGTGTGCAGTAATGTACATATAACTAATACCCGACAATGGGCTGCTAATCCAGATGTCTCTTTTGAGGTGAGTGATGACTACTGCAGAGTGGGACATTACATATGGCACAGTGCAAGCAAGGTCATCATAAAGTGCCCAAACAGCCTTAGTGCTGGAATGTGTGTGACTGGGCACTTTGTATTAAAGAAATACAACATCACACATACTCCCATAATGCAGAGCGTCATGGGCTGTATATGAAAAAACACCACAGTATATTATGTTGGTTCAACTTTTTTCTGCTTAAAGTTTAACCAGCATAATATTCTGTGGTAATTTGCATATACAGACCATGATGCTTTTCATTATGGTGGTATGTGATTTTGTATTTCTTTGAAACTTTGCTTCCCAGAAACTGCCCTTTGGGGTAAGTAACTATTGCCTCAGTGCTTGCACACCTAGGTTCTTTGTCTTTTACATTGTTTTTGGTTTTTATTGGGTTCACCACAGTATAACCCAGATAGATCATCTTAGGGTAGCTGGTTCATTCCACTGGGGTGTCACAGAGATGAGGCACACTAATGAGTTCTGGTAGGATGAAACATGTGTCTGTATCTTCTGTTGGCACCCTTTGTAGACTGTGTGAGAGGTCTTTTGGCACCATACATTTCTGCTTAAAGTTGAACCAGCATAATATTCTGTGGTGATTTGCATATACAGCCCATGACGCTTTGCATTATGGGGTATGTATGATTTTGTATTTCTTTGAAACTTGGCTTCCTGGTCAGTGCCCTTTGGGGTAACCATTGCCTCAGTGCTTGTGTACTGAAGTTCTCTGTCTTTTTGCTTTGTATTAAGGTGCAGCTTTCTCCATAAGTTGTAGCAACCCATATTTCTCAACAAAAGAAAATGACAAAAGGTCTGTTGCCAGCATCTTTGTAATGACAGTGTTTATGCCTTTCTTCACAGGGTGTTTATGGCAGATTTGCTGTTGCTGCTTTGACTTCCTTGTCCGCTGATAGAGACATGATGGGGAAAAAACTATATATGGAAAGGGCACAGGTCGGCTTGACTGTTACCAGTTGTAGTTACACATCTAGGGGTAGAACACATTAAAGAGTCAAATGGTACTACAGCATCACCAAGATGGGGATCTTATCCCTTAGACTGTTCTGCAATGTCTGAAATGGGCATTGCTGCCAAACACTTGTGCAGTGTCCAGCAATTGGGATGCTTAGTTTTGCACATAGCTATCCATACCACTTATCCTGTAGTGTGTTCCTGGCTTATCCCTGCTAATTTTGGACCTGCCCATACTGCACACAGACACATTGTCATAGACCTCATCCACTGCAAAGAAATCCTTCACAAGTAACTTTCTGCCAACACGCCAGATTTTTGAGGGTGAGGAGAATGGGGCAAGGGATGTAGGGATGGGCACAATGGTTGACTGTTGCTGTTCCTGCTGCTTCCTATCCCCATGTACCCTTTTTAGTGCTGCAGTGGGCAGAGCCCTACAGACCTCTTGGAATGAGGAAAGGAGCCCACATTAACAGATTCCAAATGAATAACACAGGATTTAGAGTTGCAGCACTGCTGCTCCAACATCAATCCTACCAGTCTGCCCTCTCTCCCCATTCACTCTAGTAATGTACCACCACTTATCCTATCATGGTCCAGGCAGAACACGGTACACTTTGTTGTGTCCAAGTTGGCCATCAAACAGTACTGTGTGACTATTATCACTGCACAGCACATTGTGGTGGCCATCTTGATCACAGCAGACTGCTGTCTTCAGATGTGACCACGAATTTCTTATTTCAGAAATTATACCTGTTCTCCCACCTAATCTTCCTTCTCAACGTGCACTCCCCCCCCCACGAAACAACATGATGACACTGGGAGTGACCAATCCCTCACTGTCCTGATCAAAAATCCTTGTACTGCCCCCTGTCCACTGCCGTGCATGCGTGGTAATTTGTGATCTTTTAAAAAATATATGTATATAGTTATGTCCCCCACCCAACCCTCCATCTAGGCACCCACTACCCCAGGTACCCCCAGAAGCTGGTTTCATCCCCCAGTCCAGCCCTCCCTCTCAACACCCACTACCCACCAGAAGCATAATAGTGGCACTGGGGTGCCCAATCCCCCAGTGTCATAATAAAAAAACCTGTGTACTGACCCCCCATCCACTACTGCACATGTGTGGTTGTTTGTGATATTTCTATCCATATATAGTTTCACCTCCTGACCTAACCCTCCCTCTCAGCACCCCCACCCCATCCCCCCAGTAAGATTCTAGTGGCACGGTGGGGGGTGCCCAATTTCCCAGTGCAGGAATGATTATTTTTTTACCATTAAAAAAAAAAATTGCAACTGCTGTCTTTCACGGCCATGACTGATTTAACCCACCTGACCCTTCCACCCAGAAACCACCCACCATCAACACCGGCCCTGCCTGTACTTACTCATCAGGGATCCAATGGCGTGAACCTCTCTGAACCACATATATGTCTTTACTCTTCAAAGCCAGACCACAGGGGAAGGAAACAGCTTCTGATAGGGGACTCAGTTGTTAGGGGGGAGACCTGGGGAAGGGAAAGGAGAGGGAAGTAAGGTGCCTGCCTGGTGCCGTGGCTTGAAGGGATCAGAAGTGAATTATCATGATTGCAGAAGCAGCATCACAGGAAAGGGAACTAGATATCATTGTCCACCTTGGCACAAATGACCTAGCTAGGGATGGAATCCGTGCAGTGCAGGATGAATTTGTGGAGTTGGGGAGGGGCCTCAGACAGGTAGCAAGCATGGTTACCTTCTCAGAGGTGCTGCCAGTCCACGGCATGGGTGAGGCTAGGGTACTGCATACCAAGCAGTTTAATGAATGGTTGCAAAACTGGTGCAGAGCACAGGGTTTTGGTTTCATTTGGGAACTGGGGATATACCTGGAGAGATGAAGGTCTGTACTGGCACGATGGTCTGCATCTGTCCACTAAGGGAACTAAGCTCTTAAGTGACAGGTTTAAATGCTTCCTTGGCAAGCTTTTAAACTAGCCATGGGGGGAGGTGCTGATAAGAGGCAGGAAATTTCAAGCCTCCCCCCACAAAACATGGAAGGTAGTAAGGTAAACACTGAGGTACAGAGCTCAGAGAGCAGGACAGGGGTAAATGGAAAAATAGACAAGGGCAATAAGAGCAGCGATGGTGGAAAAAAGGATAAAGCCAACATTAAATGGAGGGCAATGAGTACCAATGCCTGTAGTCTGGGAAACAAGATTCCTGAGCTAGTAGCCCTGATGGAAGATGAAAAATTGGATATTGTGTCAGTCACAGAAACATGGTACACAGAGAACCATGACTGGGATCTCAACATATCGGGTACACAGTCTACAGAAGAGACAGGGAGGGTAAAAGAGGAGGTGGAGTAGCTCTATACAAAAGGGAAGGGATCAAAGCTACAGAACTAAAAAGTAAAGGGGGGGACAAGAGGTACTCTGGGTCACCTTTTAGACAGGGAATGGCATCACAATCTGCACAGGGGTTGTATACAGACCCCCGTCTCAAGGGGAGGAAACTGAATAGAAAATGATAGAGGGCATTCTCAAAATGGCTGAAAAAGGGGAGATACTGTTGATGGGGGACCTGAATATGCCAGATGTTAACTGGATGACATGTACTGAAGCCACATCCAAGAACAGGGCCATTCTTGATGCCCTGCAGGGGGCAGGCCTTAGACAGGTAGTGCTGGAACCCATTCGGGAGGGAGCAATACTGGACCTGGTACTCTCAAATGGAGAGAGGATCACAAATTTAGAAGTCAGTAGATATCTGGGAACAAGTGAACACTGAACAGTGTGCTTCACGATAAGCACAACCATGGAGACAAGCCATACAAAAACAAGGATACTGGACTTTAGAAGGGCTGACTTTGGCAAAATGGGTGAATACCTGAGGAATGCACTACCAAATGGCTAAAAAGGAGGAGTGGAAGAACCATGGAGAAAAATCAAAACTGCTATCATAGAGGCAACAAGCCTTTGTGTGGGATAAATAAAGAAAACAAAGCAGAGTAAAAATTCACTGTGGTTCTCAAAAGAGGTGGCAGGGAAGGTTAAGGAGAAAAAGGCTGCATTCAGAAAGTATAAGGAATCACAGAAGGAGCACGGCAAGGAACTGTATCAATTAAAGCAGAAAGAAGTGGGGAAGCCAGTCAGAATAGCAAAGACCCAAACTGAGGAAAAAATAGCCAACTCAGTTAAGAAGGGGGATAAAACCTTTTATAGGTATATTAGGGAGCATAGAAAGGTTAAGGGAGGAATAGTGAAGATTAATAAAGGAGAGGGGAGGTGGACAGAGGGAGACAGTGAAAAGGCAGAGATACTGAATGAATGCTTTTGCTCATTATTCACAAAAGAAGATGAGAAGGAGTTACCTAAACCAGACAGTAGAAGCACTCTGGGTAGGGGGTTGACACCAGTCCATTTACAGAAGAGAGTCCTGAAAGAACTCTTAAAACTCAAGGTGGACAAAGCAATGGGGCCTGACTGGATTCACCCCAGAATCCTAAAAGAACTAAGGGAGGACCTAGTGACACCACTGACCACGCTTTTTAACAGATCATGGGAGGATGGGGTGGTACCTGAGGACTGGAGGAGGGCAGATGTGATTCCCCTTCACAAAAGTGGGAGCAAGGAAGAAGCAGGAAACTACAGACCTGTAAGTTTGACCTCAGTGGCAGGGAAAATGATGGAATCACTTCTGAAAGAAAGAATTGTTGAGTACCTAGAGGCCAGCAGGGCACAGGACCCAAAGCAGCATGGATTTACAGCAGGAAGGTCATGTCAGATGAATCTATGTGATTTCTTTGACTGGGCGACTAAAGTAATAGACCAGGGAGGGGCTGTGGATATGGCCTACCTAGACTTTAGCAAGGCATTTGACACAGTCCCACACAAAAGACTAATAATCAAGTTAGCCAGCCTGAAAGTGGGTTCCAGGGTGGTAGCATGGGTAGAAAACTGGCTGCACAACAGAACACAGAAGGTAATAGTGAATGGAACACATTCTGAAGAAAGGGGGGGTTGCTAGTGGAGTACCTTAGGGCTCAGTACTGGGTCCAGTCCTCTTTAACATCTTTATAGGTGACATTGCAGAGGGTCTGGAGGGAGAGGCATGCCTCTTTGCAGAGGACACAAAGATCTGTAACACAGTTAATACACAAGGGGGGGTAGAAAGGATGAGAAGGGACTTGTCAAAGTTGGAGGACTGGTCAGACATATGGCAACTTAGATTCAATGCAAAGAAGTGCAAAGTAATGAACCTGAGAAACAAAAACCCAGGAAAAGAGTACACAATAGCAGGAGAGGTACTAACAATAACAATTGGAAAGAGACTTGGGGGTGGTCATATCAAATAACTTAAAGGTGGGTAAGCAATGTGAGAAGTCAGTAAGGAGAGCCAGGGGGATACTGGGATGCATAAGAAGGGGCATCACAGGTAGAAAAAGGGAAGTGGTTATCCCTCTGTACAGACAGTTGGTGAGACCCCATCTGGAATACTGTGTGCAGTTTTGGAGACCTCATCTACGCAAGGACATAGACAGGATGGAAGCAGTCCAGAGGAGGGCAACTAAAATGGTGCAGGGTCTGCATCAGAAACCATATGAAGAGAGACTGAGAGAGCTTAATATGTATACCCTTGATGAAAGGAGGGACAGGGGGTACATGATAGAAACTTTTGAGTACTTCAAGGGAATCAACAAAGTCCAGGAGGGTAGCATCTTTCAGAAAAAGAGATGTGTAAGAACAAGGGGACACAATTTAAAGATAGAGAGGGGATGGCTCAGGGGTAATGTGAGTATTTTTTTTTCACAGAGAGAGTGGTGGATGCATGGAACTGCCATCCTGGGGAGGTCATTGGGTTTAAAACAGTGGGGCAATTCAAACATGCATGGGACAGACATAAGGCAATTGTAGTGGGGGGGTGCAGGAAGTAGGCTTTTGGTTAACTAGAATCTGCAGCTTATCCAATAGGAAGGGAAATGGGCAGACTAGGTGGGCCAAGTGGTCCTTATCTGCTATCAAAGTCTATGTTTCTATGTTTCTTTGTTTCTATGAACTGAAGAAACAGGCATGCAGTTCAATGCATTCCAATGGGGTTATGAACATGGTGGCATAAATTGGCCATTTCTTCATATTTTTGGTACAGATCTTCAGTACACCATATTTTGGACATCACCTCATGACTAGTTGTGGTGTCATTAGGCAAAATAATAATAATAATAATAATTCTGGAAAGGCAACTGCTGAAGGACTCTCTGACTCTATTAGCTACAGAGTTTACCTCTATCAGTAGAGACATTGGAGACATTTCTCAAAGGGTGGGAGATGTAGAAGCCTGGTCAGTTCCTCTGGAAAAGTTGCATGCCAGAACGGACCCAGAGCTCCCAGAGCTGTCATCTCTCTGACAGATGACTCACAAAATAGAATTAAAAATTAGAGGATCGGGGGGGTGGAGTAGGTGGAATAACGCAGTCATTCTTGGGTTTCTTGAGGATGCCAAAGGGTTTACTCCAATCCAGTTTATGCAGTGGCTCTTGAAATAGTTGGCTGAGTCATCACCAATTGACCTTAGCTACATAGTGGAATGGGCACGCCAGGGCTCAGCATGCCAGACCCTTCTTATTAAAGCTCCTCAAATATTTAGACAAGCAACATGTTCTGCATAAAACTGTGAGAGATACAGTCACTTTCCTCGGAGGGAAAACTTGTCAGTTTAGGTGCATCAAAAAAGAACAGCTTTCCAACTTGTAGAAACCAAATTTATTCCAGCAGGCAATAAGTTCCGTACGCTGTACCCAGCCCACCTACAGATGCATATTTCTGACCTCTGGCACTCTTTTGAGGAAAGTTCCCAAGCAGCCAAAGAACTCCAATGACTCTTCCCAGAACTATCCACATCAGGCTATGTTTTTTCTGTTTGGAGTTTGTGCTGTCCTTACTAGTATTGGATAGCTCTCCTAGTTGCGTTGGATCTGTTTTCCATACCTGATTCCTCTGTTTGTTGCTTGCTTGGATTGATAGAAACCATTGGATCAGCTTGATTTCTATTTTGGTGGACTGTATCTGAGACCTTCGCTATGATCTCACCATTGTTTGCTCCTAAGCTGCTGAGCCCATGACTGAGCTTCTTCAGTGGTGTGACCACCTCAATTGCCACTGTCTGCTCCAATCTGCACCTCACAGGGACCTCTACAGCTCTTGAGTCTGTGACTGGGCTTCTTCAGCAGTGCAGCCACCTTACTTGCCACCACCTGCTCCAAACTGCTGCTCACAGGGACCTCTACAGCTCCTAAACCCATGACTGAGCTCCTTCAATGGTGCACCCACCTCACTTGCCACCACCTGCTCCAAGTTGCAGCTCATAGGGATCTCTATCAGTACAGACTTCTCACTAAGCTGTTTTTTGAAATGTTGGTGCACTGAACTCAGGAACCCACTGTTGGCTGCCCATTCTGCTGTAGCTACACAATTGGTGTTTTCACATGAGCTAGTTTGTACTCTAAATCTCCTTCACTTGAGTCCACCTATGAGCAGTAATGGGTAATATTTTGGCCCACCCACCCACCGTGTCCCCAACCTCTATTAAATCTACACTGGCTCCACCCTCTTCTCTCTTCTACCATTCCTGTAGGCTCTTCCTCTCCTTTTCTCTCTCTCACTCTCCCTTTCTCTTTCTTGCTCTCCTCCTCTTAAAGTTCCACTTCAGCTGCCCTGTACTTCTGTAGCCTGACCTGCCCTAATTATAAAATTTGGACTGCTAACCTCAGTTTTAGCTTACTCTCCCTTGCCTCTCCAGTTACTTACTCTGGATTACTATGTATGTCACCACTCCTTCAGTCCTCTAAACTTTATTTGATTAACCACTAGCCACACAATGGACCATAAAGTGTAACTAGCTCCTACCTCATGTTCTGCAATTGAGCCCCAGGACTCTTCAGTTTTGGATGGTTCTAATACCAAAAGTGCATATGCCAATGCTCCACAGCATATCACTTACTTTAACTGTTTTTTGCCCCATACAACATCTCTTTGGAAGAGGAATCTCTAAAACCAGCATCCTACTGCCTGACAAGAACCATCTCATAACTCTTCTATAGTAAAATGCCAAATACTACTGCTGCAACTTATTTCAGGAAATGTACACTCCAACCCTGGCCCTCCCCCATGAGTTGATGCCAAAGGACAGGTTAGGGCAGGAATGCTCTCCTTGGCAAGTATCAACATCTGTGGCCTCCTCAATAAACTTGACTCTCTCACAGCTTGGGCAGCACATCACAACTCTCATATTCTATCCATAATTGAAAACTGGCTTTCCCTAAAATCCCTGACTCAGCAATATCTATCTCAGGATATACAGTCTTCAGGCAAGACAGGTGTTTCAAGAAAGGCAGAGGTTGTACCCTACACCTAAAAGAGTCTCTTAAGGGGTATGCTTTCAGTGTTCCTCTCCCTGAGAAAGACATCCAGGTCCTTGTCATGAAAATACTGCTTGGAGCACACAACAAAACCCTGACAGTGACATCAATCTACATTCCTCCCAAGCTGTCCAACCAAGGATAAACCTCATATTAGACTTCATACATTCCATTAACTAGAGCACAGAAACAATCCTGCTTGGTGACTTTAATGTGAACTGGTCCTCCACCAGTGCGAACAAATATAAGGACGCACTAACAGCTGCAAACTTCTTGCAAATGGTCCAATCACCTACAAGAGTGAACTACAAAACAGGGACCACCACCCTTCTGGACTGGGTTCTTATGAACTGCCCTGATCACATCACAAAAACTGTAGTTCTCTCTGACAGTTTAAGTGACCATTCACTAGTCCTATGTTCCTGGTCTAATAAATACACAAATCCTCCTCCCAAAACTATTACTAGCAGGAGACTTATTCCTGGTTGACTTGGGCTTCTAAAAACTCTCCTGTGAAACTGAGACTGGTCTCCAATAGACACAGTTCCCAACATTGACATTGCTCTTGAATATTTTATCCAAAGCTTTAACAGCGCCTGTAATGTCCATGCCCCATTAAAGAAAATGCAAGATTAAAGGTGTCAACAACCCATGGATGAACTCTGGTCTTCTGGAACAACTGATGTCTCGGGATCATCTTTGGCATTGGGATGATTTGACTGGCACCCAGGCTGATACCCAAGCCTACAAAGCAGCAAGAAATGCTTGTACTAGAGCAATTCATAACAAAAAGGCAAGATACTACAGAAGCACTCTTGCTAACTCATGAAAAGATGGGAAGAAATTCTGGACCGATCTTTCTGAAGTTATAGGGCATGACCCCAGAGTATCATCCGATATGCTCAACTTAGATGGGAGCCTCACATTAGACCATGTCACCATGGCTAATATATTTAAGGCAGCATTTACTGATTTTAGTCATGTGCTATCTCCAACTTTCTTTGCCCCCTCACTGGATGCACCAGGCTTGAACAAAGCAAGAACAACACGGGGCCTCCCACCTTTCTACTTTAAAACTACCTCAGAGGCCCTAGCTAAAAAACATCTTCTTAAAGTACTTGGGAGGTCCAGATCCAGTGGTGACTCCCGAGACCTGAAACTCCTTACCCTCACCATTGACGATGTCCTGACTCCGCTCACCAAAATCCTCAGCTGATCCCTAATGGTTTCTCAATTCCCCCAAATATGGAAATCTGCTGTTATGATGCTAATTCACAAAAGTGGGGATAAGACCCTAACCTCTAACTACAGACCCATCTCCATTCTTCCCCCTCTCTCAAAAGCACTAGAGAGAATAGTTGCCGATCAACTAGCTGAATACCTCGCTAACCACAACCTGCAATGTCAGGAGCAGTACGGTTCTCAAAAAGGATACAGTACCACCATGACTCTCATCGAATTTGCCACTTATATGCATAACTCTCTGGATTAGGGACATCTAGTTGGTACCACTTTCATTGATTTGAAAAAGGTGTTTGACACTGTCAACCACTCCCTGCTGTTTGAACAATTATCTTGCTTTAGATCTCTCAGATGTCACCGCACAGTGGTTCCAAAGCTACCTTAGTGACTGAACCCAACAAGTCAGAGTTGGTGAATCCCTCTTATCCTCTCTCCCAGTTCACTCTGGAGTCCCCCAAGGGTCAATTTTGGGTCCTATGTTCTTCAGTATTTTTCTGAACTATCTCCCCCATCATACCCTAACAGACTCCTACTATATGCAGACAATGCAGTTATCTTCACCTCCCACATTAGGCCTTCCCTCCTACAACTGCAAACAAGCTTGATGGAAGTGGAGACATGGTTTAAATCTCAAAAACTCATCTTAAACTACAAAAAAACTAAAGCTATGATGTTTCACAGCATTCATAACAAACATAAAAACAGATGTCTGTCCATCACAAAAAGTGCAGGGGCAATGCTCGAACAAGTTCAGCTGTTTAAATACTTGGGAGTGACCCTCAACAGCACCCTGTCTTACTCTGAACACTTTGAGAACATTGCCAAGATTGTGAACACCCACATAGGACTGCTCTATAGACATAGGAGCTGCCTTACTGATGAAGCTGTAAGCATTGCCATTTAGAGCTCTGTTACATCAATGATCGACTATTGGCTAGTGATATATGGTTCTGCCACTGACACTGCACTTTGATGAATAGCCATAGCCCTAAACAAGGCATGTCATCTACTGACCTCTGCCCCATGCCTTTCACACACCCGTGACATCTACAAGAAAGTAAACTGGCTCCAACTGTCCAGCAGACTCAAGTACCAGACTTGTACACTAGCAAACAATATCACCTTAAATCTCCTACCCTCAAGGGTTCAGTACTTACTGGCTCCCCATTTCAGCCTCCACTTTACCAGAAGCTCAGAAAATTTTACTTTTTCTGTTCAATGCTTCCGCACTACCCAAGAATAATGCTCCTTCAGATTCAGAGCCCCATCTTGGTATAACTTGCTTTCTCCTGCAGTTACCAGCAACACTACCCTGGGCACTTTTAAGTGCAGTGTTCATTAGCACCTTGTCACCATGGCCTCCTATGACTGCTTCTCATAACTTAACTTGTTCTTCTCTCCTCTAATTTCCCCCAATCCCTCCCCTACTATACACAACTATCTCCTATCTCCTTCCATAAGTATTCCCCCACCTTTACCCACCTTCTCTCCCTATAGCTTCCTCCACCTGTATCTGCCCTCTCGCCAAGCAGCTTCTAATTATACTGTGAACTATTGTACAACTGTTTATTATTGTACATATGTGCTTGAATAGTATTCACAAATTATTGTAACTTCAAGCACAACTGCGAATCATTGTACATATGTTCTGAATTCTATATATAAAATTTAATGTACAAAGCCTATGGCTGCTTGAAAGCTGTCATATTTGTTACTGGCTTCAATATGTTCTTATCTTCTGACATGGAACCTTTGTAAAAGAGCCTTGGCTCAAAGGTGTCTTCTGAAATAATAATAAAAATAAAATTGTTTGCACACCTATCTAGCTGTCCCTGCATCTAATTGTTTTTGCAGCCATTTTCTGTGTTGCTCTGGGTTTAGATATTGTGTTAGATTGCATTACTGATCTGCCCTTCATTATCTTTGCCCAGCTTCTGACTTCCTTGATCTGCCTGCTCCTTCTGATTTGACAGTGTTCGATTTTTGTTTGCTGGTCCTGTGCCAAACAAAGATTCTGATGTGGAGCTTTAATCATAGAAGATCCAGCAGCGGCTTGGTTTTTGTGGTATACATGCCTGATTTTACACCTGATTGCCATACATTGTTTTTGTGGACCTGGGAATGCTTCTCAGTTTCTGCTAACCCCAACCCCCCACCTTGGGATGTTCCAAGTCGTTACCAGGACAATGCTGGGACTCTCAGCCTCTTCTTCTCAGCACTCCAACACTCAGCAGTGACTCCTGTTTTTATTTTTTATTTATTTTTATTGAAATGTTTCAGCAGGAAGGCGCACTGAGCAACAAGTTGCTCATCTTCTGGTGCAACCAGGGGTCTAGGAAACAATGGGATATAATACAGGGAAATGTTACAATGTTGGAATACAGTTTGTTTACTTGCATACAATAAGAGCCGGAGGACTCACAGGTGGATAACATTGGCTAATGATACAACAGTTATGTAGAGTAGATATGAAGACACATATAGCAATTTTGCAACAGTTGGTGACAGTTGGTAACACTGGAACACATATAAATATCTTGGCAACAGTACGTAGCACTAGATGGTAAGGTGACCTAATAGTAATTGGTAGACATTAGTGTAACATACTGTAGATATCCAAGATTTACAGTGACTGTAGTAAAGAATGGAAGAATGGAAGGAGGGGACAAAACATTGTGGAGGATAGAATGAAGGAAGGAAGGAAAGGAAATTTATGAAGAGATGCAGACAGAACACAAATTTTGAGGCAAACATAGATGACAGGGTGGACTAAAGTGCATGTAAGAGGGGTATAGGTGTAGGTTATAAGTGCTTAATTGAGTGTAGGGGCCAGTGTTAGGCTACATTAACTGGAAGAGGAGAAGGAGGAACAGAGTGGTAGAGTGTGGAAGGGTGAATGAGAGAGAGGTATTGTAGGGGGGAGTATCCAAGGGAGGAATGGGGAGTTGAAATTCAACAGTGTCCGGGGGGGGAGAGTTGAAATTCAGCAGTGCTCTGTTATCCCTATTTGAGCAGAGCAGTGGACAGCCCCACTGGTAGGACACTGGTTATAGGCGATGATAGTTATTTATATACAGTGATGGGAGAGAGGAGGGTGTTGTGTGGGAGAGATGTTGTGGGAGTGGGTAGCAAAGATCAACTATAGTAGGGGAGTAGTACCACACCAGTGTGCTGGGTGACCCTGTCTGCACAAGGCAGTGATCTAGCTGTGACTGAGGGGGTGCAGCAAAAGGAAAAATAGGGGAAAGGGGGTAAGACTGTTGCCCACCTTGTGCTATGGATCCTGCCTGCACAAGGCAGTGATCAAGCTCACAGGAGGGAGATGCATTAAGGGTAGAGAAAGAAGGGGGAGGAAGACTTTAGGAGGAGGGAGAGTAGGGGGCAGGGGGAGTATGATCAGAGGGAAATAGGGGAGGTGGGGAGTAGGCATATGAGCCTGAGCAGAGGTCAACTAAAGTAGGGGGGCATTACCCCACCAGTGTGCTGATTGACCCTGCCTGCACAAGTCAGTGCTCTAGCTGTGAATTGAGGAGGGGTGAGAAAAAGGAGAAATAGGGAAAGAGGTAAAGTTGTTGCCCACCATGCACTATGGATCCTGCCTGCATAAGGCAGTGATCGAGCTCACAGAAGGGAGATATATTAAGGGTAGGGAAAGTAGAAACATAGAAATATAGAATTTGATGGCAGATAAGGACCCCTTGGCCCATCTAGTCTGCCCATTTCCCTACCTGATGGATAAGCTGCAGATTCTAGATAAGCAACAGCTTACTTCTTCCTACTCCTCGCTAAAATTGCTTTATGTTTGTCCCATGCAATAGAAACATAGAAGGGGAGAAAACTTTAGTAGGAGGGAGAGTAGGGGACAAAGAGGAGCATGATCAGAGGAAGTAGGAGGGGTGTGGAGTAGGCATATATTAATATAGGTTTAGGGTAGATGAAAGACGGATTAGGGAGGGTCATGGCAGGAACAGAAAGGTGCAGGGAAGTTCCTGAGGACAGAGTTAATGGATTAGCAAGAGACTGAGTGGAGAATTTGAAGAGGGAGTGAATTCCAGATTTTTGGGAGTCGATAAGAGTAACCTGATTGGCCAATAAGGGTGGAGCGGTGTGGGACTACCAGGATTTGTGAGTCGGTAAATCTTAGGGAGTGGGGAGGTGGTTGCAAAGGCAGAGGATAGAAGGAGGAGGGTGAGTTGTAAAGGCAAGGAAGAGATAGGAGGGAAGTTCACCCAGCCAGTGCTTGCAGGTTAATTTTGAGCAGTGAGAGAGACATCAGTTTGTAAGGGAAGGGAAGGATGGGGCATAGCCGAGATCAAAATAGTGAGTGCAGAGGGGGATGTCAAGGGCAAAATGACAAAAGGAGAGGGTATCTAGTCTGGCCAGGGAGGACTTAGGAGCAGCACCCTAAACTACATCACAGTAGTCGAAGATAGGTAGGATCATCTTCTGGACAATCTCATGCTTAGCCATGGATGGGATGCGGGTATGGTTCCTGAATAAGGAACTGAGCTTGGGACGCAGTTTTTTCTGAATGGTGTTGATATGACCAGAGAAGTTCAAGTGTTGGTCCAGCCAGACACCTAAATACCTGAAGAAGGATGTGTCCTCAAGTAAAGTCTATCAAGGGTGTGGCAGGAGGGTAGAGAGGGAAGCCTAGTAAGTCTGTGCCTGGTGCTAAGGGTCATGAAGACTGTTTTCTGGTGTTGAAAGTTAGTTGGTGGTTTGCAAATCAATGCTGAACTTTGTCAAAGTCATGCTGCAGATTGGATGCAACCTCGGTAGGGCAGGAGTCAGATGCATACAAGACTGTATCATCAGCCTACATGTGAACGGAGGAGAATGGAAAGCAGGTGAATGGGAGATCATTTAGAAAAATAGAGAATAGTATGGGACCTAACACTGATCCCGGGGGACACCAGTTCATATTGGGAGGGATGAGGAAACTGCATTAGAGATATTGATTGATTGGGTTCTGCCAGTGAGGTATGCCTTGAACCAGTCTGTGGCTAAGGGGGATTACCCATCTATTAATATGGTGTCAAGGAGAAGGGATTGTGAGACTGTGTTGAATGCTTTGGCCAGATTGACAAAAATGACTAAGGTGATTTTGCCATTGTCCATTCTCGTGAGGACAGAACCAGTGAGGTGAAGAAGGGAGGTAGTGGTAGAGTGATTTTCCCTGAAGCCAGATTGATAAGGGGTGAAGAAGGAGGGGTCATTGAGGTAAGCAGTGAGCTGGGAGAGGGCTAGGTGTTCTGGAACTTTGGCAAGGATAAGGAGAAGAGAGATGGGGCAGTAGTTGTCAAGGGAGGTGGGGTCTCTGCCTTAAGGAATAGGAAGAACCACAGCATGTTTTCAAGGGGATGGTACTGAGGCGGTTAAGAAAGAGAGGTTTAGGATAATAGAGAGTGGGTAGGCGATGTCTGGGGCTGAGAGGGATAGTAGTTTAGGGTCAAGGCCATCTGGGGAGGAGCCTTTTGAAGGGTTAATCACTAGCAGGGCATTTAAGGTATCATTTGGTAGCCGACCCGGTGGCACTGAGATTTGACGCTCTGGATGCCACATCTCATGCCATGCTGGTGACCCTGTTCGGGAATGAGCCCAGGCCATCAGGGCTTAGCAGGGGAGAGAGAGGATTGAGCATATGATGACTAATCTCCTCCCTCAGTGGAGGGATCCAGAGTATGCCCAGCACAGCAGTGGCCCCCAGTGGAAGCTGGAGGTATCTGCACAGCTAAGGACTAAAGTAGCAGGACAGAGCATAAGCAGATATCAAGGGATGTTATTGCACATCCAAGCTCAGGGGGAGGGACAGGGGAGGGACAACCATACCAGAAAAGCCCTGGAGGACTGAGGAGATGAAGAGGGCTTCAGAAGCCATCCCTGCACATCCCCAACACCAGAGCGCAGTGCCAGGATGATACCCAGGTGCCACCCATGGAAGAAGGACCCCCTAATTACAGAACGACATCACTAAGGTAGGAGTGGCAGGCTGTTCCCCGGGGAGGTGATCCTGGGAGGCTGCAAAGTCTTTGTGGAAGGGGATCACTGGGGGGGTCTCAATGGGGAGCAGCAGAGGATGAGCTGAGAAGGCACCTCTGAGAGATGCCTCATGATGATGGAGAAAAAAGAGTTTGAAAAGGGTGTCATTTGGGTAGACAGTAGCAAAAGAGAAGGGTGAATAGAAGTGGGGGTTGTTCATAGGCAATAGGAAGGGGGAGAGGGAGGGGAATAGTTTGGGAGGGATTGGAGTAGCTCATCAGCACAAAGAGGTATAACAGGAGTTGAATTCAATATTTACTATGACTGGATCGGCAATGAGAGTTGTGTTTATCTTAAATATAGGGGTGGGTGGACAGGATGAGGGGGGAAGAGGGTGTGGACCACTCACCAGAATTTGGAGGGGGAGTTGATGTTTGTCACGAAGGTAGATTTGAAGTACTCTGTTTTGACTAGTCTGGTAGCCTGGGTGCAGATATTATGGAGTTTTCAGTAAATAAGAAGATAATTTGGATGCTGGGAGACTTTGTGCCATTTCCAGGCCTGATCTCTGGAGCTGTGGCAGGCTAGTAATTTAGGGGTAATCCAGGGGAGGTGATGACCTCTAACCCTTGTTTGTTTTAGGGGTATTCCAATTAGCAAGGAAGATGTCTTTAAAATAAATTAGGGCTTTATCAACTGAGGAGGTGCTTGCTAGAGGGGACCAGTCTGAGAGGGCAAGGCTATGCAGGACAGGTTCCAATTCCAGGGAATTACAGGGTATTTAGGGCTGTGAACTTTTCTGACCAGGAAAACTGGGTTGTGGTCACTGAGAGCATCTGGAAGTATGCCAGAGGCGATGATTCTATGGGGGTGGGCAGTTAGGGTCCAATCAAGTAGGGAGTGGTTTTGAGTCTTTTGATTATGGTGGGTGGGTTCTGTAATTAGTTGTGTGAGGTTGAGGGCACTGATAGCATTTCTTGTGGTATATGTTGTTGGGGACAATCTTTTTAAATTGAGGTCACCATGGATGTAAAGCTCATCAAAGGTGTTTGCATACCTGTCTAGCTGTCCCTGCACCTAAATGTTTGTGCAGCCCTTTTCTAAGTTGCTCTGGGTTTAGACATTGTGTGGAACTGCATTGCTGATCTACCCTGCATTATCTTTGCCCGACTTCTGACTTCCCTTATTTCCCTTGCTCCTTCTGATTTGACAGTATTCCACATTTTCTGTTTCTTTTATATTGACTATAGAGGCTGTTTTCACCAGGTGTCCTGATCTCTTGGTACTGTATCTCTTTATTTTTGATGGGGCTTCTACTGTTCATATATTAGAGATATTAGATATTAGATTACAATTTGTTCCATTAGAGCGATATAATATTGTCTGTTTCCTTTTTTTCCTGTCTGAGCATGAATTGTTAAAATTTGTGGTCAGTGGGGGTGGTGGGAGGGAGATGGCACCATGTTGCTAATCTTAAGGAGCTTCATGAGCCGAATTCAGGGATGGGTTTTGCCACTGTGTTGGATTCTTAGAATATTTGGGTCCAAGGCGTCTCTTCTGATCTATACTCCATGGAAGGGACTGGGATTGTCTGCTCTGGTTTATGATTGCTGGTAGGCCTGCACCTTTCCTTTTAATTACATTATTGGAGTATTTGAGCCTCCAGTGTGCCTGCCTATTTGGAACCTGCCTATATAGTTTCAACACCTTATTTTTTTACTCCCCGTGTTTGCTGGTTTCAGTTGTAGATTTGAGGGTTTAGTTGTTCTCAGTAACATTTAACTTTTTTGTCTAATTGGGGTTTGGATTATGGTTTTAGTCTGGGGGGATGGACGATGGTTACTTGTCCGGGGAGAGAATTGTTTTGATACTGTACATATCTTTTGTCTAACTGTTACGAACTGGGTTAGGGAGCTGGATTTACCAGTCACCGGGGATCTTTGTGGGGCCAAGTGTACATGTTTGGTTAAGTTTATGTTGCTTTCCATATATTACACCAGGTACTATGGCGAGTACATAATGCAGTGGTTTAAGGCTCTGAGCTGCAAACGTGGAGACCTGGGTTTGAATCCCATAGCCCCCACTTGCATACTGTGTGACCCTGAGCAATTCATTTAATTTTCGTGTGCTCCCAGGTCATTCCTGTAAACAAGCTTTCAGCTTAGTGTGTCTTTCCTGGTTAAACAAAATACATTTAAATTTTGTTTCTGGAATATAAAAGGCACTCAATCTTCCACAAAAAGAGTTGAAAGAGGGACTCTGGCCAAAAGTGATACACTGCATAATTAGAATAAGCATACCCCCAACAATCTCATGTCAAACATTAAGTTTCTGCATTACTTCATTTTAAAGTTATGGGCTATTTTGTAACCCTGATTTCACTACCTGTTCAGAAAAGTCAGTTTCAGTGAAGAAGTGCTGATGATGTCATCTCCTGAACTCACTGTCTAGCCCTACCTGTCAGCAAGCTTATGGGACCTGTTCCTCCAAAGCTAAAAGATCATTCTGCAATGATTTACACAAGTAAAACAGGCAGCATCTTTTAAAAACAATGCTACAGAATCTATGTGTTCCAGGTTTTGTAACAAAGTTGACAAATTTGTCTTTTAATGCAATTTTGGAGTGGTTCATTTTCCAGAGTTGTAGGATGCTGAGACAGCATTGCTCCAGCCTGCTGATACCATGTGAAGTGTCACTCTGCAGTGCCTGTTTGGAAGTTGTATTGCTACAAATGTTGCAATGCTGGGAACTTCATTGCTGTTTGTCAGCGTCTGCTTTACAACAAGTTTTCATAGGGGCCTTGTATCTGTGAATTCCTATTCCTACTACAAGTGGGAGGTTTAGCCCTGGTAAAACAATCACTGTAATGTGGAGTACAATGCAGATGAGTCTGAATATAGGTCAAGTAACAGCCTGTCAATGAGAACAGAAAATTAGCTCTGCTCAACTGTGTATCCCTTTCATTTATACTTTCATGATTAACCAACTATTGATTGATTGACTGATTGAGTGAGTGATTAAGCACTGCTTTTGCTACTGCATAGAAACTCTTAGCAAGGATTCAAAACAGCACTACCTCTCCCACCCCCATTTACTGGGTGATGGAATAATTGATTTAAAGTGCCATCCTGCGAAATCACCTCAATTGAATGATAGGTGTAAATGATCACAGCCTTCACACATCAGAGATATCCTGTCTGCAATCGCACATTAGTGTGCTGTGACTTAGCATCCAGCAACCCAGGAGAAAAGGACCACAATAAAAAAGCACCAAAAACAAAAAAGTGAATTTGCCAACTTTGTTAAAAAACCTGAAACATACATAGGTTTCAAAGCAAAGTTTATTGAGTGGTGCTACCTGGTTTCCTGGAGAAAACCATTTGTACATAGTTTTCAAACATTGAAGAAACAAGTCCTGTAAGCTTGCTCACAGGGAGGGCTAGACTGTGAGTTCAGGAGATGACATCATCAGCACCTCTTCACTGAAACTGGCTTTTTACGACTATGGGCGGAGCCTACAGGAGTACTGCATGTACAAAAGGAGTGATGTCATGTTTTCTGTCCATGGAACTGACTGAAGGTGTAAATAGTCTCCTCCGCCTTACCCTCCACCAAGAAATGTTTTCCGCCCTCAAATAAATACGCTTTCATGTTAGTCAATGGTAGCAGGGTACTGTTTTCTTTCTTAAATGGGTGGTACAAGAACTGGAACCTAAGTAGTGGGAGGCAGCATTGTTTATTTGGGGGGAAGTAAGATCCACCCCACCTCCACCCAAGAAGCTCCAAAAGGTCCATCCCACCTTTTTTTTTCATGTGGGAGGGGCATGAGGTGGATCTATCATCCTGAAAGAAGACTCACATGTTTGGGATGTGTGAACAAGGAACAGAAGTCTGTGGAATCCCTGCATTTTGTTAAGGACTAGAACAGAAGATACTTAAAATATCTTCAAACTGACTTAAAAACCCTTGGAACAAATGATTATCAGAGTCACCTGGTGTCTCAAAAGGAAAGACTAAGAAGTATCTAAAAACTAAGGAAAATAGACTTTCAGGTATTTCTTAAACATTTATATACTAAAAACAAAGTTCAGCTTTTGGGATTAACAATATTTGTTTACCATATTCTATCTATCTATATATATAGATTGTCTTTTTAGTAGTTTTTAATTGACTTTACAGATAAATCATGCATGTTCATGTGAGGGCACATTTTTGGGGGATGGGGTTCAAATTATTTTAATCATGGGCACAGTGCTTGGTAAACACAGTCTGTGATGAGGTGTATTTTTCTTTTTAAGTTTGAGAAGAGAAAGCTATTAGAAGTAGAATGGGTTAAACACTTCCTGGAACTTTCTGCTTAACAAGTTCCCCATGGCACCTCACAACATTTGGCACTACCATCCTAAGAGCAGTCAGTGTGTTATTTTACAGGACATTGCATAACAAGAGACCTAGCCTTCCCTTTTTCCAAATAATATACCAGCTTCATTCTCAGGCAGGGAGTTCTGGGCTGCTATTTATATTCTACTGAATCTTATTGAAAGAAAACTGCAAATCAGGAATATATATATTACTACCAGTTTTGAATTCTCACTTCAATCCAGTGTTTTGTTTCTGCATAGGCTGTCAGAGGAGTTTTTCTAATTTTCCCTGGGTGTTTTATGACATCTGTGGGTTGTCATTCAAGTTTGTTTTATTGCAACTTCTCCAAGTTAGTCTTCATGGCTTACCCTTTGGTTTGATGTGTAATAGCCCCTACAGCAGGCCAGTGTCTTGTTACAGTGTCTTGCTTAGCCACAGCACAGAGAAAACACTGCAGCCAGGATTCACAATGCTATACGATATACTATAGAAAGTTACATGTTTAAACACACACACACAGACACACACCCCAAGCAGAACACAGCTGGATATGGTACCAGTGTTTAGGAAACTTGCCATACTTACCTAGAGTCTATGTGAATCCTGGCTGTGACTATATGTGTTTACAACTGAATGATAATAACCACATTTGCTTCACTTGCAAATAGGTAGGCATTTGTGTCTAATTTCTGTTTGACTTACTGTAGGTTACACATAGAATCTGAAAAATTCATAACATGCTGTATTGTGATTCAATGAACTGATAAATGGGGATTTTGGTTCCTTTTACAAATTCATATTTCCTGACCATAGGTATACTAAAACCAAAAATTCTCAACAAAATGTTTTTAAATAAAGAGTTTAACTCACAGCAGCAGAAGAAACATGTTGGCATTAAAAGCTTTGTGCATGGATGTAGAGGCATCAGTATTTAAGCATGACTTTGGTAGAGGATTAATTGTGACTGGGGGGGTAAGGAAGGGCGTGAGTCTTGATATTTGTTGCATAATGGTTTTCTGAAACTTCAACTTTCAATGGGTTAGGCTCTGTAGCCATCTGTACAGTATATCACTAAGCCATATACAGTGTGGTATGGGTAAAACCCAGATCACCAGACCAGGACAAGTGCTGTAAAATCTGCACTGGGCATAGCTTGTGGAAATATTGATGATCCAGTGGATCAAATAAATATGTGCAAATAAATAATTACTCGGCTTCGCCCCGTGCTTGAACCCACCCCAGGAGTGATGTTATTACATGATAACACACACCCTGTCATGTATTATTGCTTAAATATGCCCTTTCTCATTGTACTATACCTTGATTCAGTTAATGTATGCAACAGCCTTCATGTGAACACTCTGGGCTTCTCTTTGACTCCTGATGTCTATTTGCTTTAGCTATTGTATATTGTTTGAACTGCTTTGGTCTTCTTGATGTGGTGCCTGTGTGCCTAAACTATGTCATCTGTTTATCTACTGCTACCCATGTATTTCCAGTGAATGATTGTTATAACTATACTCTCCGAGCCACTGTTTTTGGACTTTTTAACTGTGCTGTCTTTGTATTAGTTTTGATGAGGTGCCTTTGTAAATGGGTCTCTAACTCAAAGGTTTGTAAATCTGATATTTTTTTTAAATAAATAAATAAATGTTTATGTTTAAGCCCATGAAACACCCTTATCTAGTTAATGCATTCACAGTCATAGTGGCTGTGCCAGAGCTTGTTTGAACAGGTAGAGAATTTAGGGCAGTAAAATGAATTGTAACTTTTAAACAAAGTAACCTAGGAATCTCAGTTATGACATGAGGGTGATTTGGGATATATTGATGCATATTCTGAATTTATTGCTGCCTGTAATCTGTGACCATAGTCCCTCTTTAAGTCTTGCTTCCTTATTCACAAGCTTTAAATGGATGTTGTTTCTTTGCAGGAAACTCACTTGTCATCCTCCCAGTTTCTCCTTTTTAGGCAGTCCTGAGTAGGGCAATCATTTGGGGTGGGTGCTGACTGCTGTAAATAGGGTGTGGCAATTTTAATTGTAAGGAAGATACTCTTCTACTTGCTTCAATAATTCTGTGATTCCCATGGTGGTTTCCTTATCCTGCATGCTCTCCTGGCCATCTGAAGATCATTCTCAGTGTCATTTATGGACCAGTGGTCTAAGACCCCACTTTTTTTACCTCTATAATGGCACATCTAGCACCATGGACCTCCCTGTCCATGCTTCTAGGGGAAGACTGGAATTTGGTCTGCTGTAATGGACTAGACAGTCCTGGTCCTCATTGTTTAGTGCTCTCATCAGAGCAATTGGCCCTTCAGGATTTTATGGACTCACTTGGCCTTATAGATCCATGGCATGCATTGAATCTGATCCTGCAGGAGTACTCATTTTAATTGCTTCCCTGTAACACTTTCTCACAGATTGACTATTTTTTTTTGCTGGGGCTTGAATATCTTTCTGGGGTTGTGTCCTGTCTCTACTTGGCCAAAGTGCTATCTGACCACAATACTACACTACTCAAATTAAGTTCTTCCCCCTCTTCAGTCCTGGACAAGGTTTGGCATCTTAATGGGCAACTACTTAAATCTGACTAGTTGGTTAAACATATTCAGCACTTTATTTCCTCACTTTTGGAGCTCAATTCACCTTCCTACTCAAAGCTGGACTTTTTTGGGGAGTGCTGACATTTTCTCTTCATGGCAAACTTGTTCTTGGTTTCTATTCAGGAAAGAAAGGCCTTGTGCGACATGTCTTCCCTTTTAGATCAAATTAGCAGGATGGAAAGGCAGTTTTCCCTGACCTCTTCTCAATCTGACTGGGAATGCCTAAAAACTCTTTGGTCAAAATACCACATCCTGTGGACTGAGAAGACAGGACATCTGATTTTGTGTACTAAAGTTAAATACTTTGATCAAGGGGAGAAGGCTATGGAACCCCTGGCCTTGTGCCTATAGTCAGAGACTGTGGACAGAATTGTTTCCTCTCTCCATGATTCAGCCCCTCAAGACATAGTAGGCCATTTTCAAGACTATTATAAATCCTTGTATGAACCATCATCTTCTCTCTTCTGTGAGTCTTACCTTGAGACTTTCTTTCAGGACATTGAACTTCCCCACTTGGATACCTATCAGATAGAAATTTTGCAAGCCCCCTTGACTTTATTTGAAATTCTGGCAGCTATCAGCTTCCAATCACCAGTCAAAGCTCCAGGCCCAAATGGTTACACCTCTAGTTTTATTTGTTTTTTTTTCCTTACACATCCCTACTGGTGTCACATCATCAGGATGCACCTTTGAAGCCTGGCCCTACCAATGCCTTACCTGACAGCTTGGGTCCCTCTTCCTGCTATGGTTTTGCCCCACACAGGGTCAGGCTGGGGTTACCCCTGAACCTTCAGTATTTTGTCGAGCCCCGAGACAGCTGTTTAGGTGGTGGCAAATCAGGACCATGCTCAGCGCTCCATCTTCCCGACACCGGAGGGTGATTTTTCCATTTTTTCTTACAGGACATCACTGCCCAGATGTCTAGGCACAAGTGCTGATGTCATGATATCCTCCCCACACAGTCCCTGCTCAGCAAGCTTGATATGCTCCAGGCCTCCACCTGGGGCCAGTCAAGCACCGGGTACTGCCCCCCTCCCTCCCCGGAGAAGGTGAGCTGTCCATACGATGCTCAAGCCTTCTCCCCCAGCCATCCCTCCAGCTCCCTGAGCTCATTCCCAAACCCAGGTCACTGGTGTCACAAGAGGAAATCCAATTGCTGCACTGACAGGCTGGCCTACACCTCCAATTTTTATAAAACTTTCAAACAGCTTGCACCTGTACTCCTTGATACCTTCAACTATATCTTTAAGGAGGGCCCTTCAGATGCTCCCCTTACTGAAGCCACTATTGTGGTGCTATAAAGCCCGGTAGGGACCCTTCACTGGTTTTGAATTACAGGCTGATATCACTTATTACTATTTATTTAAAAATTCTTGCAAAAGTATTGGCTGGTAGGTTAAACCAGGTCTGGTATGTGTGTATCAGTCCAGAGCAAACTGACTTTTTGACTGGGTAGCTCTCTGCAGACCATTTAAGTACTCTTTCCCAACTCATTTTTGTGTCCAAGGAGTCCAGTGTTTCATCAGTGCTGGTCTCCCTGGATGCTGAAAAAGCTTTCGATAGGGCCTCATGGTACTGCTTGTTTTGATTATTACCTAAGTTTCACATCCTCACAACTTTTATTCAGTGGGTTCAGGTGCTCTATCCCTGTCTCTCAGGCAGCATCCTTTGTAACAGGATTTATCCACCCATTCCATCTATATCAGGACACCAGACAGGGCTGTTCACTTTCACCCTTTCCTTTCAATATCTTTCTTGAGACATTAATTAGGAAGATTAAATTGTCTCCTCAGGTTGAGTATCTCTATTGGGCCTTACCAGTATAAACTCTCAGTTTATGCAGATTATGTCCTTCTCCATGTCACTTCCCCTGCCACATTCTTACCTGCTGCCCTAGATATTATCTTGGATTTTGGTTCTTTATCTAATTAAAAATTAAATTTGACTAAGATATAGTTGATGTCACTTAATGGTGTCACCTTGCAGACCGAGGTGGAACATCTAAGGCTTGTCTGGATCCATGAAAAATTGAAATATTTGGGTTTTTATATAAGTACTTCACCATCAAAAATAAAACAATATAATCTTGACATAGTAGTTAGTTGTATACGTGCAGTCCTGCAACATTGGGCTCTTTTTCCTATGTCCCTCTGGGGCCATCTAAGTATTATAAAAATTTGTTTTCTACCGTGCTTACTTCACCCATTGCACATGTTCATTATATCACCCCAAAGCCCTGGTTTCTTCTACTTAACAGAATTATCTCCTCTTTTCTATGGTGTGGTGAAACCCCTCATGTGCACCAAGGAGCAGGGTTGCCTCCAGATATCTTCTTTTTGCCTTTATTATCTGTCTCTCTGTTGTTCCAGGTTCTTCCATGCACTCTGACCTCAACTTGAGGAGGAGTTTTATACCATCATTCCCTTTTGGTTGGAGATAGAATGAGCTCTCTTTTCTCTCATGGGCTGGACACCCATTATCGCCTTTTCATTTTCCCTAATAATCTCCACAAATAATTGCATGGCTCTCTAATAGAAGCATCTGTATGGGCTCACTTACAGTTTTGTGCTTTTCTTAAGCCTCAGCCATACAAAGACGCCTCTCAGCCTATAGTTGGCAACCCCAGTTTAAGATGTGGGGACGCATTCTCACTGCTTTCTTCTAGCCTTTTGTTGAAGTGGACAGGGTAGCATATCTGATATCTGACTGGAAACTCCTGACTTTTCAGGAAGCCTATATCAATTATCACTTGCCCTCCTCTATATATTTCAGATATTTCTAATTCTCCCCGTATGTTTCTATCTGACTTTGGCACTAGTCACTGGGAAAATCTATACAAGTTTCAGGTACTATCAATGAGCTCATTGGTCCCTAATTCCCATGTCATTTCTTTTTATCACCATCTCCTGGATTCCCTAGCCAAGATGGAGGCAAGAATCTTTTTAATACTGGGATCAGGCTTTATCCCCTGCTATCCTTCTTTTTGATAGGCTGCATATTCGGAAGCAATTGTATAGCTACAGGAAATGGGATAGATACCATCTTCTTCAATTCCAGGTTTGGTGAAATCTTTTCTACATCCCTGATAAGTTACACAAAATGGGCAAACTGGCCTCTAATATTTACTCCAGCTGTAATAAGGAACCAGGTACTCTAGTCCACGTTCATTGGTCATGTGAGGAAGTTACCCCCCTCTGGGTCTCTGTTTAATCCCAGCTGGATCTTATGTTTGGGTTGTCAGAGTCCTTTCTCCCCGAGATATGTGTATCGGAAGACTTTGAGAATACCCTAGTCAGTAATCAGTGGTTCCACATGTCCCTCATTTCAATATGTGCAAAGAAGGTAATACTGAGACACTGGCTTCATCAAAGTATTCCTTCCATAACTGAATGGTTTGGGGAGCTTCTATTTGCTTTTCAGGCAGAACGGATCATTGCCAATCTCTCATTTAAGGTTTCCGCTTATTGGAAGATCTGGGAACCCTTTCATACTTAATTTTATATAAGCTCCCTGGCTCTTCATCTGTTTCTATGCTGCCCCCATTTCTTTTTACTGGTCATGCCCCCCTTGTCATTGGAATGCCATCTTGGATTCATGTAAATGCAAACAGATATTGCTCTGTTCCCTCAGTACCCCTATTGCTGGTTCCATCCTGATATATTTTGGTAACCCCGGAGGTGGTGGTGGGGGGATAACGATGGGGGCTTTGGGGCTGAAAGGGTTTGTTTGTGGGCCTTGTTACTTCTTCTTATTACAGTGCCTCCTTCTATATTTTCGTCATAGTTCTGTACATTGCAAGAGTACCTATTATGTTAGCCCTAGACTTTATACATGTGTATTGTATTGTATTGTTGGTATCGGTGATTTTTTTTCTTTCATATTCATTTTCTTTTCCTATTCTGCTGTTGTTGTTATTGCTGATGTGTTCTTGCTTTTTTTGAATTAGAAAAGAAACACAGAAACATAGAAGTTGACAGCAGATAAGGACCACAAGGCCCATTCAGTCTAGTCATTTGTTCTGCCTTATGAATCTGCCATTGGCCTTTACTCTGTCAATGGCCTATCTATTCGTACTCATCTTTATTATTCCCATATGCCTATACCATGCCTGTTTGAAGGCCTGCACAGTATTCGTATCTACCACTTTCTTATGTGAAAAAGAACTTCCTCACATTAACTCTTAATTGTCTTGTCTCTAATCTCATGCTGTGTCCTTTTGTCCTGATATTTTTCTTATATTGAAACATGTTAGACTCTTTCACCTTATTAATGCCCTTAAGATGTTTGAATTGTTTGATCATATCACCTCTGTCCCTCCTTTGCTCTATGGTATACATGTTAAGCTCTGTTAATCTGTCCTTATATGTTGTCTGATGCAGTCCCTGCATCAGTTTGGTTGCCCTTCTCTGGACTTCCTCTAGTTTGTTGATGTCTTTTGTGCAGATGTGGCCTCCAGTACTGCACACTGTACTCCTGATGGGGCCTAACCCATGTCTTCTAAAGAGGGATTATTACTTCCCTCTTACAAGTTATGATACTCATACTAATACACTCCAACATCCCTCTAGCCTTACCTACTGCTTTAGTGGTCTGCTTGGATGATTTTATGTCATCTGTGATGATGATGCCAAAGTCTCTTTTTTTCCTTGTGATTGCCTGCAACTCCCCTCCCAACCCATAGGTGGCTTCAGGGTTTCTCTTCCCTATGAGCATGATCTTGCACCTTTTTGCATTAAAATGTCACTGATGAAGATATTGACGAGGATTGGCCCCAGAACTGATCCTTGTGAATTGTATCTTTTCTGATTGTATACCATTTACTACCACTCTCTGTTTTCTGCCTGCCAGTTTGCCACTCAGTTGACCAACTTCTGACCCACCTCGAGCCTACCCAGCTCATTAATCAATCTTCTAACTAGAACAGTATTGAAAGCTTTGCTGAAGTCAAGGTAGGCAACATCAACTGCACCCCCTTGGTTCACCACTCCGGTTGCCCAGTCAAAGACATCTATGAGATTAGTTTGACAGGAATGTCCTGTTGTAATCCCATTCTATCTTGGATCCTCTACTTCTATGGATTTCAGGTGTTACACTATCCTTGCCTTAAGAAGTGCATCCATAATCTTGCCCATTACTGAGGTACTGTAAGACTGAGTGGTCTGTAGTTCTTTTCTTCTTCCTTGCTATCACTCCTGTGGAGTGGGATCACATGAGCCCTTCTACAGTCTTCTGGGACCTCTCCTGTGCTCACATACTCACTAAAAAATTCTGCTAATGGCTCTGCTAGTTACACCCTTGGCTCCTTTAATGCCCTGGGATGTATGCCATCTGGTCCTATTACCTTGTTCACACTGAGCTTAGTAAGCTCTTGTTGGATCCTTTCTTTTGTGAAGGGACTTGTGCACACTTCCCTCCCTCCCCTTGTGTCCATGGTGCTGAGCTGTGGGTTCTGCCCTATCTTCTCATCAATAAATACTGAGCAGAAGCATTTCTTTAGAATAGTTGCTTTTTCTTGGTCCCCCTCCACATTCCCGCTTCTTGCCTTTGATCTTAGCAATAACCCTCTGGACTTTCTCCTTTCTCTAATGAATCTATAGAAAGTCTTATCCCCTTCTTTTACTATTCAAGCTAATGTTTCCTCTGTTGGGACTTTGACTGTCTTACTGCCTTCCCTGCTTTCCTTAGGGAATTTTGGTATGCCTCCCTATCTTCGTCCCACTGCGTTTCTTTATATTTCCTGAAGGCCAGCCTTTTAGCTCTGACCTTTTCTGCTACTGTTTTTGAGAACCAAAGTGGTTTCCTCCTTTTGCTCTTGCTTTTCCCACAAACACGGTGGGATGTTGCTTCAATTATTGCATTCTTGATGCTTGCCCACTTTGCCAGTACCCCCCTCACCTGTGTTTCTTCTTGCCAGGGCTAGTTTAACTCTGCTGGCCATCTTATCAAAGTCAGCTCCTCTGAAGTCCCATATTTTTGCCTTGGAATGGCATGATTTAGATGTAGTAGCCAAATTGAACCATACTATGTGATGGTCACTGGCCCCCAGGTGACCTTCTACCTGGAGATCTGTGATCCCTTCCCTGTTAGTCAGTACTAGATCTAGGATAGCCCTGTCTCTTGTGGGTTGTTGTAGCAGTTGTTTGAGGCCCTCCCCTGCAGGGAATCTGCTATGTGTCTAATTCTGGAGGATATTCTTGCTGATATTGACCAATCTATTTCTGGCAAGTTGAAGTCTCCCATTATCAGAACCTCCCCTTTAGCTGTCATGTTTTATATATTGTGTAACAGTAATGTGTCTATGTCCTCCCCCTGGTCTGGAGGCCTGTAGACAACCCCAGGTCATATGACTGTGCCATTTCCTGAATCCTGGGCTATCCACAGTTCTTCTGTCTCTTTATGTATATTCCGACATTCTGTAGCTTTGATATTATCATTGACATAAAGAGCCACTCCCCCATTTTGCACCTCAGTCTCTTCTGAACAGTACGTAGATGAGTATTGGAGTCTCCAAAGTGTTGTTACTGGTGAACCATGTCTCACATATAAGGAGCCAGAAGAACTATGGGTCACCCTGGAAACAGGAAAAGGGACAGCCATACAAACTGTGGTTATCTACAGGCCTCCAGTCCAGGGAGAGGACATTGATACATTACTGTTAAAAGATATACAAAACATGACAGTTAAGGGTGAGGTTCTGATGATGGGCGACTTCAACATGCCACACACAGACTGGTCAATATGAGCAGAAACATCCACCAGAACTAGACACATAGTGGATTCAGTGCTGGGAGTGGGCCTCAAACAACTGGTACAACAACCTACAAGAGACAGGGCTATCCTAGATCTAGTAATGACTAACAGAGAAAGGAACACAGAACTCCAGGTGGAAGGTCATCTGGGAGCCAGTGACCATCTCATGGTAAGGTTCATGTTAGCACTAGAACTAAATCATCCCATTCCAAAGCAAAAATGCATGACTTCAGAGGAGCTGACTTGGATAAGATGGTCAACAGAGTCAAGCTAGCTTTAGCAAGAAGAAATACAGGTGAGGGAGAACAGGAAAAGTGGGCAACTATTAAGGATCCAGTACTTGAAGCAACATCCCACTGTGCTAGGGAGAAACGCAAAAGCAAAAAAAGGAGAAAAACACTTTGGTTCTCAAACATAGTAGCAGAAAAGGTCAGACCCAAAAAATTGGCCTTCAGGAAATATAAGAGAACACAGCGGGATGAAGACAGCTAGGCATGCCAAACTTCCCTAAGTGAAGCAGGGAAGGCAGTAAGGCAGGCAAAGGCCCAAACCGAGGAAACACTAGCATGAACAGTAAAAGAAGGGAACAAGACTTTCTATAGACACTTTTGTGAAAGGAGAAAGTCCAGAGTGGATATTGTTAAGATCAAAGGGGTTAAGGGGAAGTGTGTGGAAGAGGATCGAGGAAAAGCATCTATCTTAAATAAATACTTCTGCTCAGTGTTTACAAGGAGAAGGTAGGGCATGGCTCAGCACCATGGACACGGGGGACATAGAAACATAGAATTTGATGGCAGATAAGAGCCACCTGGCCCACCTAGTCTGCCATTTCCCGACCTAATGGATAGGCTGCAGATCCTAGTTAACCAACAGCCTGCTTCCTCTGACCCCCACTAGAGTTGTCTATGTCTGTCCTATGCATTATTGAATTCTCCCACTGTTTTTGACTCCATGACCTCTTCAGGAAGGCTGTTCCATGCATCTACAACCCTCTCTGTGAAGAAATACTTCCTCAAATTACCCCTGAGCCATCCCCCTCTACCTTCAAATTGTGCCCCTTGTTCTTGCACATCTCCTTTTCTGAAAGATGCTACCCTCTTGGACTTTGTTGATTCCTTGAGGTACTTGAAAGTTTCTATCATGTCCCCTTCTCCCTCCTTCCCTTGAAGCTATGCATATTTAATCTCCTTTAGTCTTTCTTAATATGTCTTCTGATACAGACATAGAATTTGATGGCAGATAAGGACCTCTTGGCCCACCTAGTCTGCCCATTTTCCTTCCTAACGGATAAGCTGCAGATCCTAGTTAACCAACAGCCTACTTCCTCCTACCCCTTACTAGAATTGCCTTATGTCTGTTCCATGTATTATTGAATTCCCCCACTGTTTTTTATTCTATGATCTCCTCAGGAAGGCTGTTCTATGCATCTACAACCCTCTCTGTGAAGAAATACTTTCTCACATTACCTGTACCTCTGAGCTGTCCCCCCTCAGTCTTCAAAGTGTGCCCCCTTGTTCTTGCACATCTCTTTTTCTGAAAGATGCTACCCCCCCTTGGACTTTATTGATTCTCTTGAGGTATTTGAAAGTTTCTATCATGTCCCCCCTCTCCCCCCAGACCCTGCACCATTTTGGTTGCCATCCTCTGGACAACCTCCACCCTGTCTGTGTTTGTGGAGATGGGGTCTCCAGAACTGCATGCAGTACTTCAGATGTGGTTTCACCAACTGTTTGTACAGAACAATAACAACTTCCTGTTTTCTGCTGGTGATACCTTTCCTATGAATCTCAGAAATCCCCAGCCTTCTACAATGCCTTCTCACATTGCCTGCTAACCTTTAGGTCATCTGATATAACTACCTCCAGGTCCCTTTCCATTTTTCTTGTTGTCAGCAACTCAACCTCCATTGGGTACTCTTCCCCTGGGGATTTTTATTTCCCAGGTGCATTAATTTGCACTTCTTTGCATTGACTCTAAGGTGCTATACATTTGGCCATTCCTCCAGCCTTGCTAAGTCCCTTCTCATCCTTTCCTCCCCACCTTGTGTATCAACCCTGTTGCAGATCTTTGTGTCATCTGCAAAGAGACATACTTTTCATTCCAGTCCCTCTGCAGTGTCACTTATAAAGACATTAAAAAGGACTGAACCAAGTACTGAACCCGGCAGTTATCTGCTAGTAATCCCCCTTTCTTCAATGTGGACTCAGTTTACTATTATCCTCTGTGTCCTGTCGTCCAGCCAATGTTGTACCCAGGCTACCACCCTGGGACCCACTGCCAAGCTAGATAATTTGTTTACCTACTGGGTCATAATGTACATTAAATAGCGTGTGACATTATAGTTAACCCGAAGTACTGTCCATGACGGCACATGGTGCAATACGGCGTATACTGCTGTACGCAGCATTGCATGATTCACACACTTCCAGGCACAGGATAAGACCTCTGATGGGATTGGGTTCCACCGAGCAGCTGATGTGTCTCACTGGACTGAGCCAGAGCAGTAGGAACCCAGGCCCTGTGTCAGGGACTGAGTTTGAGTCCCAGTCCCAGATATTTTATTTTGTTCCCCAAATTGTGCACTCCCTGAGTTAACCCCCAGAGTTGAGAATTCTTAGTGGGGGAGGGTTTGGGGGTGCAGCTCCCCATTTTTTATTTTTTTTTATTTTAGTCGTTGTTGAGCGGGTAAGTGCACTAGACAAATCCTGCCTATTTTCAGGAAAGACCCAGTGGAGGGGGATACAGATGAATGCCTACTGATCTTAAACCAGAGTAAGCTGTTGGTGGTATTTTTAGTGAATGAGGGAAATTTGGCCAGGACACTGGGGAAATTCCCCTACTCTCCTGTAGAGGAACCTTTTGGCCATCGATATGGCCACTTGGAGTAGTCACCAGACTGACAGGATGCTGTGGAGGTAGGAGAGCAAGCCTCCTCTCTTATTGTCATCGTGCAAGGGGCTGAAGATTCTGTGCAAAGGTTACAGATTTGGAGGGTGAAATGAGTGATATTGTTTTTCCCAGAGGATTTATCCTTGATTGATAAAGATATGGATGTTGTAAATAAAAGGTAAAACCTTCCCACTTGGAAACTGATGGAAATTATGTTACAGCTTGCCTAGTGGCGCTCGATGCACTCCAGGAGCAGCGGGGGAAGTGCAAGAATGCAGACTTGAGCACTCAGGGGGCATAGATACCTGTCAAGCCTTTGGAAGGTGCTGTCATTGTGGACCATAGGCCGGAGCTGGGTGAGTTGGCCACTAAGTTTAAAATTTCTCAACAACTTGGTTTAGGGGCTGGCAGTTTTAACATGATGAGTGTGTGCTGACAGACCCTTTTGCTTTCCACAAAAGATACTTTGCGGACTACTTTAAGGGCTGACATTCAGAACACTGAGGCAGGTGTGTGCCAGAAGTCCAATGTAAAAGACTCGCTTCCTCCTGCTGGTGAAATCCAGCCTGAGGGTGATAGCCACGCAGTAGGAGTTAGCTCACAGATTCAGAGGAATTTACAGTCAGCTGTTGCTGTTCAGGATTCCTCAACACTAATGAGTGACTCTGGCTTTGTTGTTCATTTTCCCACTAAGACTTCTGTTAGCGATTGCTTTGACTCTAAAAGTGACAGAATAATATATCAGACTAGCCTAGAAGTTCAAACTGGGGCTACTACTTTTCCTTTTGCTTCTAAAAGTGGTGATAAGTCCTCTTTAAAAAACTTTTGTGGACATTCTTCTGAGTGGTCTACGGCACTTCTGGGGCAATGTTAAGCAACTAAAACACACACACCTTTGCAGCCTATAGCCCCGTTGTTGTTGCCGCTTTCTGCAGATGATATCTGGACTCCCCAAAAGGCTTTACAGGGTACAGGGTGGCTAAAAACCTCAAAAGGGAATTGACTTCCTGACCCTGACTGGGACCCTGCCTTAAATCTTTCTCAGGCAACTCCTGAATGGAAACCAAATGATACTAAGATTATGGATATAAGTTTACTGCCTCAGACAAAGGCTGTAAAGGACAATATTACAGATAAGGATAGTTCTGCTGCTTCTAAGGCCCAGATGGGTTCAGGTTTGTTGGCCTCCACGGATGGGAAAACACCTGTAGAGGGAGAAGCCTCTAGTAAAAATAATACAGAGACACATGAATCCATATCTGTCCAGAAACCTTTATTATTGGAACTGTTTTCCAAAATCAAAAAAGAAGCTGTGCCCAGGGGGAATGCCATGCGTATTCACTACAAGGGAGACTTAGAAGACAGACCGGACCGGGCCTATGTTGGATGAACATTATTAAAGGAATCATTGCATTTTTCCCCCAGAGAAGTATTCACCCTGATTAATATATCTGGGGAGGACAATTATGATGTTAGTTTTAGAACTGCATATGCCTTGGAACTATTTTGGGAGCGTTATGCACAAGTCAAATTTTCACCCACATGGGCCCCCTTTTTGGTCATACCTTTGACTAAACCATTGGTTAAATTTGTAACTATCATGTTTGAAATGAGGGGTCCACTGTGGATGATATCATGTTTTGCTATCCAGAAATGTGAAATTTTGAGTAACCCTGAGGCACTTTTAGACTCTGAAGGGTGGAAATATAAGGTTAAACTTAGGGTTAATGACACAGGAATGGAGCACATCCCCAATTCTTTTTATGTTAGGAAGAGACAGAGAGGTTTGTTTCCATGCAGGGCAGCCTACAGCGTGTTATAAGTGTGGATCCAAAACTCATTTATCCAGCACTTGTGACCAGGTGCGCTGTGATAATTGTGGAGAAATAGGGCACATAGCAATGCAGTGCGCCAAACTTACTAAGTGTGATTTATGTGAAGATTGCGGCCATGTTTTTGGTGAGTGCCCCAGGGCTGCAAAAAACAAAGCCTCTTGTGCTAGCCCAGAGCTACTTATACAGCAAGCACATAACTCGGTCTCTGCTAAAGCTGATATACCCCAACCCCCCCCCCAGTTCCTCCTTCCCGTTCTGTAGCTTTATAGGAAGAGTATGATCTGAATACCCCTCCATCTTTCTCTGATGCTGAGCAGCAAACAAAGCAAGCTCCTATCAATGGAAAACCTATAAGTAGTCCTCTTTTAACTCCTGTCTGTTATGAAGAGCATAACACCCCAGGGTGCAATTTGGCCAACAGTACTGCCTTGCAACCTATGGCTAGGAGATGCTCTTTGAGGAACAATAAGCAGAAGCCCCCAGTATTATTAAAAAGTCCTGCTATAGTTGAGACTGGTAATACTTATGCAGCTTTGTTCCTGCCAGATGGGGATTCTGATATGGAACAAGGAGATTTGGATTGCCAATCAGTGGGAAGTAGCCAGCTTTCTGCAGGGATAGATCAGGGGGATTATAAGAATAAAAATAAGAAAAGGCAAAAAAAAATAAGCATGATGTTCTTTTTTTTTGCTAGCTTATGAGTTCACTATCTATAGGGTTATTAAACATCCATAGTATTCTAAATGAAGTTAAACGGCAGGCTGTTTTTCATTCTTTCATAGTAATAATTATGATATTTTTTTCTACAAGAAACATGGATGTGTTCCAGAGAACAATTGAAATTATTTAAAAGAGACTGGATTTGGGGACCATCCTATTGGTCTTTTGGTCAAGATTGTGCAGATGGGGTGGGCATTCTCTTTGGATCCTATGATTTTTCTTTGGTTAAATTAGTGGATCTGATTCCAGGTCGCTTATTTTTGTTAGATGGAAAATGGAAGTCACTGGCTTACCATTTTATTAATGTATATGAGCCTCAGACTTATGCAGACAGGGACTCTCTTTTGAAAGCAGTTCAGCCATATCTGGTCACCTCATATATGATTTTTTTTGGAGGAGATTTTAATTGTGATGTAGTTAAGGAACAGATTGGTGGGGAGAAAAGAAAGAAAATTTATTGTGATTCTAATATATTAGCAGTAATTAAAACAGCAGGTCTTGTAGATTGTAGTATATACAATACAGGTCCTCGCTTTACATACACTAGGGGAATTTATAGGACCGCCATTGATCACTTATTTCTTTCTCGGGATTTGCCAAAGGGTAATTTTTATATTATTCCTATTGAATTTTCCGACCACTAAGTATTAGAATTTACTGTCCCTGTTATGAGTTTTAAAAATAAAGTTAAAAGTAGATGGATATTGAATATTTCCCTGCTTACATCTCCTGAAGTTAAGAAGGGTATCGCAACTTTATTATCTGCTAGGTTGTCAGTATTATATTTCTATGATGACCCTGGGGATTGGTGGGCAGATACTAAATTGGATTTAAAACAATGGTTTAGTAATCATAGTAAGTCTCTAGGGAACAATACATTTTTGAAATATCTTTCACTTCAGAAACAGCTACAACATCTGTACACTAAATATGATTATTCATCAGAAATAAATACATTAAAAAAGGACATGTTAACCTATCAGTATAATAGAGCTTCCACAATACATGCAATACTTTCTAGTGATACACAGAAATCACCTGTAGGAGACCCGTAAGATGCTTGTAAAAAGATTTATGATGGTATGATGATTGGGTATTTGCAGGATTCAGGTGGTAATAGGATAGAAGAAATTTCAGATATACAGGACCTAATTAAAAATCACTATTTCTCATTGGTACCCAAGGAGGTTCCTTCTGAGCAAATAAATTGCAGTATACTTAAGTAACATTGAAGTTCCAGTATGTCCTAATGAAGCTCCTTTATTACTCAAAAATATAACTTTGGCTGAAGTTATGGAAGCAATTAAAGCCATTAAATCTGATACATCATCAGGCCTAGATGGGTTGCCCAACCAGTTTTATAAAGTTTTTATTGCAAAACTTCCTGGCCCAGATATTCAAACTGCGCTCAAAAGTAGCGCAACAGCAGGAGCAAGCACAAACCCGTTGCGCAAATGCGCAACAGGTGCGATATTCAAACATGGAGCACAGCAAATTGCGCAAGCAACCAACGTCTCAATATCGCACATACTGCGCCATGGCGCAACCAGGTAGGAGAGGCTGAGCCAAAATGCTGCACTATGGAGCAACCAGGGAAGCTCAGCTGAGCATTCCAGAGCTGCCATAGTGCAAGCACAGCCCCCCCCCAGAGCAATGGAACTGCACATCCAGGGAGGCAGGCTGGGGCCCAACGCCAGCCATGCCACACATGGGCACAGGAACACACTGCAGAACCCACACCACACCTGCACACCCCAAGAACAGCATCACTGGGGGTGGGACAGATGATCTACCTGCCCATGGGGACAAGCCAACAAAGCATAGCAGAGCCATGACACCCCAGCACAACCACTGGCAGGGCTGAGAGTGCCACACACAGAGGGGTTGACAACCACAGTGCACATCAGTTCCCCATATGCACAGCACACCCTGCACTGTGACCCCAAGACACCACCCATGTGCAGTGACTGGCACCACAGAAACCATGCAGTCCCCCAGCACTCGTCAGCCCCATGCAACACAGAAGCCCACAAGCCAGACACACCCTGTGCACCCAGCAGTGGGTGGCAGACGACAAAAGACCAACAGAAAGTCACTGCCATGCTGGAGATACCTCCCATGCACACACACACACACACACACACACATACCCAGGACCATATCACCCCACATGGCATGTACACCACTGCAACTGAACAACCATAGCCAGCTGCAAAACAGAGACCAACACAGTATTATATATCAAAATATAAATGTATTGTCAAAATTTGTAAAAGTGCAAAACAATCAACTATAATTATTTACAAGGAGGTAAGGGTACAAGGTAGGGGTGGGCAAGGGTGGAGGATGAACAACTTGCAGAGGAAGGCAAGGGTAGGGATAGGTGATGGGAAGGGTAATATGGCTAAGGCCCAGCAGCTTGGTCCTCCTCTGCTCGGCGGCGATGCCTTCTCTGCAGGCCATGCCTGTGAATGTCCTCAGGATGGCCTGGTTTCTGGGACCCTTCCGTCAGCCTCCACTGTCCCGCTGTATCCTCCTGAGAAGTATGCAGAGCCCAGGGAAAATGGGAACACAGTCAATGGCTGTGACTGACCACAACCCTGAACACCACCCAACCCGCAGCCACATAGCCCAATATCCCACACCTTTGATGGCATGCACCCACCACAGTGAACATGCACATGGCCATCACAAACAGGCGGCACCAGCTATGCGCACCACTGCCCACAGACACTGCCCACGTCAATCACAGTACAAACTAGGCTGGTCATGTGATGTTGCAATGTAGTGCGACCACCAGTTACACAACTATGTGCCCAGTGCATGCCTGGACCAACCTTGATGCATACAGGCGTGTCGTGATGCTGCACTGCGATGCAGGTCACCTGTGTCACGCTACATACAGCGGATACATAGACGAGTGTCGGCAGATAAGGGCCTATGGGACACCCAGTCTGGCCATTTGGCCTTGTACGATCCTCTCTTGTCCTATAAGTCCGTTCCCCACCCCTGACCTCCAGAAGTCCCTCAGGCAAACCCACATACAGATATCCCGTGACCAAGTCAGCCCACCACATCCTCTTGCAGGGTGTTCCACTCATCCACCACCCATTATGTGAAAACACTTTCGCATGTTCCTCTTAAACGAGCCCCTCCAACTGCATCCCATGCCCTCTAGTCCTGGAACATCCTACACGCACAGCAAATATTGTTTCCTGCACTCTGTTCCCCCTGTACAATACTTGTATGTCACCAATCATATCCCCACAGCCTCCTCCCTCCAGGGAGTACATAGTTCAGTTACCATGCCAACCTGTCTGCATAGGACATGCGATGCAATCCATGCACCATCCATATCGCCACTCCTGTGAACACTCACAGTCCCTGTCCATACACAGGTATGTTTTCCGAACTGTACACTGTGAACTCAGTGCAGGGAGTCACTAGTGTTTGTCTAGTGGAACTATGACCTCCCACATTTGGTTGTGTCCATCATGGTTGGTGGTGCTGCCCCCCAGCATGCAATCAGCATCCATGACGTAATGACTACTACACTCCTCCAGCAGCTCTGTCTGCCGCTGCTGCTGCTGCTGCCCCAGTGCTGCCCTGCTCTGGCCTGATGGCCTGTGGCACTGGGGCCCTGGCGGCCCACATCAGCAGCGTCCGGCGCCCTCACCATCCGGCCTGTGGGAGACATATGGTGAGACAAACATCAGTGTGGCCATAAAAGCAGAGTGCCCCCTGCCCCAGTGAAGACTGCCTGCCCACACAGCCATAACCATCCATCGCACAGCTGCACTACTGACACACACGATGCACAGCCACGGGCACACACACACACCCCTACAGAGGATATAGGTGAATAGATGGCACTCCGTGAGCAGGCACCAGGCCCCGCCTGGCATGGGAACGCAGCCGCGTTAAGAGTTCTGGCTCCCTCCGGCAGAGATCACTGTACCGGTGCCGGCACTGCTCTGCAGACCGGCCCCGGCCAGTGACCCCCACCAGGTCAGTGGCCACTTGCTGCCACACATGGGTCCTGGGTCCGGTGAGGGGGGCCTCACCATATAGGCCCTCATAGTGGGGCTCCACTAGGGCCACCAGGATGGCCACTTCTACTGCACTCAGGACACCGCCTCCTCCGAGCCATGGCCCCAACTTTACAGCAGGCAATATGGCCGCGTTGTACTGTGACCCACGTGGGTTGCTGCCAATGAGACCAGCACAGGCTCCAATCGCTGTTATGCACAGCGCATCCTCTACATGGCGCTGTAACCAGACAGCGCAATAGGGACGACACATGGCATGCCCACAGCGCCAGGGGTCAGAGGGCATACACAAGGTCATGGCAATGACGCAAGGCTATGCACAGCGCCCGAGGATGTATAGGCATCCTGCACGACGCTAAGCAGAGCACCAGTGCCACAGTGGACTGCTCGGCGCAGAAGTGCCACAGCGTATATAGTGCCCAGTGCTGTAGCGCCACTGGCACAATGGTAGGCTATGGCCAGAATCGCCTATCGCGCTTCAGCAGGTGTAGCGCCCGACGCCTGCGTAACCTGTCTGGGCATGCATAATGCAGTGTACACAGCCACAAACATGCGCCATCGGCTCAGCCGACCTTCCTATTGCGCTTAGCGCCAATACGCGATATTCAGCCGACATATGCAAATCAGTCGATCAGCCATGCAAAGGTGCAGTGGCGCGATTAGCATGTCGTTAAAGTTGCGCACACCTCATTTGCATGTGTTGGCGCTATAAAAATGCGACACTGGGTTGTGGTGGCCAGATTTGTTTGTTGCAGCTGAGAGGTGAGTTACATGCTGTGTGATGCTCAGGACAATGCTCATGGGCAGGGGTGCTGGAGGATGTCACAGGTTGAGGGGGCTGAGCATGATGAGGGCAATTAGAAAGGGGCAGAGGGCACCCTTTCCATCAGTATCTGCCATGCGGCGAGGAAAGGGGGGGGCTTCCACCTGCAGCTATGCTCATGGGGAAATGCTGTGGACTGCACAGTGACAGGTGTCCACTTCCACCCATACAGATCAGCATGACTGACGAGAACCAGGCCGAGGGTGTGGACAGCGGGCATAGGAGGAGGCCGAACTTCACCACAGCAGAGGCCAAGGCCCTCTTCCAGGCCTACCTGGAGGATGAGCCGCTTTTGAGTGGGCGGACGGGCACCCCTCAGCAGCATGCAGCTGCATGGGAGGGGGTAGCTCTGGCCATCAACCTGCATGGAAGCCACCAGCGCTCCATGCAGGAGTGCCTCAAGAAGATGGGGACTGACCGCAGGAGGCTGAAGGAGAAGGTGGCAGCCTTCAGGGTGTGACGTGCTGCCACTGGTGGGGACCACCAGTGGTGTTGCAGCTGACCCGACCGAGGAGACACTGGTCGAGCCATGCAGCCGAGTGCCATTGCGGGTGTTCCTGGCTGAGATTCCAGACAGGTGGAAGCCCATCACTGCACGGTATGTCATGGTGATGTTGTGGGGGCGGCTGTTGTTCATGCACTCACATGTACTCTCTTTCTGTTTCAGATCCTGTTCGTCTGCAGGAGACAGTGGTGGTGGGTGCTGACGGCAGCGGCAGACACCTGCTGGACCAGGAGGAGGACCTTCCACTCCACCGGGCAGCCTGCACGCACTGCAGCAGCAGGTCAGCTGGCCGACAAGTCCGCCGGCAGTGATATGGGTGCAGGGGTGCACAGCCTGTGTCACAGCAGTCTGGCATGCAGGTGTGCCAGCATGCTGTGTCTATGGCAGTGGCACGCACGGCACTATTGATGATAGCGAGGCCTGCAATGGCCAGTGAGAGGTGTGTGTCCCACGAGGGACACATGGCAGGCCAGCACATGCCCCTGGGCCGTCCAGCTCCACACCTGTGTACCAGCATGCTGGCACAGTCACAGGCTGGGCCTGTCAGCACCAGTGGGGCAGCATCGGTGGCTGAGCAGGTGTCTGGCACTGTTGACAGCACAGGGGTGGAACAGGTGGACCTGGGGCCTCAGCAGTTGGAGAGGCGGCAGCAGCAGTTGCACACCAGGCCTGAAGGGACAGCGTCAGGCAGTGGCACTTGTCCACCGCCCTTAGATCAGCCCATACCTGGTCCTGGCGAACAGCGGCCACCCCTCAAGGGGTGCTGTGCACCAGGACCATCCACACCCTGGGGGTCACGATGCCATTGGGGCACAGTACCCTTTGTACCGCCGCACACCGCCTGCCTGCAGGAGTCGGTACAGCTGCAGGGTGGGTTGCAAGTCGTGGAGGCACTGGCTGTGTCCGTGGGTGGCATAGCAGGGGTGTGCTCGGGACTGGGCGAGATGGTCCATATGCGGACGGATGTGACCGCTGCCATCGACAGGCTGACCCAGGCAGTGGTCTCTGTGGCGACCGCATTGACCACACTGTCTGGTGACCCTGTACACGCACCCCACAGTGCGCTCCACTCCCGTTCACGGCGTTGTGCGACACCAGGCCTGTCGATGCCGGGTTCTGCTGTGGGCATCCCGAGCACCCCTGGTGCAAGTTTGTTTGGTGGGATGCAGACCCCTGTGCGGGCAAGGTCGCGGTCACACACTGGGACCCCTGGTGGTGCACTAGCGCACCCGATGTGGCCCCTGCACAGCCTGCCAGTGCTGCTAGGCCACGGCGGGGCCACCCACGCATCCATGGTGGCCGTGGGACAGTGCTCCCTGACTGAGCTGTCTCCCTATGCAGGCCCTGTCTGGTGCTGCCCTGTGTGCAATGTGTGTCATGGTGGGCAGTGCACTGCCAGGTGCTCTGCTCACCAAACTGACACATGGACCACCTGCACACTCTCCCAACTGCTGTCCACAGGTGCGTGTGGATGATGATGCCTGCATTGCACTGTACACCAAGGTGCAAGGTTGCCCAGGTCCTGACACACGTACGTGGACAGTTCAGGTGGTGAGGGTGGTTGGTGGTGATGTGTGATAGCGTGTAATTTCCACAGTGCTGTGCTGCTGCCCCTGTATGCTGCCTGGTGTGTGTGTGTGTGTGTGTGATTGTGTGTGTGTGTGTTCATTCGAGTGCTCACCCCTCTCTGATGATGTGTTGGTATGCCTAGACCCTTCAACTCCCCTGACCTTCATGCACGGTGTGTTCCCCTGTGTGCCTGTGGTTTGCGCATAGACAGTGTTGCCTGCACATGTCCCTTGACTTACCTGTGTTGGGTGTAGTGCTCTTCTGCAATGGTGTCCGGTGCAGCTGGGCTGCCGTGTCAGTCGGGGTCCCCTCCGTCCTAGGGGGCGTCATCACCCATATCATGAGCGCCACTGGCGTCCCCCATCGCTTCCCCTCTTGGACCTGTCACGGCTATCCCATGGTCTTTGGCCATGTTATGCAGGATGCAACAGGCCAGGAATATCCCACAGGCATTTTGAGGGCTGTACGTGGGGCTCGGCCGGAGGTGTCCAGGCATCGGAAGCATGCCTTGAGTATCCCGAACACCGCTCTATGATGTTCATTGTTAGGGCATGTGCCTCATTGAAACCGTGCTGCACTGGGGACGTGGGGCGCTGGTATGGTGTGAGCAGCCAGGGACGGAGTGAGTATCCACAGTCACCTGTGTGGGAGATAGTGGAGATCAGTGTTAGGTCAGGTCCATGTTGCCCATATCCTTGTGTGCCACTACCATGGCACCTATGTCATTCCCACCCTTGCACAGAGTTTGCATTCCATACATGTGTACTCACCCACTAGATGACCTGGGGATGTTCCCTCTCGAATCGATGGCACAGTGCAGATTGGTGCCATATGAAGGCATCATGTGCTCCGCAGGGGTGTGTGGCACAGATATTGATGATGCGCCCAGCGGCATCACACACCACCTGGCAGTTGACACTCGAGAAGCCCTTCGGTTCCGATATGCTTGCCCGTCGGGGCCAGGGTGGGCGTCGAATAGCCACATGGGTGCAGTCTATGGCACCTAACACGCCAGGCATTTGTTATACCCTTGTGGAACTCCTGCATGTTTGCTGTACGCTTCTGCCGTGGTGCTGGGGAAATGGATGTACTCCGCAGCATGAGGCAGCAGTGCGCTGAGGAATTGGGTGAGGATGCATGACGTATGAATGCGCGTAATGCCCGTGGTGTCCCCTGTCAGCCTCTGGAAGGTGCCCGTGGCGAGCAGGCACATGCAGGCTGTCACCTTGGTCTCCACGGACAGAGCATGACTCCGCCGTGAGGGTGCCTGCATCACATCACTGCACAGCTCACTGAGCTGTCTCAGTATTGCCCTGTTCAGGGCGGTGCCGGACCACGATCTCGACATTGCTGTACAGCTCGTAGCTGATGCGGCACGATACTGCCTGTCGAGGCGTATCACGACGGGCCCTCCATGGCCACGTCCCCTGCAGCATGCTGTCTCACCTCTCATTACAGCTTTCCATGTGGAAGCTGACACTGTCCATCTCCCTGGCTTCTGCCCTCCCCAGCTGCTGTTCCTGTGTTACCCCCACTGCCCCACTGCTCTTCCACTGCACCAGGCACCCCCACTGGCCTCTCTGTCCTCCAGGACCCACTGTCCCTCTCTGTCCTTCCTGCTCCTGTCTCTGTCTCTGTCTCTCTCTCTCTCTCTCTCTCCCCGGTTTGCGGCCTGCTCGAGTTCTTACGCCACTCCCTTGAGCCATTTTATTTTGGCTCAAATCTGGTACTGCGCAACTTCCGGCTGAGCCACTCTTGCGCATTGCGCAAGTGTTCAAATATCTCATTGCGCACTTCATGCATGGACCCGCCCCCTTCGGTTGCGCATGCCTTCATTTCCATTGCGCTGTGGCTCAGCGTGTTTTCAGTGGCGCAACTGGCCCCTTCTCAATATCGCAGAATGTTGCATTTTTAGAGTTGCGCACGCGCAACCCTGTTGCGCATGGCGCAACCCTTTTGAATAGCCAGGCCTCTGTCTTTCTGCAAACCATTTATTTGTTATTTTTTGAACATAATTTCCCAAATAGTTTTCTGAAGGTTTATTGGTTTATTTACATAAAACTGGGAATAAAGCTGACATTGCCAATTGGAGACTGATTATCCTGTTAAATTCCAATTATAAAAGTTTGCCCCATATTCTTAATTCTAGACTTAAAAATTATGCATCATTTGTGGTTTTGGCACAGCAATTACTGTATTCTCATGTGTTTGTAAAGGTTTTATTGAGAGGTCAAATAACGAAAGTTTTTGTTATTTCTACAGGTGTTAGGCAGAGTTGTCCCCTAAGCACTTTATAATACATGTTTTCTATTGATCCCCACTACGATGTCTGGCCAATGTGACCAGAAGGAATGGATTACCGGAGTTGTGTGAACTTGTTAACCTCTCTGTACAGGCCAATGCAGATGATATCTGTGGTTTCTTCTCGCATTATAATCAAATTCCCCTTTTTTTGAAGGTACCGTGGAAGTATGCTATGGTATCTAATTCAAAGCTTAATATTGCCAAATGTAAAGGGTTGATGATAGGTCCTTGGGATACCCCCTCATGTCATATATCTGGGATTACTCTCACAAAAAAAAACAATAATTATTTTGGGTATTATTTATGGAGCAACTAATTTGCCCCTAGATAATTGGGAATTAGCTTTGTCTAAAGTTCATAATAAGGTTAAAAGATGGCAATTCTGGAAGCTATCAAAATTAAAGAGAATTCAAATATTAAAACGCTTTGTTATCCCTCAGTTGCAATATGAGGCATATAATTTTCCTGTCCCTACCTCTCTAGAAACAACTATGTATGGGATGTTTTTTCAGATGCTTTGGGGGAACTAGCTAAATCTAGTTAAGCGTTGCTATACTTATCTAGGTAAGGAACAAAGGGGACTGGGTATGGTTGAACCACTGCTTTTTTTTCGTTCTTTGTTTATTTACCATACTGTTCAGTATGATATTTACAGAATAACAGCTGGTGTTGTGGGCCTGGTGAAGCACGTACTCGAGTGTTACTTAGCTGCATGGCATGAGATAGCACCAAAACTGCATACGCGATTACAGTTACCGGAATGTTTTTCGACCAGCTGCTCAGAAGTTGTTTAGATGGAAAATTTCATGATCCTGTATTTTGCATGGCAATAGGAAAGAATTCTATAATCTGCTATTTTCCCAGTTATACCCTACTCGAGCTGAGTTTTAAAGATTGTCCTCCCGCTTTTAATATGCAAGTTTTGAAGCAGCTAACTAACAAACGAGTGACTGCTACAATGTGGGAAGTATTATGGCTTACTGTATATGGCAGGCTAAATGTTAGGGGGAATGCCAAGCATAAAAACCTAGCAGAAAGGAATTGCCCATGTACAGCATGTATTAATTTAGAGGAGACTATGAATCATTTTTTGTTTGATTGTTCTTATTCAAAATCTCTCTGGTCTTTTCTAAAAACTAAATAACAGATGGACTATTGGCTTTAAATTATAACACTTTGGTGTTGGGTTTCCTTCCTAGGGAGAAGGCTGATTTATACCTGGAAACATATATGTCTTTTTTATGCTGTTTGCGTTTTTATTTATGGCAAGCCCAATGTCAGTGGGTACTTTCTCAGAGAATGATGCCTTATTTGGTGTATAGTTATTTAGTAGTACAGGCAATGAACTCTGTGTATCATTCTGATTTATTGAATTACCCAGGTGATAAGGTCTACCGGTGGTGGAAAGGTATTCAAATCTTTATAAAATGTAAGTAAGATGATTTTTATGTGTTTACAGTTTGAAAAGAGAAGAAAAATAAGTTTCATCTGTTTATGTCCTTTGTTATGATTTCATTTTTGTGTGTATTATGTGACTTTCAATAACCCCCCACTACTCTTTTCGAAAAGTGCCATGGGATCTTTAACATCCACCTGAACTACCACCAATCCAGGAAGATGGGACCTTGGTTTAACATCTCTTCCAAAAGATGGCACCTCAGAAGTGCAGCACTCCTCTCATGCTGCACTACAGTGTCAGTACTGGGATATTAACCCAAGTGCCAGATGTCGAAACTGAACCCACAGCCCTCTGATCTCCCGGCCTCAGAGGTGAGTGTGCTACCTACTGAGCCACTGAGACTGCTAACGAGGGAGGTGGGGGAAGCCCCCCAGAAAAAAGACTTATGTCGCATGGCAAAATCTCGCTGTATTGGCAGTGTGATTTTGCCATGCGTCATACTGTCTTACGATATTATGACCCCATGCCATTTGTTTATTAATCTTTTGTTCGGGACTGTGTCAAATGCCTTGCTACAGTCTAAGTAGGCCATGTCCACAGCCCGTCCCTGGTCTGCTACTTTGGTCACCCAGTCAAAGAAATCTATTAGATTCATCTGACATGACCTTCCCACTGTAAATCCATGCTGCCTTGCGTCCTTCTGTCCCACTGACCTCTAGGTACTCAACAGTTCTTTCCTTCAGAAGTAATTCCATCATTTTCCCTACCACCAAGGCCAAACTGACAGGTCTGTAGTTTCCTGCTTCTGTCTTGCTCCCACTTTTGTGTAGGGGAATCACATCAACCCTCCTCCAGTTCTTGGGTACCACACCATCCTCCCATGATTTGTTAAAAAGGGTAGTCAGTAGTGTTACTAGTTCTCCCCTTAGTTCTTTTAGAATTCTGGGGTGAATCCCATCGGGCCTCATTGCTTTATCCACCTTCAGTTTTAGGAGTTCTTTCAGAACCCTTTTTTCTGTAAAAGGACTGATATCAACCCCCCCACCCCCCGTCTAGAGTGCTTCTATTGACTGGATTAGGTACCTCCACCTCCTCTTCCTTTTGAATACTGAGCAGAAGTATTCATTTAGTGTCCCTGCTTTTTCACTGTCCCTCTCTGCTCAACCACTCTTCTCTTTATTCAGCCTCAGTATCCCTGCCTTAGTCTTTCTTTGCTCTCTAATGTACCTATAAGATGTTTTATCCCTATTCTTAAGGGAGTTGGCTGTCTTTTTCTCAGTTTGGACCTTTGCTATTCTGACTGACTTCCCCCTCTTCCTTATACATTAACTGGTACAGTTCTCTGTCCTGCTTCTTCTGTGCTTCCTTATACTTCCTGAATGTAATCTTTTTCTCCCTTACCCTTCCCTGCCACTTCTTTTGAGAACCATAATAGTTTTTTCTTTCTTTTTGATTTATTTGCTTCACACAAAGGCTTGTTGCCTCTGTGATGGCAATTTTGATATTTCCCCATTGTTGCTCCACCCTACCTTCTTGCCTGTTTGCTACTGTTTTTCTGAGGCACTCTCCCATTTTGACAAAATCAGCCCTCCTGAAGTCCAGTAGCTTCACCTTTGTATGGCTTGACTCTACAGCTAAGTTTATCATGAACCACACTGTTTGGTGGTCTCTTATTCCCAGATGGCTACCTACTTCCAGATCTGAGATCCTCCCTTCATCCCCATTTGAGAGTACCAGGTCTAAGAGTGCTCTCTCCTAAGTGGGTTCCAAGACTAATTGTCTGAGGCACGCCCCCTAAAGGGCATTAAGAATGGCCCTGCTCTTGGATGTGGCTGCAGCATAGGTGCTCCAGTTAGCATCTGGCATATTCAGGTCCCCCATCAGCAATATCTCACCTTTCTCTGCCATCCTGAGAATGTCTTCTATCATTTATTTGTCCATTTCCTCCCCTTGAGACAGTGGTCTGTATATGACCCCTGTGCAGATTGTGGTGTTATTTCTAGCCTCCAGGGTGACCCACAGTGCCTTCTATCCTCCCTGCTTACCCTTTAGCTCCATTGTTTTGATCCCTTCCTTTCCATAGAGAGCTTACATACAGAGCTACTCCTCCTCCTTCTCTTCTACCCTCCCTGTCACTTCTGTAGATGGGAGAGAGGTATGCACAAGTCCCTTCACAAATGAAAAGGGCCCTACAAGAGCTCACTAAACTCAGGGAGGACAAGGCAATGGGACCAGATGGCATACATCCCAGGATAATAAAGAAGCTAAGGGTGGAACTAGTAGAGCCATTAGCAGAACTGTATAGTGAGTTTCTGATCACAGGAGAGGTCCCAGAAGACTGGTGAAGAGCTCATGTGATCCCAATCCTCAAGAGTGGTAGCAGGGAGTAGGTGGGGAACTACAGACCAATCAGTCTTACCTCGGTAGTGGACAAGATTATGGATGCATTCTTTAAGGAAAGGATAGTGCAACACCTGGAATCTCTAGGAGCACAGGATCCAAGACAGCATGGGTTTACAACAGGAAGGTGCTGTCAAACTAATCTCATAGATTTCTTTGACTTTGTAACCAGAGTGGTGGACCAAGGGAGCACAGCTGATGTCACCTACCTTGACTTTAGCAAAGCTTCTGATACTGTTCCACACAGAAGCATGATTCATAAGCTGGGTAGTCTTGGGATGGGCCAGAAGTTGGCCAGCTGGGTGGCAAACTGGTTGGTGTGCAAAAAACAGAGAGTAGTGGTAAATGGTGTACAGTCAGAAGAGATGCAAGTCACAAGTGGGGTACCTCAGGGATCAGTCCTGGGGCCAGTCCTCTTCAATATCTTCATCAGTGACATTGCAGATGGACTGGAGGTAAGGTTTGTCTGTTTGCAGATTACACCAAGATCTGCAACAGAGTAGATGATCCAGATGGGTGGGCAGAATGAGAAGAGATCTGGATAAACTGGCAACATGGTCAGAAGACTGGTAACTGGGATTTAACGTAAAGAAGTGCAAGATCATGCACATAGGGACATAAACCCTGAAGCCACCTATAGGTTGGGAGGGGAGCTGCTGGCCATCACAAAGGAAAAAGAGACTTGGGCATCATCATCATCACAGAGATTTGACATCATCCAATCAGACCACTAAAGCAGTAGGTAAAGATAGGGGGATGTTGGGTTGTATTAGTAGGAGTATCACAAGTCATAAGAGGGAGGTAATAATCCATCTTTACAAGACACTGGTTAGGGCCCATCTGGAGTACTGCGTGCAGTACTGGAGGCTGCACATTCACAAGGACATTAACAAACTGAAGGCAGTCCAGAGAAGGGCAACCAAAAAAGTGGTGCAGAGACTGTATCAGAAAATGTATAAGGGAGCTCAATGTGTATACCCTAGAGCAAAGGTAGGAGACAGGTGATATGATCAGAACATTCAACACCTTAAGGGCATTAACAAGATGAAAGAGTCTAACATGTTTCAGTATAAGAAAAATAGCAGGACAAGAAGACACAGCATGAGATTAGAGGAGGCCGATTAAGGGGTAATGCAAGGATGTTCTTTTTCACAGAAAGGGTGGTGGATGTGTGGCATGGCCTACCTTAGGAAGTGCTGGTTATGAACACAGTGCAACGTTTCAAACAGGCATGGAAGAAGCATAAGAGAGCAGTGCAGATGAAAATGACTAGATAGGCCATGGACAGAGTAAAGGCCTATGGCACATTCATAAGGCAGAAAAAAAAATGGGGAGACTAGATGGGCCTTGCAGTCCTCATCTGCTGTCAAGTTCTATGTTTCTATGTTTTTCTTTGCTCTGATAGTGTTCCTTGCTCTGTCCTTATAAATAAACCTAGAAGAAAAGAGCTCAGGTGAAGCTAGGTGTCTTTGTCAGCAAACCTAGTCTTCCACCTCAAAAACACCAACTAACCTGACCTTTTAACTCTTTCTCCTATTGGAAGTTACTAAGACTTTGTCAGTGCCACCCCCCAGTTACACATCTAATCTCCTGGAAAAGCCATGCGAGGAAAGCAATTAGCTCCCTAAATGTTAGAAGGAGACTGCAACATCTTTGAGACCAAACCAAAAAACCTTTCAACAAAAAAATAAAATAACAAACAGCAGTTTTGCATAACCAAATAATAGATAAAGGTCACAAAAATATAACAATTTCAGAGAAGATATACCCTGCAAAAAACACTTTGCTACAGAGAAAAATAAAGCAGTAACATAAGATATACCTTGCAAAAAAACTATTTAAATCAGAGAAGGTTACAACAGTAATTTGTAGCACAAAACAGTAACATAGAGGATAATGGATGGGCAACAGTGAACAACAACTATGTTGTTTGCCTTCAAGAGGCTGCCAGGTAGTGGCTCTGTTTTTGCCATCACTAATTGTGCAGAGGGAGCCCTGTTAATAGATGTAACTGTTTGCTGATCATTCATTAGAGCAGTGGTAATAATGTAGTTTGTCTAACCTGCCTTCTTTGCAGCAAGGACTGTTTTGTTTTTCTCCATCATTTTGGCCCAGAACTGCTGAATTGTACTGATCAGTCTGGTGGGACCTAAAATGGACCTGGAGTACATGAGCTGTCAGGAGTCAAAATTTGTAGGAATTGAAGTTTTGGGCTTTTTGCACCTTTTTGCACCTAAAGGTGGAGCCTTTTTTGTGACTGACAGACAAATCAGCCAACTGAATCTTTAAGATCTGAGGGAAATCGCCAAGCTGCCTGCTGTTTGAGTCAGTTTTGAGCTGAGAAGTGAAGAAGTAAAAGTTCAAGTATTTGGGCAAGAGTTCTATGTAGTTTTGCATGGGAGAACTGTGAAAGGGCTGAGTTTTTGGCCTGCATTTCTGACTGCTGCCCCTGAGAGGGAGAGAAGAGGATTATTTTGGACTAAATCCAAGTTTGTGTGAATGAAGCAAGCCACTGATTTTTTACCAGGCTCATACCTAAAAAAGACAGAAGATTTTGCTGAATGCGATCGGCCTGTCAGAATTTCCAGCTGCTTTTGAATTCCCTGTTTGTGCAGAGACTTTGTGATCGTGACCAGAGAACGGTTTGCTTGGTACAGTAGAATTTCCTTACAGATAACTGTGCTTTGTATGGAAAGTGGGTCATGATTAGGTCCTCCACTGTGTGAACTGTGTTCTGCTTGCTGGAAGCTGTATCCAGCCTAAAATGGACTGTATTGGAATTTGTCTCCATTCAGCCTGGGCCTTGCCACACTGGCCCAGTCAGACTTCCCGCTGCACAGAGAAAGCCATCGATGAGAGACCTGCCTGGGTATCAGCCCCCTGCTCCATGCTTGAACAGGAATGATGCCTCAGTGAACTGTGTGGTCCTGGCTTCTCCTGGCACTCCAGATCAATCACTTGCTGTCTCGATCTTCATCCAGTCTGTGTCCAGTCTTGGGTATCGTGAATAACCATCAGGGTAGCTCCCTGCAACAACAGTTTAATTTAAGTGTGTCATCTGATTTCTTTGTTGTTTCTCTTTCTTCATGAACTGAGCCATCTGGCTCCGGATTACAAATAGTGGGTGGGATATTCAAAAGGGTTGCACATGGCACAACACAATTGCACCATGCACAACCTACTGATGTGCCCCAGTGCTATATTCAAAAGGGGAAAGTGCATGGCACAAATCCTGATGCACCGGGGTGCATCAGTAATGTATGTGGCGCAAGTGGGGGGGGCATGCCCATGCATACCCTGCACATCCTGACATTCAGCCTGGGATGTGCAGACCCCATGCAGGTGCAACCCCTACATGCGTCACATACTGTTGTTACAAAAAATAAAGGAGCAACAGATGGCCACCCACAGGTGAGCTGCCGTATTGCAGGGTGCAACACTACAGCTACCACCTGTGGGTGGTCACCCAAGTTCCGGCGGCACCCTCCATCAGGTAGTGCCCCCCCAAGCCCGATTGGAGGCATATGTATTATAATTTAATTGTCCTATATCACTGGTGGTCCAGTGGACCGCTGGCAGCCTGATCATGGGCAGAAGTCTAAAGGAAGAATAAATCCCATCCTTGGTGGTCCAGCGGTGCCCCCACCCTCCACTGAGCCCCACCCCACTCCCCCCCCCAGTTTGCGTGGCATGCTAATTACCCCTGTTCACACCCCAAGCCCGGGTACCAGGAGCAGAGGCCAACAGGAAGGGGGTTTCTCAAGCATCCATTGGACTCTTCCCTCCTGAGGGGGGGTGGGCTTCACCTGGGCACCTGCAGGCAGATTGGGTGGCATGCTTGGGGAATGTGCTGACCCAACACACCCCCTACAGACTCCCTCATTGAGGCCACCTGTGCTCACATACAAGGCCAAGAACAGTGGTGAGGGGGGCAAAGAAAAATGGAAAAAATAGCTCCCCATCCAGCTGGTTGATGAGCACCCAGCATCTGCCACCCAAAACCCTGGAGTCCGCCAAGATCCAGCCTCAGAGACCCAGGGATGCACAGTCTACCAATAAGGCAATCCCCCCCCTCCCTTCAGAAAAGAGGGACCATCCCAGCATAGGGATACACCGGGCTACCCAGGTAAGGCTGCAAAGAGTGACTGGTTTATGATGGCAGGGATGAGAAGTGACAGAGGGAAATCAGCAGACTGGATGGGCCAAGCGGTCATTATCTGCCATCAAAGTCTATGTTTCTATTGGTGCTCTGAATGAGTGGCTGGTTGGAGGATACTACGGGGAGGCGCATAAAGAAAAATATAAAAAAAAAAATTCCAATAAGTGGTGTAGTGCTGGATGTATCATTACAATTGGTCTTTCATTGTGTGGGTGTCTGATTATTTTTCAATTGTCATTTGGTGAGTCAATTTAGAGCTTGGTCAGAGAATTGTAAAAAGACCCTGCAGTACTGATTGCTTTGAATTGTGCCTTTTCGTAACTTAAAAAACTTTCATTGGTTTATGACTGAGCCCATGGCCTATGGAGAACATTTTTTTATATTTTCCCACTATGCTCTGACCTTTTGTCTTTGTCATGCTATGACTGGGGGACAGAGAAGGAGTTTGACAGCTTAGCATATCTGATCTTGTAGGGCAGTGGGGCGGACCTCTCTTCTATGTGTACATGGCAAGCTGTGTGTGTGTTCAGCACTAAGGGACATTATTCAAGTGGTGTGCATTTTTGTTTAAATTATTTCTTGCATTTGATCATGCTGTGGTTTAGTCGTTAGTCACAGATTGGGGAATGTAAATGGCTGACTTTGTTCGTAACAATCCAGTTGTCATTGCATAAAATGTTACAATTTTAATTGCAGTTGTAGCTGTTCTTACAGGTCTCATTATCTGTTACATTGCAAGATATCATATGCATCTGTGGGACAGACCTGTAATGGCAGTAGAGCAAAACCTGACCTCCCCCAAAAAATAAAACTACAAAAAAAAGGCATCTTACTTTTGTTCAGATACTCAGAAGATTTTGATAGGGTTCTGATAAATACTTCTATTGCAAGTCCTCTCAAATTGATCTGGTAAAAAAGTCACCAGCTTGATAGCAAGTCCACAAATAAAGCAAATGTTTCCAGGCAAATATTCACAGAAACAGCATGATACTCACTCGCAGAAAACTCACCATATGGCGCTGGGAAAGTCAATCAGACACAGGACGCACTCACTAGTCGTTCTCTTTCCCTCACTGTCTCCCTAATAATCAAAAAAATCAAATACAAAAGATTATGATGGTGCCCTGAGAGATGCAAAGAATAAAGATATGAATACTTCATAAAGAATTAAAAGAATAAAAGGCTTCAGAGAAACGTCACAGCATATAACCAATGCCCTTTGGGGTAATCATTGCCTCAGTGCTTACACACAGAGGTTTTTTGTCTTTTAACGTGTTTTTTGTTTTAATTGGGTTCACCACAACATAATCGAGATAGACCGTCTTAGGGTAGCTGGATCATTCCACAAGGGTGTCAAACAGATGAGGCATACTGATGAGTCCTGGTAGGATGTGAAACACGTGTCTATGCGTCTGTTGGCACCCTTCAAAAGCTGCATAAGAGGCCTTTCGGCACCATGCATTTCTGCTTAAAGTTGAACCAGCATAACATTCTGTGGTGATTTGCATATGCAGCCCATGATGCTTTGCATCATGGGGGCATGTGTGATTTTATATTTCTATATAACAAATTAATCTACTAATGGTGAAGGATGTAAGTTTGTCTTGGCAGTCATACAGATCATGGATAACATGACGTTTGGTCTTTATTCAGGAATTCTGTGACTCACTAATGTCATCAAAAAGTAGCAAGCATGATGCTGCCAGGAATTTTACTTATAGTTCCACGATTCAGGTGTGTGTGTGGCGGGTTGGGGGGGAGTGTGAAACTGGATGACATTCTACTAATGAAGCAACAAATACACAGTGAAGTAAAAATTCAACTTTGCACAGTATGGTGCTTGAAAATAGAACACACACACACACACACACAATAAATGCATATAAATCACTAATCCAAACTGGACAGTCTGGACACATTTACAGTGTCTGGCTCATCTGTTTCATTGACTGTCTCACTGTCACTTCCCTCACTCCCATCTGTGAACACAGGCTCAAACTGCGATAGTAAAATGTATCGACTGTTGACAGCTAATGCAGCAGCCTCATACTCAGCTACACTATGATCAGAATCTTGATAGTTATAAAGGTTTTATTTTATTTTATTTTTTTTTTTTGTCTTTGGTAACTGGGTAAGGCCCACTAGGCACAAGTGCCTGTTTTCAGGGTGACCTGGGAGCACTGGGCGGTTAAAGTGACTTGCTCAGAGTCACACAGTATGCAAGTGGAGGTTATCGGGTTATCAGAGTTGTCACTGTCGGTAACATCTGGGATGCACAGAAACCAGTGGCACTACATCACACCTACACAGTTCCTACAACTGATGTCAGTGGAGCATTCATGCTCTAGCCCTCAGTCTGAGGTGAGCGTTCGATAAGAGACTGTCAGTGGTCGGTACACATCAGCGTAGCCATGGACATCAGCTCATCACTTCAGTATATCCCATCCACCTCCACATGCCCACAAACGTCATCAACGCTATTCTAATTAAACTCTCCCTCCCTCCCCTTCTCTAGTCCCATTTTTATTGCCGGCTCTTATTGCTACCCTGCCACCACTCCCACCTATATAGTGGAGCACCTAAGCACCCTCATATAATTAGCATCAAGGGGTGAGACTTTAACCAGAACTGGCTGTCAGGTAGCTGCTCCAAGATGCACAACTGGGTGGCAGCATTAAGCCTTTCATAACTTATAAAGGAGCCTACATGTCACAATCCCACCTCACTGAACCACTCACTCCTGGACTTGTCCCTTACCTCCCACCCCCACTGGGTATTTTTTCCCCAATTGTTTAACCAGGTGAGACACGCTAAGCTGAATGCTTGTTTACAGGTTCAGCCTGGGAGCACAGGGAAGTTAAGTGATTTGCTCAGGGTCATACAATATGCATGTGAGGGCTGTGGGATTCAAACCCAGGTCTCTAGTTTTGCAGCTCTGAGCCTTAAACCACTGCGCTACACTACCTCCCAAATTGCCTCAGGACTGCTGCCGGATGCCTTAAGTGATCTTCACATGATCTATTCTGTCAGGAAAATAAAGAAGCCAGTTTCTCCACTCCTTGAACCATCCTGTCTAGATCCTTTAAATTCATGGACCTGGTGTCCATCCTTCATGACCTGGGTAGTATTGATTGGTCCTACATCCCATATGCCACCTTAATCGACTCTGCCCTGGGTTATTTCAAATCCAGGTTTATCACGATCTGCAACTTCAATGCCCACCTAAGACATATTCGAGTGTGAGGTTCCCACTTGCAATGGATTTCTGTAGCTACCACAGCCCTCCTCAGGGAAAGGGATTTGGCATAGAAGGAGACCAAGACCTCTGGCTTGCCCATGTATCAACAAAATTATTGTGCCTTACGCTATGCCTGCACAAGTCAAATATGGAAATCAAAAGCCAAGTACTTCAGAGACTCCTTCTTTGCCAATTTAAGTCAGTCAACCAAATTTTAAAAGGTGGTAAAATCACTATTCTCTCCTCCAGTGCAACCTCCCACCCTGGCACTCATTGGAGATGGCTCCAAGCTTACAAACCCTCTCAAGGTGGCCTTTCAATTCAACTCCTTTTTTACAGATTGAACCTCGTCATTCTTATCCAATCTCACTCTGACCTGGACACCCCTTACCCCACAAACCAAGCAACTCCAGCTTGCCTTGTTTTTGATTTCTGCCCAATTTCCCTGGCTCAAGTTCACAGAACCCTGTACCCTTAACCCTGCTAAGAACAAATGCCTAGTGGACTGGACTCCAAGTTGCTATATGTGTTAGATCCTGCCATAGCCACACCTCTGGCTTCACTATACAACCTGTTGTTCTCTCTATCAACTATCCCCACTTCATGGAAGCATGCCACAGTCATACACCTCCCCAAAGGTGGTGACCCCTCAGATCAAGGGAATTATCACCCGATCTCCCTCCTCCCAATACTAGTCAAAGTCCAAGAACACCTTGCCCTTTCTCAACTCTCTTCTTATCTTGATTTGTTTTTTACTCCCTTCCAGTCTGGGTTTTAGAAGTCCCACTCCACCACCACCTCTCTCCTAAGGCTCTCAGATTCCATCTTCACTGGTATGGACAATGAACACACCACCTCTGCCATTTTCATTGACTTGGCCAAAGACTTTGATACTATCTCCCACTACTTCTTCTCTTGAACCTCTTGCTTGCAGAGCTCTCAAGCAAGGCCACCAACTGGTTTGATTCTTAACTGATAGACAAATCCCAGTCTTCAGAATTGGTAGCACCACCTCCGCTCCACTCATGGTTACCTCTGGTGTACCACAAGACTCAGTCCTTGATCCACTTTAATTTTCCATTTTCCTCTATGACCTGTCCTCTGCCTGCCCACACACATCCATTCACATGTATGTAGATGATACAGTACTGTACACATCTAGCCCCTTACCCTCAGATGTGGCAACCAGACTCCAGCAGGACTTTGACGATGTTCAGTGGTGGTTTTGCTAAAATCAACTTTTTTAAATGCCAAAAAACCCATCTCCATGACCTTTGGCACACGGCAGAGACTTTCTAGGCTGCTCTCCACCCCCTTCTTCCACACCCTGGACAGGACTACTCTAGAGAACTGCACTTCTTGCAAATATCACAGGTCCAGCACTTGGACTTCTCTGCACATATAGATGTCATCCACAAAAAGCTCCACCCCAAGTTGGAAGCACTGTACCACAACTGTGGCTGCATTCCCTTGCCGGCTTGCCAAGAAATTGTGCAGAATATGGTCCATCCAATTTTTGACTGTGGCTATGTAGTATACAGTGCCACCCCAAAGTCTACCCTAGTCAGACTGGACCCCCTTTCTCCCCCTATATTCTGGTAGCTGGTCTGATAAAGATATAAAGGGTGTTGCACATCTAGTGGACTGTTGATAAGGTGTATAGTGGTCCCCAGATGAGATTATATTTAGAAATGTTGTTAATCACACAATACTTGTTATAATACATTCAGCTTGTAATGTGAACATAATTTCTTTGTACCATTCTATATAACTAGGGGTGATCTGGTCTGGCCAGTGCTGGAGGATTACATTTTTTGGCACATGCTGAAATCAGAGCAGTGTGTGGGCATTTTATTTTTTATTTTATTTTTCATTTGTTAACCGGGTAAGGAAACTGGACCAAAGGCCCTTTTTCAGGTCTGACCTGGGACATAAGAAATAAAATACATAGAACAATACAAGATCAATATAACTACACATGCAGAATATCATATGTTGTGAATACAGCATAATTTGTCAAGTAGAAAATATTTAAATACAGTTTGAAAATGTGATTTATAAGTAATCGAATGAATAGCAACAGGTAAACGATTCCAATAACATGGAGCTAAATTACTAAAAGCATGGAGCCCTGACTTACATTTGCAAACAGCAGCATCAAGCAGCAATTCATTTAATGATCTAAGCACTGAAGGAACAGAGTGTACAGACAACCAATCAGATAAAGGGAGAGAAGAATATCCATGAATAGTTCTAAAATGAGTAAACCAAAGAAACATTCCAAACGCCAATTTAGTGATAACCATCCCAACTGAGAATATAACTCACAGGAAGGGATGCAAAGTGGAACCAACAAAATTAAATGACAAATATTGTTATAAACAACTGCAAGTGTATGCAATTCCCTAGGATCTAACCTAAAATAAATTCCAGCAACATAATCTAAATGGGGGAGAAGAGTACCAATGGCAATAGACTTCCTTGTGGCAAAACAAAAAAGGAATTTAAATTTAAATTTAAATAATATACCCAATTGCTGATTAATTTTCCTACTAACATCAGAAACATCAAGGAAAAATTCTATGTAGGGTCAGCAGAACCCCAAGATATTTAAATTGCTGAAGCGTGATCAGTAATAACCCCACCCAAATCAAAAATGTCTAAACATGGACCAGTTTTTATGCTGGCTCACACTTGTGTAGCCAACATATTGCATTAGTAGCAGATTTGGAGGTGCGATCAGTCTTGGGTGAATGTAGGGTACGCTTCAGTAAGTGCAATCCTCATTCCCCAATCAGCTAGCATGAAGGCACTACACCAGGAATACCAAATGTGGTGAGCATATCTAAGGAAAGGTCCGCTACAATGAGAGTAAAGCTCGTCATATGCAGTGGCACCTCCCAACATGCCTTCCATGGTGAAACAGAGTAAACATGGTAGCACACTGCCTGCCACAATGCCAACTTCAGGGGTGCCCAATCCCCCTATCTGCATGCGCTGACACAGTGTATGTGCCGATAGGGGAGCCCACTCCCCATTGGCATAATGCACCCCCTATTTGTTATGTGCTGTGGGGTGCCTAATCTCCCTTGGCTCTTGTGCCCCCCCTTCAGTAGGTGCCAATGGAGGTGCCCAATCCCCTGTCAGCTAGCCCCTTCAGACCCTGAGGTGGCATGCTGGGAGCCCACCCCAGTATGGCAAATGCCCCTGTGAAATAAAAAAAAGTCCCTCAATGTTGTTTTTTTTACCCTGTAAAAACAGAAAACAGTCTCTCATGGTCTGTCCAGCTCCCTGCCCCAACACACACCCACTCTCTGTGCACCCTGCCTCCCCACACACCTCTCACCCCATACTAACCTCTGGAGTCTGACGTGATGGTCTTTGGTAGACCAGGAACACTTCTACACTCTTCAAAGCTGACCATGAACTGAAGAAATGCCGCTATAATGTATAATGGTATAAATAGGGTTTTTTCAACTTTGGTGCATTCTTCTGGCATTTTTTGGAATTTGTACGCCAAATTTTCAACATGGGGTTATTTGTTATATCCCAAAAGTTAATTCTGCGGTCACTGCACAGAATCACCTTTTGGGACAGAGTAACAAAATGACAGTGCCACTGTTCGTGAGGGGCGCTCTCAAAAAGCCTATGTTGCAAATTTGGTGAAAAAATCCAAATCATGGTTGTTTTACAAGCGTGCATTGCACTGTTTCCACACTCGCTCATTACTTCATGAATTTGTAGTATTTTCATTACAGATTTTGAAAATTGCAATTTTTCTACATTTCCTTATGAACCATACAGTTGTCATTTTACATATCCTGGCCAAAATGTGTTTTCGCATATCCGGAGCAGAATATTGCAATCACTGTACGAAATCAGTTTTCGGGACAGTTTGAGAAAATGATGGTGACATTGTTAATGAGCAGAGGTCCTAAAATATCTATGTTGAAAATTTGGTGATGAAAGTCCATAAAATGACTGTTATAAGCATGTGTTGCTCAGTTTCCACGCACCTTTGTAACTTCATAAATGTATTTATTTATTTAGTTTTTGTTGACCAGGTAAGTGCACTAGACATATCCTGCCTATTTTCAGGCACGACCTGAGGGAGGGAGGATACAGATGAATGCCAGCTGACCTTGAACCAGATTAAGCTGTTGGTGGTATTTTTAGTGAAATTAACAACATTTTCATGCCAGATTTTCAACACTGCCATTTTTTCACACCTCCTTATGAACAGTACAGCTGTCATTTTTACAGCCTTCCCCAAATGTGTTTCCGCACCTGCGGCACACAATGGTGTGGTCGCTGTTGGGAAATCAACTTTTGAGACAGATTAACAAAATCACAGCACCACTGTTCATGAGGGGAGGTCCCAAAATGCCTGTGCTGAAAATGTGGCTAAAAAATCCAAAAAGTAATTGGGTTATGGACATGTATTGTGCAGTTTATATGCATGCTCATGACTTCACCAGTTTTTCATAGTTTCACTTCAGATTTTCAATATTGCCATTTTTTTACATCTCCGGATGAACAATGCAGTTGTCATTTTCCACATCCTGCCCAAAATGTGTTTTCATCCCTGTGTTGCCAAATGGTATGGCCACTGTGCAAAACCACCTTTCAGCTAACAAACTGATTATGCTGTTCTTCATGAGGTGGGGTCACAAAAAGCCTATGTTGAATATTTGGAGTGAAAATACCAACAAATGTCTACAACGATGGGGTTTCTACCTGTAACACCCCACCCTGTAGAGACTGCCCAGGCATCAGGGGTGTGACTTGGGATCATTGGCTGTACTACTCATGCCATTCCACCCACACCCCTTCCCTGCAGCCAGTGACAGGCATCAAGGTGTGCCTTGGGTGTTTGGCCCTAAGTTCACCCCATTCTCTATGCACCTGGCTCAGTGTATTTCCTTATGGAATGGGGTAAGTATAAGGCTCAAAGACCACAAAGCACACCACACTTGTCACTGTCTACAGGGCAGGGTGAGGTAAAATGGTATGAGCATTATAGCTGATGCCCCAAAGGCACACCCCAGTGCCTCTCAGTCTCTGCATGGTGGGAGTGGGGATGGCATCACTTCCATACTTCACTGCCATTCCTATTAAGCATCTCTAACTCCTGCACTACCAAAGCCAATGACAGCTAGACAGCATTTGGCATTGACAAATGCTTGTTAACATTGCATTGTTTCCAAAAACCATAGATTTTGTTGTCTTTTGTTAAGAATTAGCAAATTATGAGCAAGCCAATCACAAATTTTATAAAAACCAGACTGAATCTTGGCTGAGATGACATCAGTAGAAGTTCCTTGACAAAACAAAATTAAATCATCAGCATAAAGTAACATTTCACAATCTTTACTAAGAATGGGTAACTGATTAATAAAAAGAGAAAATAATAATGGTTCCAAAATTGACCCCTGGGGAACATCACACTGAAAGGGGGGCCCCAAGGGAATCAATAGAATCAATTTTAACAACCTGTAATCTAAAGAACAAATAATCCCTAATCCATGCTACAGATGAACAGGCAAAACCCATTTCTATAAACCTATGATAAGTAAGACCATGGTCCACGAACACTGCCCCGGTCATCAATCCTTTCTCAGAACCACCAAGCACGGTGTTCATGAACCTGACCAAGGCAGTCCCTGTTCCACAATTCTTGTGAAACCCATGCTATGCAAAATTTAATAACTCATACTCTGACAGGTATTCATTAATCTGAGTTATAACAATCTTTTCCATTAATTGACTTAGCTGATCAAGAACTGAGATAGGTCTAAAGTCCTCAGTCAACTTAGCCTTAGATTTTTGAGGGACAGGGTGATTTTAGCTTGCTTCCAGCTGGAGGGAAATTGTTGGGAAACCAGAGATAAATTAAAATATAACAGAGAGGATCAACAATACAGGGAATAATCAGTCTAAGAAAGTGACCATCCAATCCTCCCCCCACAGTTGCTAAACTTATTAGGCAAAGTATTTAAAAGCCTAAATACCGGAACCCTGTCAACTGAATTAAAACTAAAACTAGGCTTTGTCAAATGAGGAAACTCTACAATCAAATCAGCATTATTAATATTTAATCCAGAAGAGACCTGCTCCCAATAACTACTTAGATTAGGAAATTTCTCATTCACTAGATTAGCTATATCACTCTGCTCTGTAAATTCTTGATCACCAACCTATAGTTTTTTAATAACATTTTTGGATTTTGAATTTAACAAAGAATTCATACTATCCCAGAAGGTCTTAGAATCTGACAAATTTGATTCAAGATGATCTCAATAGAATTTCTTTTTAGAATTTCTCACATATTTAGTTACCAAATTTCTCCAGTAGTGGTAGATATTCAAGGAAGAGACAGTCAGACTCTCCTCATACAGTTGCCAAGCTTGATTTCTATTTTTCACCAATTTCTTCAACTCTATAGTAACCCATTTGTTTGGCAATCCCCTCAATCTAAATTTACACAAAGGACAAAAAGCATTCTGAATTGGTAATAACATGTCACAAAAAATGTAACAGCTAAATTAACATCCAGTATGTATTCTGAAAAAGATCAATCCTGAGAAGACATTTCAACGAATAAAACTTAAATATTAACATTCCTAAAACTAAGAAACTGAATGATATGAGGGAGAACTCTAACCCTTCTAAACTCAATAACATTATAAGTTGCCATGTGATCATTTTCTGATACAGGAAGAACACCAGAACAACCTACCATATGTAACCTATTTAACATAACCCAGTCAAGAATTGAATGATCATCAGAAAAATAATTTAAACAAGTGGAATCCTGAATAACTTGTAACAAACCAAATGAATTTAGCAAAGATTCCAAACCCCATCATTCTTTGTGAAGCCAGTTTACATTAATATCCCCCATTATCACAGAATCAGAGTAATTCACAAATGGAACAAAAACTGATTAAAAAAATCCCTTAACCCCTCAATCCCACATCCAAGAGGATTGTACAAACATCTGAAAATTAGAGTTTTGTGTCATCCAAAGTGTAAACAAAAAATTAACCACTAAGCGTCAGATATAGTATTAACACTAGAGAGTAAGGTATTTAATACCAGATGTTCTTTATAATAAACAGCAGCACTCCCCACCCGCTTTCTACCCCTTCGATCAGCATGCAAAATTTTATAACCTGGCAGCAAGCAGACATTATCAGATGAAGGTTTAAGCCACATTTCAGATATAAACAACAAATCAGGGGAATAATTAACAACTACTACCTCTAATTCAGTCAATTTAGGTATCAAACTTTGGGAGTTAAAAATGAATAAGTTTAAGTCCATGTGAACTCAAATAAATAGGACAATTTAAATCTGCAGAGTTATGCAATAATGAATCAGGATTTTTTTCAATATCACCAACTAATAACAATAACAAACACTGTAACATAAAAAAACCTTCAAATTAGACAATACAGCATAATAATAATAAAAAAAACATATACCCACATACTATAACCACAAACCTTCTAAAGAATAATAAAGAAATAGAAGAAATGTTAATCTTCTGTAGCACAATATGATTAGACATACCAAACTCATCTGTAACAATGACATCATATTGACCTTTCCAACATATACCCCCACAGTATCAGAAACCATTACACAAACATACAACACAGACTTAATCCCATTACATATCTAGCCACACCCACTGCTGTAGGTTACATCTTACTTAATTACAACAAAGACCCTCAACCCTACTAACCAGCCTTCCTCAGACTCTGTCAGACTCCCAGTGCACTTTTCTACACTTCGCTGCACTCGCTGCCCCATGTAGCACAGTAACTGACTTAAATCCCTCAACCCCACTTTCCAGGCTGCCACCTCCAATTGGGTGTGTGTGTGTGCAACATAGCAGTTAATGGAAACAGCACAAAAATGCACCAGTACTATGGCAACACACGTGATTCAGGAACTATGGCCCCAGTCAATTAGCACACTTATTAGCCCCAGTACAGAGACAAGTCTTAAAAACAACAGCAGGACCCAACTTCAGTGCAGCTTGATACTCCTGGCTAAAACAGCAGCACACAGTTACAGCTTATTAACATACTAACATACTAAAACAGCAGCACACAGGTACAGCTTACTAACATACTAACATAATAAAACAGCAGCACACAGTTACAGCTTACTAACATACTAACATACTAAAACAGCAGCACACAGTTACAGCTTACTAACATACTAAAACAGCAGCACACAGGTACAGCTTACTAACATACTAACATACTAAAACAGCAGCACACAGTTACAGCTTACTAACATACTAAAACAGCAGCACAAAGTTACAGCTTACTAACATACTAAAACAGCAGCACACAGTTACAGCTTACTAACATACTAACATACTAAAACAGCAGCACACAGTTACAGCTTACTAACATACTAACATACTAAAACAGCAGCACACAGTTACAGCTTACTAACATACTAAAACAGCAGCACACAGGTACAGCTTACTAACATACTAACATACTAAAACAGCAGCACACAGTTACAGCTTACTAACATACTAAAACAGCAGCACACAGTTCACATTACTAACATACTAACATACTAAAACAGCAGCACACAGGTTACAGCTTATTAACATACTAACATACTAAAACAGCAGCACACAGGTAGGCTTTTAACATACTAACATACTAAAACAGCTACACAGTTACAGCACTAACATACTAAAACAGCAGCACACAGGTACAGCTTACTAACATACTAACATACTAAAACAGCAGCACACAGTTACAGCTTACTAACATACTAACATACTAAAACAGCAGCACACAGTTACAGCTTACTAACATACTAACATACTAAAACAGCAGCACACAGTTACAGCTTACTAACATACTAACATACTAAAACAGCAGCACACAGTTACAGCTTACTAACATACTAAAACAGCAGCACACAGTTATAGTTTAGAAGCAGGAGACACAGTTAAGCAGATACGCTCCACAGTTACCCAATCCAAACCACAAATTACACTTTCTGAACAGCAGACAATGTATATACAGTCACTCACGACCTTCCCCAGCAGTCGGCTCATAGAGATACACAGATGTAAAATGACTGAGTCCTCAGGTATACTCTGGTATTCCAGTACAGAGTGCAACTAGCTGTAACAGGGGTAGAAGAAGCCTGCCACACTCCCTCAGACTCCCATTGCACTTTTCTGCACTTCACAGCACTCGCTGCCACTACAAATGCAGCATTTGTTGCTGATACTTTGTCTGTATAGTCTCTTTTGATACATATTTCAAGGGCACATTTCTGAGACAGGCCCAACAATGGGTTAAGTTGGGCTTGAATTATGCACCAGAAGGGAGTTACTGTTTCTCATGACCACACTGCGTGTAGAAGGGTCCCGGGATCCTTACTGCGTTTGGTGCATAAATCTGTGGAAAGAGTACCCATTCTGTGCAATTTAGATGAGGTGAAATAAAGGTTATGTATGACCTGAAATTGCATTAAACAGTAGTGATCCCATTTTAATGTATCATACAGGTGTTTCCATATCTTAGGCCAGTTGCTGGAAGAGCAGGGAGAAGGTAGGACCTGGCCCCACCAACAGTATCTTGGCTCCTCTCAGGAAGCAAGAAAGAACTGGAAAAACTGGTATGAGTAGGAGATTAAATGACTGTTAGGAAATTAATATAAGTAAGGAAGAAATTAGATGTAGAAAGTCTTATCCCATGTGGTGGCAGGGAAGTGTTTTAGCAACATGTGTGAGATCTGGAAAAACCTGAAGATTGAGGTAGGTGGCCATCCATACAGGGTACTGGCTTCCTGAAATGTCATCAATTTCCACTGTATCAATTCCCATGTCAGGCCAAAAGTTCTTTTTCAGGGACATTGGTTTAACAGAATTGAGAAAGGGCATATTCCAATTTGCACATTGTAGAAAATTATGTTGTCACCGATGTCTACTAAGCCAAAATCTGGTTTTACCTGTATTTGGTTCTGTGTATTTTATTTAACAATTTTTAACCCTACTAACATGCAATGTAGCAATTTTGACCTCCACTACTGCACATCCTTCCATCCTTGTAACAATTTAAAGTTATTCTAGGTACACAATGTGATGGCAGCAGCAGAACTTCAGCCCCCATCCCTAAAGTGTGATGGAAGCAGCACTACGGCCCCATCCCACAGGTGCTATGGCAGCACCAACAGCACTATGGCCCCCATCCCTTTGGTTTGATGGTAGCAGCAACAGCACTATGACCTTCCTCCCTCAGGTGTGACAGAAGCAGCAGCACTGTGGCCCCCATCCCTTAGGTGTGATGACAGCAGTACTACATTCCCCAACCACCAGTGGTGATGGCAGAAGCACTACAGCCCCAACCCCTTTCGCTGTGATGGCAGTAGCAACAGTGCAGTCCACATTCCTCTGGGGTGATGGCAGTAGTGACAGCATTATAATCTCCTTCCTTCAACACCCACACCCCACATGCACAAGTTACAAATGACTTGGTCTCTTTGCTTGTTAGAACGCTGATGTGAATTAATCTGAACCACCACCACTAAGGTGGACCTCCTTTGTTTTTTTCTATCTATAATTTAATTGCATGAATTAGATTTCTGCCTATGACACTGCTGACCAGGGTTTGGGAATGAAGGCTTGAGTGTCCAATAACCACTTACCTTCTCGTGGGATGGAGGGTGTGTTCATGACTCAGCACTTGCTGGCCCCAGATAGAGGTCAGAGGCATGACAACACATCGGCCCTTACTGCAGGAGGGAGCATGATGGATGTCAGCTTGTGCCTTGACATCATGTAGCCTGTCACACTCCCAGGAAAATGGGAAAACACCTGCTGGCCATCCGAAGGATTGCTGCTGGTCCCTCCATGAACTGGGAGCCCCAGACATGTGTCCGTTCTGACTCCTACCATGTCCAGGATACACAGGAATCTCTTTGGGTCAATTCTCCCCTGGTAGCCTCCCACAGGGGTAGGGACCCACGCAATGAAGGGTTACTTTGTGTTACCTGGTATCACGGCAGTAAGGGGCAGTGGATGGTGGTCGGGACTCAGCAGTGATGGAAGGGGCCTTGGTAGGCCTGAAGGACTGGATGGCTGGGGGAAGGAGGAGCAAAAAAAATGCCTGAATTTACTGCTTTGAAATAAAGTGTCTTCACCTAAAAATTCCACAAGTGATTAGTGAAGTACCTTCAAATGGCTTCATGCATCTTCCAGACATGTGGATGCTTTAATTTACTTGGTGCACATGAAAAAGGGTGTCTCCCAGTGTTCATGTCTGAGCTCAGATGTGAATTGAGAACCACTCTGCCCATTAGCATCATATAGCCCCTGGGGTCTTACCTATGGTATGTCATTGATGTGCTTTCAAAATGCACTGGCCAAACATAAGTGCACTTAAACACTTATCATTTGCTGTTTGTTGAAGCAGTCTATCAGAAAACTGTTTGCTGTCACAGAGACTGAAACAGCAAGTGGGAGAAAATGTACAAATGATCCAGTTCACCTAAATGGGGTGCTGACTGTGAAGTCTTTTCATAAGTAGTAAGGGCGTTTTTTCCCTAGTGAACATACTTACATTCGGACTAGTTTTCATTCAAACAACTGAGGATTTTCGATGGCCCTGCTGATTATAAACTTGAATAAACTAGTTGGTAGCAGTTATCGTGCACTTAGCAATCTACAACGAAGATGCTAACATACAGAGAATACAATAAAAACCTGACTAAAAGTCTTAAAACAAGCTTATAAAACACATAGAATGTGTCTGAACATTTATCCTTACCTATACAAAATCATTCATTACAGCCCAAGTAAAACTCAAGTAAATTACATGGTACCCGCATGGTACCCTGACTACTATTCTATGATGTAGTAAACATATGTTAGTATTTTTTTGTGTTCTTTGTAAACCAGGTAAGGCCCACTAGGCAGAACTACTTGTTTTCAGGAGTGACCTAGAAACACCAGGGAGATTAAATGACTTGCTCTGAGTCACACAGTATGCAAGTGAAGGTTGTGGGAATCAAACCCTAGTCTGCTGGATGTATGCAGTTCAACCACTGTCTGTTACTCTAACCACTAGGCTTTACTGCCAGCTATAATAACATCCATATATAATGTTTTAATATATGATTTTAATAATAGTGTACAGTACCTGCAGTACAAATTATGAACATTAAACACTTTACAACATTTTACTAAACCTGAACTATTCGCCACTCCATCTGCTTATTTTTTCTTACACCAAAATCGGTGAATAGTTGACAGAGCACTGTAAATAGCTTTTGATCAGGCTTCATTATTCTGCATCCAGAAACAGATAAAATTTGTTTATTCTGGATTTATTTAATATTTATTTTCTTTGGCTCACTAAATAGAATCTATTTAGCACTGTATGAGGCAGATATTTTTACATGTTGGAAGAGAGGCAGCACATCTTATCCATTTGTGATTCTTGTTAGAAACATACATTTTTCTTCATATTTAAAACATATTCAAGTGTCAGTGTATTCATTTAGTAGTTTATGCTGACTAATATATGCTTTAAAAAACTGTAAAGGATTTACTGTGAAGCACTCAAGATTTATAGTAGAATTCCTGTAATTTCCCAGCAAGTTTTGCAAAAATATCTCTGCAATTCAGGTTACTTTTCCTGCAATTTTCCATTGGCCCTGCCCATTTGTGCAGTAGCTTCTATTTTTCTTCATATCATACAGTGTAATATAAATAGTAAAAGACTCTTAGGCACATACTACATGAAAACTGTGGTTTCAGGAAGAAAGCAGTCCTCAGGTGATGGAGGTGTTGGTGGGAAGCATGGGTGGTTACACTAAATGGCTTGTTACAACAAAGCAGTGCGAGTGGTATCCTTACTGACTCTATATGCAGCAAAGCAGAAAGAATGTGAAGCACGGCAGCATTCATTTTATGATGCTGAAATCTGGGTTGGCCCACTGGTGCTATTGTAGCACTACTGCTTGCAATGCCAGCGACCCAGGGTTGGAAGCGAACTCAGGTTGCTGGAGGTCTGGCCAGGGGAGTAGGATCGAGCACCTAGGGGGCTGCTCTCATTCTCTGGGGAGGGTGGGCTGCAGGTCCTACTGCTTTACCACCACCTGTGTGACCACAGGTGGTGCAGTGGTGCTGCAGAGTGATCAGGAGGGGAGGACGCTAGCCAGGATCTGGAGCAGTGACATGTCTCTATGTGACCTACCTCCATGGATCTCTTCTAGTGCCAGTGCCCTCAGGGACAGAGACCAGAAAACCAGGAACAATCACCCACATTGGCCACTGGCAGAAGGGACCCAGGTACCCCAGACCTCATAACCAGGCTCCACGAGGGACCCACTGAGCTGCCTGACACACACTCAGGGAGTATGGAGGGGTGACCTGGGGCCCTTCCCACCTGGGGGGTGTACACCCCAGGCAGGATAGGGGCAGGCCCAGAGGAGCTCCTGAGCATTACCTGGGGTGAAGCTAGGTGATACCCAGCCTAGGGATCTCTGAAAAGTGGAGACTGATGCTGTGAGAAGAGGACATAGAAAGAGAAAAATAAAAAAATACAAATTAAAAGGAGGCTGAAATCTTAGAGCTTCTGTGCAGTGACATGCAATTTCTGTGAGGCACTGGTACAAAAATTCAAAATCCACAAACCAAGCAGGATTCTGTGACTGTTACCAGTGTTACCAGTAAAAATGGAAAACCAGGGTCCCTGTTCTTTTCTGAGAGAACCTTACCCAAAATCAGGAAACTAGTGTTGCTGAATAATGGCTGGGAAATGACTTGGTATGGGCAAGTCCTGAGTAAAGAGTTGAGTTGTGATTGAGTATGAGGGGAATCCCACAGGGGGTGTGTACTGATGTTTTCAAAGCATTTTTTCCTGGGGAGGTAGGGAAGTGACCTAATATTGATTCATTGTCTGGAGCACAGAGAGCGCTCAGTCTCTGCCAACAGAGGGATATATGAGCCGTTGTGGTCATCTCGAGGGTGCTTTAGCCAGTGAAGGAATCTTGTTAGATGTATTACTAGGTGATACAAGTAGGAATTAGGGGCCTGCAACCCACTGTCCTGTTTATGGTGCATTAATTTAACATAGGCCCATCTAGCTTTCTTATCCTGCTGAAGGAAGGAAGTCAGGATTTTATGTATTTGAGAGAACCAGGATTGAGGTAAAGACCCATTAAACATCTGGAGGGGGAATAGCAAATGGGGTAATACATTAATTTTAATAATGTTTACTCTACCCCACAAAGATATAGGTAACATGGTCCAGTGGCTTAGAGCCAATTTAATGGAGGTTACCATGGAGTCAAGGTTCGAGCTGCTTAATCTTGTGAGAGAATGTATTGAGATGAATGCCCAAATTTTTCAAGTAGTCTTTTTCCATATTAGCCCAAGATGTTGAATGCCAGATTTAAGTCTGTGTTTATTGACAGGCATCAATTCAGTTTTGTTAAGGTTTCACTGGTAACTGGAAATAATTCCAAATTGGGAGATAACATTTAAGGAAACAGGTAGAGACATGATTGGAGAGGAGATATGTAACAGTATATCATCTGCATAAATTGATAATTGATATTCCGTGGCACCAATCCAAATGCCAGGAATTTGAGGGAGAATTGAGCTTCCAGATTAGGGGTTCTAAGAACAGGTTAGATAAGTATGGAGAAAGAGGCATCCCTGCCTAGTGCCTTACTGAAGTGAAAATGGTGAGGATAATAAGCCGTTGCATTGTACTCTAGCTGATGGGGAAGAATAAAGTACTTTAATCCAGCGTATGAACTCTGGTGGAATGTGAAATTTAGGGAGAACAGAGAACAAGTAATTCCATTAAACCCTTTCAATTGCTTTCTCCACATCGAGAGAAACCTGTACCACTGCAATAGGGGGTCTCTGGCTGTGCAGAGAAGGTAAGCAAGTTTCCTAAAGTGGTCTGCAGAGAGTCTTCCCTTTATGAATCCAACTTGTTTTCTACTGATCAATGAGTCCCATACCAGATCTAGTCTGGAGGCCAAAATTTTGGCGAGGATCTTAAGGTCAACATTTGTAAGTGATATTGGCTTGTAAATGGAGACTATCAAGGGCCCCTACTAGGTTTGGGAAGTACCACTATGATAGTTGTAGTCAAGGAAAGGTTGGACAGTCCTACCCCAAAAATGTATTGGAAGGTATTCAGGAGACTATGAAAAATTTGATCCTTAAATGCTTTGTAGAAATTAAAAGTGTAACCATCTGGACCTGGAGATTTTTCCAGGGGTAATGCATCTATAGCACTGTGTATTTCCTGAAGGGTCAGATGTTTTTTTAAGATAACGACTTGAGATTCTCTTAGATGCAGGAGGTAATATCCTGAAGAAGGCTTCAAACTGAGATGGAGAGAAGGGAGTGGGGGTTGTATAACTGTTGGTAGAAATTTTTAAAGTCCTTCAGTATATCCCAAGGTGAGGTGAGGTGAGAAGCTGGTCAAAGCCTGAATAAATAAAGGAATCAATTATGTCCATTTCCTGGGAAGGCAACTTGAGGGCAAGCAGTCTCCTAGGTCTTTCCCCTTGATCAAAGTACATCACTTTGGAGCATAGTAGGGGAAATTCAGCCTTTTCTCCAAGCAACCATTTATATTAAGATCTAAGGGATTCTAGTTGTTCCCATTCATTAGATGGGGAAGTAGGAGATACTATATATGAGCTTCTGTGCAATGTATTTGATCTAATAGGGAAGAGACAGAGGCGGACATCTACATTCTACATTTATTGACCAATCGAATAATTTCTCCTCAGAGTGTATACTTCAGGGAGCTCCACAAGATGTTAAATTTGCTCTTGGAGTGAGAGTTTGTCTCAATGAAGGAGCTGATGAAAGTTTGAAGTTGGTATAGATATCCTTCAGATTTGAGTAGTTGATTATAGTAGATGAATGCCCAAATATTTCAAGTTGTCTTTTGTTGTGACTAAAAATACTACCAACTGCTTAATCTGGTTTAAGGTCAGTTGGCATTCATCTGAATCCCCCTCCCCCGGGTCGTGCTTGAAAATAGGCTGAATTTGTCTAGTGCACTTACCTGGTCAAAAAAACTAAATAAATAAATAAATTGTTGAATCTCCATACTTTCTCCCTAGTGAGCAAGGGTGCAAGATTAAGCTGAATGAACATAGAGTGGTGATCTGAGATCACTTTGGGGGAGTTGTGACAATGTCTGATCCCATGAAGATGATTCACCCCTATTAGGATATGCAAAATTATCCTGTTTAATGAAAGTGCATGTTTTGCTGTCAACCTATATTGTGACTAAAATGTACAGTCTCTCTGGCCATCTCATATGTACTAAATGTACCCCTATTCCCAGGTCACATCTGGAATCAAGCAGTTGTTCTGCATACCTCCCTGATAAAACCTTTAAATAAATAAATAAAACAGAATGTTATCAAAAAATAAAATAAAAATAAAGAAGCCAGCATAATGTACAAATGACACAGCATTAAACCCCATACTAAAAACCTCAACAAACAGCATTTGTCAATGCCAAATGTTTGCTTGCTGGCATTAGCATTGGAAGTGCAGGAGTTAGACAGATGCAGATTAGGAATGGCAATGAAGTATTGAATTGATGCCAGCCCCACCCCACACTCTGCAGAGATGGACAGGCATTAGAGTGTGCCTTTAGGTCATCGCCCATAACACTCACATCATTTCACCTTACCATATCCTGCAGACGCCGACAAGTGTTGACGTGTGCCTTGGTGTGCTCAGGTTTTACACTCACGCAACTCCATAAGGAAATATTCTGAAATGGGTGCACTATAGGAGAATGGGGTAAACTTTGGGACTGAAGAGTCCAAGGCACACTTTGATGCCTGTCACTGGCTGCAGGGTGGGGGCAGGGGTGAAATGGCATGAGCATTACTGTCGACAATCCCAAGTCATACCCCTGATGCCTGTCAGGCTCTACAGGTTACAACATTATGGTCAGATACCCTAATGCCCTGGGTGTTTCTTGGTATTTTCACTCCAAGTTTTCAACATGGGCTTTTTGTGACCCCACTGCATGAACAGTGACACTATCAGTTTAGTAGCTGAAAGGTGATTTTGCACAGTGACTGCAACATGTGGCGCCACAAGTGCGAAAGCACATTTCAAGAAGGATGTGAAAAATGATGGCTGTATTGTTCATGAGGAGGTGTAAAAAATAGAATAATGAATAGATGAGAGTGTATTACAAGGTAATAAAACCACTGAGAGGTTCTGTGGACAAGAGAACCTCAAATGCGAGGCTTGAGAGGTTCATTTGTCCCTAGAACCTTGAGATGGTTTTATTACCGAGTGATACACGCTCACCTATTTTCTATTTTTTTTACTATATGGATCTGATTTGAACATTTGCTTGGAGCAAAAATGGGCACCTGACTACTTCAGCTATAACTCACTTCAGGCACCCGACGACTGCTGTTTTTAGCTAGGAGTGCTTGCACTGAGTGTTCAATCACATGAGTCTTACCTGTCATTTATTTTATCTTTTTCTTCTTTTTCATAGGGAGATGAGTTAAAGCAGGATCAATCAGATATTTTGGAAGTGTTGAAAAAGGAAAGGAAATATAAAACCAAAAATGAGAATACCATGCGGCTATCCCTGAGGGCATTTTTCTCACTAAGAGAATAAAAGAGCAACCATGTTTTTCAAAATTGTTCCATCTGCCCACTCTAGAAAAGCAGCCAATAGAAAGGCACACTTAGGATAATGTTGTGGCCAGAGATGCACTCACGCACTTGAGTTTTGTTGCTAAAACTATCATTCAGGTCCCAAACGATACTAGTATGGCACCTGAATGGTAGTCTTAGCATTTGTGAATGGTAGTACTATTGCTCCAGGAGGGATGGTATTACTAGGGATTTTTTATATGCTTTAGAAGGGTATTATTTTAAGCATGCATATACTAAACAATGCTAATTTTGTAAATCTAGAGTGAATACATAAATAAATTTGTGAAGTCACAAGTGTGCATAGAAACTGCACAACACACACACTTATAATACAATTATTTGGGTGATTTTTTACATCAGAATTTTAGTACAGGCATTTGGGGATTTTCACTCAAAAACAGTGGTGCTGTGATTTTCTTAATCTGTCCTGAACGTTGATTTTGTGCAGTGACCGCATACCTTGTGTGCCACAAGTGTGAAAACCTGTTTCAGGCAGGATGTGAAAAATGATAGCAGTACTGTTCATAAGGTTGTGTGCAAAATGACAGTGTTGAAAATCTGGAGTAAAAATATCAAAAACTGGTGAAGTTACGAGCTTGTGTAGAAACTGTGCAACGCACACTGGTGATGCAGTCATTTTATGGAGATTTTTCACCAGATTTGCAAAACAGACTTTTTGGGACCTCTCCTTATGAACACTGTGACTGTGACTTTCTTACTCTGTCCTGAACATTGATTTCATACAGCAACCACGCCATTGTGTGCCAGACGTACGAAAACTCATTTCCGGCAGGATGTGAAAATGGCAGCTTACTGTTCATAACGAGGTGTGCAAAATGGCAGCTTACTGTTCATAACAAGGTGTGCAAAATGGCAGCTTACTGTTCATAACGAGGTGTGCAAAATGGCAGCTTACTGTTCATAACGAGGTGTGGAAAATGACAGCGTTGAAAATCTGGAGTGACACTATGGAAAATTCCCACAGTTCTGAGTCTGTGTGTGGGATCTGCTCAATGCGTACTTGTAACATAGTCATTTTTTGTAATTTTTTCCCCAAATTTGCAATATAAGCTTTTTGGGAGGCCACCTCATGCACAGTGACACTGTTGTTTTGTTAATCCGTCCCAGAAGGTGATTCCATGCAGTGACCATGAAATCACCTTTTGAGATCGAATTATGACATGACAGTGACTGAATTCATGAGGTGGGGTCCCAAGAATCCCATGTTGAAACTTTGGTGCCAAAAGTCACAAAAATGGCCAAGATATCCATTTAAGTTGATCCCCCCCCCCGACTTATGCCATTATACAACTTTCCGACATTTCTTCAGTTTGCAGTCAGCTTTGAAGAGTGCAAATGTGTTCCCACTCCAGCAAAGATCATGCCAAGCTCTGGAGGTAAGTATGAGGCAATGGGGGTTGTTGGGAGGTGGAGTATGCAGAGGGTGGGTGCGGGTTTTGGGGGGGACCTGATGGCAAGGGACCATTTTCTTTGTTTCAGGTTATTAAAAAAATTGGGGGAGGGGATAACCCTGTGAACCATTTTCTATTTTTGCAGGTGTATGGATTATGTTGGGCACACTGGGGTGGGCTCCCAGTGTGTCCCATGATTTGGAGGGTCATGTTAGCCACACTGGGGTGGGGTCCCATGTGGCACACAATGGGGTGGGGCGGGGCAGGAAAATGCCGATGTGTTGGGGGAGTTAAACATGCTGAGAGGGGGATTAGTTCCTCAATTGGCAAGTATGTCTGGGGGGTGCTGCTGAAGGGGGATTGGGCACCTCTCATGGCAGACTGGGAAGAGAGCACTGAAGCTGGCAGGGATTTGGCCTCCCATTGGCAAGCATGTGTATTTTAGGGGGATGATGCCAAGGGGGACTGGGCAGCCCCACTGGCAGAGAAAAACAGTAATGGGGTACATATGCTGACAGAGACTGGGGTCTCCCATTGGCAAATGAACTGATGAGAAGGCCTGCTAACAGGGGTATTGGGCACCACCAAAGTCAACTTGTTGGGGACTGTGAGAGGTGGACGGCGACAGCCACTGCCATGTTTACTGAAATGTTATACCAGGCAAGGCACACCCTGCAATGAGGGTACACTTCCTCATTGCAGTGACCAAATTGTTTTAAGTTGGTGGCACATTTTTGAGCTGCTGTCATATACACCCTGCTCATTCATTGATGCCACACAGACAAAATTGGCCACAACACGACCGCATCTTCGTTGTCTGCTACTCCAGCAAGCTGCCACAACAGGTTTCTTGCACACAGGCACAAGCAAACATAAAAATGGTGTCAGGAGCTCTTTAAATCTCCCAATTATTTGGATTCCATCCAGCTGCTGAATTTTGACAGCCAGCCTAGCAATTTCACTGATACAAATTTTTTCTTCCCTTGTATATTCCATGAGACTGTTTTTCTCAACCCTGTATACGTGGTTAATATAGACTTAATAATACATTCAGAAATAATGAATATCTGCTTGTAAAAGTCAGCTGATGGCCTTTTTCAAATGTTTTAACTCTAAAAACCTTTATTTTATCACCTATGTTACATTGTTAAATTGATTGGCCTCATTTTGGTGAACCGGTGATAACTATGATTACAGGCTCTTAACATAGAAACATAGACTTTGATGGCAGATAAGGACCACTTGGCCCACCCAGTCTGCCCATTTCCCTACCTACTGGATAAGCTGCAGATTCTAGTTAACCAACAGCCTGTTTCCTGCAACCCCCACTATAATTGCTTTGTGTCTGTCCCATGCATGTTTGAATCCCCCCACTGTTTTAGACCCAACAACCTCCTCAGGAAGGCTGTTCCATGTATCCACCACTCTCTCTGTGAAAAATAATTTCCTCACATTACCCCTGAGCCGTCCCCCCTCTATCTTTAAACTGTGCTCCCTTGTTCTTACACATCTCTTTTTCTGAAAGATGCTACTCTCCTGGACTTTGTTGATTCCCTTGAGGTACTTGAACATTTCAATCATGTCCCCCCTGTCCCTCCTTTCATCAAGGGTATACATATTAAGCTCTCTCAGCCTCTCCTCATATGGTTTCTGATGTAGACCCTGCACCATTTTAGTTGTCCTCTTCTGGACTGCTTCCATCCTGTCTATGTCCTTGCGTAGATGAGGTCTCCAAAACTGCACACAGTTCACTTGGGAACTCAAAGCAGCAGGTTGGTTAGACAGAGGTCTGGGTTTATATTCTGTTTTAACTGAAATATTTGAATAGTTTGTAAGTGAAATTAGCTCTATGTGGTAAAAATTATTACCTTGAATTAGAACTGTTACTTGGGCTGTGATATTATAACTTTGGAGGTTTGGGGACAGTTGTTTGTCAGGGTTAATTAGAGGGAAATTTAAATGTGTTGTTTGCCTGGTCTTAAATACTGAAAAACCACTGGGGGTTGGGATTGAAAGGCTGAGTATTTCTGTTTTAGGACTGAAATTCGAAGCAACAGCAGCTGGTGGGCCTGTGACATCATACGGTACCTGATGTCTGCTTACACACACACTGTTAGTGGGACCGAACACACACTGGACTGTATGTGTTTGTGAGACTTTGGAACTTTATTGGTGGGGCTGAAATTGGATTTGTAAATAACTACAGTCAGTATAGATAGAAACTGTATTCAAGGGGAAAGGGACTGAGAAAAGGGGGTGTGCCATTATAAACAGAGGGAGATAAACAGGGTGGCCATATTCCACCATGGCAGGCATCTTAGGAAGGGTTGTAGGCTGTACAGGCTGTGGGATGGCAATAATTCTAAATTGGGCCTGGAAAGAGGGAGGCTGCCCACTCTGTAGACAGCTATCTTGTATCAGGAGTGAGGTATATTGGTTAAGGAGTAAGCTGGGGACCGGGGGGGGGTGTCCAAGGATAAGGGGTGTGGATATGGGCAGCATAAGGGTGGGACTGAGGGGAGGCTGGGGCAATGCTCTGAAATTACAGGACGTTATGTTACAGTAAGCAGGAGGGGGGGATAATAGGTACCGAGGACCCTTAGATTGGGAAGTTGATGCTAAGGGGAAAGCTTACGGGGTGAACATTCTGAATACAAAGATAGTGGAGGGGGAAGAGTCAGGAGGGGCTGTTGTGTGGAAGCCTAAAACAGCAGACTGTGGGAAGGGAGCTCCTAAGGTGAACAGAGCAAGAGGGGAAGAAGAGGACAGTTTAGAGGTGCAGTCAGGGGAACCTCAGGTTACTTGATGGAGGCTGACATAGAGTGTCACAATAAATTTGAGCAATAAGCAACCTAGAGGGAGGGAGGGTTGGTGGAAATGAGAAAACTTATACAGAGGCCGGGGAGGGAGTCTGATACCCATAGGGCATCACAGACCGGCTATAGGAAGGATAGAAATAGTCCCAGAGGGAGAAGGGGAAACATATATGTTAAGCAAATGGGGGTAAAGCAACATATTCCAGACATGAGAGAGGAGAGCATGATTGGAGAGAAACTGGGAGACAAGGAGGTGGGAGAGGAACCCCCCTTCAGCAGGGGGGTCAGTACCAAGGATGGGGCCCTAGCTAAAGGGGACCCACAGAGAGCCTCTGGAGGCAAGGGTACTATTACAAGGGGGGAGGATGGCGGTGTGGGGGAAGGAGATACCATCAGGGCCAGGATAAATGGTTCAGATAAGAGAGGGTTAAAGGGGACACCTATTCAGAGGGAGTTTGAGTTAAGTGGGCAAAATAGCAAAGGAGGCAGAAAGGGGAGGGTGACAAGGGGGTCTCTAATAAGGCAGGAAGACTCCCACGAAATTGAGATCATGAATAAAGACGGGGAAGGGGGGCTGAGAGGGCATAGTGGAGGTAACCATAAGGATGATGGTGGTGTTAAGGTTCTGTTATTGGGAGACTCGATGATTAGGGGTATCCAGTGGGAGGGACAGGGGGGTGGATGCCTTAGCCAGGTGAAGATAGTGAGTATCTCTGGGCTGATAGTGCACAGAGCAAAGTTCATGGTGTTTAAAATGGTTAGGGAGTGTGGAGGGAAACCGGATTTCCTGGTGCATTTGGGAACTAATGATCTAGAGGGAAATAGCAATTTGGAAATCCAAGCAAGGTTCCAAGAACTTGCCAGAGTCTGTCAGGATAATGGATGCAACATTTCTTTTCGAGATATTGCCAGTACCAAAGGCCTCAGTGGAGAAAAAAATGACTCACAGAGGTTAATGACTGGCTCAGGAAGTGGGGTGAAGAGTGTGGGTTTGGGGGTGTTAGAGAACTGGAATGGAGTTTAGGGGATAAGGGACTATATGCCAAGGACAGGTTTCATCTTGCCCCATTAGGGAAGGAAGTCCTTAAACAGGGATGGGTGACTACATACAAGAAAGGTGGGGTTTAAACTTGTGAGGGGGAAGGGATAAAGGGGGCTGACCAGAAGCCCTCTCCTCCAGATGAGGAGTAGCCTTCATGCCGGGGGAAACAGATTGGGGATGGAGGTTTCAGGAGGAGCAGAGGAGGATGGAAGGATAGGAATCTGGGTAGGGTTCGACAAAGGAATCAGGATAAGGGGTGGGGTTGGTGTTAGTAAATGCCAGGAGCTTGGAAACAAGTTGCCAGAGTTCCAGGCCATGCTGTTCGGGGGTGGATGTGGCGGTCACGGAAAGGGCCAACAAAACCATGACTGGGACCTAAACGACGGGGTACACTATGCTCAGGAAGGATAGAAAGGAGGGCAGAGGGTGGAGTGGCTATATTCATTAGAGATGAACATAGAATTTGCTAGGGTAGAAGAGGCAGAGGAAACGTGGAGGCCTTATGGGTCACCCTACGATCCTCAGCAGGAAATAAGGTCAAGCTGGGTGTAGCATATAGGCCCCCCGGGATGAGTGAGGTTCTAGAGGATGGTTTGCTGGACAACATCATTTCCCAGTGTGGACCAAAAGGGAAAGGAGTGGTGTTGATGGGGGACCTTAATATGCCAGGTACAAACTAGGGAACCATGTCCTCTAAGGTGGCCAAGGAGCAGAGGCTGCTGGATGGCTTCCAGGATGTGTTCTTAGCACAACATGTGATGGAGCCCACAAGGGAGGGGCATGTCCTGGATGTGGTTCTGGCAGATGGGGATCTGGTAAGGGACATGGTTGTACAAGACCCCCTGACTGGGAGCGACCACAATACTGTCTGGTTTCAAATAAGCATGGGGGGGGAGATCTAGGGCACAGGCAGTGGACTTCAGGGGGGCAGACTTCATGGGCATGGGAAATATTCTCAAGGATCACTTGAAGGGGATTACGTCAATGACAAGTGTGGAAAGGAGATGGGAGGTCATAAGACAGGGACTTCATGAGGCAGTCAGGATCTACGCTAAGTTGAAACGTAAGGGAGCAAGGTCACATAAACCATGCTGGTGGTCCAGTGAGGTACAGATAGCAGTCAGAGAAAAGAAGGTGGCTTGCAAAAAATATAAAACAACAAGAGGGGATAGGGATAAGGAAATGTACCAGCTTACATCTAGAAAAGTCACCCGTATGGTGAGGGGAGCAAAGTCCAGTAAAGAGCAGCGGCTGGCACAGGGGATACATGGAGGGGAAAAGGGGTTCTTCCGGTACATTGGGGAGCGGAGAAAAACTAAGGGCCATCTCAGCAGATTGAGATCAGAAGGAGGGTGGGTGGAAGAGGCGAGGACCAGGCAGAGGTATTTAGCAGTACTTTGACTCTGTGTTCACTAGGGAGGGATGGGATATCTACAAAGCAAGGCACGAAGGGATAGAAACATCAGTAAGTGGGATCAGGGGAGCAACAAAAATGGAGCAAGAGGGGGAGAGAGGTACCCCAGGGGTGTCACATCTGGGTAAAGATAAAAAGGCCAGTAAGGTGGAGGGGACGGATGATGCTATCTCCACCAAAAGGGTGTGGTTAGCCCTCAAGGCCCTAAAGAAAGACAAATCTCCTGGGCCGGATGGCATTCATCCGAGAGTTCTATGGGAATTGGCGGACATACTGACTGCACCCCTGGTGGAGCTTTTCAGCAGGTCACTTGAGACAGGGAGGGTACCTAGGGATTGGCGAGAGGCACATGTGGTACCAATCCATAAAGGGGGGTCGAGGGAAGTACCAGGTAACTATAGACCCATCAGTTTGACCTCGGTGGTGGGAAAATTAATGAAGAGTATACTAAAGGAACGATTGGGGGTGTACTTGGAGGAGGTGGGAGGTCTGGATAGTCGGCAACATGGGTTTGTGCCTGGTGGATCATGTCAAACCAACCTTGTGGAGTTCTATGAATGGGTAACATCAGAACTGGACAGGGGTAAGCCTGTGGATGTATTATTCTTGGACTTCAGCAAGGTGTTTGACTCTGTCCCCCACAATGGTCTGGTGGAGAAACTGATGGGGTTAGGAGTAGGCCCTTTGATGGTCAGATGGATTGAAAACTGGCTAGCTGGATGCACTCAGAGTAGTGGTCTGTGGGGGCTCTCGAACCCTAGAGAGGTTGGTAGTGGGGTACCGCAGAACGTCGGTCCTGGGTCCGATCCTGTTTAATGCATACATATCGGACATCAGGAGGGTATAGGGTGTAAAATGAGTATCTTCATGGATGACTCCAAGATGGGAGCAGTAGTTGAGGGAGAAGAGGGAGGTTGGCCTGCAAGGACCTGGACACCCTGGAAAGCTGGGCTCACACATGGAAATTAAATTTCAATATCACCAAGTGCAAGGTGTTGCATCTTGGTCGGGAAACCTAAACACAGGTACACCCTGGGAGGGGAGGCTGGAGGCCTCAATAGGGGAAAAAGACCTAGGGATCATGGTGGATGCATGTATGAATAACTCTGAGCAGTGCAGGAGGCGTCTAACAAGGCAAACAGGATGTTGGGATGCATCATAAGGGGATCACCTCTAGGAGCAAGGAAGTGATTCTGCTGCTGTACAATGGACTGGTTAGACCACACCTTGAGTACTGTGTACAGTACTGGAGACCACACTTGAAAGGGACATACAGCTCCTAGAGAGGTACAGAGGAGGCAACAAAGATGATATGAGGGCTAGGGATTTGACGATGAGGACAGACTTAAGGAGCTCTGCCTGTTTTCACGGAGAGAGGAGAGACAGTGGGGACATGATTGAGGTCTTCAAGTACCTCAAGGGAATAAATAGGGTAAACATGGAGGGGATCTTTAGACTAAAACAGGGAGGTATCACCAGAGGGCATGGTTTGAAGTTGGAAGGTGGAAGGTTGGGGGGGGGAAGAGGTGGAAGTTTTTCACTGAGAGGGTGGTGGACCCTTGGAATGCACTGCCTGGTGAGCTAGTTCAGAGATCCACAATGGAGGACTTCAAGAGAGGATGGGACAGACACAGAAAGTGGATGTATCAGATGATGGCCTGTCCTAGGGGGGTGGGGATGGATGATATGTGTTTCTGGAGCACAAGGGATGGGAGGGTCTTGGCACCCAACTAAGGATCTAAAGTTCGAGCAAACTCGATAGACCGTAAGGCCTAATCTGCTGGCAAATAGTATGTTAGTATGTACTCCAGATGGGGTCTCACCAACTGTCTGTACAGAGGGATAACCACTTCCCTTTTTCTACTTGTGATGCCCCTTCCTATGCATCCCAGTATCCCCCTGGCTCTCCTTACTGACTTTTCACATTGCTTACCCACCCTCTTGTTACCGACTGTAGCACATCTGTGTACCTATAAAATATCTCCACATTTTATTTCATTTTACAGTTAAATCTTTATTGGGAGATTTTGAGAAAAAAACATTCCACGATACAAGCCTTTACACAATTTGATGTCATAAAATTTTGCATGTTTTGTTCTTTAAAAAATCATCAAAATTTAGCATTAGGCAATTCGGTAATTTTATCTGTTTGCAGTTTTTTAAGGCGTCGACCCTCTCTGAGTACCATTTTGAAAGTCTGTGTCACATCTCTTCCAGATTTATTTTGACTTTGGTGGTGCCCAATACCCCTGTTAGCAGATTTATTTTCTTAACACTGTGGTCCATGCAGTCAGACCATAAATAACTGTCAGGAGAAACTGGAATCCACCACTGCCTTTGGAAAGGCTAGTCATAGCCACCAAATCAACGTGCCACTTGTCAGTGTGCTTCAATGTTGCTTGCAATGACCCTGGTTCAAAGCAATTGTTTCCTTGCAGGTTTGTGCAGAATGTAGGCATCTTGCAGAGACAGCTGCTATGATACTGTACTTGCACACTAGTAAAACTTTTCCCTTGTTTTGCAGCACCATGTAGTCTCTGAACCCCTCCTAAGCAAGTGGATGAATAAGGCTTATAGTAATTATTTTTCAATGATTTCTTAACTATAACCCCTGTTAAGTAGTACAGTACATTAGGGACACAGGTGTTTTTTCAGATGTGGAACTTTTATTATGAAATATCACACGTATGCACACATTATCTAACACCCAAAAAGAGTCATTGTACTAAACTGGCACTAGATCATGTATAAAACATTACAACCATAAAAGATAGGCCTTGTTTAGCTATACAATGAGATATTCTGATATAAATTCAGTCACATTTTGTTTTCTGTGAAATTTTCAAATATAACATACCTCAGTAATTTAGGTCATTGCTACAATGTAGGCTATTTCTACTTAAAGAAAGAATGATGGCACACTTAGAATCCATCGGTGCCCAGGATCAGAGGCAACATGGATTCACAGTTGGAAGGTCATGTCGGATGAATCTCATAGAGTATTTTGAATAGGTGAGAAAGGAAGTAATTCAGGGTGGGGCAGTGCACATTGCCTACCTCAATTTCAGCAAGACCTTCAACACCTTCCCACATATGAGGTTAGTAAATAAGATGGGTGGTCTGGGCATGGGGCATAAGATGGTCTACTGGGTTAGGAACTAGCTGATGGACAGGAAGCATGTTGAAAGGCATCATGCACCAACACACAAATTTTCTCATAAATGAGGACACATCGAGACACACTGCACTTTCTCCTGACATCCTGTCATTTATGAGAAAATTGATATGTTTGTGTTTGCTGCCTTTCTACATGCTTTGGTCAAAGGTTTGATGCCTGGCCTGCACCCCCTTGTACAATGGTTGGATTTCTGGCTTCTCTACTTGTTAACAAACAGGAAGCAGAGGGTGGTGTTAAATAGGATCCATTCCAGGGAGAGAGGGGTGACAAGCGGAATACCTCAGGGATCAGTCTTTGGGCCAGTCCTGTTTAAAGTCTTCATCAGTGACATTCCAGTAGGGCTGGAGGTAAAGTTCTGCCTGTTTACAGATGACACCAAGATCTGCAACAGGATGGATACTCCAGAAGGTTTGGAGAGAAGGAGGAGGGACTTGGTGAAACAGGAAAAATGGTCTGAGGTGTGGCAATGGAGGTTCAATTCAAAGAAGTGCAAAATTATGCACCTAGGACTAAGGAACCCTGGGGAGAGCTGCAGGCCGGGGGGGGGGATGCTGAAAGTCACCAAAGAGGAAAGGGACCTGGGGGTTGTCATTTCAGACAACCTTAAGGTGTCTAGGCAGTATGCAAAGGCTGCAGTGAGGGCCAGTGGTATGCTGGGGTCCATCGGTAGAGGTATCACTAGCAGAAGGTAGGAAGTAGTGATGCTATTGTATAAAGCACAGGTGAGGTCTCACCTAGAGTACAGTGAGCAGTTCTGGAGGCCACATCTTTGTAAGAACATTGACAGGGTGGAGGCAGTCCAGAGAATGGTGACTAAGATAGTACATGTCTTGCACCAGAAAACATGAGAAGAAATTGAAGGACCTCAATATGTACTAGCTGGAGAAGAGGAGAAAACAGGGGGACATGATAAAACCATTCAAGTACATTAAGGGCATAAACAAGAAACAGGGGGCTTCCAGTGTAAGAGGAGTATAAGAACAAGGGGACATGATATGAAAATGGAAGGTGGCAGGTTAAGAACAAATGTGGGGAAGTTTTTCTTCATGGAGAGGGTGGTAGACACATGGAAAAGGCTGCCACAGGAGGTGATGGAAGCAAGCATAATAGGGGGATTTAAACATGCCTGGGGCAGGCATAAGGGAACCTTAGAGGTACGGAGGAGAGGTGAAAAGCCATTGACCAGGTAGGTTCAGAGGCCACAAACCAGTGTAGAGAAGACTGAATAGGCCCAGCGGTCCTTATCTGCTGACAATTACTATGTTTCTGTGTTTACCAACATGTGACCCTGAGAAACAACCCCCAGTTTTTCAAATATTAGTGGTAGCACTGTTTGAATAGTTTCTAAAACATCATTGTTTATACATGTGATCGTGTTCCTGGATTCAGACCAGCATGAAACTTTTTTATTGTCATTCATCAAAATCTTTATAAACAGAAGTTTTTCCCCATTTCTAGGGTTGCACAGGTGCTGAACAGCATAGTCTGAAATCTGCATGGTTGGAAATGTCTGGAAAATATGTTGCATTTTCTACTTTTCAAAGGTTCTTTGGTGATTTTCCCACAGGGTACTCACCTTAATCACTGTCATGGAGCAGCACTATGTTCCCTTTCAGAACTCCCAGTACCAGAGAAGTACATGTAACAGGCAAGGCAGTTAATTTATACAGCACCCAGTCTCCCCAAACAGGGCACATAGCTCCCTTTTTTGCAGTGGGCTTTTAAAATGTTTTCTACAATCCTGATGAAATGGCTTCTTCAACAGCCTTCAGTAGTGCTAGTACAACTGTTGATGTATTATGTCCAGCCCTTTAGCAATATATGGCATCTCTTTAAATTCTTATGAAGTAGCATTAATTGCTTGTATTGTATCAAAATAGGATGGTGTGCACCCAAGTTTTCATGCTATCACTTCTACTAGTAGTGTAGATTTTCCAGTATGAGGGAACTACTCACATAGTGCGGTAGCTGCCCTCGGTGACAGTCATTCTAGTCAGGACTGAACACGTTTTTTCAACTCGTGTTTGTGTTACATCACTAATAATTTAGTTTTTGCAGTGGGCTACCCATTCATTCTCACAGCTCTGGTCCCTCTGACATGCCTATGGGCCATGTTAGTCGAGCAGTGTCCTTCATTAATCCCCAAGTGACCATTGTTTAGATTAAAAACAAAAGCAAAATTGAGCCCCCATGCTCCCCCTGATCACATGTCATTATGTCCTTGAATGTGGGGGCATATCATTGGGACTGGGACTGTGAGAATAAATGGGCAGCCCATCGCAAAAACTAAATCACGAGTAATTTAACAAAAATACGAGTTGAAGAAACGTGTTCAGTCCTGACTAGAATGACGATCACTGAGGGCAGCTACTGTATCACGGCATGTGAGCGGTAGCTGCCATCTGGTAAGTCAGTACTTTAATTTATAGAGGGTTTCAACCTCTCAAAGAGATCAAGAAAAGCAAGCTCCCAGTAGCCCTCCTCTGGGTCATGTATACAGCTATGCCTTGTCTGTGAGGAGTGGTTAGTTGTACAACCCTCACAGTTTATGTTTAAGTTCTGAGCCATCATGTCTTGCAGTATGTGTATTAAAATACTCTTAATTGGTTCCAACATGATAATCCTTTCAGGTGCACATGAATTGCTGTCATGGCTACAACAGACCCTTAGTCAGGGTATTTATTTATTTTTTTTAAAGTCCAGTACATCTGGTACTTCCAACTGTTCATCTGTATTAACAAACTCATGATTATCACCTAAACCAAGACTCAAACATTACATCCTGGTCAAATAAAAAATTTGAGCTAACATACTAGACGACAGCAGAGTAGGCCTATTGATCTATCAAGTCTGCTCGTGCTTCAGCACTCTGATTGGGTACCATAGCCCTCTACCTGCCTCCTTCCACTGTTACTCCATCCCCCCAGTCCTGCCCGCCCCAGGCAAATCATCCTCTGCTTCACCTCTTGCCTGTACCTGTCCCACCCTCTCTTGAATTCTTCCACAGTAGTTGCCTGTACCCGCCCCCTAGGCAGCACATTCCACGGTTCCATCACTCTCTCCATGAAGTACCTCCTCCTCTCTTCCCCCCCAATTCTGCCACTCTCAGTCTTCCAACTATCCTCTGGTGATTCCACCCTGCTGCAGTCAAAAGATCCTTTCTCAGCTTACCTTATTTACTCCTCTGAGGTACTTGAAGACCTCAGTCATGTCCCCCCGGTCCCTCATCTCCTCCAGCGAGAACAGGTTGAGCTCCCCTAGTTGTTCCTCGTATGTCATATCCCCCCAGGCCCTGGATCATTCTGGTTGCTCTCCTCTGAACCTTTTCCAGGAGTTGGATGTCCCTCCTTAGGTGTGGCCTCCAGAACTGCACACAGTACTCAAGATGTCATCTAACCAGGCTGTTGTACAGTACAGTGGCAAACTCACCTCTCTGTTCCCTGAGATAATACCCCTAGCGATGCATCCCAGCATCCTATTTGCCCTGACAGCAGCCCTCCTGCACTGCTCTGAATTATTAATGTTAATATCCAGCAAGACTTCTAGGTCTCTTTCCCCTGCCATGGCCTGCAACTCATCCCCCCTAGGGTGTACATGTAGTTTGGGTTTTCCCACCTTAGGTGTAGCACCTTGCACTTGGAGGAGTTATATTTCAATTTCCAGGTGCAAGACCACCTATCCAGAGTATCTAAGTCCTCTTGCAGGGCCAATCTCCCCTCCTCCCCCTCCACCACTGCTCCCAGTTTAGAGTCATCTGCAAAGAGGCTAATTTCACATCCAATACCTTCTCTATATCAGAGATGTACAAACATATGAAACTTGCCAGCAAATAAAGACGTAGAGGTTTATTAAGTCTGCTGGAATTTGCAGCTGGCACCCCTTACTCTGCAGCTGCCCTTCCCTTCCACCCTTCTCCTCCATTGACCTTCCCCCTTCTCCTGTCCCATCCCCTTTTGAATCAGTCCACTGTTCTACTGGATACTACTTCTACAGGTAATGCGTTCCACACAACTACCACCCTCTCTGTAAAAGTGTCTCCTCATCTCCCTCCCGAACCTTCCTTCCTCCAGTCTCATATCATGGCCCCTAGTGTCCCTCCCTTCCCCTCCCTTACTTTGAACAGCCCCTCTGTACCTGTCTTGTTTATTCCTTTCATGTACTTAAAGTTTTCAATTATGTCCACCCTGTCCCTCGTCTCCACCAGCGAGTACATGTTAGACTCCCTCAGCTTCTTCTTGTATGTTAAGTCCCCCAGCACCTTGATCATCTTTGTCACCCTGCGCTGCACCCCCTCCAGTAACCTAATGTCTCTCTTCAGATACAGGCACCAGTACTACATGCAGTACTCCAGGTGTGGTCTAACTAATGACCTATACAGTGGCAGAATCACCTCCTCCCTCCTCAAGGATATACTCCTTGCAGTGCAACCCAGCAGTTTGTTGGCCTTTGCAGCTACCATCCTACATTGTGCCGAGTTGTTCACTGGCCTTGTAATGAGCACCCCCAGATCCTTCTCCTCCTCCTCCTCTGTCTGGGCTAGCTGCACTCCTCCCAACTAGTAATTCCTCCTTGGGTTCTCCCCCAAAATGCAGCACCTTTCACTTTTTGACATTAAACCTCAGTTGCCATGTGTTTGACCCAGTTTCAGGCTTTGCCAGATCATACAGCAACCCCTGCCATCCCCCTAGGTTGTCTACCACCGCTCCCATTTTGGTATCATCTGCAAACAGACTGATCTTGCTCTTGATGTCCAATGATATGTCTGCAATGAATATCCCAAACAACACAAGTCCCAACACCGAGCCCTGTGGAACACCGTTCATCACTACCTTTGGGTGTGAGAGCTCCCAACCCATCACCAACCTATGTTGCCTTCCCTGAGGCCAGTTCCCTACCCATCTCACCAGCTCTGCTCCCACCCCTGTGCCTTCTAACTTACTTCCCAGCCCTCCATGTGGCACCCATGTGGCCTTACTGAAGTCCAGATACAGGACAGCCACTGCATGGCCCCTGTCCAGTTGCCTAGTTACTCAGTCATAGAACTCCACCAGGTTGCTTTGGCAGGATCTGCCACGTATGAAGCCATGCTGTCTGCTGCCTGTAGTACTTTAGCCTCTAGAACGGCCACCAGCCTTTCCTTCAGGGTAATCTCCATCAGCTTACCCACAATGGATGTGAGGCTCACTGGTCTGTAGTTCCCCGGTTCATCCTTGGGGCCACTCTTGTGGAGGTGCACCACATGAGCCATCCTCCAATCCTGAGGTACACACCCTGAGTGTAGTCAGGCATTAAATAGATCTGCCAAAGCTTCCACAAGCACCTCAGCCAGCTCCTTCAGTACCCTGGGGTGGATGCCATCTAGACTTGGAGCCTTGTCCACCCTTAGTGCCTTCAAACCCTCCTGAACTCTGTCCTCCATGATTTCCCCATCTGTCACCCCTTCCCCCCATTTCTGCTGTTCCTCCCCCTTGGGTATCACCCCCTCTTCTCCTTAGTAAATACAGAACAGAAGCAATCATATAGTGCTTCTGCATTATTGCACCCTGCTTTCACCCAACCCCCCCTCCTTCCTAATCCTTACTATGTGGTCCTTACAGCTCCTTTTCTCCATGATGTACCTAAAGAAGTCCTTCTCCCTCTTCTTAATGTCTTGTTCCAGCCTGAGCTCCATAGATGCCTTGGCTCCCCTTAATGCCCGTATCACTTCCTTCAAATCCATCAGGTACTCCTCCCTGCCCTTCTCCCTCTCTCTTTTCTTGTACTTCCTAAAAGCAGCTCTTTTCTTCCTTACCTTTTCCATGACCTCCTTGCTCAACCAGCTCAGTTTCTTAACTCTAGAATTCTTGCTCTGGGCCTTACAGAAGGTTTTGGTTGCCTCCACTATCCCCAGCTTTATGAGCTCCCACCTCTGGTTAGTACCCATACTAGATTGAATTCTGGCCAGGTACTCTTTTACATCTTCCCTCATCCTCCCAAGATCAACCCTTCTCAAGTCCAGCACTCTTGTGCCAGATTCCACTCCTTCTTTACCCATATCCAGGGACCCTGGTTTTCTGTTTTTACTGGTAACACCGGTAAAAATCATGGAATCCTGCTTGGTTTGTGGATTTTGAATTCTTTACAGAATCCCTAAGATTTCAGCATCTTTTAATTTATTTTTTTATTTTCTCTTTCTATGCCCCCCTTCTCATAGCATCAGTCTCCACTTTTCAGAGATCCTTAGGATGGGTATCCTCTAGCTTCACCCCAGGTAATGCTCAGGAGCTCCTGTGAGCCTGCCCCCATCCTGCATGAGTTTACCCCCCAGGTGGGAAGAGAAGGGACCCCAGGTCACCCCTCCACAGTCCTTTAATGTGTGTTGGGCAGCCCAGTGGGTCCCTCATGGAACCTGGTTATGAAGTCTGGGGCAGCTGGGTCCCTTCTACCAGTAGTCAATGTGGGGTGATTGTTACTGGTTTTCTAGTCTCTGTGTCAGAGGGCACCAGCAGTTGAGGGGATCCAGGGAGGACGGACACAAAGAGACATGCCACTGCTCCAGATCCTGGCTAGCTTCCTCTCTTCCTGATTGCTCTTCAGCCCCATTGCACCACCACCCATGGTCACCCAGGTGGCAGTGAAGTAGCAGGACCTGCAGGCCACCTTTCCCAGAGGAGGAGAGCAGCCCCCCAGGTGCTCAATCCTACTCCCCTGGCCATACCTCTAGCAACCCAAATTCACTTTCAACCCCTAGTCCCTGACATTACAAACAGTAGCACTACCACAGGCTATTTACAGTGCTCTGTCAGCTATACACCTACTTTGGTGTAAGAAAACATAAACAGATGGAGAGGCAAATAATTCAGTTTTAGTAAAATGTAGTAAAGTGTTTAATGTTCATAATTTGCACTGTAGATACTGTGCACTGGTATTGTAGCCTAGTGGTTAAAGAAACAAACAGTTGATAAAACTGAGTACATCTAGAAGACTTAGGCTTGATTCCCACAACCTCCACTTGCATGCTGTGTGATTCTGAGCAAGTCACTTAACCTCTGCAGTGCTCCTGGATCACCTCTGAAAACAGGCAATTCTGCCTAGTGGGCTTACCCAGTTTGCAAAACATATGTATAAAAACATACCAAAATATGTTTACTACATCATACAGTACTCAGGGTACCATGTAATTTAGCCAACTTTTACTTGGGCTACATTGATTTTATATGGGTATATAATAAATGTTCAGATACATTTTATAAGCTTGTTTTTAGACTTTTAGTCAGGTTTTTATTGTATTCTTTGCATGTGAACATCTAGATTGTAGATTGCTAAACGCAGGATCACTGTTACCAACTAGTGTATTCAAGTTTGTAATCTGCAGGGCCATCCAAAATCCTCAGTTGTTTGAATGAAAATTAGTCTGAATGAAAGTATGTTCACAAGGCAGAAACTGCCTTACTACTTACAAAAAGACTTCACAGTTAGCACCCCATTTAGATGAATGGAATCATTTGCATCTTCTCTCCCATCTGCTGTTTCAGTCTTTGTGACAACAGAAAGTTTTCTGACAGATTGCTTTAATAAAAAGCAAATGTCAAGTGTTTAAGTGTACTTATGCTTGGCCAGTGGATTTGAAAAAACATTCAGTGACACACAGAAGGTAAGACCCCAGGGGATGTATGATGCTGGTGGGCAGAGCGGTGCTCAATTCACATCTGAGCTCAAACATGAAACTTGAGAGACATCCTTTTCATGAAGAACAAGGGAAAAAAAGGCATCCACATGTTTGTGAGATGCACAATTTTCCATTAAAAGGTCTTCCACTAATCACCTGTGAATTTTTTTGCTGAAGACACTTTATTTCAAAGAAGCAAATTCAGGTTTTTTTTTGCTCCTCCTACCCCCTGGCCATCCACTCCTTCAGGCCTGCCAATTTCCATCTACCACCGCTGCTGAATCCTGACCAACATCCACTCCCCCTTATGGCCATGCTACCAGGTAACCCAAAGTAACCCTTCATTGGGGGGCCCCTACTCCTGTGGGAGGCTACCAGGGGAGGATGATCACCCTAAAGAGCTTCCTGTATATCACTGGCATGGCAGGGGTCAGAACAGACATGTGTCTGGGGCTTCATGCTTGTGGAGGGACCAGCAGTCGTCCTCTGGGTGGCTAGCAGGTGTTTTCCCATTTTCGTGGGAGTGTGACAGGTAACATGATGTCAAGGCACAAGCTGACATCCATCACGCTTCCTCCTGCATTGGGGGCCAATGTGTTGCCATGCCTCCAGCCTCCCCTGGGGCCAGTAAATACTGAGCTGTGAATACATCCTCCCTTCCAGGAGAAGGCGAGTGGTCATTGGACACTCAAGCCTTCACTCCCCCGGCCGGTCCTCCAACACCCAAATCTTTTCCCAACTCTTGGTCAGTGGTGTGACGGGTGTCACAGGCAGAAATCCAGTTCATGCAGTTAAATGATAGGAAAAAACAAAGGTGGTCCTCCTTAGTAGTGGTGGTTCAGATTAATTCACATCTGATTTCTAACAAGCAAAGTGACTAAATAATTTATAACTTGTGTATGTGGAGTGTGGGTGTTGAAGAAAGGGGATCATAGTGCTGTCACTACTGCCATCAACCCTGAGGGATGTGGACTGCACTGTTCCTACTGTCATCACTCCTGAGAGGTGGGGGCTGTAGTTCTTCTGCCATAACCACTGGTGGATGGGGAATGTAGTATTGCTGCCATCCCACCTGAGAGATGGGGGCCGTAGTGCTGATACTGCCATCACACCTGGGAAAAGCAGAACGTAGTACTGCTGCCATTACACCTAATGGATAGGGGATGCAGTGCTCTTGCTTCCATCATACCTGAGGAAGTGGGGACACAGTGCTGTTGTTGCTGCCATCACACCAGAGGGATGGGACTGTAGTGCTATAGGTGTTGCCATCGCAACTGAGGGATGGGGGCCATAGTGCTGCTTCCATCACAACTCATGGATGGGAGCTGTAGTACTGTTGCTGCTATCACATCTTGCACCTAAAATAACTTTAAATTGGTACAAGGATGGATGAATCAAAAAATAGGTCAAAATTGCTAAAATGCATGTTAGCAGGGTTACAAAATTGCTAAATAAAGTACACAAAAACCAAACACCAGTAAAACCATATTTTGGCTTAGCAGACACCAGTGACAGTACCAATTTTTACAATGTGCAAAATGGAATTTGCCATTTCTCAATCCCGGTAAACCAGTATCCCTGCCCATATCCAATGTAAGTCACACTGAGTGGTGGTAACTCCCTGACAACGGTTTTTCCACCGTAAGTTCTCTCACAAACTCTCCATTTGCCAACACAAGGCCAAGGGTATTCCCTAACCTGGTTGGTTCATTGACCAACCAGTAATGACCACTTCTGGCATGTTGAAGTCTCCCACAATCACCACACTACCCTTCTCGCAGGTCTTCCTGATCTGTCCCAGTAGTTCCCTGTCTAACTCCTCTGTCTGAGAGGGTAGCCTGTACACTACCCCCATTTTGAGAATCCTATTCTTATCCTATTCACTACTCTGAATTATTTATGTTAACATCCACTAAGACTCCTAGGTTTCTTTCCCCTGCCGTGGCCTGCAACTCATCCCCCCCAGTGTGTACATATAGTTGGGGTTTTCCTACTCTAGCACCTTGCACTTGAAGGAGTTAAATTTCAATTTCTAGGTGAGGATCACCTATCCAGAGTATCCAGGTCCTCTTGCAGGGCCAATTCCTCCCTCCTCCCCCTCCACCACTGCCCCAGCTTAGAGTCACCCACAAAGAGACTCATTTCACACCCAATACCTTCCCTGATATCGGTGATGTAGACATTAAACAGGAGTGGCCCCAGGATTGATCCCTGTGGGACCCCACTTATGACCTCCCTAGGAGACAAGACCTCCCCTTCGATCACTACCCACTGAATGTGATCTGACAGCCAATTTCCAATCCACCTAACTGTCAATGGGCCTACCCCCATCCCCCTCAGCTTCTTCTTTAGTCAAATGTGAGGGACCAAATCAAATGCCTTGCTGAAGTCCAGGAACAGTACATCCACTGGTCTCCCCCTGTTGAGTGCTGATGTCACCTACTTCTAGAACTCTACAAGGTGTGTTTGACATGATCTACCTGGCACAAACCCATTTTGCTGGTCATCCAGGTAACCCGTCTCCTCCAAGAAACCTCCCAGCCTTTCCGTAAGTATGTTCTCCATTACCTTCCCCCCCACCGACATCAAACTGACCAATCTGTAGTTTTCTGGCTCTTCTCTCAATCCCCCTTTGTGGATGGACACAACTTGCACCTGCTTCCAATCCCTTGGCACCCTCCCTGTCTGGAGCGACAAGTTAAAGAGATCCACCAATGGCGCAGCCAAAACATCCAACTCCTTCTGTACTCTGGGATGAATAGCATCCCAGAGATTTATCCCTTTTTAGGGACTGGAGGGCTTCCAACACCCAACCAATAGGAATATCAGCATATTTTCTCCCCTCCCCTCAATTCAGCACAACCAGCCTGATATCTCACCCCTGGCCTGCCTCCCTCAGCAGCTTGTTCTTCAGCATCTTCATCCCTAGTGAACACTGAGGCGAGGTACTCATTCAGTACCTCCACCTGCTCTGCAGTCCCTTCCACCTACCACCCCAGTGGTCCTTAACCTACTGAGCTGGCCCTTTACCTTCCTTCACTCACTAATACTGTATACCTAAAGAACACCTTTTCCCCACCCCATATCCCCTGTGCCAGCCTCTATTCTTTCCAGGCCTTTACCCCCTTCACCACTCTTGTGACTTTCCTGGTTGCAAGGTGATAGTTCTCTTTATTCCTCTCTCCCCTCAATTTTTTGTACCTACTGTAGGCAAGCCTTCTTCTCCCCTACCACATCCTGGACCTCCTTGGTCCACCAGCATGGTTTAAGTGACCTACTGCCCTTGCACTTCACTCTTGCACAGGTACTGGTGGCCTTCTGTAGTCCCCGCTTTATAATCTCCCACCTACCTTCCACGTCCAAACCTGGTTTTATCTCCCGCAAATGCCCCTTGAGACTTTCCCCCATGTTCTGAAAAGCCACCCTCCTAAAATCAACTATCATTGTCCTTGAATGATTCCCCTCCCCCATAAAAGCATAAAATTTGATGGCAGATAAGGACTGCTGGGCCAACCGAGACTGACCATTTTCCTACCTAACGTATAAGCAGCAGATCCTAGTTAACCAAAAGCTTACTTCCTCCTACATAGAAACATAGAAACTTAGAATTTGATGGCAGATAAGGACTGCTTGGCCCACCCAGTTTGCCCATTTCCCCTCCCTAATGGATAGCTTGCTGATCCAAGCTAATCAACAGCCTACATTTTCCAACCTCTACCCCGAGAATTGCCTTATGTCTGTCCATGCATTCTTGAATTCTACCACTGTTTTTGACTCCACAACCTCCTCAGGATGGCTGTTCCATGCATCCACAACCCTCTCTGTGAAAAAATACTTCCTTAAATTACCTCTGAGACGTCCCCTCTCTAGCTTCAGATTGTGCCCACTTGTTCTTGCACACCTCTTTTTCTGAAAGATGCTACCCTCCTGGGCTTTGTTGATTCCCTTGAGGTACTTGAAAGTTTCTATCATGTTCCCTTCTCCCTTCTTTCCTCAAGGGTATACATATTAAGCTCCTTTAGTCTTTCTTCATATGTCTTCTGGTGCAGACCCTGCACTATTTTATTTGCCCTCCTCTGGACTGCCTCCATCCTGTCTATGTCTTTGCAGAGACTGGGTCTCCAGAACTGCACGCAGTACTCCAGATGGGGTCTCACCAGCTGTCTGTACAGAGGGATAACAACTTCCTGTTTTCTACTGGTGATGCATCTCCCTATGCATCCCAGTATTCCACCAACCCTGCTTACCGCTCTCTCATATTGCTTGCTCACCTTTAGGTCATCTGATATGACTACCCCCAGGTCCCTTTCCATTTTTGTTGTTGTTAGTATCTTACCCTCCATTGTGTACTCCTCCCCTGGGTTTTTGTTCCCCAGGTGAATTACTATACACTTCTTAGCGTTGAATCTAAGCTGCCATACATATGACCATTCCTCCAACCTTGCCAAGTCCCTTCTCATCCTTTCCACCCCACCTTGTGTATCAACTCTGTTGCAGATCTTTGTGTCATCTGCAAAGAGACATACTTTTCCTTCCAGTCCCTCTGCAATGTTGCTTATAAAGACATTAAAGAGGACCAGCCCTAGTACTGAACCCTGTGGTACCCCATTAGTAACCCCACTATCTTCAGAGTGGACTTCGTTTACTATTACCCTCTGTGTCCTGTTCTCCAGCCAATTTTTTATCCAGGCTACCATCTTAGAACCCACTCCCAGGATGGCCAACTTATATATTGATCTTTTGTGTGGGACTGTGTCAAATGCCTTGCTAAAGTCTAGGTAGGCCATGTCTACAGCCCCTCCCTGATCTACTACTTTGGTCACCCAGTCAAAGAAATCTATTAGATTTGTCTGATATGACCTTCCTGCTGTGAATCCATGCTGCCTTGTGTCCTGCGCTCCTCTGGCCTCTAGGTACTCAACAATTCTTTCCTTTAGAAGTGATTCCATCATTTTTCCAATCACTGAGGTTAAACTAACAGGTCTGTAGTTTCCTGCTTCTGTCCTGCTCCCACTCTTGTGAAGTGGAATCACATCTGCCTTCCTCCAGTCTGCAGGTACCACTCCATCCTCCCATGATTTATTAAAGAGGGTAGTAAGTGGTGTCACTAATTCTACCCTTAGTTCTTTAAGAGTTCTGGGATGAATCCCATCAGACCACATTGCTTTGTCCACCTCCAGTTTTAAGAATTCTTTCAGAACCCTTTCTTCTTTGAAAGGGCTGGTATCAACCCCCATATCCAGCGTGTTTCTGTTGTTTGGTTTAGGTACCTCCCCCTCTTCATTTGTGAATACTCAGTAAAAGTACTTGTTTAGTATCTCTGCCTTTTCACAGTCACCATCTGCCCCCCCCTATTAAGCCTCACTATCCCTCCCTTGGTCTTCCTTCACTCCCTGATGAACCTATTAAAGGTTTTATCCCCCTTCTTAACTGAGTTGGCTATCTTTTCCTCAGTTGGGGCCTTTGCTGTTCTGACTGGCTTTTCTGCTTCCTTTCGCTTTAATTGATACAATTCTCTGTCCTGCTCCTTCTGTGAATACTTGTACTTGCTGAATGCTCTCTTTTTCTCCCTAACCTTCCCTTCCACCTCTTTTGAGAACCATAGTGGTTTCTTACATCGTTTTGTTTTATTTGCTTCACACAAAGGCTTGTTGCCTCTGTGATGGAAGTTTTGATTATTCACCATTGTTCTTCCACCCCTCCTTCCTGCCCATTTGCTAGTGCATTCCTTTGGCACTCACCCATTTTTGGTAAAGTCCACCCTCCTGAAGTCCTGTACCTTTGCCTTTGTATGGCTTGACTCTACTGCTGTGTTTATCATGAATCTTACTGTTCGATGGTCACTAGTTCCCAGATGGCTACCCACTTCTAAATCTGATCCTCTCGCCATCTCCATTTGAAAGTACGAGGTCTAAGATTTCTCCCTCTCAAGTGGGTTCTGATACTAGTTGTCTAAGACATGCCCCTGTAGGGCATCTAAAATGACTCCACACTTAGAGGTGGCTGCTGAAAATGCACTCCAGTTAACATCTGGTGTATTCAGATCCCCCATTAGCAATATCTCTCCTTTCTCTGCTGTTCTAAGCATACTTTCTATCATTTCCTTGTCCATTTCCTCCCCCTGAGATGGGGGTCTGTATACAACCCCTGTGTAGATTTTAGTGCCATTACCTGTCTCCAAATTGGCCTACAGTGCATCCTCTCCTCCCTGTTTGCCCTTCTGTTCTGTTGCTTTGATGCCATCCCTTATGTAGAGAGCTACTGCAACTCCTCTTTTACCCTCCCTGTCCCTCCTGTAGATGGTGTATCCTGGTATGTTTATGTCCCAGTCATGGTTCTCTGTGTACCATGTTTCTGTGACTTCCACAATATCCAGATGTTCCTCCTCCATCAAGGCCACTAATTCAGGAAGCTTGTTACCCAGACTACGGGCATTAGTACTCGTTGCTTTCCATTTTTTGATTGCTTAACTTCTTGTAGTACTATCCCTGTCCTCATTGACTTTGCCTTTTCCAATTACCCTTGTCCTGCTCCCTACTGACCTTTTTACCTTCGTCTTTACCCTATTTAGTACTCAGTTTTGTAGAGGGAGGCTGGGAATCTCCTGCTGCTCATCAGTGCTTCCCCCCCTTGACTAGTTTAAAAGATTGCCAGTGAAGCATTTAAACCGATCACCTGGTAGAATTGTTCCCTTCCTGGGCAGATGCAGACCATCCTGCTAGTATAGGCTGGTATCCCTCCAGGTGGAACCCAAGTCCCCAATGAAGCCAACCCCCCATGCTCTGCACCATCTTTTCAACCATTCTTTGAATTGCATGGTGTGAAGTACCCTCGCCTCACCCATGCCATAGACAGGCAGCATCTCTGAGAAGGATATTGCTACTTGCCTTAGGCCCCTCCCCAATTCCACAAACTCCTCCTGCTCTGCACTAATCTCATGTTGAGCCAAGTCATTCATCCCTAGGTGGACAATGATGTCCAGCTCAGTCTCCTATGCAGCTGTTCTTGTGATCCTGAGAATGTGCTTCCTATCCTTCCAAGACATGGTACCAGGCAGGCACCTTACATCAGTTTTCCCTGTTCCCCACAGTTCTATCCCCCTAACAACTGAGTCCCCCACTAGGAGCTGCTTCCTTTTCCTGAGGTGTCCTCTGCCTCCTTCTTGTGGAGCTACCTTGTGATGGTTGCCCAAAACCTCCTTAGTCTCCTCTGTGGGTGCATCCATTTGGGAACTATGCTCCATCAGAATGGTGTATGGATTGTGGAGTGGTACAACTGACTGGGTGTGCCTCTGTTCCACCACCCTCACCCTTCCCACCACTAGGACTGCCTTATGTCAGTCCCATGCATTCTTGAATTCCCCCACTGTTCTTGACTCCACAACCTCCTCAAAAAGGCTGTTCCATACATCCACAACCCCCTCTGTGAAACAATACTTCCTCACATTACCTCTGAGCCATCTCCCTCTATCTTCAGATTGTCTCCCTTGTTCTTGCACATCTTTTTTTCTGAAAGATACTACCCTCTTGGACTTTGTTGATTCCCCTGAGGTACTTGAAAGTTTCTATCATGTCCCCCTCTCCCTTCTTTCCTCAAGGGTATACATATTAAGCTCCTTTAGTCTTTCTTCACATGTTTTCGGGAGCAGATCCTGCACCATTTTGGTTGCCCTCCTCTGGACAGCCTCCACGCTGTCTATGTCTTTGCAGAGATGGGGTCTCCAGAACTTCACACAGTACTCCAGATGGGGTCTCACCAACTGTCTGTACAGAGGGATAACAACTTCCTGGTTTCTACTGTTGATGCCTCTCCTTATGCATCCCAGTATCCCCCCAGCCTTCCTTACTGCCTTCTTACATTGCTTGCCCACCTTTAGGTCATCTGATATAATTACCCCACGATCCTTTTCCATTTTTACTGTTGTCAGTATCTCACCCCCATTGTATACCCTTCCCCTTGGTTTTTGTTTCTCAGGTGCATTACCTTACAGTTCTTTGCATTGAATCTGAGCTGCCATACATTTGACCATTCCTCCAAACTTGCCAAGTCCCTTCTCATCCTTTCAACTTCATCTTGTGTATCAACCCTATTGCAGATCTTTGTTTCGTCTGCAAAGATACATACTTTTCCTTCCAGTTCCTCTAAAATGTCACTTATTAAGACATTAAAAAGGACAGGTTCCAGTACTGAACCCTGTGGGACCCCACTAGTAACCCTCATTTCATAACTGTGGACTCCGTTTACTACTACCCTTTGCGTCCTGTTGTCCAGCCATTTTTTTATCCAGACTACCACCTTGGGACCCACTCCAAGGCTGGCTAACTTGTGTATTAAATTTTTGTGTGGGACTGTATCAAATGCCTTGCTACAATCTAGGTAGGTCATGTCCACAGTCCCTCCCTGGTCTGCTACTTTGGTCACCCAGTCAAAGAAATCTATTAGATTCATCTGACATGACCTTCCCACTGTGAATCCATGCTGCCTTGGGTCCTGTGCCCCACTGGCCTCTAGGTACTCAAAAATTATTTCCTTCAGAAGTGATTCCATCATTTTCCCTATCACTGGGGTCAAACTAACTGGTCTGTAGTTTCCTGCCTCTGCCCTGCTCCCACTTTTGTGAAGCAGAATCACATCTGCCCTCTTCCAGTTCTCAGGTACCACCCCATCCTCCCATGGCTTGTTAAAGTGAGTAGTCAGCGGTGTCACTAGTTTCATCCTTAGTTCTTTTAGAATTCTTGAGTGAATCCCATCAGGCCCCATTGCTTTGTCCACCTTCAATTTTGTTAGTTTTTTCAGAACCCTTTCTTCTGTAAAAGGACTGGTATCGACCCCCATCTCCAGAGTGTTTCTCCTGTTTGGTTTAGGTACTTCCCCTTCCTCTTCCTCTGTGAATACTGAGCAGAAATATTCATTCAATATCCCTGCATTTTCACTGTCACCTTCTTCCCACATTCCTTCCCCTTTATGAAGCCTCAGAAACCCTCCTTTGGTCTTTCTTCACTCCCCAATGTACCTATAATAGGTCTTATCCCCCTTCTTAACAGAGTTGGCTATCCTATCCTCGATTTAGGCCTTTGCTATTCTGACTGCCTTCCCTGCCTCTTTCTGCTGTAACTGATAAAATTCTCTGTCCTGCTCCTTCTGTGTTTTTTCTTATATTTCCTGAATGCTATTCTTTTCTCCTGAACTTTCCCTGCCTCCCTTTTTGAGAACCATAGCATTTTTTCCTTCATTGTGTTTTGTTGATTTGCTTCACACAAAGGCTTGTTGCCTCTATGATGGCTGTTTTGATTTCTCCCCATTGTCCCTGCACCCCTCCTTCTTGCCTGTTTGCTAGTGCTTTTCAGAGGCACGTTTTCATTTTCCCAAAGTCAGCCCTCCTAAAATCCAATATTCTTGCTTTGTATGGCTTGACTCTATGGCTGTTTATCGTGACCCACACTGTTTGTTCATTGCTCGTTTCCCAGATGACTACCCACTTCTAAATCTGAGATTCTTTCTCTGTCCCCGTTTGAGAGTACCAGGTCTAAAATTGCCCCCCCCCCAGTTTAAGCCGAAACCAGACTGTATGGAAATGTAGGTATGTTAGACCTCTGGTCTTACACTCTCATAGTTAATATTTAATTCTAGTTATCTTATCCTGGGGAGGGTGGCAGCTTTATTTCATCCAGAATCCTTGGAAATGTTACTACGCAGATAGGAGTACAGTTAAGTAGTGTCACATTTTTGCTCTGTAGGTATTAGGATACATGATCCCTTTTACTTGGGATTTCATGACAAGTTGAATTCCTTTGGGAAACAATTGCAGTGACTGATGTGAACGAAGGTTCATTAGTAGAGATAGAATGTGTGTGTGTGTGTGTGTGTGTGTGTGTGTGTGTGTGTGTGTGCATCTCCTTAAAGCTAGTTACCCCACCGCGCATTACTGGGATTTGGGGTGGGATAGTGGGATAGTGTGTATTGTTTGTGTGAAGAGGAGGAGGAGAGAAAATACATTTTTATCTCTTTTTCACTTTCCTTAGACACTTCAGGTACATCAAGTTGTTATATATTGAGAATTTATTGACATCAGTACATATCAGGCTACATGGTCTTAATTGCTTGGTGGTCCTCGACAAGAGTTTTTTGTTTGACACTAATACTGTCAATTTATATTTAAATTATCATTTATAAAGTCCTGTCACTACACTAGGGGGTTTTGAAGTTTATGGAGCACGATATCTAGCTGGTGAGTACAGCTGGGTGAAAGGTCTAGCTAAGTTTTACACATCATACAGTGTGCACTGATGTTTTTAAGACAGTTCTACTGGTAATTTCTTGTCTATAATGCATACATTGAAACTTCTTGGAGCCCTAAGACAATCTTAGTATGTCTTTAATCAGGGTGTGGGTTGCTTTTCAGTAATCACATCCTTATACACACTGTGACACTCATAGCTTGATTTAAGAGACATCTGCTCCAGCAGTATTATCTTATGTCAATTAAATTTATATGCAGTAGGATTCTTTGTATGTGTGTTCCACCAAGCACCTTTGACCCTATGGCCCTCCTGGCTGAAGGTAACATGGTACTGTTAAACTTCTTTGACATCATCATCTGTATTTTTTAAATGAGTATTTTAAATCAATGGGGATTTTTCTGTTTTTTTCTGCATGATCTAGCTGTTAAAAGTATTTTTTTTTCTAAATAACTGCCATTAGGCTTCTGAAGAAGGACTGGTTGGTCGAAAGCTAGAACACTTTGTTCTTGTTGTTACATCTGCATTGGTCCATTAAAAGGTATCAAATAATTTGCTTCTGGATCTTTTCTTGCAAGGACCAATACGGCAACTACTAAATCTAGAATTCAACATGGAAGACACCAGAATTCACTGTAGAATATGGCAGTTACATAACATCCAGAAGAAACTGGCACAGCTAGATGGTGACTTCTATTTTCTCACCCAGTGCAAGAGGAGACACATAATCCCTAAAGGTCTTACTATTTGGAAAACATTAAAAAATACAGGCAATTCTATATATGCAGAACAACTCTGTCGTCGGACCTTTGAGAAACTGAGAAATCACAGGATTCACATGTCATATGCCAAAAAAAGTTGTTCTGAACAAAGAGTTTGCTGAAATTGTTACCACTGTGGAAAGGCTGTCTGGGGAACCTATTCAGGACATCTTGCGAGAGATACACATCAACTACCACAGGACGTTAAGAAAAGCCATGCTTATGAAAAACAGGAAATTGGATGCCCTTCAACATACCGTACTTCCTAACAACCATGAAGAACATAATGGAGTCACTGAGCAAAAACTCAATACAGATGGGCACCTTTCAGTTGTTAATTTGTCCAACCACACACTGACTACTGGAGAACTAAATGTACTTTCAAAGGGCCTCACTTTCTGCCCAACAAAACCACTGGATAAAATACAGTTTTCTGGTGAACTGGAGTACTTCCATAGATTGAGACTTAAAGAATTCTTTCACGGCAAGGAAGAAATAGCCATATCACCTATCAGCACTACTGAACAAATGGTCCAGCAGAAAGACACTTATAATCTACTATTAGCCTTAAAAAATCTACTAGTCCTGGTCTAGATGGTATATGTTCAAAATTTCTCCTGGGCGCTATAGATACAATTACCTTACCACTCACAATTATCTTTAGCAAATCACTTCAAGAATCTATGGTCCCACCAGATTGGCTAACAGCAATAGTTACTCCTATCTTTAAGCAAGGCTCCCATTCATTAACCAATAATTACCGTCCCATCAGTTTAACTTCTATTCCTCGCAAATTACTTGAAAAAGTTATCAAAGCACTCCTGGAAAAAGAAATATTATCCTTAAACCTTACCGACATTTCTCAACATGGATTCAGAACTGGTTTATCCTGCACTACAAACTTGTTGGCCTTCTATAATTCCATTAGTTTAAACTTAGACCTAAATATCCCCTCTGATGTTATTTTGTTGGACTACAGTAAGGCTTTTGACAAAGTGTCACACAGCATTCTCATCACCAAACTTATTCACCTAGGTTTTTCAGCGTCACTTGTGTTATGGATTAAAAGTTGGTTGACGGATCGATCTCAGAGGGTACAGGTTAATGGCAGTTTATCAGACTTGGGCAGAGTGACAAGTGATGTCACCCAGGGCTCCGTCCTGGGACCCACTCTGTTCAATATCTTTATTAGTGACATGAAAATTCACTTATCAAATAGTCTCATGAAGTTTGCCGATGACACCAAGCTGGGTGGTGCTGTTAACAACGCTGCCAAAGACAAACTCTACTTAAAGATATTTCATCAGTTGAATACTGGGCCCTCGTTAATAAAATGGCGTTCAACAAATCTAAATGTGCCGTTCTGCACATGGAGAAAACAACCCCAAACAAGTATACACACTGAATAACACCATCATTAAGGTTTCTTGTTTGGAAAAAGATCTAGGGATTCAAGTTAATAATACATTGACCCCTGTTTCACATTGTAATAAAATTGCTAACCAAACAAACATACTTCTTTAAATGATTAAATTACTTTTGTTTCTAAACTGAGCAGTGCATCATTGCTCTGTACAGATCACACATTAGACCATATCTTGACTATGGTTCCCCGTTTCGGAGTCCATACCTCAGCAGGGACATAGATCGAATTGAGAGGATTCAGAAAAGAGCCACTAAAATCATTCCCCATTTGGCGAATGTGGATTATGAATCCAGACTACACATGACAGGGTTACACTCACTTAAAATGAGAAGAACAAGAGAGGATTTACTCCTACTTTTTAAGATTACTAAATCCCCTATTTTGATGAGGCAATGTGGCATTTCACTTGCAACCAGAAAAATTGGACCTAGGTTAAATAACAATCAACTGGATATAGCCAAATGTAATACCAACAAAAGACAAAACTTCTTTTCCATAAGAACCCCACGATTATGGAATACACTCCCCCAAGATATTGTAGACGCAATTTCCATTACAACATTTAAACTCAAACTTGATGAATGGCTAACTAGATAGGTTTTGCAATAATGATCCACATATGTGGAGGACAATTCTTGTGGGCTTCAGCCTTCTTTTGTCCCTCTAACCAAGTAACCAAGTAAATCACTGGCAGCGAAGACATCGCAATCAGTAATAATTTAATGGATAAGAAAAAGAAATCTGAATTTACCCTCTCAAGTGGGCACAACAAAAAAAATAGACAATTACATTCATTGTTTCCACCAACAAGTCAGTGGTCAGATCCTTACTAGGCAAAAACAGGCCCATTATAACCTTTCCCACTGGAACAGAGAGCTATAAGGACACTGAAATCAAACCACAACATTGCCAACAAAAAAGCTGATAAAGGCTCAGCAGTGGTGATTTTAAACAGAAAGGATTATGTTAATAAAGCTAACTGACAGCTTACAGATCTCACCTACTACAGAGTGACCCCACTACAAGATATAAAGATGAACCACAAGACTTAATAGGAACTTTTCCAGATCATGTCCATAAAAACTAATTTCCCTTATCCCTGCTGAACCCAGGCCAGGGACATTCTACATGCTGCCTAAAATACATAAACCTGGCAATCCACAGAGACCCATAGTCTCTGGTAATGGTACCCTGACTGAGGGGATCTCAGGGTTTGTAGAAACCATTTTGAAACTGCTGGTTATGGAAAGAGACAGTTATATCCAGGACACTATGCACTTTTTGAGTGTACTTTCTGATTATAAGGATTTACCACCTAATACTATTTTAGTGACAATGGATGTAACATCCCTCTACACTAATATTCCACACACAGATGGCATTTCAGCATGCCTTAAATACATACAGGAGAAATGACTGGAACAAAACATCAACTCTGAAGTTGTGGGGGAACTTATAGAATTCATTTTGACACATAACAACTTCAACTTCAATGGTAAACATTATGTTCAAACTATGGGAACAGCAATGAGCACCAAAATGGCTCCACAGTATGCTAACCTCATTATGGCAGACTTGGAGGAGGATTTTTTAAGGCACTGTCCCCATAGACCACTAGCTTATTTCTGTTACATTAATGAGTTGTTTATTATCTGGATGGAGGGCACAAATGCACTTAAAGGTTTTCATCACAAACTTAATAATCTCCACCCTACCATAAAGCTTACCCTGGAGTATTCTACTACCAATGTTAATTTTCTGAGCACCACAGTCACCATTAAGGATGGAACCTTACATATGTATATTTACAGGAAACCAACAGACAGACAGAGATACCTACACAAGAAAAGTAATCACCCAAACCATACAAAAAAATCTGTCATGTACAGTCAAGCACTTCGATGTCACCGTATTTGTTCAAATGAGGATGACAGAGATACACATTTGGCTATGTTGAAAAACACCTTTATTGAGGAGGGACACTCTTCCAGAGAAATTGACAGGATAACAGAACATGCAACACAAGTACCAAGACAACAACTACTTCAATACAAAGAAAAGACAGCTACAGACAGAATACCCTTAGTAGTCACATATTATCCAGACCTTGAACTTCAGCGTAAGATTATTAAAGACCGCCACTCAATAGTTAGCGAGGATGAGACCCTTAATTGTATTTTTAAGGAACTACCACTACTATCTTTTAATCAACTACCAAATTTAGGCAGCCTGATTATTAGGAGCAAGCTTTCACAGAACAGAATACCATGTCACACAATGGCACACGGTCCTGCAATCAACACACCTGTAAGACTTGTGAGCTCATTTCCACCTCGGACTGTGTGGTTACATCACAAAACAGACAATTCAAGGTGCATGGGAGTTATACATGCACATCACAACATATTGTTTATTTCATTTAGTAAAAGAGATGTCCACAAACAGGTTATGTTGGAGAGACATGCCAACAGCTCCGCACTAGGATGAACTCGCACAGGCATACTATTAGAACAAAGAAGACTGAAGAAACAGTGGAGCATCACTTTTCCCAGCCTGATCACTCCATTTTGGACATGTCAGTAATGGTCTTAAAAGGAAATCTCGAAAATACACAACAGAAACACGCTTTTGAGATTAAACTTATTTTACATCTCAATATAGTAGCAGTTGGGATGAACGTTGATCTGGGTTTCATGGGACATTACAGAAACTGACATCAACAGAGCTCTTCTTCTTCAGACTGGCATATTATAGGACTTCAGCATGTGTGGGGTGTGGATGTGTGTGGGTATGTGTTGTGAGATATGTGATATAACAGGTGCGCTGCTTGCTGTCACATTGAGGTAGGCTTCTACTTAGATACATGGAGTTACAGTGTGTTACTACTCTTACTTTACACACATAATGAATATTAATTCCTCCTTATTTTTTAACTTCGCCCGGGAGTGGGGTTAATTCCATTGCACCATTTTCAGTTTACCTAGCCTGTTACTGTACATTCAGGATTGTTATCATAGATATATTGGGGTGTAAGGTCTCATTTTCATGGGGGTCCTGGACAGATCTTTTTACATTAGGCTAATATTGTAGTGATTTGTGGAAATGTAGGTATGTTAGACCTCTGGTCTTACACACATAGTTAATATGTACTTCTAGTTACCTTATCCTGGGGAGGGTGGCAGCTTTATTTCATTGTGGTTCTATCCAGAACCCTTGGAAATGTTACTATGCAGATAGGAGTATGCTTAAAGAATGTCACATTTTTGCTCTGTAGGTATTAGGATACATGATCCCTTTTACTTGGGATTTCATAACAAGTTGAATTTCTTTGGGGAACGATTGCAGTGACTGATGTGAATGTAGGTTCATTAGAAGTGTGTGAGTGTGTGTGTGTGTATGTGCATGTGTGTGTATCTCATTATAACTAGTTATTCCCCCCTCCCGCATTATGGGGATGTGGGGTGGGGTAGTGTGTATTGCTTGTGTGAAGAGGAGGAGAGAAATTGGATTTTTATCTCTTTATCAGATTCCTTAGAAACTTCTGGTAATTTAAGTTGTTATACACTGAGAATTTATTGACATCAGTACATATCAGGCTACATGGTCTTAATTCCTTGGTGGTCCTTGACAATATTTTTTGTTTGATACCAATACTGTCAATTTATATTTAAATTATCATTTATAAAGTCCTGTCACTATTCTAGAGGTTTATGAAGTTTTTGGGGCATGATATCTAGCTGGAGACTACAGCTGAGTGATAGCTCCAGCTACGTTTTACACATCAGACAGTGTGCACTGATGTTTTTAAGACAGCTCTACTGGTAATTTCTTGTCTATAATGCATACATTGAAACTTCTTGGAGTCCTAAGATAATGTTAGTATGTCTTTAATCTGGGTGGGAGTTGGTTTTCAGTAATCACATCCTTATACACACTGTGGCACTCATAGCTTGATATAAGAGTCATCTGCTCCAGCAGTCAGGGCTTCAGTTAACTCAATTTTGGGAGTATTTGACTCCCAAAAATAAGGCAAAATCTTCCAAAATAAGGAGGAAGGAAGTCATTGACTTCCAAATATGAAAAACAAAATTGGATAACTTCCAAACCTAAAGGCACAGACGTTAAGAAATTATGGATTCTTTCTAGAAGAAATTATATTTTTCCTCCAGTATCTGCATTAACGTAAATATATTGATCCTTCTTAGAATACTGATTTTCAAATAATGGGATCTGGGAAGTATTTTGACTACCAAAAAACTGGAATGACATCCATATTTTAATGCATGGAAGTATTTGACTTCCACAAAAAATAAATTAACTGAACCCCTGCCAGCAGTGTTATCTTATGTCAATTAAACTTATATGCAGTAGGATTCTTTGTATGTGTGTTCCACCAAGCATCTTTGACCCTGGGACACTCCTGGCTGAAGGTAACATGGTACTGTTAAACTTCTCTGATATCATCATCTGTTTTTTTTTAAATGAGTATTTTAAACAAATGGGGATTTTTTCCTTTTTTTTCTGCATGATCTAGCTGTTAAAAGTATTATTTTTTCTAAACAACTACCATTAGGCTTCTGACGAAGGACTGGTTGGTCCGAAAGCCAGAGTACTTTGTTCTTGTTGTTACATCTATGTTGGTCCATTAAAAGGTATTAAATCATTTGCTTCTGGATCTGTTCTTGCAAGGACCAATATGGCAAACACTAAATCTAGATTTCAACATGGAAGATACAGGGTAGGGGTGCCATAAACAAAAGCCTGTGCTCCAAAGGTCTTCAGACACACCCTGGGAATCGCTAGCAACCCCTCATCTACTGAGCAGAGATCAGACTGGGCAGGAGGTATTAAATGTATTTATGCTGTTGTTTGATGACATTTATATGTTGCTTGCCAGTTTTTATATTTGTAAGGGTACCATAGGGTGCTCCAAAAAAGTAAAATCTGCTTCTACTATTTCTACTGTACTAATAATAATAACCTGTATTTAAGAGCTATGTACAATAACGTGTCATTTCTGATTTGATGTATGACTGTATTTATTTCTTCCCAAATTTCCAGTAAAAATAAACTGAGACTCATGAATTGTTCAGTCTGATTGGACATACCAGAATCTGTCAATCTACTATCCTCTGGTGTGACAGTATGAGGTGGTGTTATACTACAAGGAAGGAAGGAAGCAGAGAATGATGTGGGGTGGGGAGCTATCTTCCCCAAGGGCAGCGATGAGCAGCATTCTGCAGAGCTCAGTGGGACCAGTGCTGTTTGGGATATTTATTGCAGACATTTCGGTGGGCATCAAAAGCAAAGTCTGTTTGCTGATGACACCAAGATGGGAGTGGTGGTGGTGGATGACCTAGAGAGTTGGCAAGGGTTACAGGAGGATATGTTAATGCTGAAGACCTGCTCAGACACCTGGCAGCTGGGGTTCAATGTCAAAAAATGCAAGGTGCTGCAATTTGTGGCTAGAACCATTCAGGAGATCTACCAACCTGAGGGGTGAGCAGTTAACCATGACTGAGGAGGAGAAGGATCTGGGTGTGTCCATTACAGGAACAATGAACAAGTCAGTAGAGAGTAGAAAGGCAGCTGCAAAGGAAACAGGATGCAGGGTTATATTGCTAGTGGTATATCCTCAAGAAAGGGGGAAGTGATCCTGCCAATGTAAGGTCACTGGTTAGGCTACACCTGGAGTACTGCATGCAGTACTGCCACCTGTACCAAAAGTGGGACATTAAGTTACTGGAGGGGGTGCAGTGGAGTGCAACAAAGATTATCAGTGATCTGGGGGACTTACTTTCGGAGAACAGGCTGAGATAACTGAATATGTGTTCAGTGAAATATAGGAGAGAGAGAGGGAGATATGATTGAAATCTTCAAATACATGAATGGAATAAACAAGTCCTGTATGCAGGAGCTTTTCAAACTAAGGGAGGGGAGGGACACCCAAGGCCACGATATGAGACCGGAGGGGAGAAGGTTCAGGTGGGAGATGAGAAAACACTTTTTTATGAAAGGGTGGTGATTCGGTAGAATGTATCACCAGCAAAGGTTGTATCCCCAGTACAACAGTGGGAGTCTTCAAAAGGGGATAGGACAGGGCAGATGACCTAAAGGTGGGTATGCAATGTGGGAAGTCAATAGGGAAAGCCAGGGGGGTACTGGGATGCATAGGGAGGGGCATCACAAGTAGAAAAAAGGGAAGTGGTTATCCCTCTATACAGACAGTTGGTGAGACCCCATCTGGAGTACTGCGTGCAGTTTTGGAGACCTCATCTACGCAAGGACATAGACAGGATGGAAGCAGTCCAGAGGAGGGCAACTAAAATGGTGCAGGGTCTACATCAGAAACATAGAAACAGAAACATAGACTTTGATGGCAGATAAGGACCGCTAGACCCATCTAGTCTGCCCATTTCCCTACCTACAAGATAGGCCGCAGATCCTAGTTAATCAACAGCCTATTTCTTCCTACCCCCCACAAGAATTGCCTTATGTCTGTCCCATGCATTCTTGAATTCTCCCACAGTTTTAGACCCCACAACCTCCTCAGGAAGGCTGTTCCATGCATCCACTACCCCTCTGTGAAATAATACTTCTCTCACATTGCCCCTGAACCGCCTCTCTTCTATCTTTAAATTGTGTCCCCTTGTTCTTGCAAGTCTCTTTTTCTGAAAGATGCTACCTCTTTGACTTTGTTGATTCCACTGAGGTACTTAAAAGTTTCTATCATGTCCCCTCTCCCTTCTTTCCTCAAGGGTATACATATTAAGCTCCTTTAGTCTCTCCTCATACGGCTTCTCTGCAGACCCTGCACCATTTTAGTTGCCCTCCTCTGGACTGCCTCTATCCTGTCTATGTCCTTGCGGAGATGGGGTCTCCAGAACTGGACACAGTACTCCAGATGGGGTCTCACCAACTGTCTGTACAGAGGGATAACAACTTCTGTTTTTGGCTGATGATGCATCTCCCTATACATCCCAGGATACCTCCAGCCCTCCCTACTGCCTTCTCACATTGCTTGCTAACCTTAAGGTCATCTGATATGATTACCCCCAGGTCCCTTTCCTTTTTTCTTGTTGTTACTACCTGCCCACCCATTGTGTATTCTTCCCTTGGGTTCTTGTTTCCCAGGTGCATTATTTTGCACTTCTTTGCATTGAATCCTAGCTGCCATACTTCTGACCATTCCTCCAACCTTACCAAGTCCCTTTTCATTCTTTCAACGCCTCCTTGTGTATCAACCCTGTTGCAGACCTTTGTGTCATCTGCAAAAAGGCATACTTTTCCTTCCAGTCCCTCTGCAATGTCACTGATGAAGACATTAAAAAGGACTGGACCCAATACTGAACACTGCAGTACCCCACTAGTAACCCCCCTTTCTTCAGAGTGGATTCCATTTACAATTACCTTCTGTGTCCTGTTGTCCAGCCAATGTTTTACCCAGGCTACGACCCTGGGTCCCACTCCCAGGCTGGTTAATTTGACTATTAATCTTTTGTGTGGGACTGTGTCAAATGCCTTGCTAAAGTCTAGGTAGGCCATGTCCAGAGCCCCTCCCTCCCATATGAAGAGAGACTTAGAGAGCTTAATACGTATACCCTTGATGAAAGGAGGGATGGGGGGGGACATGATAGAAACTTTTAAGTACCTCAAGGGAATCAACAAAGTCCAGGAGGGTAGCATCTTTCAGAAAAAGAGATGTGTAAGAACAAGGGGGCACAATTTAAAGTTAGAGGGGGGACAGCTCACGGGTAATGTGAGGAAATTCTTTTTCATGGAGAGAGTGGTGGATGCATGGAACCGCCTTCCAGGAGAGGTTGTGGGGTCTAAAACAGTGGAGGAATTCAAACACGCATGGGACAGACATAAGGCAATTATAGTGGGGGGGTTGCAGGAAATAGGCTGTTGGTTAACTAGAATCTGCAGCTTATCCAGTAGGTAGGGGAAATGGGCAGACTGGGTGGGCCAAGTGGTCCTTATCTGCCATCAAAGTCTATGTTTCTATGTTTCTATGTTTCATTCCCAATGTTTCACCTGCACCTCAGGCTTCTTCAGAGGAGGATCTTGTTTTATCTAGTATGCATTCCATTTAGAGTCTGTATCTTGTTCGTACTGCAGGACCCATGTTTTCTTCTTAACTTTGTTCAGTTAGAAACACTGGGTGCAAGAACCTGGTTGCTATTTCAAAACTCATGTGTCCTCTTGTTTAGTAAGCTCCATCACTTTTCTGGGGACCTTTCATTACACAAGCTTATCACGCTAATCCTATAAGATTAGTGCTTTACTCTTCATTGCTGTATCACAGTGTGTTTGCAAAGCTTTAACATAAAACTTTCCATCTCAAACTGTGTGTGTGTGTGTCTGTCTGCTACCAGCTGATGGAACCATTGTTACCCCTGTTGTTGCTTAACTCAGGCACTCTACACACACACACGAGCAAAACAGGTATCAGGCACTTTACACACACAAGCAAAACAGGAATCAGGCACTCTACATACACATGGGCAAAACAGGAATCAGGCACTTTACACACATGAGCAAAATGGGAATCAGGCACTTTACACACACACAAGTAAAACCGGAAGCAAGCACGCTACATACACAAGCAAAACAGGAATCAGGCACTCTATACACACACAAGCAAAACAGGAATCAGGCGCTCTACATACACACGAGCAAAACAGGAATCAGGCACTCTACACACACACACAAGCAAAACAGGAATCAGGCTCTCTACATACACATACACATACACACACACGCACACACACATATGAGCAAAACAGGAATCAGGCACTCTACATATACACGAGCAAAACAGGAATCAGGGCACTCTACATACACATAAGCAAAACAGGAATCAGGCACTCTATACACACACATGAGCAAAACAGGAATCAGGCACTCTTCATACACACAAGAAAAACAGGAATCAGGCACTCTACGTACACATGAGCAAAACAGGAATCAGGCACTCTACATACACACGAGCAAAACAGGAATCAGGCACTCTTCATACACGCACGCAAACAGGAATCAGGCACTCTACATACACACAAGCAAAACTGGAATCAGGCACTCTGCACACACACACACACACACACACACACATGAGCAAAACAGGAATCAGGCACTCTACATACACATGCACACACACACACACACACACACACACACACACACACAAACAAAACAGGAATCAGGCTCTCTACATACACATACCCATACATACACACACACACACACACAAACAAAACAGGAATCAGGCTCTCTACATACACATACCCATACATACATACATACACACACACACACACACGCACACACATATAAGCAAAACAGGAATCAAGCACTCTACACACATGAGCAAAAGAGGAATCAGGCTCTCTACATACACATGAGCAAAACAAGAATCAGCCACTCTACATACACATGAGGTCCAGCTAGGTTTTACATATCATACAGTGTACTCTAATGCTTTTGCTGGTAATTTCTTGTCTAAAATGCATGCATTGAAACTTCTTGGCATCCTAAGACAATCTTAGTATGTCTTTAATCTGGGTGGGGTTTGCTTTTTAGTAATCACATCCTTATACAAACTGTAACACTCATAGCTTGATTTAAGAGTCATCCGCTCCAGCAGTGTTATCTTATGTCAATTAAATTTACAGTATATGCAGTAGGATTCTTTGTATGTGTGTTCCACCAAGCACCTTTGACCCAGGGACCCTCCTAGCTGAAGGTACTATGATACTGTTAAACTTCTCTGACATCATCTTCTGTATTTTTTTAAATAAGTATTTTAAACCAATGGGGATTATTTCTGTTGTTTCTGCATGATCTAGCTGTTAAAAGTATTGTATTTTCTAAACAATTTCCATTAGCTTCTGAAGAAGGACTAGCTGGTCCGAAAGCTAGAATACTTTGTTCTTGTTGTTATATGTATGTAGGTCCATTAAAAGGTATCAGATCTTTGCTTCTGGATGTATTTTTGCAAGGACCAATATGACAACTACTAAATCTAGACCACTACAGGAGGGCATGCAATGAAACTGGAAATGGGAAAAAGCTGAGGAGGGATGTGAGGAAGTGCTTCTTCACTAAAAGAGTGGTGGACACCTGGAATACTCTACCAATGGAGATGCAGGGACAAAAACAGTGGTGGGTTTCAAGCATGTGTGGGATAGGAACAAAGGAAATTTGGTAGAAAAGTGTGTGGAGAGGGTAGCTAGAGATCAGGTGGGGTCGGTGGTGACAGTACAAGCAGGGACAGTATAAGCAGGGACATACTAGGCAGACTAGGTGAGTCAAGCGTTTTTTAATCTGCTGACAAATTCTATGTTTCTATTAACTACCATTGGAATTTCTGTGCTTTGTAGTAACTCTACTGCAGTATGCTGCGTTGCTGCTTTCTGGCCTGGTTGGCACCATTGTTCCAAAAAGGAAAAGGAATTTCATGTTATTGCAGTTAGGTAGTGCTGTGCAGAATTTTCAAATTCCAGCAGAACTAAATTTTCTCATAATTTTTTGACATTCCACTGAAATTCACACACAGAGAATTGTATCAGTTAAAGCAAAAGGAAGCTGTGAAGGCAGTCAGAACAGCAAAGGCCCAAACCGAGGAAAAGATAGCCAACTCAGTTAAGAAGGGGGATAAAACCTTTTATAGGTACATCAGGGAGCGAAGGAAGACCAAGGGAGGGATAGTGAGGCTTAATAAAGTGGAGGGAGGATGGGCAGAGGGTGACAGTGAAAAGGCAGAGATACTAAACAAATATTTTTGCTCAGTATTTACAAAGGAAGAGGGGGAGGTACCTAAACCAAGCAGTAGAAACACTCTGGATACAGAAGTTGATACCAGCCCATTTACAGAAGAAAAGGTTCTAAAAGAACTCTTAAAACTGAAGGTGGACAAAGCAATGGGGCCTGATGGGATTCATCCCAGAATTCTAAAAGAACTAGGGGTAGAACTAGTGACACCACTGACTACCCTCTGTAACAAATCATGGGAGGATGGGGTGGTACTGAGGACTGGAGGAGGGTAAATGTGATTCCACTTCACAAAAGTTGGAGCAGGGCAGAAGCAGAAAACTACAGACCTGTTAGTTTAACCTCAGTAATAGGGAAAATGATGAAATCAGTTCTGAAGGAAAGAATTGTCGAGTACCTAGAGGCCAGAGGGGCACAGGACCCAAGGCAGCATGGATTCACAGTGGGAAGGTCATGCCAGATGAATCTAATAGATTTCTTTGATTGGATGACCAAAGTAGTAGAACAGAGAGGGGCTGTGGACATGGCCTACCTAGACTTTAGCAAGGCATTTGACACAGTCCCATACAAAAGATTAATATACAAGTTAGCCAGCCTGGGAGTGGGTCCCAAGATGATAGCCTTGGTAAAGAATTGGCTGGAGAATAAGACACAGAGGGTAATAGTAAATGGAGTCCACTCTGAAGAAAGGGGGGTTACTAGTGGGGTACCGCAGGGTTCAGTATTAGGACCAGTCTTCTTCAATGTCTTTATAAGCAACACTGCAGAGGGACTGGAAGGAAAAGTATGTCTCTTTGCAGATGACACAAAGATCTGCAACAGAGTTGATGAACAAGGTGGGGTGGAAAGGATGAGAAGGGACTTGGCAATGTTAGAGGAATGGTCAAATGTATGGCAGCTTAGATTCAATGCTAAGAAATGCAAGGTAATGCATCTGGGAAACAAAAACCCAGGGAAAGAGTACACAATGGGGGGTGAGATTCTAAGAACAACAAAAATGGAAAGGGACCTGGGGGTAGTCTTATCAGATGACCTAAAGGTGGGCAAGCAATGTGAGAGGGCAGTAAGAAGGGCTGGGGGGGATACTGGGATGCATAGGGAGAGGCATCACCAGTAGAAAACAGGAAGTTATTATCCCTCTGTACAGACAGCTAGTGAGATCCCATCTGGAGTACTGTGTGCAGTTCTGGAGACCCAATCTCCGCAAAGACATAGACAGGATGGAATCTGTACAGAGGAGGGCAACTAAAATGGTGCAGGGTCTGCACCAGATGACATATGAAGAGAGACTTAAGGAGCTTAATATGTATAGCCTCTAGGAAAGGAGAGAGGGGGGGACATGATAGAAACTTTCAAGTACCTCAAGGGAATCAACAAAGTCCAAGAGGGTAGCATCTTTCCTTTAAAGAGGTGCGCAAGAACAAGAGGGCACAATTTGATCATAGAGAGGGGTGGCTCAGAGGTAATTTAAGGAAGTATTTTTTCACAGAGAGGGTTATGGATGTATGGAACAGCCTTCCAGAGGAGGTTGTGGAGTCAAAATCAGTGGTGGATTTCAAGCATGCATGGGACAGTCATAAGGCAATTCTAGGGGGTGGGGGTAGGAAGAAGTAGGCTGCTGGTTAACTAGGATCTGCAGCTTATCCATTAGGTAGGGAAACGGGCAGACTGGGTGGGCCAAGTGGTCCTTATCTGCCATCAGATTCTATGTTTCTATGTTTTATGTTTCTGTTCTGACAGAGAATGGAATTGTGTGTCAGAATTAGATTATGAATAGCCCTGTGCAGAATGCGAAATTCAGCCAGCAGAATTAGTGTGGAATGACCATTCTGCCAGTGTAATTTCCACCAGAATTTTGCTTGTTCACCTGTGGAATTCTGCCTATGGTGGTCTGTGGTACAATATTTTTACTGCAGAAAATTATTCCACAATAGTTTCCATAGACAATATTGAGATCCGCGGAATACAGTGATTTTTCCGTGAAAAATCGTTCTGCAACTATTTTATGCTGTGGAATTCTGACATTCCATTTTTGGCTGAATTTTGAATATTCTGCAGAATTTTGTTCTGCCTGAATTTGAAAATTACACACAGCACTAGTTACACAGATATACAGAAGTGTGATGACAGAGAAAGGCCCCACAGCCCGTGTAGTCTGCCCAACACTCTACCTCCCCCCTTCAGTTATGCTTCCACCCTCTTTTCCCAACCATTTAAATCTATCCCAAACTCTTTTGAACACCTCCACTGTTTCAACTGCTACTTCCTCCTCTGGCAACTTGTTCCAGGCCTCCACCACCCTCTCCATGAAAAGCTACCTCCTGACATTACCTCTGTATTGCCCACCTTCCAATTTGAAGCTATGTCCCCTCGTGTTTGCTCCCTTCTTAGTTATGAATTGATTTTCCATGGAACAGTGCTGTTTCACTGAATATTATTCTGCAGATCACAGCAGGTGGAATTCTGCAGAAGAACCAGTGAAATCCCAGTAGAAATTCCACAAGCAGAACAGCCATTTCACTCCAATTTCACAGATGTAATTCTGTATTCCACACAGCACTATTGTTAGGATAAGAGGCAGGTGCTCTTCATGGATGGTGCGCCCTCAGTTCTCACCCAACCTATGTATGTATATCTGAAAGGAAAAGCATTTCAGGTTATTCTTGGTATTATAACAAGAAAGTGCCTTATGTGGATGGCATGGGCTCAGGTCTTACCAAACCTATGCACTTATATCTGAAGGGGAAAAGGCACGTCAGATTATTGCTCCTCGATTAACAGCGAGGTACAGTAGATAGATGGAATGATCTCAGTTCTCACCAAGCCCATGTGCGTACACCTGATGGAAAAAAGCACTTACATTTATTGGTGTTACAGAAAGTTAACAAGGAGATAACCTAGGCAGATGGCATGGGCTCAGCTCTCACCAATCATATGTACATATACCTGAATGGAAGGTATTTTGAGTTATTGCTGTTAGGTGACAAAAGAGTTGCCCTACACAGGTAGCATGGTCTCAATTCTCACCAAACCTATGTATGTGAAAAAGGCATTGTAGGTTATTGTTTTTACATAACAGGGAGGCACACTAGATGAATTGCATGGTCTTACTTCTCACCAAATCTATGCATATATACCTGAAGGGAAATCAAATACCAGATTATTGCTTTTTAGATAACATAGTGGGGTACTAGATGGATAACATGGTTTCAGTTCTGACTAAACTAGTGTGCTGTACTGTACTCACATAAACATGAATGGAAAAGCCATTTTAAATTATTGTTTGAAGTTAACGGGGAGGTGCAGGAAACTGGTGTCCTGGTCTCAGTTCTCACTAATCCTGTGTGTGTGTGTGTGTATACGTAAACAGGAAAAGCCATTTCAGGTTATTGCTGCCAGTCAGGTTTATACTGAGGTGCAGGAAATGGATGGCATGGCCCTTTTTATACCTGAAGGGAAATGACATTTCAGGTTACTTTGTTAGCGGAACATGAAGGAACATTACATGGAAGGCGTAGCCCATTCCTCATGAAACCTATGTATGTATACCTAAAGGGATAGTCATTTCAGGTCATTGATGTTCAAAGGGAGACAACTAGATAGTTCACATGGTATTATTTAATGTTACTAAAGCTATGGACATATGCAGGGACATATCTGACTGCTGTAACAACCTGCCTGTCAAATTATAACTATAAAAGGGCAATCCCTTCCTCATAATTTGAATATTATTCATTTTGTTTATTGTAGCCAAGAAGATCTACCATCTCAAATGCTTGTTTTCATAGGTGTTCATCATGAAAATAAGAAAACACACCCAGGGTGCATTACAGTGTTCCAGGTCATAAATAAAAGTGCCCTATACCTGCTTTGTACATCCATCATGGATTAGAGGAATGATTACAGTTTACAATTATCAGCTCCTAACATTTGTCATGTTAAAGCACCATATGTTACAATTATAACATATTTATTTCAGGTCAGTTATGGAACCGAGGAGATGAGTTTAAGTGACCATTATCAGTTTCCATCTTTCCTACGAACTATTCCAAGCAATGAGAATGTGCTCAATGGAGTGGTCCAACTTCTGCTTCACTACCAGTGGACATGGGTTGGGATTCTGGTTCCACAAGGTTTCTCTGGTCAGGAGTCTAACCTGATCTTAAAGAACAAGTTATTAAATGCAGGCATCTGTATTGAACTGTTTCAGGCTATCCCACTTAATCCTGATGGCAGTTTTGTAGAGATGGTCAAAATGTTATCTTCAAAAGTCATAATTGCTTCCAATAGTCCTGGCTTACTGAATCTTTTGGAAAATATGGTAAGGGAAAATATAACTGGGATAACTTGGATTGGACTGGATTGGTGGCCTCAGTCTGCAATATTTGTTACTGAGGTGAAATTTCATGCACTGTTACGTGGCACGCTTTGGTTTATAATGGCTGCAAAGTATTTACTTGGATTTAAGAATTTCCAGTACAGCATTCATCCAGCAAAGGATCCAAATGATGCGTTTGCTAGAATGTTTTGGGAAACTATGTTTGAATGCAAATGGCCTAACATTAATGACTCACATACAATGCCTAAAGAGGAAAATACTATTTGTACAGGGACAGAGAATTTAAGAAATCTTAATGATAATCTTATGTTTTTCAAAGATTATCCAACATTGCCAGTATATGCAACATACAATGCCGCGTGGGCTGTTGTGTACGCTTTACATCAACTGCAAGCATGCAGACCTGCAGCTGGACCCTTTGTAAATGGATCATGTGCCAGAATTCTGCATTATCAGCCCTGGCAGGTAGGTGGGATCTACTATCCTAAGACTTTGGGTATTAACTGAGCTCTGTGCTCATAATACAACTGATTGACATTTGTGTTAATTGAAGAGTAATCTCAGGCAGTCGGTAGCCACGTCAGAGCATCTCTCAAGCAATGCAGGGCAGAGGAGGCTCTGCTATATGAACTGCTGATTTTAGAGTTGGTTTGCTGAAGTAGAGGGGTTCATTTCAAATTCGAGTGACAGAGCAGTGTCTTTTGGCAGATGGAGGGAGTTCTTTTTGCCATTCAGGTTGGGACCATCGGAGCAGAGTATTCTTATTTAACAGGTCTAGCTTCAAGGATAGCTGTTATACAGGAACAGCTGAGGACTGTGATGGATCGGTAACACTATTACAGACTTTGAGCAGGATTGGCTGATTGTTATGTTTTTTTACTGCTCTTGTTTTGTTTTGTTTTTTTTATTTCTACTTTATATATTAACAGGCAGTATAGCATAGTGTTTTAAGACTCTGAGCTGCAAACCTGGAGACCTGGGTATGAATACTACAACACCCACTTATATACTGTGACCCTGAGCTAGTCATTTAACTTCCTTGTGCTCCCAGGGCACATCTGTAAACAAGCTATCAGCTTAGTGTGCCTCTGCTTGTTAAGAAAATAAACAAAAAGGTATATATATATATATATATATATATATATATATATATATATATATCATATTACTCTTGTATTTGCTGAGCTTGTTCTAGAAACATAGAATTTGATGGTTGATAAGGACCACTTGGCCCACCTAGTCTGCCCATTTTCCTACCTAATGCATAGGTTGCAGATCCTAGTTAACCAATAGCCTCCGTCCGCCTACCCTACACTAGAATTGCCTTATGTCTGTCACATGCATTCTTGAATTGCCCCACTGTTTTAGAGTCAACTACCTCCTTAGGAAGGCTGTTCCATGTATCCACAACCCTCTGTGTGAAAATAAATACTTCCTCACATTACCTCTGAGCCATCCCCCCCTCTATCTTCACATTGTGCTCCCTTGTTCTTGCACATCTTTTTTTCTGAAAGATGCTACCATCTAGGACTCTGTTGATTCCCTTGATGTACTTGAAAGTTTCTTTCATGTCCCCCCTCTCCCTTCTCTCCTCGAGTGTGTACATATTAAGCTTCTTTAATCTCTCTTTGTATGTCTTCTGGGCAGACTCTGCACCATTTTAATTGCCCTCCTCTGGACAGCCTCCATCCTATCTATGTCCTTGTGGAGATGGGGTCTCCAGAACTTGACACAGAACTCCAGATGGGCTCTCACCAACTGCCTATGCAGAGGGACAACAACTTCCTGTCTTCCACTGGTGATGCCTCTCCCTATGCATCCCAGTATCCCACCAGCCCTACTTACTGCCTTCTCACATTGCTTGTCCACCTTAAGGTCATCTAATTTGACTACCCCCCAGGTCCCTTTCCATTTCCGTTGTTAATCTCCCTTCCCCATTGTGTACTCTTCATCTGGATTTTTGTTTCCCAGGTGCATTATTTTGCACTTTTTTGCATTGAATCTAAGCTGCTATATATTTCACCATTCCTCCAACCTTGCCAAGTCCCTTTGCATCCTTTCCACCCCACCTTCTGCATCAACCCTATTACAGATCTTTGTGTCATCTGCAAAGAGACATACTTTTTCTTCCAGTCCCTCTGCAATGTCACTTATAAAGACATTAAAGAGGACCGGTTCCACTACTGAACCCTGAGGAACCCCACTAGTAACCCTCCTTTCTTCAGAGTAAACTCCATTTATTATTACCCTCTGTATTCAGCCAACTGTCACGCATTGCTGTCCAGGCAATGTTTAACCCAGGCTACCACCTTGGGACCCACACCAAGGCTGGCTAACTTGTATATTAATCTTTTGTGTGGGACTGCATCAAATGCCTTGCTAAAGTCTAGGTAGGCCATGCCCACTGCCCCTCCCTGGTCCACCACATTGGTCACCCTGTCAAAGAAATCTATTAGATTCATCTGACATGCTCTTCCTGCTGTGAATCCATGCTGCCTTAGGTCCTATGCCCCATTGGCCACTAGGAACTCTATAATTCTTTCCTTTAGAAGTGATTCCATCATTTTCCCTACCACTGAGGTCAAACTAACAGGTCTGTAGTTTCCTGCCTCTGTCTTGCTCCCACTTTTGTGAAAGGGAATCATATTTACCCTCCTCCAGTCCTCCGGTACAACACCATCCTCCCATAATTTGTTAAAAATCCCTATCCAGAGTGCTTCTATTGTTTGATTTTGGTACCTCCCCCTCCTCTTCATTTGAGAATACTGAGCAGAAGTATTCATTCAGTATCCCTGCTTTTTCACTGTCATCATCTGCCCATCCTCTTTTCCCTTTAGTAAGCCTCACTATCCCTTCCTTCATCTTTCTTCACTCCCTAATGTACCTATAAAAGGTTTTAACCCCCTTCTTAATTGAGTTGGCTATCTTTTCCTCAGTTTGGGCTTTTGCTATTCTGACTGTCTTCCCCAGTTCCTTCTGCTTTAACTGGTACTGTTCTCTGTCCTGCTTCTTCTGTGCTTCCTTAACTTTCCCTGCCACCTCATTTGAGAACCATAATGTTTTTTTCCTTTGTTTTGCTTTGTTGATTTGCTTCACACAAAAGCTTGTTGCCTCTGTGATGGCTGTTTTGATTTTTCCCCATTGTTCCTCCACCTCTCCTTATTACCAGTTAGCTAGCGCTTTTTTGAGGCACTCTCCCATTTTCCTAAAGTCAGCCCCCCTAAAGTCCAACACTCTTGCTTTTGTATGGCTCAACTCTATGGCTGTGTTTATCGTGAACCACACTGTTTTGTGGTCACTTGTTCCAGATGGCTACCCATTTCTAAATTTGAGATCCTTTCTCCATCCCTATTTGACAGTACTAGACCTAAGATTGCTCCCTCCCTAGTGGGTTTCACCACTAGCTGTCTGAGGCATGCACGCTGCAGGGCATCAAGAAAAAAAATGCTTTTTGACGAGGCTGCAGCCAGGGTGCTCCAGCTAACATCTGGCATATTCAGGTCCTCCATCAACAATATCTCCCCTTTCTCTGCCTTCTATTATCTCCTTGTCCATTGCCTCCCCCTAAGATGGGGGGTCTGTATACCACCCCTGTGTTGAATTGTGGTGTCATAACCTGTCTCCAAGGTAACCCACAGTGCCTCCTCTTCTCCCTGTTTATCCTTTAGTTCAGTTGCTTTGATCCCTGACCTTACATAGAGAGCTCCTCCTCCTCCTCCTCTTTTACCCTCCCTGTCCCTCCTATAGATTGCGTACCCTGGTATGTTGACATCCCAGTCTTGGTTCTTTGTGTACCATTTTTCTGTGACTGCCACAATATCCAGATGTCCCTTTTCTAACAAGGCAACTAGTTTAGGGAGCTTGTTACACAGACTATGGGCATTGGTACTCATCACCCTCCATTTGTTGATGGCCTTACCCCATTTAGCTCCATCTCTGTCCTTATTGCCTTATTCTGCATTTACCCCAGTCCTGCTCCTCATTAACTTCTCTGCCTTGGTGTTTACCTCTTTAACTACTATGTTTTGTTGGTGGAGGCTGAGTTTTCCCTGGTCCTTTTCAGTTCCCCCCCTTGGCTGGTTTAAATGCTTGCTAATTATGCATTTAAACCTTTGACCTAGGATTCTGGTTCCCCTCCTGGACAGTTGCAAACCATCATGCCAGTATAGGCCTGTATCCCTCCAGGTAGACCCCCAGTCCCAATGAAGCCAAAACCCTGAGCTTTGCACCAGTTTTTCAACCATTCATTGACTCCCATGGTGTGGAATTCTCTAGCATCACCCTTGCCATAGACAGGCAGCACCTCTGAGAAGGTTACTTTATGTGCTACTTGTCTTTTGCCCCTCCCCAACTCTTTAAACTCCTCTTGTACTGCTCTGATCCCATTCATAGCCAGGTAATTTGACCCTGAGTGGACAGTGATATCCAGCTCCTTCCCTCATGCAGTTGCTTCTGCAATCCTGAGGATTTTCTCCCTGTCCCTCCATGCCATGGCACCTGGTAGGCAGCTTATCTCCCTCTCCCCTTTGTTCCCCAGATCTACCCCCCTAATAATTGAGTCCCCCACTGGGAGTTGTTTCCTTCCCTTGTGGATCCCATGCCACCCTACTTTGGGACTCCTTTGTGGAGGTTCCCAGCATCCTCTTTGGTCCCCACTGCTAGTTCCTCCATAGAGGAACCACTCTCCACCAGAAAAGTGTATGAATTATGGAGAGGTACTGTACAACTGGAGGAATGTGCATCTGTTCCACCACCCTCTTCCTGCCTAAGCACACCTTGGTCTAACTGCTCCTCTTTCTTGGCAACCTCTGAAGTAGCAGCACTGGTCCTGGTGGTCCCTGGATAGGGGAGGAGGTTTCATGAATTCTAGCCAAGTCAGCCCAGAGATGAGCAACCGCCTCCCTCAGACTAGAGAGGTGCCTACAAATAGAGCAGCATTGTAGCTTCCAGAAAGTGTCCCAGAAAGCTGCTGCCCCACAGCCAGTGCATTGCACTACTCCCCACATGTCTGTCTTCTTTCCTGATTCTGTTGCATTAAGCCTTTTGTTTTGGTTATATATAATTATTGAGTGTGCTATTACCTTCAATGCAGTGTGCTGTGCTGGTAAGAACACATGCTGTATGCACCTTTCCCCTTGAGGAACTGATGTCACAACCCCTGCTATCAAGGAAGTGACACATGGGGGGTGGGATGTGGGGAAGGGTGGGTTTGGGCCCAAGCTGTGCCCTCAGGAACAATCAGCTACAAGTTCTGACCTACCACTAAGATGAGCATTAAGCTTCCTTTCAGCAAGACAACCTGCACAACAATCAGGGGACCACAGTCTCCTGCACCTGAGGCTATCTGTGTTTCAATCCACACTGCATCATTTGCTATAACAACTCCTTAATCACCAGTAAATTATTCAGAAATAGTTTAACTATCACAAAATCCTACCCACCAGTAAATTATTTAAAAAAAATACTTTATCTGTCACAAAATCCTAGTAGTCAATCCAGCTACCCTAAGGGACAACCAAACTGCAGTATGTAAACCATTCTGAAGTTACTTCCAAGAAAAGCAAAGTTTGCCAGCCCCTTCTTCAACTCCTCAGCCACCTGTAAAATATTTAAAAATAGTTTAACTATCACAAAATTCTAGTAGACACTCCACCTACCTCCACGGGACAACCCACATGCATATTTCACTCCTTCTGAAGTTACTCACAAGTTAAGCAGAGTTTGCAATCCCCTTCTGGGTTAAACACTAAATAAATATATAAATAAATAGCAGTTACCAAGGGTAGTTAGTTTCACCTCCCACAGAAGTGAGCAAAAATGCACATTGTTGCCTATATCAAGTGCAATATAGAATCTCCCACACAGCTTACAGCAAGGTAAAGAAGTAGGTTCCTTCAAGATCAAGAAAATGTGCTTTGTGTCTGAGGTAGCCGCATAGAAAGGCTCCCACACCCTACCCTCCGTCCCACCATCCTTGTGCTCCTCTACATTCATAACTTCATAAGGTCTTGTCTGCTGTGCTGTGACTACTTCTTGTACATGACAGAAAGGAGGCAGCAGACAGACCTACCCCAGTAGGAGGGGCAGGGAACTACTGTACGGAAGCATGGAAGAGGGGGACTTAAACCAAAAAAGGGTGCAGAATAATGGTTGGCACAGTGGCAAGTTAATTAATCAAGGCCAGGTGACACTAGCATTATAGGTTTCTGTAGTTGGCAAGACAGTAGCATCAGTTCAGTAAGAAAGGAAATTATGCCAGGAGTGGTGCAGGGCAGTGACTGTGGAGCAGCAGTATTTAGGAAAACCTTCTGGAGGCTGTGGTGCTGCCCCATTTGTATGCACCCTTCTGGGTCAAGGCAGAGGTAGTCAGTCTCTGGGCTGAGTTTGGTAGGAGTCTGGAGGCCTCAGTCCCCACCCTGAGGTCCCACTATCCACACTTACTACCTCAAAGATAGGCTCAGGCAGAGTAAGTGAAGTGGGGCAGAAGCAAATCCCCCAACCAGTGCAAACAATAAATTTCTTCAATGTGCTAGAGGAAAACCAATATTTAAAGGGGTCAATAAACAAATTACAAGTAGTTATAGACCTATCAGTCTTACATCCATCATCAGTAAATTCGTAGACCAACTGATACGAAATATAATACTGGTGCATATTCATAATAGTGGCTGTGCTGACATTTCCCAAAATGGATTTACATCCAGCCGGTCATGTCTAACTAACTTGATAGACTTTTTGATCCAGTTAGTGAAACACTGGAACAGGGACTACCGGTGGATGTAGTCTTTCTTGACTATCCTAAAGCCTTTAATACAGTGTCTCATAGAGTACTAACAGAACAGCTAGTTAGTATAAATCTAGATACTAAAATCATAAAATGGATCGATTCTTGGTTATGAAATAGACATCAGAGAGTAGTCATTAGAGGACATAAATTGGACTGGACATCAGTTATCAGTGTGGTGTCTCAAGGCTCGGTGTTGGGCCCATTATTGTTTAATATACTCATTTCAAGTATGCAGACAAATACTGGTGTCTGGATTAGCAAATATGCAAATGATTGCAAAACTGGATGCATTATAAACAATAATGAATCAATTAACAACTTACAAAATACTTTAAATAAATTATGGTAACTGGGCAAATCATAAAAAAATGAGTTTTTTTTTTCCTCCCTCCCAGCTCCGGGCCAGCCTCTCCTTCAGGCCACCTATGCCGTCTGAGCTGCACTACCTCGGATCAGCCACCTCTTCACCCCCCATATAGCAGCACCCCCAGGTGATCCCAGGACATAACCCTTTGCTGGGTGGGTCCTCCCCTCTGAGGAGGACGGTGCCGGTAGGGGCAACCAGCAACAAACCAGTTCTGGGGTGCTGCTGGGGATGGTGCCTGCACTGTCCTTGGACTCATGGCTACGGGAGCTTCCAATGATCATCCAGTCAGCTACTGGGATCTTTTCCCATTTGCTCCATGGGGGGGCATGGTGTGCCACAATGTAAGGCTGATGCCAACGTTCACCATGCCTCCTTAGTGTGTGGAATCCCATGCATTGCCATACCCCCAGCCTCTGCTAGGGGTCAGCAAGCACTGGATCACATCACCGTCCTTCCCCTGAGAGTAGGCAAGCCATCAGCTGATGCTCAAGCCCTCTCTCCCCTGCTGGCCCTCCAGCACCTGAATCCATTCCCAAACCGGGGTCACTGGTGTCACAAACGGAAATCCAACTGCTGTGCCGGTGGGCCCAAAATGAGTTTTAATGAACAGAAGTGCAAAGTGATGCACATGGGCAAAAATAATGTTAAAGCACACTACACAATGAATAAAAAGAAAATAATGAATAGGTGCCGGTGCATTACCAGTGAGTAACACCATTGAGAGGTTCTGGATATGTAGGAACCTCGAGAACGAAGCTCGAGAGGTTCCCGTGTCCAGATTCTCAAGATGGTACTCGCCAGTAATGCACCGGCACCTATTTGTTATTTTTTTTAATACATGGATCTTGGATTTTGTTTTGTTTTTTCATTGTGGCTGGCAGTCGGCAGCTTCAGAGGTGGATGCTGTGTGATAGCCAACTGTCGCCTTGCCTTGTTGCTGTTCTCATCGCAGCCATTCCGCTACACCTCTTCTGCCTTTGTTCACTGTATAAAAAGAAGTGGTAGGTAGTCCTACCTTTTTCCTTGTTTCGGTTGCACTTTTTCTTTTTTCTGAGGGTAAAAAATTTAATGTTGCCAGGCACTACAGTCTCGCTAAGCGAGAAAGCGAGCCACCATGTTTTTCAAAATGTTCTGCCCCCCCCCACACATGAAATGGAGTCAATCAGGAGGCACTCTTAGGGTGACGTTGGGGGCAGAATGCATCTTTGTGGGCACTTGCGCTGTGTGGTGACTGTGGTAATACGATCATTGAGGAGCGCAACAATATTATTATCACACTGAAATGATACTATTAAAAGTGATTGACAATAGTATTATCACTAAATCTTTGAAGGTATTACCAAATATTTTTTGTATGCATTATAGATGTATTAAATCCAAGATCCATATATTAAAAAAAGAGAATAATGGATAGTTTAGTGTCCATTACCAAGGAGTAATACCATCAAGAGGTTCTGAACATAGGAACCTTGAGAACGAAGCTTGAGAGGTTCTCCTGTGTCCAGAACCTTGAGATGGTAGGACTCCCCGGTAATGGACACTAAGCTGTCCATTATTTTTTGTAATATATGGATTCAAGGTGAAATAACTCACCTCTGGTTCACGTGTCCAATCAGAGGGTCTGTGTTGGTGTCGGTGGTAGTGTGGTTTCCCTTTAGTCCTGTTTTTTTTCTGCTGTGTCTGCAATATCAGTTAGCCACGGAAATGGGAAGAGAAGCTGGGGAGAGTGATGGATTTCTGAGCCCTTCATGTCTGTGATTGGGCACATGAAGTGGGGGTACACAGCAGACTAGCAATGCTGCTCATAGGTTTGAGGATTTATCTCACTAAGCGAGAGAGCAAGCCGCCATGTTTGAAAACTTGTTGTGCCGCCCAGACAGGAAACGTGGCCAATCAGCGGGCACGCTTAACAAGACGTCAAGGGCAGACTAGTGGTTGCACAGTTGAGTTTCAGTGATAATACTATCATTCGTGTCCTGAACAATACTATTAAGAGACCCGAACAATAGTATTATCAGTCATTAACAGTGCTATTATCAGTCCGGCACCGATGGTATTACCGGAATTTTTTTATATGCTTTTCAGTACTATTAATTTGAGAATCCATATATTAATATACAATTATCAACAACAATCGAAGAAAAGGATCTAGGTGTCATAATCTCAGATGACCTTAAATTTGATACATACATAAAGGAAACAATTAAAAAATGTTATGGTATCCTTGGGTGTATTCTGAGGCACATAAGAAGTAGATCAGCAGAACTCTTACTCCCATTATACACTAGTCTTATTCGCCCTCATCTGGAGTACTGTGCTCCGTTCTGTACCTCCACGACTGTGGGAAATAAAATACTATATGAAAGAGTCCAGAGGAGGGTTACGAAAAAAATAAGCAGTTTGAAAAATAAGGATTATAGTTGTAGATTAAGAACCCTGAATCTGTATTCCCTAGAACAAAAGATCACTAAGAGGAGACCTCATATACCTGTTTAAAGCATTTTTAAATACCAAATTGCTTGATACAATTTGTCTTGAAAAACAATTGATGTAAAACAATACTAGGTCCCCTAGGCATCAGTTAAAAACTACAGTAAGTAAAACCACTGGAAGAAAAATCAGTTTCACATAATGAGCTTCTGCTATATGGAACGAATTACCAAAACAAGTGGTTATGAGTGAAATAGTAGATCAGTTTAAAAAAAAAACTTGGACCATTATATGGAAAACCAAAAGTACAACTCCCTCCACTGATCAGTGGTGGTTGGTTCAGTATGGGCCTCGGCCTTAGAAACCTATAAACAACTATGAAACTATGAAAACTATAAAACAGAAGGGCCCCACAGGGTCACCCGAGGTTGCACTGAAAGGATGTGCAGGATGTCAGGAATGGAATGCCATGGGCAGCAAGGAGGGCTGGGGGGATACTGGGATGCATAGGGAGAGGCATCACCAGCAGAAAACAAGAAGTTATTATCCCTCTGTACAGACAGCTGGTGAGACCACATCTGGAGTACTGCGTGCAGTTCTGGAGACCCAATCTCCGCAAAGACATAGACAGGATGGAAGCTGTCCAGAGGAGGGCAACTAAAATGGTGCAGGGTCTGCACCGGAAGACGTATGAAGTGAGACTTAAGGAGCTTAATATGTATAGCCTCGAGGAAAGGAGGGAGAGGGGGGACATGATAGAAACTTTCAAGTACCAAAACCAAATCAATGCTCTTCTCTCATCACCAAAATAAAGCTAGAAGTGCCCCCCTCCTGATTACCCCCAACTCTAAGCTCCCATTAGAGCAAGTGCCCACATACACATACAAATACCTAGGCATCACTTTCAATACTGCCCTCACCTTCCACACCCACATCAACGCTCTTTCCTGTGCCATAAACTCTCAGATTGGCTTACTTTACCACCATAGGGATTGCCTGCTCCTCGCTGCCCTCTGGCTGGCCATCACCTCCTCCATCCTGTCCCTAGTGTACTACAGCTTGCCCATATGCTGCAGCTGATGACACCACCCTCCCTAAAATCCAGCTCTCCATCAATAAGGCCTGTTGGCTCCCGACTGGAGCCTCCAGCTGCACCCACACCTGCCTGCTCTATTTGTCTGCCAACCTGCTCAACTTTGAGGAATGTCTGCAGTATCAGACCTGCCTTCTTGCTAAGAAATCCCTACTCGGACTGTCCCCCCCCCCGGAGTCTCTGCCCTCCTACCATAGTCATCCTCATTCATTTCCACCCACAGCTCTGTTAAAGCCACCTTCAAAGTGCTCAGAACCAAGACCTCCCTCACCCAAAGGTCCTTCTTTTATTGAGCCCCCACTTGGTTCAACTCCCTCCCTATCTGCATCACAAACACTGCCAAACTTGGTCCCTTCAAAACCGCTGGCCAGAACCATCTCTTCAATGTCCACTGCTGTAGGTGTAACTAAGCCTGCCCTCCCCAATCCTACTGCAGGATCTTTCCTTGCCGGGCTCCTCAATCTTAACAATGTCCCTTGGACTGCAGATCCATCTTTCCCTTGCAAGTCCAGAGAAATTGTACATCTTTAATTGTAAACCTGTATTTTATACTAACATGTAACTAAGTATATTCTGTGTTAAATGTCTGCACCTGTAATGTTGTCCAATGTTGTATCTGCACAATGTTTTATTGTCTTGTCCTCACTGTGACGAGGTGCCTTTGTAAATGAGCCCCTGACTCAAAAGTTGTAAATCCAACTTGTACAAATAAATAAATAAATAAATCGACTTGACCAGGAGAATACATATAATAGGCTTGTAGTTCATGAGGACTTCAGCCCTTTTCCTTTTTTTTTTTCCTTCACATTATTAATCTGTTATGTGGTCTGGGATACTGTAAGGTCTATCACCTCTCAGTCCTTTCATTCAGGGTAGAATCAGATCACTGCCAATCTAAACTATTTAAAAGGAAATGTCAAAACAAGCCCCTTCAGCCAGTTCAGGACTTGCTTGCCCACTTTCGGCTCTTGTGCCAGCCTACATAGCTGCCACATACACACACGAGCCAAACAAGCCCTTTCAGGCTAGAGCTTCAGCAGCAACTCAGTGGCCATGGTCTATTCTGACAGCCCACCAGCCCTTTTGATTGACGTCTGCACTGTGGTTAGGCAAGCTTGATTTTTCAATGTGTGACTCACCCACCACTCTATTCAATATCAGGCAATTTGCACCAAGTGTTTTGGTGTCAACAATTTCTTTCTACTCCGATTCCCAATAGCATAAGTCTTTTGCTTTTTACTACAGGAGGCACATTTGTGTTTTTTTTTTAAACAACATTCAGTTAATTCAACAACCAGCAACTTGGAACAAACATCTGCACTTTTAAAACAACAAAAGAACCAAGCAAAAAAAGAAGTTTCAGAGCTTGTACTGGTATGCTTAAAACAAATTATGTTACACATACACGCACAGACACACTGTAAATGACTGTTGTGCATTGGGAATCCAGGACATCACCACTCTTGTGGTTGACTACAACCCCACGCTGCCATCCTTCTCCAAGTTACAGTTCAAAATAAAGAAATATGCACAGCACATATCATTTTCTAAAGGTACCACAAGCTGGACCAGACGAGACTACACAGTGCACTGTATTAGTTATATAAGCACAGTAGACATTTTCATTTCTTATTTCTTTTTCCTTTTTTTTTTTTAGAAATGAGATTTTCTTTAGTTATCAACTACCAAATAAACTTGACAGAAAAAAGATGGGGGTTGTTCCCCCATGTTAGTAAATAAATAATAAAATCAATGGAGGGGGGGACATGATTGAGACCTTCCAGTATCTTAAGGGTATAAACCAGGTGCCAGTGAAAAGCATCTTCTAGCTGATGGGACATCAGAGGACGAGGAGGCATGGCTTTCAGGTGGGGGGGCAGTTCAGGGCTAACATTAGGAAGTACTATTTCACAAAGAGGGTGGTGGAAAACTGGAACAGGCTTCCAGAGGGGATGGCTAGAGAAGCAACAGCAGAAAGCTTCAAAATGGCATGGAACAGCAATGTGGGGGGGTTGAGGGTGGAGGGTGCGTGTCCTAGCAGATAGTTAGACATATGGAAAGACTGGTGTGTGTCAGTCCTTTTCTGCCATCACACTTCAGTGAATCTATGACTCTAATCACACCTTTTTCGGGGGCTCCCCTTTATTTGATGGCCCCTATACAGTAAATAAAAGAAGTGCACTGTCAAGCAAAATTAGTTAACAGTAATCTGCAGTCTTAAAAGACAGACGCTTCGGTGCTTTGATAATTTTTCAGAGGCATTATCAGTCAGATTAGATAGTGTAGATAATACAGTGCAACTGGTGGATGTGACGCTTGGCCAGCTGATTCTGATTGCTGTATGATATTTGTAATATACAAATATAGTAGGTGATTGTCTCACATAAGACAGCCTGTGCTCCTGGGTGATCCTCCCCCCAACCAGGTTTCACTGAAGCTACAGGATATATTAAATTGACCAGGAGATCTCTGTAATGTAATTAACTTTCTTGAGAAATTGCAATTTATGGTCTTTTAATGACATTCTTTGAAGTTGGGAAGCAAAATATACATTTTATTACAGGACAGGACCTAGCTATCTCACTCCTAGGTGACGGATTTCGGGGTTGTGAATCTTCAAAGGAAATGGCTGATCAAAAACTCATAATTTGGGAAATGAGTTTGCTGATGTCACATTATTTAATATATCTCCTGACAGAAAATCATTTTATTGTAATTTTATAGTCTAAAAGGAAGAGCTAGATGACTCACCAAGGGGGTGGGGAGACAGGGTTGAAATGTATCCTTGTAACTTGGGAATATGACATATCATTTTGGGACTCAAGAAAGACAGATCTCTGATCTAACTATAAGCACTCCAGAGGTACAGGTATTAGATAGAAAAGTTTGACTGTATTGTGGTAGGAGTTTTGTTTTGCACTTTGCCCTTGTTCTGTTATGTGACTGTGAGCTCGTTGATATGTGGTTCTGTGTTTACATTTTTCATATTTTTATCATCTTTTAGCAAAGTATCTTTTTTTTTTCAAAACACTGCCTGGGTGTCTGCCAGTTCTTTTTGCATGTGACGTATATAGGATTAAGACTGAAAAAAACTGTTCAAAAGCTTGATGATGTTACTAAACTGGGAAAGGTAAAAATGCATTTAAGGTCTTCTACATAGTTTTAAGGGTTCATTTTTGGAAACCTGACTTGGTGCCCCTGGAAAAAGAGTGTACCACAATCCCTGAAGAGGGTACATATCTGAGCCTGTACACTGGGTAAGCTAGCATAAGGTTCAGAGTTTGAATCCCCACCCCAGAACTTGAGACTAAAGGTGATTTGGACCCAAAAGCAGATAGAAGGGTTATCCTGTCTGTCACCTGTTCACATTACTGTGCTCGGAGGTGGGCACTGTGGGAGCAGAGGGCCTGATCTGTGGAGTGCGTTTGTGAAAGTGGACACATTATGAAACTAAATAGCTAATGCTGCCCTACATTAACGAAAACGAGCACAGCACTAAGCACCTTGTAAAGATATTAGTTATATAAGTGCAGAACAACTGGCATGACTTATAATCCTGCTAACACTGCATGCCTAGAGAACAGTAAATGAGTGAGTGAATGAAAACATCAGTGTGATATTATAGGCACACAGCACTTGTCCTGGTGGCCCCATAAAACCCATGCCGACTCCTGACTGTACACTTCAGCCAGGACCACCCACTTTGACAAGGTCTCTTCAGATGGCTCTGCTTCCCACTGTGCACTAGCCACCCTTCCTTTCCCGATTGGCTTATCCTTCATGCTCTCGCTATCCTGACTCATATGTCTCACAACTATGGTAGTTTCCAATACCTTTGTACCTACACTTTTCACAGCACCCTCTGTATAGAATCTGCAATGTCTTTAGCTACCGCCTTGTATAATTAATGTGCTGTATTAGCTACCACTCTGTATAACTTGTGCACTGCTTTAGATGCCACTTTGTATAGGTCATCCCACTCTCTGTACCTGTAATAGTGTTTTTAGTGCTTAGCTACCAAACTGTATAGGTCACCCGGTGTCATCGGACGCACCGCGCAAATGGCTTGTATACTGCTCATCTCTGTGGCTGGCTCTATAGTAGTAGTCCTATGGATGACACATGCTATGCTGATTTTGCTCCATTGTCTATGTTTGTCTAATCGGTTGGTTGATGAGGAGCCTTTGGAAATGAGTCCCTGACTCAAAGGTCTGTAATCCGATTGAATCAATCAATCAATAAATAAATACTAAATGCACCTGATACAAGGTAGTTTTCTATCTATCTATCTATCTATCTATCTATCTATCTATCTATTCTAGCTGTAATTCTGACAATTGGAAGGAATTTATTTGTGGAAACCACACCTGCCTTTGATTGTTACTGTTACACTTCTTGTTCTAAGTGTCATTTTCCTTTTGGGGTATGTGCACAGCCTATCGGAGGCACACTGTTGCAAATCAGTAAAAGAGTGACACTGATACTGATAATGTTATGCCTATGTTGGGGCTTTGAAAAAAATGCTTAATGAAAAACTGCTGACTTCTATGTATGCTTTAATTTCAGTTTGTTTCTTTGGTTAGCTGTGAATAACCTTAGAAATGCAAAGGGAGACCAAATGTCACAGTGCACCTACTTACATAAAAAAGCCACATGACAACAGCAGATGTTGCTTCTGTGTTGGTTCATTGCAGTTGCTAGACTTCCACAGATGCATACAGTCTAATCCTTTGATCAGCATTGGCACCTCTTTGCCTTAATTACCGAGATTCAGCAATCTCTTTTCCAAGCTGGCCAAAGAAACATTGCATAACTGGAGTAGTTACCACAAAGTTATATGGTGTGAACCCTGAGGGTACCATTGTGTTGGTGAATACAGGACACTGTGGCCCGGATATTCAAAAGGGTTGCACCATGCACAACAGGAATGTGCCAGCGCAAGTACAGAAATGCGCCATTGTACGATATTCAGCAGGAGGCGGCTGGACAGTACAATAAGCAATGCACCAGAGTGCAATAGTAATGAATGCATGTGCAGCCATAGGGGACAGAACCATGAATAACATGCTCAGTACGATATTCAACAGCATGCGCCATGTGCAGTAGGGGAGCTAGTGGAAGTTGGTCGACAGCAGAAATGATCCAAAATAAAGGAGCAAGAAGGGCTCAAGAACGCAAAGGGAAGCCACAGGTGGGAGCATGGTGACAGACACAATGGCAGTATGAGGTAGCAGTGAGCAGAACTGGGCAGGAGCAGGACAGGGCCACCCCAGAACTAAGTCAGAAACAGGGTAGGAGTGGGGAGCCTGTGCCACTGTGCAGGAAAGTCAAGTGGATTGCCACAATGGACTGAGGGCAGTGGCAGGAGGCAGGACAGCCACAGTCAAAGGCTGGAGGTGGACCTGGTGCAGAGGGAGCATCAGAAATGGACAGCAGGGGGAACAGGATAACAGCCGCCGGGGGAGCAACAGCCAGGGACATGGCCAGCTCAACCTTCCAGATGGAGGCAGTAATGAGGGGTGTGAGAAAGCAGGCAGCAGGGGGCCATGGCCGTGTAAAGGCCTGTCTGTGTTACGCCCAGAACAGGCAGTACCAAGCCTGCACCAGCTTTGAACACTACTCTGACACAGAGATTGTGGGCTGGTACCACCTGAAGTGGGCGATCCTGAGGCAGCTCTGTTAGCTGTGCAGTGATGAGATGCAGGCACCCACACGACGGAGCCATGCTCTGTTAGTGGAGATGAAGGTGACAGTCGTCATGTGCCTGCTCACCATGGGAACCTTCCAGAGACCAACAGGGGACACAACAGGCATAACCCAGTTGGCCGCATCATGCCTACTCACACAGTGTCTCAGCACACGGCTGCCACATGCTGCAGAGTACATCTGATTCCCCAGCACACAGGCGGAGTGCACAGCACACATACAAGAGTTCCACAGGGTAGCACACTAGCCTGATGTGCTCGGGGCCATTGACTGCACCCAAGTGGCCATCCGCATGCTACCTGGCCCGGACGGAGTGTCATACATCAATCGGAAGGTGTATGCAAGCATCAACTGCCAGGTGGTATGCGATGCCAGGGGGCGAATTACCAATGTCAGTGCCAAGCACCCTTGGGGAGCACATGATACCTTCGTCTGGCACCAGTCTGCACTGTGCCACAGGTTTGAGAGCAGGAACATCCCCGCTGGCCATCTAGTGGGTGAGTATGCATATCACGCAAGACGACATGAGCAGACATGGGGGGGTGCATAGTCAGAGGTGCCATGAGTGTTGGCATTGTTGGCCCATGGCAAAGTGACACAGACCACCATACTAATGTACACCCTCTACACACAGGTGACAGTGGCTACCCACTATGTCCCTGGCTGCTCACACCAAACCGGTGCCCCATGACCCCATCGCAGCTACGGTACAATGAGGCACATGCCACAACACAGAATGTCATTGAGTGGGTGTTCTGGATGCTGAAGGCACAGTTACGGTGCCTGGACACATCTGGCGGTGTCCTACAGTGCAGCCCCTCGAAGGTTTGTGGGCTATTCCTGGCCTGCTGTATCCTGCACAACATAGCCACCGACTGTGGGATAGCCGTAGAGGTTGAAGAGGGGGACAGCGGTGGGGACAATGAGGATGCCGGTCCAGCTGGTGATGGGCAGCCAACCCCTGGGCGAAGAGACCCCCCCTGATCCGGATGTCACAGCTGCATCTGGACACTATTACAGAAGAGCACTTTGGTCAACACAGGTAGGTCACGGGGCCATGCACAACCACCAATGGCAAGGGCACAGCCCACAGACAGGCAGGGCAGAACACTTGGTGTGGACGGTGGTCAGGGAATGGGTCTGAGTGTGGCACCGCACACAGCATCAGGGATGGGCAGGGCCAAACATGACACATGCACACACACACACACACACACACACACACACACACACCCACAAGACATGCACAAGGGGTAGATGGCATGCCAACCCCAATTGCCACCCCTACCCCCACACAGGTCCACAAACGACCATGCCCAGTGGCCATCACTGTGCATGCCTCAGACACTGGGCATCATTGCACACTGGTGGACAGCGCAAAGCAGGCATCATCATGCACACGCCACAGTGCCCAGCAGCCGGGAGGGTGTGCACAGGGACCGTGTGGGTGCAGGGCCGGGTACCACACCCATGCATCGCACGATGCACACCACACTGCACATAGGGCAGAGGCAGACAGTGGCCATGGAGGGAGACAGGTCAGTCATGCGGCACAGTGCCACAGCCACCACAGATGTGTGGGCAGCCCCGCCGAGACCTGCCAGCCATGCCAGGATGACCGGTCTTATGGTTTTCTTATATAAATCTGGTGATGGAGATCTCCTCTCCAGTTGGAGATCAATCACTCTGTTGAATGCTGATTATAAGATTTTTACTAAAACTTTGAACTTGAGATTGGCTCTGATTCTTACCCATATTATACATCCCTCAGAGACATGTACTGTCCCAGGCAGGTCCATAATGGATAATTTAATAATGATTCAGGTTTTAGACCATGGTGTGAGAGGAAGTTTGGGATGTTCTGGACCAGGCCAAGGCCTTTGACAGGGTTCCACATGATTTTCTGGTTTTGTTTGGCTGCTTATGGGTTTCTGGAGTGTTTTATTCAGATTTTAAAAGCCTGTTATGCTCAGTGTGGAGACTGTTCCTTTGGTGAATGGCTGGATGGGTGGCAGGCATTTGATAGCCTGGGTCCGATTAGGGTGCCTCTTAGTCCGCCTTGTATTTTTTGCCTTATTATCCCTTTTACATCGGCTAATAATTTGAGTCCTTTCTTTGGGGTTTCTTCCAGTATGTCCTCTGAATTACGATAGCACTCATGCCGAAATGATTTGGTTTTATTTTATTAATACTGACTCTGTGCCATAGCTAGACAGGAATTATCATCTTATGTCCGGGTCCCATTCCAGTATCAATTTCTTTGTAGTAAATGTTTCTGAAGTTGGGGATATTTTCCTGCTGGTACTTGGAGATTATGGGTGATCCTATAGTCCAGTCCCCTTGTAAATTTTTGAGTTTATTTTTGGTCCCGTGACTTGGCAATGTTTAATTGGAGCATTGTTTAGCTACTGTACAGGCCAAGTTATCTGCTTGGAATAAATGGAGAATGGCGAAAAGAGAAAATGCATTGATATGGTTAAGACTTTTTCATTATCTGTTTTTTTACATCTTAGTATGGTATATTCTCTCCAAGTCGCATTGGAAACAAAAGTTTACAGATTTGTTTTTTCATATTTGGGGGAGCCATTTAAATCCTATTAAGAGGGGGTTTGTATCTCCTGGTGGCTTGGGGGGAGGGGTCTAAACATGGTGCATCCTATTTTGTTTTTCTTTTCTGTGTTTGTTTCACATAGCCTTGGCCCTGTGCTTTTGCAAGCATCTAAGGTGTGGGTGCCCTGGGTTTTGGATCATTTTGGTCCTTTTACACAGGCTTGGCAGGTTGATGGGGTTGTTCCATGGCAAAAAGGGATATTGGATTTACCCTCTCTTATAGGCCTTGTGTTAGTACATTAAAATTGTGGCACTACCAAACATCAAATTTTGACTGCCCTAAGGATGCTGATGCCCTGCTTTTGGACGAGTTTTTCCTTGATAAACCTTACTATGTGTCATGCCTACCCTTTGAGCTCTGAGAAATTTCTTCTATGTTACTGTCTCCATGTACTCCAGTTCACATGTGGGTTGTGAAGAGGTTGTCCCTTCATTATAAACTCAATGTGAAAGGCAGTCAAACACAAGCCTGTGGATGAGAGGTTTTGCCCATGTTCAGACTGTATTGCTCAGATCGAGATGATCTCCCATTTATTTTTTGATTGCCCTTATATACAAATGTTTTGGTGACTACTTCATATGTGTTGGCTTGATTTTCCCTTTTTCCCCATGACCCTCTGATATTTTGTTATTGGGTATTCTCCCTTTCTAGTGGACTAAGCAGGATAAGACAACGTTATGGTTGTTTTTGACCTTTTTTATACATTATATTTGGATCACATGTTGTTGTTTGTCTCTGCAACAACTTACTGTATGTCAGAGGTCCAGTTATTTGAGTTGATCTCTTCAAATATATCCAAATTAAAAGTCCAAGAACGTTATCCAATGTCAGCTCAGATCTTCGATAGATGGTGGCTAACGATACCATGGCTGTGAAACCTGTGGCCTATTCTGTTTCCTGGGGGGTTCTTTTAAGAAGTAGGGGAGGGAGGTGTCCCTTTTTTGTTTTGTTCTGCCTTTGTCTCGGTATGCATTATAGCTGTTTCATCTTATGGTTTCTGTTTATTATGTCTGCGAGGTTAAACACATTCATGTAATTATATATAATTTCTGTTCCTGGGGTCCAGGTATGCAGTGCTGTCTTTTGTGTTTATGTTTTTTTCCCTTTTTTTGATTTAGTCTGATGGATGATTGCTTTGTTCACATGGCTTTTGGGATCTATATTTCCCCTATTCTTTTGGTAGGGATGGGGAGGGGGTAAGTTTTTCAATGTTTAACTGTTTTTTTCTTTACCATTTCTTATGATGTTGTATGAAGTAATACATATTTGTTTGAATTTTTTTGAGTTTCAAATAAAACATTCCCCTACTTTTTTAGTTCTGGGGGTTGGGGTGGTCAGTGTTATGATTTAATTTGGGTCCAATTCATTTATATAATAATAAACTAGAACAGGTACGACTGTAATACTTATTTGATTTCTTTTATGATTTGTATATTTTTGTGTGAGTTAGTATTGTTTTATATTTCTTTGATTTCGAAGTTATAATAAAAAATTCCCCTATTCTTTTCGAGAAATGCCATGGGATCTTTAACATTCACCTGAACAGGCAGATGGGACCTCGGTTTAATGTCTCATCCGAAAGATTGCATCTCAGGAGTGTAGCGCTCCCCTCATGCTGCACTACAGTGTTAGTATTGGAATATTAACCCAAGTGCCTGATATAGGGATAGAACCCACAAGCTTCTGATCTCCTGGCCTCAGAAGCAAGTGTGCTACCTGCTGAGCCACTGACACTTATGCATGCTAGTAACACGGTAATTTTATGGACTTTTGTCACCTAATTTTCAACATAGCCAGTTTAAGACCTCTACTCATGAACAGTGTCACTGTAATTTTCTTAATCTGTCCTGACCATTGATTTTGCACACCAACCATGCCACTGTGCACTACATGTGTGAAACACATTTTGGGTGAAATGTGAAATGACATTTGTACTGTTCATAAGGAGGTGTGGTAAATGGCAATGCTTAAAATCTGGAAAGAAAATATTAAAATGCTCGGGTTACGACTGTAATGTGAGAAAAACTGCACAATGCACGCTTCATAAAACAGTCATTTTGGGAATTCTTGACTAATTTTCAACATGGGGTTTTGGGGCCTATCTCTTTGAACTGTGACACTGTGATTTTATTAATCAGTCCCAAAAGGTGGTTCCTCACAGTGACTGCGAAATCACCTTTTGGGACTGAATAACAAAATGACAGTGACTGAGTTCATGAGGTGGGGTCCTAAGAACTCCATGTTGAAAATTTGGTGAAACAATTCTGCAAAATAGCTGAGATATTTTATTTATTTATTTAGTTCATGAATCGGATTTACAACCTTTGAGTCACAGACTCATTTACAAAGGCACCTCGTCACAGGGAGAGGAACAAGAAATAGTGTGGTAAGACAGGATGGAACAAAACAGGTGTGATACATACATTATACATAGCTTAAACATAGGTAGTTTCTCATAGTACAGAACAAAATTCATTGGTAGGCCCTAGCAGGTCATACAGGCAATGGCCTAGACATAGTATAAAACATAGGTAGTTTCCCATAGTACAGAACAAAATTCATTGGTAGGTCCTAGCAGGCCATGCGGCAATGGCCAGTGGAAAATGGAATGGGGTAGGCTATCGAGCCTGGGGGGCAATGGCAGGCCCTACTGTAGGCACGTACAGTTCTGAGTGCTAAGATGGTGGTTGCATAGGGCAGCTTTGAACTGGCCAATTTAAGGGGTGCTTGAGATGTGCATGGGGAGGAGTTATACTAGGATGGTGCTCTGTAATGGGACCTTGGGCAAGGGAGGTCCTGGTTCTAGGCACCTGGAAGGTGGCTTTGCAGGTCAGGCTATGGGTTGCGGCCAAGTGGGAAGCAAGCTGAGCCTGCAGTGACACCAGGGGATCACAGTCCAAGAAGAGTCTTTTTGAAGTATACCAGTGTGGTAATGCAGTCGCTCTTCCAGATTGAGTATGTTTGTGGTGGTATAGAACTGACATGTGTGGTTCCACTTTGGGGCACCAGCCAGGAGCCTGCAGACTTTTGTTGATGGAGGTCTGATTCTGGTGAGGACAGGGGCCAGTGGCTGCGGATGGGGAGGCCATAGTCAACTAGTGACAGGATGGAGCAAGTGATGGCCAACTGCAGGGCGAAGCCAGGGAGGCAGTCTTTGTGTCGATAGAGGAGTCCAATCCGGGTGTTCATGGCAGTGGATAGGGCACTGACATGGGCATGGAAGGAGAAAGCTGAATCAAAGGTGTTGCCCAGGTATTTGTATGTTGATACCTGCTCAAGGGGATGGAGGGTGTTGGGGAGGATGGAGAGGGGGGCATTTTTGGAGCTACTTTGATGGTGTGCAAAGATCATTGACTTTGTTTTCTTGAGATTCAGGACCAGGTAGTGATCGAGGAACCATTTTCAGCTTGCTTGAAGGAGGACTGCAGGCTGTTCTGGAGAGTGACCGGTCGGGTATGGAGAGAGAGTAGGATGGCATCGCCTGCATATACAGCAACTTTCCAGTACAAGAGCTGGGAAGGGTGTTCAGGAAGAGACTGATTATTGGGGCCCAGAATGGAGCCTTGTGGGAACTCCCAAACATACAGGCAGCGCCGAGGATAGGCTACTAGTTAGCTTGACGCATTGGGATCTACCACAGAAGTAGCTGGAGAACCAGGCTAAGGGCCAGCTGATAGCCCCATTTCACAGAGGGTTCAGTAATAGTGGGTGGTTCAGTGCTCAAGGCCTTGGACAGGTCAATGAACACTGCCCCAGCCAACTCTCTGGAATCCTAACGCAGAGTGCAAGGTGGGAGATTTCAGTAGAGCTGTGGTGGCGCTGTGACCTGGGCAGAAGCCATGCTGTTCAGGGCACATGAATGTTGTGGTTGGATAGATAAGTTGTGTTGAGCAGATACTATTTTTTCTGAGAGCTTTTGAGGAGAGGGGGATGGAGATAGGTCTGTAGTTATTTGGTACAGTACGGTCTCCATTTTTGTGTTATAGGGATGACTTGGCCTGTTTCCATGCCCTCGGGAATCGGCCGAGACACAGGGATGATTGAGGAGGTCAGTGAGGGGACTAGCATGACATCCAATGTTGGTGGCGTATTCAGGAGGGGGTCATCATTTGGGCTTGCGAGAGAGAGAGCATTTTGGAGGATTGGCTTTGCATCCTGTGGTGATATAGTCCTAAGAGAAAGGGGTGAGCAACAGCTGGACTGTCGAAACCGGTATGGAGTCAAAGAAGTGGGCCGGGAGAACTGAGCTTAGATCAGTGAAAGTTTCATTGAGGCAGTTATTGTCTGAAGGTCAGCATCAATAGCGCAATTTATGATCATCTGAGAGGCGGAGGGGCAGGTGAGCCATTTCGCTCTTTCACGTTATTCCAGAAGGTGCGGGCATTGCCCCAGGTGGATGTCAAGGTGGAT